>JAGFBZ010001224.1:3672500-4272500 GCA_018398805.1 Hirundichthys speculiger
CATTGACTTTTACTTGGGATATAATTCTATGATGGTTCCAAGTGTGAATACTGAGGATTAAATTAGATATTTGGGAAAGCTGCGTCTAAGATTTAATTCCAACTTGTATGAATCCAACTGTTCTGCAAATTTACATCAGATACTGTCCACATCTGTATCATGTCACGGTCTCTTAAAGACGTTTTTATACAGTTAGGACCCAGCCATGATTTATCTTTTAAAGGCTGCCTGCTCCACTGGCCAGCTTCGAGGTGGGCAGACCTTGGGCTCGGCTCTTCAATAGGTCTTCCACCTTTTTCACCGTCATCTCCAGCACCTCTGCGTTCTCCATTTTGGAATGAAACTGTGGAAACAATCAAATCAACTCCATAAGAACTTACAGTCGGTGTACAAAGACCCTCGCATGTAGCCTAAATCATTAGAGCCTCAGCCTCCGCACTCACATCCGTATCCGCCAGCAAAGTCCGCAGCTCCTGTAAACTCTCGTTGATGCGAGCTCGCCTCTTCTTCTCCACCAGAGGCTTCCTGATCTGCAGGAATTCAAGAAAAGATTGGACATCAGTGACAGGCAGCATCCTCTGCTCTGGACGGTTCGAGTATGCGTAAATGAAAACCACATTGTTTATCCCTCTCCTTTTTATCCCCGTGTTTTTAAAAATTGCACATGACTTAAAACGTGGTTGTCCTGTAGAGTGAAATAGTCATTGATTTCAGCTCCGCAGATGCAGTGTGACAAGCGCGTCACCCTGCGCCCACAAAGTGCCACCATCGCCCCCTCAGTCTGGTACCTTTCTGTCCGCTTTGTGCATCCCGTAGTAGGCATCATCGTCCTCCACGCACACTCCAACGCTGTTGGGCCGAACCGACGGGGCCATGTTGGTTGGACTGCTGCTTCTGTGGATTCTCCCGCTGAGTCGTCCGCAAGCGGCAGCTGGCAAACGGAACCGGTTGAGGGGAAGGAAAAAAAATCGACAAAACTCGCAGGCGAGGCGCCCTCTTTTTATTGTACAGTCCTATTGAGCCGTGCTGCTGGCGCTGAGTGGCTGTTGTTAGTATTTATAGGGGCTTATTAACATGTGAATAGGGGCCGAGCCGCTCGCGCTGGGGGACAACAGAGCGCACATGGCCGGAGCCAATGAGCGCGCAGTCCCTTTGTCTGTGGTCAGCCCCGGTCTGCGCCCGGAGGAGCTGGACTGGCTTTCATCAGATAATGTGTTGGGTTAAGGCAACGCCCGCACTGTTTTTTTTTTTTACTTTTTATTTTTTGCCTTCCAAGAACCAACGTAGCACAAAATAATTCTGCAGAGCAAAAATGGTCATCAATGAACTCAGATTTAATTTTCACAATGTGAAAATTATATATACAGTTCAAATCTCGGTTTAAGTTGAAACAGCATTATTTCTTAAGGTATTACCAGTGCTGACCTACTTTACTAGAGTGAATGTACACGTGGGACTAATTTAAAGATCCCTTTATTTTTTATTAGGGCTCTAAATTTTTTCTACTAGTTGACGTTTTCACATCATCTAACGTCACAAACATCCGGACCTGAGCGATCTGTTTTCCGCCCACCCGCATCCTCTTTCTACTGGCTTTTGCGTCCGAGCCTCATCAGATCAACGTGACTCTCTGGCGGATGTAACGCGATGCCTTCAGTTGGCAGCTGCTGCTGGCGGCCCCTCAGCTTGAACTGAATCAGCCGAGGGAATTAAGGGCCCTTCTCCAAAGAAAGCGACAGGTGTTGGTCTGCGCCTCGTTTGTTCTCTCCGTTGTTTGGTGACTTCTTATTGGTGCGCAACTGCATTCTCACGTTATCCGCCCTGCTGTGGGAGAGGCGAATCTATTAATAACTCGCAGCGTTCGCAGTGTCTGTGATGCGTGTTTGTAAAATCATGACAAATATGGGGCTGTCATGTTTTAATTAAGTATCGTTTGCATCTTTGTTATGCTTTCCTGAAGAGCTAATGTTGGTGGTTTATGCGCTCGGATAGCCCTTTACGCACAATGACTATGTGTCTTTGCATAACGAGAGCCCTCAACCCTCTGCCCTCGTTATTATACGTGTTCTGTACACTTTATTATCATGCTAATCGCACCAACAATAGAACAGATCAGTCTATTCAATAAAGGAACCAGCATGCATCTGTGCCATCCTCCAGGTAAATTCGGTGTTGCATTTTCAGGTGTATTTCCATAAACGTGCAGCATCTTCGCTTATCCCTCTATATACTAGAGCCCTGAATGAAGGAAGCCCTGCAGACCCTTGATGAGAGAGCTTTTTTTTTGGCACCTCGCCACGCTTATATCGCTGTTCCCGAGCTTTAATGGTGTGGACCAGAGAGCAGCTGTCTCTGCTCGCCTTTGTTGACGAGCTCCGCTGAGGGACCAGGCGTCTCCCTCTCTGTCTTTCTTCCTTTTTCTTCAGACCCACTGCCTGGCTCCATGTGGCCAATCATAGCTGCGTCACCAAGGGGGCCATATGTACTTTTCAGCTGCTAAAAAGCCCATTGATGAATTATTCTATGAAAGAAATCTCTGTCTGACCACAGCCTCCAGGGCTTTCGTTCCAAACAAGAAGGACTTTGTTGCTGTAAATTTTACTGGGTCCATCTTCAGGCAAAAATCACATTTGAGTCACAGACACATTTATCTCCATTATGTCATGTTAGCCTTGACCTTGTCCTGTTCAAAACTCACAAATAGGTTTGAGTTGTGGATTGTAATACCTGATTCAAGGAACTGTCACTTGGCATTTTAGTAAATTTACCCAACTCTCAAGAAACATTTTATTGACTTACAGTCACATCCCAACAGAAGTATCCCTCTATTATGTGTGTTTAAAAACATAAGAAACAAAATAAGTGTGTGTAGTGTATCTTAATATAAGCCAAGCACATCAACATTTAACATTTTCCCTGTGCAATTTCTCCATCCATCCATCCATCCATTATCTATACCTGCTCAATCCTCTGCAGGATCACGGGGATCTGCTGTAGTCTATCCCAGCTCACTTCAGGTGAAAGGCAGGGGTCCACCTGGACAGGTCGCCAGTCCATCACAAGACCACATGTAGACTCACAATCACTCATACCGGCAATTTAGAACCACCAATTAACCTGACATCCATATCTTTGGACTGTGGGAGGAAGCTGGAGTACCTGGAGGAAACCCACGCAAGCACAGGGAGAACATGCAAACTCCACTCAGAAAGACCCCTGCTGAGGTTCAAACCAGGAACCTTCTTGCTATGAAGCAACAGTGCTAACCACTAATAGCAACAGTGCTAACCGCTAATAGCACTAATACATTTGTTGAATTTATATTCAACAAAAATTAAACCAAAGAGGAAAAAGATGCTGGTAGTACTATAAGTACCCCAATAACTCAGCAGCTTTAAGTTGAAGTAAGCAGTAAGTTGAAGTAGTCATTTCCTCTATGACTTTATGAGTGTCTCACGTTGTTGAGGAGGACATTTGTCCCATTGTTCTTTACAACGTTGCCTCAGTTCATAAGCAAATGCACCACATGGTCCTGCAACAGCATTTAGGTGTTCTTTCTTCCTGATCTTGAACATTTAACATGCACATCCACTCCTGGGAAGACTGGAAACAGTCTTTAATACGTGACGATAATCTTTCTAAATGTTGAACACTGAACTCCAGATTGTTTGGAAATGTTTCAATGTCTCTTCCAGATTGATGTGCAGCAGCAGTTTCTTCTCTAATACCGTTGCCTGCAGGCTATCGTTCCTTCTTGAAATTGTGTAATACACAGCCAAAATCTACTGACTACTAAAACTGTTTTTTTTAAATGGAGGTCTGCACGACTACAGACTACAACTACTGGCTCCAAAACTGTACTTGGCATTTTCCACATTTTATTTTATCCTTTTTGGCTTTTTGTTTATTTTTGTGTTTGTTAAATAATAGCATAGAGAAAAGAGTTTGATATTGTTGTTTGCATTTGTCTGTTACTAACATACCAAGATTAGATGATTAGAAAATAAATAAAATAAAAGATCTGACACTGAAAAACAAAGGATTAAAAGAAGGAGCTACTAACTTTTGTACATGACTGTACCTCAAAGTCCACGTCAAAAGGAATTCACTGATCATTACTTTAATCACTCTTGATTATTCAGACTGGATCTATACTTACCTGACAAAGAAAGAGGTTGGTCTTCATGGAAACATGTGATACAGAATCTACAAAAACATCCTTTAAGAACAGTTTGTGTGACTCTATTGTTGTTCATTATGATGTTCTTAGAGGTGTTTTTTTCCTTGTGAGATTTCAAAGGAAATGGCTTTATAGGTGCGTATACTCAGTTAACTCCGAAGTAATCCACTGACATGGTCCAGTCCATCAATCTTTGCTCCCATTTTAACCAGAAAACAAATAACAGGCAGAAACATTGACAGTTTTTCAACATATCTCACATGGGCGAGGTTAGCCCTTTTTTAGGGGTGCTTCAGCACCCCTAAATTGAAATTCAGCACCCCAAAATCCTGGAGTGAGAAATGTTGTTATTCTAAAATTTTAGTTCGCATTTGACAGGCTTAGGTAATGTCCAAAACTTAATCCATATTTTGTGGTTTAAGTTTATATTTTAAGAATGAAAATGAAAATGACCCCACCTAATGGTATCGTCCTCTTCTCACTAACGTTACTTCTCCTCTTCGTTGACCTTTTACCAGTTAGCGCATTAGCTCAGTTAGCATTTCAAATTTCATGGAAATTTTCAAAGATTTGCATGTTTTCCAGTCAGTTTTTTTCCCAAAAGATTATGCTCTTCTCTCATAAATGTCATAATGATTATCCAAAATTATTTTTCAATAAACGTTTTTTGGTTTTGTGTGAAAAAAGATGGAGTTGTGGGTTGTGGTGGGGCACATTGGGTGCTCAGCACCCCTAAAGCTCTGACCCTAGAATCGTCCCTGATATCTCAGAAGTGCAGGTATTGGTCTGCTTCATTTCCTGAGAACAATGAAGCAGAACAACTTTTTAAAAAGTCATTAAACTGTGATGTGTTTAATTTGTCATGAGATTTTTCTATTGTTCCCACCACTGTATTATTAGATCTGCTTTGATTCTCAGTGTTAACAGGCTGTAAAAGTTTATTCTGTACCCTGATTTTATTGCTTCAGTTATAGCTTGTTAGTCTTTTGTAGAGCATTTAGTTGTGATTACAAACACAGGTGCAAATTTCATGACAATAAGTTCAAAGAATCCTTGTAAAGTGGCAAAGTGAGAAAGTAACTAAAATACAGCCTCTGTTATGATCTGCCCCACCTGCATTTTTCTTTTTAAGTTTTTTTGGCCCTTCATTGACAGGAAGAGGAGCAGAGAGACAACAGGAAGGACATGCAGCAAAGGATTGCACAGGCCGGGAGTCGAACCCGTGACTGCTGCGTTGAGGACTGTAGCCTCTGTGGGCCGCCTGCCCTAACCACTGTACCACTGGTGTGTTTTTCTTGATTGAAAACAAAATGTTTGATGGAACGTTTAACAATAGAGTTATTGACTATCTGCTGCAATTATATCAATGTGCAATAAACACACATAGGCCTAATTTACTGTTCCTAAACTAAAACTTTAAGACTGTAGACAGATAAAAGGTCAAGACCCCTTTGTGTGGCCAAATGATGTCTTTCCTGTTCTTGCAGTTCACTGCAGCCCAGCACTTACAACAAAAAATGTCAAAACCATAACTGAAAAAAAGCAGCTTTAAATGAACAAAACTTAAACAAACAAACAAACATAAAATTAATGAGAGTGCATAGGTTTTATTATTATTAATTCTTAGGTTAATCATTCAGCAAAGTAGGAAGATATCGATATCTATGCGATACCAAGCAAAAAACATCTAAGAAGAAAAGTCATAATAATATCAAATAAATAGAGTGGTTAATTAATACAATAAATACAAAAAAGATTAATAAGAGCCTTGTATAATGCAGGCTACAGGAAGTTGACTTCTTAAGGGAAGTACTGAGAAAAGGTCTGTATAGAATCATATAGCACACCTACAATAATAATCACTGGAACAAAACTGCCCCACGTTTGTCTTCTGAGCAGCATATCTATAAGATACATAACATAGGATGGTCTAACAGAATGGACAGCCAAGATAAATCCGCCAGTTCACCAGGGCCTCCACATCTCCAGCATCCCCAGGTGGGAGCTGTGGAGTTCCAGCCTCTCCTGCTGCCTGGCCACGTGGCAGGCAGGCCCCTCCCCCCGGACCTGCCTCCTGGCCAGGGGGTCCCCTCTGAAGGGTCGACCCTGAGGTTGGGCTGGTCAAAAGAGGGTCGTCATGTCTGAGGGTTGAGTTGGTTAGCGCACGCTCGTCAGTGGACCTGGGCAGGGACTTGAGGAGGTGGTTGAGAAGGCGAGAGCCCAGAGTTTTATCCATCCAGTCGCAGGTGAGGAGCATGTTGTGGACCTCGTGCATGCACTGGATGTACCCTGTGCTGTATCTCTGCTGGGCCTCCAGGCCTAATGTTGGATCTGGGCGTGAGAAAAAAAGCAGAAGTAAGGAGATGTGCTATGCAGGGACCCCTGGTGGTGAGAGTGCGAATTAGCATTCAATAACAGTTTCATTTGATGCTGATTCCCAGGTTCTGTCACCCAGCATCCTCATGCAGCACAACTCTATATAAAGCCCTGCTTTATATGTAGCACGTGGCACACGTACAACTTACATCTGATGTTCTCATGCCGCCCCCTGCTGCCTGAATGTCTAAGTAGATTTAGACTGCTACTATGACACGGTCAATATCAAGAATCACTGTTCATGGATTAGAAAAACACCCAGCTCCTTACCGTTGATTTTATTATTCTGAATATTCTGCAGATGTTTCACTGTCATCTCGAGAATATCAGCTTTCTCCAGCTTGGACTGCTGTTGAGAGATGAGACGCCCCACAGTTAACTTGCCTCAGTTTCCATTGTTAACTTGCAGAGGAGGAAGACACGTGCGGGGGGTACTCACATCAAGCTTAAACGCTCCGATCACTGTTTCTTTCAGCTGATCCAAACAGTTGTTTATCCTCTCCCGCCGTTTCCTCTCAATCAGCGGTTTCCTCAGCTGTAAACCAACAACACGGTGCTCAAGGAAAAGGCAAGTAAAGGTGGAGACACAGCAGACACGTGTCGGCTGCCCATGCTTTGTTATCTTAAAAGAAAGGGGGGGGGGGGGGGGGGTCTAAATTATATCCAAGTGTGAATTACCTTTCTCTCCTCCTTAGCGCTTGTATGTTTCTCCACGTTGTGCGCCATAGCCGAGGCAGTCATGTTTTTCCGCGAGCGTATGTGTGCGCTTCTGCTCCTTCTCCAGACCTGAGCGCGTCTCTAGGGCCCTCGGCGCTGCAAGACCCTCTTATTTATAGGGCGCCATTAGCATGTGAATGCTCCGGCTCTTTGCCTCCAGGATTTTCCCACGCACGGGGTCCGATCAGTCAAGACTGACAGGTCACTGGCTCCATTCAATGAGAGGGAAAAAAAAAAAAAAAAAAGGCGACAGATGTCCAGCCTGAAACCATGCACTGCTCTCCCTCCACCCTTCCATCCATCCAACAACAGAAAAACTGCCGTTTCCTCTTCTCCCAGTGATGAACAAGAGTGTGCAATTACTTTACCCCGGGGAGCCCCTCGTTCATTCTTTCCCGGAGCAACTTTACACTACACTGCCCAGAAAAAAAAAAAAGCCAAAACCTGTTTCCAACAATCCTGCAGGAAGATACAGTAGACTGACAAATGACTTGATATATTTGGAGCGATTCCTCATCTTTGACCACTCAGCATATTCAACTGTTTAGCTGTTCAGTGTTAACTGCGAGCAGATGTCAGACTGACCAGATGTCCTCCCCCCCCCCCCACGCACCCACCCACCCACCCACCCACTGGGGCCCCTGTTTCAGAGCCACGCGACTGCCAGGCGAACGCCGGGTCGTGGGAAACGGGACCGATCCAAAGCCGCCATTCATCCAAATCTAATGGGCATGAAGAGAGTAATAACCTTCAGAGAGGGCTGAGGAGGAGGAGGAGGGTGGGGCTGAAACTCTGGCAGGTGACCAGCGTGGTCAGTGACGTGGCCAGGTGTGAGGGCAACAGCTCCATCATACATGCAGACCGCTGGGAAGGGAAAACCTGAAAACGCCACGAAACTGAAGATTTGGTGCAGAGACGAACTCCGAATTTATGCGCGCCACCCGCACGTAAACGTTTGAATGAATCCCTTGGTTTTCAAAGTCATGTAAGGTGTGCACGTAAGGCGCGTGGGTTGTGTGTTCAGCTGTTCTTCAAATTGACAGCCTTGTGTTTAATAAACCTCTGACGTTCATGTGCGCCTGAAAAATGTGATGATGATGAATGTCATCCATTCGTGACTGTTGGTCACCGATCATTTCAATGACGTGACGCAACTTTGCTTTTCTTATCAAACACATAAGCAAGAAAACATGGAAGATAGATTGATTTTGATTTTGCTTTAAGACTTGCTGCCAAATATCAATTACCTCCGAAAAAAAGACATTTTCCAGTCTCTTTAAGACTCAATCAGAAAAAAAGGAAACTACCAAATACCAAAACTACCCAAATAGAATAGAATGATAATTGATATCATTATAATCATTTACCTCAATAAAAATAATTAAATATGTCATTGGTTCTGTGAAAGATCATGTTATGTCCTGGTTGTTGCTTGCAGAGTCATTTTGTTCTAAACTTTGTGTGATTTTATTTAGTGTACATATTATCTAAAAGTCAACCAATGTGGATGTGGAGCTAATGTTTTCGATTGTCAATCAAAAAATTAAAAAAAAAAAAATGTGACTTTTTTTTTCCATTTTTTAATCTAACACAAAAAAATGCCTGTTTTTTATATTTCAATTTTAGCAAACAAATTTGTTTGAATTTGTTTTTAATATTTTATTGTCTGGTTTACATGACCCAGAAATGGATTTGTTTTATAATCAAGGAATAGATTTTCTGTTGTCATTACACATCTGTGCCACTAGATGGAGCTGCACTGAAGTAACCAGCTAAAGCAGTGGTTCTCAAACTTGAATTACTGGTACCACCTGAGAAACTGTTTCAACTCTCTGAGTACCACTATGATGACCAATTTTAAAATATAGCCATATATGCTTTCTCAATTAGCTTTAAACACAGGAGAGATGCTTATTCCTTATTGTGGTTATTTATTGTTACCTGAATTTTGTTTGAAACATTGTATTTATAATGCATTGTATGTTTCTGATTTTAAAAAAGTGAAAATGTGGAAAAAATGTGGAAAGTCCTGACGTTCCCCCACGTACCAACCAGAGACTGCTCGCGTACCACTGGTGGTACGCGTACCACAGTTTGCGCACCACTGAGCTATAGAGAATAGCATGACCGTCAACACATGGAGCAGATCTGATGTAAAATGGAGGAATGACGCGATCATCTTGAACAAAGGGGTTTGAAAGATTTTTTTTCAAACAGAATTGTTAATATTGCTACCTGAGTTGCTACCTGAACTGTAAAGTTCACTGATTCCTACCGCTGTCTGTTTTAGTTTTGCCTGTAAATTCTTTTCCGGTTCCGCAGCAGCCAGTAACAGAATTTTTTCAAAACAAAAGCATGTGAGCAACATGCGTTAACGCATGATAAAATAAATGTCTGCATTAATGCATTAATGCGATAATAACGCGTTAACTTGCCCAGCCCTAATACATATATAATATATATATAGTAGGCTGCCCCTCACTGAAAATGTTACAAAAGTAAAAGTATGTCCTAATTGGAATATCACAAAAGTCTGACCCACTTAAAGCAGCCTACAATGCCTTGTGAAAGTATTCGGCTCCCTTGAACTTTTCAACCTTTTGCCACATTTCAGGCTTCAAACATAAAATATAAAATTTTAATTTTTTTGTTGAGAATCAACAACAAGTGGGACACAATTGTGAGGTGGAACGAAATTGATTGCATATTTTAAACTTTTTTAACAAATAAAAAACTGAAAAGTGGGGCGTGCAATATTATTAGGCCCTTTACTTTCAGTGCAGCAAACTGACTCCAGAAGTTCAGTGAGGATCTCTGAATGATCCAATGTTGTCCTGAATGACTGATGATGATCAATAGAATCCACCTGTGTGTAATCAAGTCTCCGTATAAATGCACCTGCTCTGTGATAGTTTCAGGGTTCTGGTTAAAGCTCAGAGAGCATCATGAAGACCAAGGAACACACCAGGCAGGTCCCAGATACTGTTGTGGAGAAGTTTAAAGCTGGATGTGGATACAAAAAGGTTTCCCAAGCTTTAAACATCTCAAGGAGCACTGAGCAAGCAATCATATTGAAATGGAGGGAGTATCAGACCACTGCAAATCTACCAAGACCCGGCCGTCCCTCTAAACTTTCATCTGGAACAAGGAGAAGACTGAGAGAGATGCAGCCAAGAGGCCCATGATCACTCTGGATGAACTGATCTACAGCTGAGGTGGGAGAGTCTGTCCAGAGGACAACAATCAGTCGTACACTGGACAAATCTGGCCTTTATGGAAGAGTGGCAAGAAGAAAGACATTTCTCAAAGATATCCATAAAAAGTGTTGTTTAAAGTTTGCCACAAGCCACCTGGGAGACACACCAAACATGTGGAAGAAGGTGCTCTGGTCAGATGAAACCAAAATCAAACTTTTTGGCCACAATGCAAAACGATATGTTTGGAGTAAAAGCAACACAGCTCATCACCCTGAACACACCATCCCCAGTGTCAAACATGGTGGTGGCAGCATCATGGTTTGGGCCTGCTTTTCTTCAGCAGGGACAGGGAAGATGGTTAAAATTGATGGGAAGATGGATGGAGCCAAATACAGGACCATTCTGGAAGACTCCTGTTGGAGTCTGCAGAAGACCTGAGACTGGGACGGAGATTTATCTTCCAACAGGACAATGATCCAAAACATAAAGACAAATCTACAATAACAGTTCACAAATAAACATATCCAGGTGTTAAAACGGCCAAGTCAAAGTCCAGACCTGAATCCAATCCAGAATCTGTGAAAAGAGCTGAAGACTGTTGTTCACAAACGCTCTCCATCCAACCTCACTGAGCTCCAGCTGTTTTACAGGAAGAATGGGAAAGAATTTAGTCTCTGCAAAAATTGATAGAGAGAGAGCAAAAGGTTGGCGCTGCAAAGTATTAACGCAAGGGGGGGCCGAATAATATTGCACGCCCCACTTTTCAGTTTATTTGTTAAAGTTTAAAATATCCAATAAATTTCGTTCCACTTCACGATTGTGTCCCACTTGTTGTTGATTCTTGACAAAAAAATTGAAATTTTATATCTTTATTTTTGAAGCCTGAAATGTGGCAAGAGGTTGAAACATTCAAGGGGCCCAAATACTTTCACAAGGCATTGTATATGTGTGTGTGTATATTTATGCAGTCCTTACTTAATTTTGGATTTTTGTGAACACACTGCTATTATGTCCATACACACAAATGAATTGGGAACACTTCTCAACGGTTTTTGAATTTGTTTAGATGAGGGCCTGATGTGTAGCTTTTTGAGATTTAGATCTTTTAGCCTACTTCATGTTGTCAGACTGGTTCTGTTTAAGTAATTTCTTGATTCAACAGGTTTGGCGGTAAATAGGCCTGGGTGTGGCTGGTGAAACTGAACTCTGCTTTCTAAAGAATGTGGTTAATCACTGTGAATTCATGATTTAGTAAAATGGGGGGGGGGCGGGGGGATTTTTTTTTTTTTTACATAGAATCAGGTGGGTTTGGATGGCTTTTTTTTGTCTCAATAAAAAGCCACCATTCAAGAAAAATCACTCATTATCTCTGCCTGGTATTAAAATTAGTTTGATGATCTGAAACATTTAAGTGTTACAAAAAAAGCAAAAACATAATAAATGTGTAATGGGGCGAGTACTTTTTGACAATACTGTATGTTTTGTGTTTTAACACCAAGTACAACCAGTACTTGGTGTCAGGAAGGTCTATATATTCATGAAGTGAGGGCGCCCTCTTGCGGCCACCTGCCGTTCCGTCACAGTGAAACCCCAGCGGTGTTGTCGTGGCAGCAGACGGCCAGGGGAGGCGGTAGAAGCCGCCACAGTGACAGGCGCTCTGCTGCAAGCGTTCCCAGTCAGAGAAAGAACTAGGAGGTAACAGTGGCTGCACAATTATCAACAGTAGAAACAAGGGGAGGCGACGAGCAGGCAAAAACAAAGCGGTTTTTGTTCCAAGGAGCACCTGAATCGTCCACTGCTGTCTTCATAATTCGCGTGAAACTAGTGAACGCGCCAATTGCAAGGTATTGTGTTGTCTGTACGTGTGATGATGTGAATCAATGTTTGCTAGCTTGTCTCGGTGCACAGTTCTGATCGAGTAGAGTGGGTTTTTAGCAGAGGCTCGTCTGTCGTTGAAGCTCGCTAAAGACACTGGCAGGCCTGGCTAGCATGAGGCTAAGTTGGCTATCTAACCTCACCAACGCTACGTCCATAACTCTGGTTATCTTTAATTTAAGAACATACATTTTCAGTTAAGTGTCTGGAGTGTTTTTAAAGGGTCTGTAAGCTGTAGGCCTCCGGAGGCCGTGTTTCGGCAGCACACTGGCTCCCAGGAGCCAGCCAGCAGTAGCGGTGTTGTTTGGTGGACAGTGATTGTTACAGGCCACGCTGGCTCGCGACTACCTGAAGTTGACTAGAAAGGTGAGTGAATGTTGGTAAATCAGTCTGTACTGCAACTCTGAAAAACCAGATTGCCCCTGCTTGACTTCGGGTCGGTTGGTTTAAGTTTTATGAGCATTTCGCGGATCTGGCAGGCTTCACACATCAAGCATGGACAAGCAAGATGGGCGGTGCTCACCGTCAGGTTCATGTTGCTCGTCTTATTAGGCGGCAGGTTTTTTAGCTTTTCTTTACAACGACCTTTTGGTTGTAAGTCTGTTAAGCCTCAAATTTCTTTAGGGCGCATGAAAAGAATATGGTTGGATGCTGGAGAAGCGACAGCCGGATGATCGCAGCGGTTGTTAGCATGTTGTCAGACGGTGGTGGAGCATCTGTTGTCTGGACTTACGGGGATGACGTAGATGCCTCAGATGTCTCTCTGGTTTGTTTTAGGGAAGGTAAGTTAATTTCAGTCCATGTTGACACTTATGCTGGACAGTGTGAGATTCTTCTTGGGTTTAACTATTTCCCAGAGAAGGTTGAGTCAGAGGTCTGCTAAACCATTCACGTTTGTTTGCATCACTCCAAATTCTGTGACCCATCAGATTTTATAACCTGTTATAACCTGGAATATCACTTCAGATGCCTTTTTTTTACATGTTACTTTTTGATATGTGTACATTCTTCATTTTGAAACAATAGAAAAGTATATAAAAGTGTGCAATATTGTTAGTTCACACTTTTATCCTGTACATCCAAGCTTGTTTCCTCCTCTGAAATGATATCAAAATGTTTTTTTTCCTATCAGCAATTCATTTTAGAGAATAAGACACAATTGAGAACACACACACACATACAGTCATGGAAAAAATTATTAGACCACCCTTGTTTTCTTCAGTTTCTTGTTCATTTTAATGCCTGGTACAACTAAAGGTACATTTGTTTGGACAAACATAACGATAACCACAAAGATTGCTCATAAGAGTTTTATTTAAGAGCTGATATCTTACCATTTTCCATGGTTTTCTTGATTATAACCTAAATCACTTAAGTTTTTACATCAGTAGCTATGGCGTTGTACTGCCAAAAACACTGCTTTTATGCATTCAGTGTTTTCTTTTCTGTCTGTTTTAGTCACATGATGACGTTTAGTGGTACCAGGTATTGAAATGAACAAGAAAGTGAAGAAAAATGGTGGTCTAATAATTTTTTCCATGACTGTATGTGTGTATGTGTATATATATATATCTATATAATCTGTATGTATGTGTAAGGATTATAATCCTATGGCATTGGTAAATTGGCATATTTCTGATGGGTCATAGGATTTGTTTTTAGCTTCAGCAGAGCGTATCTGATTCGTCATGAAGTCATTGTGTGCGAGCTGCGACCTGCTGATATAGGACCTGCCATATGTGTAACCTTCCTGCTTGCGTCACTGATACAGAAGCTGGTCAGGAGGAGGGAGGCACTTCTGCTGACTACATTAACAAGCTTTAGCCTGTGCAAAAGACGGATTTGGCCACCTGGTGAAGTCGAGGGTTTAGTAAAGATGTTTGCTGGCTGTCTGGAGTGCAGAGGTCACCAGTGAAACACAGTTTTATATTTCAGCTTAGTCACACATGACACATCATATATAAATGGAAGGCTGCACCTCCCACTTGGCTGCTGTTTGGTTTATATTCCTGGAGCCTACATTGCTTTCTAAATGTGGACTCTTTGCCAAGGCATAAGTGGGAATGTGTGACTGCTCCGGGGTTTATGCGCAGAGTTTTGAGGATCACGGTACAAAAGCTTGTTGTTTCAGTTATTGGTTTGTACCGCTTAGTATATAAATGACCAGTGTTAATGCTCAGTGCAAACATTAATACCCAGCAGTCTAACAAACGGCTTTACTGCCGTGTGCTCAATTTAGTTTATGAGGCAGATTATGGTCTTCTGGTATGTTTTTCCATGTCTGGCTCTTGCTCGTGTCTTGTTATGAAATGTGGTTTTTGCCCTGCCGTGTGTGTAAGGTGGATGGGTGGGCCAGGGACTTGTATAGATAAGGGTCCCCTGAGTTTCCTGTGAAAACCAGAGTGATATGGTTGTCACATCTGTCTGTTGCATCATGTCTGAGCTCTGATATTTGGGGTCCAGGCAGCTTATCCTGCGTCATAGGTTTTTGAAGAGAGAGAAGACCAAAGGGTGTATTTGCTTACCTGAGTTTTTTACCTGTTAAAGTTTAGCAAAGTTGTGACTACTTAGATATGTTAGTCACTGCAAAGGGAGTTGGAGATATAAAAGTATGAGATGATGTCACAATGTAATTAGGCCTGTGCGTCATTGTGAATTTTGCATTGTTAATAATTTACTAACGATAACCACAATTTTCGTAAGATTGTAACACCCATCAATGACGTGTTAAAGGTCAGATTTGACATGTACATGATACTGTAATTTTCCAGGTGTAATCTCATTAGTATCACATATCAGTAGCTGGTTGTTAGGGTGTAACGCTGTTGTTGTTATCAGGACCAGCTCCCCTGCTGCTTTAGCTCTTCATAGGAGGTAACAGCACTTTTCCGTAGCCTACTTAGAATTTCTATGAGGACCGGATTCCAGGTGTGCTCAGTCTGATAGATGGAATTGTTTCTATTTCTGCTTCCTCAGGTGGACAGTCCGCTGCCTAGTTGCTCGTGGTAACTCTCCGCCATGCCTTTCCCCTTTGGCAAGTCCCATAAGTCACCGGCGGACATCGTCAAGAACCTTAAAGACAGCATGACGGTGCTTGAGAAACATGACATCTCTGATAAAAAGGCAGAGAAGGTAGGCTGAATCTCCACTTTTGATGCATCACCCCACCCTCCAGTGGATTTATGACGCTGACGCTGGGACCGTCATGTTTATAAAATCTTAGCTTGAAGTTGACAATCATACCAATAATTATGTTGAATTATTTATTTATTTTGAAATCCTGTCAGTGGTCTGCCACTGTTAGTTTTACAACAACAACAATAGTTAGATTTGACCACAGCATTTTTGCAAACCCACAGAACTGCCCTGCCCAAGTTATTGGGCTTGTACCAGAAATGTGATGACGTTGACGCTGTGCTATTTGACTTCGTCCCTGATTTATGACATTAATGTGAATAAACACTCACTGATTTTCAGTTTGATATTTGAACATGTGCTGCTGGAGATAAACAAGACATGAAAAGGGTTGCAAAAGGGGAAAATTACATGGGAATATATCTTAAAAAAATATATCCCCCAAATGGTGGGGCACCGAAGAGCAATGGAGAATAAGAAGTTACCATCACATATAACTGCTCGATATTCGGTTGGAGGGAGTATGTTACTGTAGTCGAGTTTGGTTGATATTTGTTTTGCGACTTTGTTATGCCAGAATGACACTGCCTTGTGACGAAAAACTGCCGTTGCAGGTCACACGAGTGTTTCGGGAACAAAATCGACAATGGAGCAGAATTTTTCACCTTTTCTGCCTCGGAAAGGTGTAAAGGAAATGCTGCAATGAAGCCTCAAAGTTTATCTTAGCTGGAAATATCACATCAACTTCATCACTGGCCTGCTAACTCACCTCGTACATCGTGAAGAGTACTGACTAGCAGGCCATTAAGGTGGTGTTATAAACGAGACTAGTTGAGATTGTTAATTTCTTGTGCTAAAGTTTATCTGAGAAATGTATGTTGTATGTAGACCTGGAAGCCCAGTGAGCCAATAAATAAACCAGACTAGGACTCACTAGGCTAAAATCATTTCATTTTTACAGTGACAAACTTTAGAAAAAAACCACAAACAAAAGAGGAGTGCATGTTTACTTATTCAAGTATAAATTAGCTCTCACAGTTTACAGGTTTGTGGATTTGTTGCACGCAGCAACAATGAAACAGTTAATTTGCTTTGAGTGACTTGCAGCTTTTGCACTCTTGTGCAGTGATGATTTTTCTGCTCTTCTGAAGACTCTGATCATTGTAAATATCAAGCGTTTAAGAAGCTGTGCGCTCTTTGTCTCAGTGTTGGAAAAACCGTGGCAACAGAAAGCATCTCCCTTCAAAATTGCGACGCCTTCTCAAAATTCAGCGTGGAGTGAAAAAAAAAAAAAACACCACGATGTAACTTCTCCTTCTCTGTTATGTAGTGATCACTCTTTTGCATCTTTTTCTTGGGAAAAAAGATGTGTTGCATGTACAGTACTTTTGACTGGTGGCTGTCTCTCTACAAGCAATATATTAATTGTAATGTTTATTAATTATACTGAATCTGAGAACAGTTTAAATAATATTTGTCAGTATTTTAATTTAAAAAGAAACTAATAATAAACTTAGTGTGAAGTCAGTCCTCAACTTTACCCGTCTGTCTGCTCAGCAGTAACTCCTTTCTGCTAGATGGATGGCAGACAGTGAAACTGATGAGGTTTGCTGTTGGTCACACTGAAAACAACATTAGTTTATTAGTGACATCAAGCAGAAACGTATATACTGTCGGCTCTCCAGCCAAAGCAGCGGACCAATACATTGAAAGGGATCTAGTGGCAAGGCATGTTTCAAAACTGAAGATGAGTTTTAGGGGACTGACACTTGAAATATTGTGGTGTCTGATTTGTGGTTTGTCTGAGCACACTCTTGTTTGTATTTATTCAGGCTGCAGAGGAAGTGTCAAAGAGCTTAGTAGCCATGAAGGAGATCCTCTATGGGACAAATGAAAAAGAGCCACAGACGGAAGCAGTAGCCCAGCTAGCACAGGAGCTGTACAACAGTGGCTTACTCATCACCCTGATAGCAGACCTGCAGCTCATCGACTTTGAGGTGAGACTTTGTGATTTTTGCAGAAGAGTAAAAGAATATTGATTGAGACTGAAAAACCACTGAGATGGTGATGTAAAGATCGCACTTCATCTAAGTTATGCGTGCGCTGCAAGAAAAATGTCTATTGTGAATAAATGCTGCACATTTTACAAAATCGTTGCAAGAACAGCTGCTTATTCACAGCTCACAAATCTGGCTGTGTTCATACACGTAAGCTCATGTCTCCCTGCAGTATGTCAAGGCTACTGCTGTGTGTCAGTGCTGCTGCAGGCTTCCCTGATTCACCTTATCACTGCATGAGTCATTGCACTGTGAGATCTCTCACTTCCGATTTTACATTCACACATCCTCCCAGTTGAGAAAAAAAGGCTGCTTAAGAATTAAGTCTTAAGAGACCGAGATAGGAATATGGAAGCAATCCAGGAGTTTTCATAATTTTTTTGGAGCTATATACTGATATTAAGCTAGAAGAGCAGCTATATATTTTTCTGTATTCCAAACTACAAAATGAAAAGTGTGTTTTATTGGCTTAAGACAGAAATTTAAAATGCTGTAATATTTGAAAGTCATTTGCACTTTTTTTTTATTATTAAATTCTTTAAAACATACATGATAAAACAAGAGGGGAAAAACACAACACCACATTTTCTATTTAGAGCTTCTTCTTGGTTTTCCACCTGCACCTGCTCTTTTGAAAGTGTGTGGTGGCATCATTTCCTCTGTCTGCTTCTTCACTGTTGTATTTTATATCCAAATGCTTGTTGTGTTTAAGGTTCATGGATTTGTCTTTTTACTAACAGGGTAAAAAAGATGTAGCACAAATCTTCAACAACATCCTGAGGCGTCAAATCGGTACTCGAACACCCACTGTAGAGTACCTTTGTACCCAGCAGAATATTCTCTTCATGTTGCTTAAAGGGTAAGGACACACAGAATAATCCTTTCCCCCACTGTCATTTAAGTCTATAAATAATACATTCAGCTCTATTGAAAATGCTTTGCACCTGCTGAGCAATTTCTTTATATAAAGAGAACATCTGACAATAAACTGATGGTTGCAGGGGAACAAAAATAGGTAACCCCGTTCAGATTACACACACGTAGAGTTGGATGTGTGGTTCATGTAGGAGAGCGATGTGCTGTGCTGACAGCCGTGGTGACAAAACTTGTTGCCTGTAGGATAGTGGGAAATTTTCTTCGCCATCAACCCCATGTTGCACCTGCTACAGCAAACCAGGACCATCAAAATAAAATACACAGCTTTCTAAGCATTTTTTTTCTTAAATTGAAATTAACAGTGAAGTTATTCCTCTTACTTTTTGAATTGATTCATCTCGGCTCTCGACACGCACGAGACAACATCACTTGGCGGTTTGTTGTTCAGTGAAGTTAAAGAGATGCTATGAAAGTTTGCGATATGGCATTTTTCTTAAATAACTTGGGCCACGTGCACATACTCCCATTGTAATTGGATTAATGGGCGCACATTAACGCCCATCTGATCTGACCAGCTTGATCTGTGCTGTCAGTGGTTGTGAGCATCATTCACATCTCCCAACTCATTGTTCAGGTTCCACTCACTCTTTTCTGGATCTCCTTACTGCAACAATAACATATGATTTGAACATTTGAAGTCTGATTTACTTGGAATATAGTTTTACTTGAAGCTTTTCATTTAGATTTAGCATTTGATATGTACTGCCATAATGTAATGGGTAACAAGATTGTGTAAATGAGATGTTTTGAGATTACGTGAGAGAAATCAGGTCCTAACTTTTCACTGAATTATGCACACAGTGTTCAGAAATACAGTACCGACAAAGTGATGAACCCTTCCTCTATGAATAACATAATTGTGTAATACTGCATGTTGTAATAATTCAGATCATCGGTTGCTCACCGTGTGTTTCAGGAAACCATCCTTTCTCTGTTATTTCCTTTGAACATATTCACCTTTTGTTTGTGTGTGTGTACCGTAAACTTCTACCGAATCATATATCCTGGTTGTTATGTTTCTGTTTCATGCAGCTATGAGTCTCCAGACATTGCCCTAAACTGTGGTATCATGCTGAGGGAGTGCATCAGACATGAACCGCTGGCCAAAATCACGCTGTGGTCAGAGCAGTTCTATGACTTCTTCAGATACGTGGAGATGTCCACATTCGACATCGCCTCAGATGCATTTGCCACGTTCAAAGTAAGTCTGGTCCACGTTGTTTCCTGTTGGAGTGAGGTGAAGTCTGTTCTCTCAGACATCTGTGTCACTTTGCATTTCAACACTGATGAGTTTTGTACAGAAAAAAAGACCATAAAAGTGTCTATGCTTACCAGTACGCCACTGTGCTGACCAGTTTCTGTCATGACAATTTCTTCATTTTCTTTCAAAAAAAAAAAAAAAAAAAAAAAAAATATATATATATATATATATATATATATATATATATATATATATATATATATATATATATATATATATATATAATATTTTTTTTTTTTTTTTTTTTTTTTTTTACCCATACTCACTGTGTTGGCCCTACAGGGTCCAGAGTGCTTGCCTATAAAACCAAGCCTGATCATGACCGTTAACCCAGGTCAAAACTATTAAATCTGGCTTTTCTGCTATTAACTGGCTTTTCTTTGTTTCCAGGACCTTCTCACAAGACACAAGCTACTGAGTGCAGAGTTTCTGGAGCAACATTATGACAAAGTAAGTCCACAAAAAACTAAAAAAAAATCAGGGGATTATTTCATCCAAAGTAAAGATGGAAAGTCTTTAGGGCAGTATGTGCGTTAAATGCAACCAGATTTCTAGGAGCCGCCTGCACCAACAGCTATAATCCTAACAACGCTGATGTCTATGATGCTGAGCTGTGTCGCTCTGTGAACAGTAACACTGCTCCATCTGCACCCAGAATCCAAAATGGATTTTTGACATGAGTATTTGCTAGAATTCATTCTGTTAAGAGACGTGTCATTTTGAGAACAAGTTTCTTTCCTTTTATCCATCTGCAGTCATTATGCAGGGAAATTCTACATCAGGAACTATGAAGTGAGCTCATAAGTAGAATAATTTTAGGACACTTCCAGCGCTGTTTTTGTTGGCACAGGTCATTATGAGTTGTTACATTGAGCACACTGTAAAGGGTATAATACTTCTCTGTACATATTAGTATAGCAGTATGAAATGCCGACCACCCTGCACGATATAATGAGTAGGGGCTGATTTTGCACACAGCACGGGGGATTTTACAGTAAAAGCATTTCTACACCATCAGAAAGCTCACAAAAGAGGTGGTGAGTAAAGGCTGATGTGGCAATAATTAAGTACAGGGTAGGGCTGGGCAGTTAATCGAAAATTAATCAAAACCATCGTTCAGAGCCAGTAATCGATCTAATCTCTAATTCTAATCAAGGTAACTTGTTCAATTGGTCGTGATATTGATTTGAGGTCATATCGCCCATATCTAATTAGAATAAAAAGTAAAAAAATAAGATAACTGTTAAGCACTGTTGGAGCTGTATTTTTTTACCTGGTAATTTACGCCTCAACAATGAGCTTTATCTGTATAGTTGTGATGTTGACTCCCTCATCCATTTAAACTGGAACCACATCTACCACTTTCTATTTAAAGTCTTAATTATAGTTACTGCTCTTGGCATGGATGGCTCTGCACTCCTGCAGGTAACAGATCAAATACAAACATACATAAAAATGTCTTGGAGGTTTGTTAGATTCCTTGCATTTGCCACAATCAACAAATAAATCAACTGGAAAATAAAGTCTAGGTTGCAGTTTGAGTGGAACGTTTTGATGTGCTAGATTTCTGTTTGCTTTTTCTCATTAGAAATACCACGCCAGAGTTTACTACATGATTCGACTCCAGAAACCATGTCTGCTTTTGAAACCGTACACGCCGTGGTTGTACCTGAACGTGTTCACTGAACGAAAGTTCACGAACTAGTTCGTATTTTGTGCGAACATGAACTGAACGCGCTCTCTTTCCCCTTGACCAGCGTCGGGTGTGAACGAGTTCATTTGGGCAGTTGTGAACGACGTTCACGCACGGTCAAAACCGTTTCAGGTTTCCAGCGAACCCCATTTAAAATACACCACAAACAAGCCTAATGATGTATCTTCTGGAAATCAATCAAACATGGTAACACGGGTTGTCGGTTCTGTTCACGCTAACAATTTGGGTCATCAAATGTTTAAAACGATCATGAAGGAAGATGAAAGCTACAGTCGCCCAGAGCCGGAGGAGCTACCTGACTGCCAGGGGGGGATTGAAATATTGAAATGGGGGAAAAAACATTTGCAACTTAAGGACCTTTTTTGGCAGCAGGTTTTTCCTCATATTTTTAATATACTATAGAAAGAAGCTGAAAGGAAAAGGAAAGTTTTACATGGGCTGTCCCTTCAATGCTAATGTGAACCCTTGGTCGGATAAAGATTCTGAATTGGACACATAGTCTTGGACAGATAAAATGGACAAAATAATTGCAGTTTGTGGCGGTGTAGTCTATATGGGCAGTGGCAATCAATTTGACAAATAATTGCTCGCAGCAAAATTAAAAAAGAAAAAAAGAACTAAAAATGAACTATTTAGTTAATTTCTCGAAATGATGACTGAACAAGTTCATTTTAATTTCTGTGAACTATGAACTTTAGTTCATTTTAACTTCTGTGAACTATGAGCTTAACTAGTTCATGTAGAAAGTGAACTTGCCCAACACTGTATACACGGTACTACCAGTCTTGTCCCATTTTACAGTCATGTAGTAGATGGTATGCAGTAAGTAAATAACTGCACAATCTGCAGTGCCACAAACAGGGTGCTGTGGATGTTGGCTCTGTCTGGGTTCAGTATGTTGTCAGGTTTCAAACCAACCTTGTGAGTCCCAATTTTCAGGCTGAGAACAAAATAATAAATATATATAAATATATCAGTGTGAAGGAAAAAAAAGAACAACTTTCTTTATTTCTGTGAATCTGCTTTGATGTCAGACTGTTGCAGATGTGGAAACCGCTACTATTCTCTCTGGCCACCAAACTGCATTTTCCTGTCATTCCTCTCACTACCTCTTTTTCTCTTGCTCTAGTTCTTTAGTGAATATGAGAAGTTGCTCCACTCAGAAAACTACGTGACTAAACGGCAGTCCCTCAAGGTAAGGACTGGGCATTTCCAATAAAAACTCACTCCTAGAAGTGCAGCTGTATTAAGAAAGCTATTTAAAGATCTGGTCTGAGTGTTGGGTTTCTAGAAATCACTCCAGCCATCCCCATTAGTTTGTCTTTACTGCCATCTAGTGGCCACAGAATCACTTGACATGTTTTCAGTTATTAAAACATTGTCTTCACTTTCTTTAAGAGTTGATTGAAGTTATTACAAAGCGTAACATCAATCTGAATTTCAAGATAATTGTAGCTTTGAAGCTAGAGTCTGTGGGTCATACAAGCTTTACTTCCAAATAATTTTTCTAGACCTAATTTCAGTTCGTTTTACACTTCAGTTTCTTGCTTTTTTTTAAAAAAAAATTTTTATTATTGCTTGACAAGGAGCTCTTTTTTTTTCAAATGTACATTTTGATTGATAATCAAGACTAATGTCTAAGTATTGAGTCAAGATGTGCAAAATGTGGATTTTGATTTAACCACAAAACCTTAAATTGAAACAGGTTGTCTACATCTGATTCATTTTCTTCCTCTTTGTCGATCTGAAATTCTTTAGCTATTGGGAGAGCTGCTTCTTGACCGGCACAATTTCACCATAATGACGAAATACATCAGCAAGCCAGAAAATCTCAAACTAATGATGAACCTTCTACGGGACAAGAGCCGCAACATCCAGTTTGAGGCTTTCCATGTTTTCAAGGTACTGGAAGTGAAAGATAAGGGGCTGAGAAGCTTGCAGCCTTCCATGCGGAGGTTTATAGATGACTCCATTTTTAAAATGATTTCACCATAAACTATCTGAAAGTAATTTAAAGTCTGTAGATTCAGTGGTGGATTCTGATTCATTAAGATATATCAAAACACCTCATTTCTTTTTTTAAAATAAACAATAACAAGCATGCTTTTGAAAGGCTGAATAATTTGCATATAGAACTATTGAATGTATTGCATCAGTGTTGAAAAGCAGACATGGATTCTTGATGGAGCTGCAAGCTCTCTAAAATCACAAAATATAGCAGACTAATGCATTACTCCCTCTTCCAGTTGGATCAAATTTGTAGTAAACTGGCTTCAAATATGAACTCTTCTATTTTGTCCTCTTTGTCGTCTACCAGGTGTTTGTGGCCAACCCCAATAAGACGCAACCCATCCTGGACATCCTGCTGAAGAACCAGACCAAACTCATCGAGTTTCTCAGCAAGTTCCAGAACGACAGAACAGAGGATGAACAGTTCAATGATGAAAAGACTTACCTGGTCAAACAGATCAGGGACCTCAAGAGGCCTGCACCCCAGGAGGCCTGAAGGGGCGCACAGGTGCAGGAAAAAGCCACCAGGACCAGGTCTGGACAACATCCAGACAATGCCTGCTTAACGGACCCATCAGCAGCTGCTGTTCTGGTTTTCAAACACAAACTGAGGAACAAATAAACATACACATCAACTCATCTGGAAGTTGCCAGCTCCTACACCCTTCAGAACATTTTTTTTCTTTTTTCCCCCTTTTTTCCAGTCTTTCTCCTTCAAAAGAAATGAGAAAATAGTAGTTGCTGCTGCTTTCTTGCACATTGAGATGCTAAAGGTATATGATAATAACACAACAGTCCACTTTACATAGTAACAGAAAATGTTGATCCATTTTAAAGTAGAGCAGACATCCTCAGAGACACTCAGAACACAACAAGCATCAAAGATACACGTTCACACACATGCATATCACATATAAAAACATGCTGCAAGAATGTCAACTCAAACATTGTGACGGAAATGGTACGAGTAAGGAGACCCTTAGTGTGGTTGTTGCATGGCTGGAAATGTGCCAGATGTATGGCTGTACCCACGCTGGGGTTTCTGGTGGCCTGCCCAGTCTGGCATCTGCATTCAGTGACTTGAAAATTCATGCGCCCATACAGCAACTGCTACAGTTTGAATCTATGCCTTCATCCAGGAAAGCAACAGTGGTTAATTTAGCAGAGGATGGGCTCTCAGACAGCGTCAGAGGGAAGCATTCAAGTCTTACGTGCGTTGTGATAACACAGCACTTGAAGCACATTTAGAGAGAAGGGATGGATGTAAGGCAAGAATTGGTTAAAGCCCACAAACTGGGTCTTTTTTTTTTTTTTTTTCTCCTTTCTTCCCGGGACAGGGTGAACATGTACATACATGTACATATGCCTTTTCTTTTTTTGCTTTGTAGATTTTTGTTTAACATTGACATATGAATATATTATATATAAATATATTACCTGAAACAACATGTTTTTGGTTAATTGTATTCAAATCACTTTGTAAACCATAAAAAAAAAAGACGTTTTTGCATTTCATTTACTGCTGAAATGGTTGCTGGTGAGTGTTTTTTTTTCATAACTTATAGGGACAGCTCACATTTAGCTAACCTATAGGATATTAACAATTTGTACAGCAGAGGAATGTCGTTGTAATAGCTCTGGCTCTGATTTTTTTTTTTTTTTTTTTTAAATAAACTGCACCTTTTATTTCGAGTATCTCTGCTGAAGATGTGCAGGGGTGTGAGCAGTGCAGATGGGGATGAAAGGGACAGCAGAGCATTAACAGAAACATTAAAGCCTGGTTGTTTGTGCACTTTGCAAGTTGCTGGTTGACTGATACCCCCTAACTGGAGTTGATGGTGTCTAGGATTTGTTAATTCTTCATTAGTTTCTTGCCACTTCTTATCACTATGGATGACCTTGGAGTGCCATGTGACCGCTCGGTTAATTGTGGGAACCCACTTTTATGTTGAGAGCTTGGCAAATCCACCAGTCCTTCCACAGTTCCCTATTCCTACTTATCATGCGTCAGAGCCTTTCTCTTCAAAGGGTTTTATAATTCCAGTACAAAGGTGAGTATTAAGCATTGAGGGTAGCAAGGTGCTTTGGGTATGTTAGATATTCTTCTGGGTGTTGAGCAGAACTGATGAAACCACGGTTTAGATTGCAGTGGGTTCTTCATTCTCCATGTGGAGTGACGGCATATAGCTGCTCAATAAAGAAAATCCAAAACGATCAATAACTAAGCACCGCTATCCCTCCATGCACGTTGAACAAGCATGTTGCTTCACTGGCTGTGCATGATGCTGTACTAAAGATGTACTGGAATTGTTTAGTTTTTTTTTTTTTTTTTCCCTCCCTTTTTAAGTATTCAGCTACGTTCAAATGAACAATGGCTTTGTGGCTGGATGCTGACTTTGACTCCAGTTTCAGAATAAGGTGTGTGGGTGCTTTCAGATGTGTCAAAGACCTGAGCCCAACAATCAGAATAAAAAGAAAAACATTTGGAGTAAAATATAAACCTGTCGTTACTTTCTTCCTGAGCTTGAAAATCCAGAATTCAGCAGCTCGCTGAATTGTTAGACCTACAGACGCATGTCTTTTCTAGTGTATTTGACAGGGTGCTGAATTGTCTTCAGGTGAAGTAAATCTACTTTGATGGTAGTTTTTAACTCCTTTTAGTAAGACACAAAAACCTGACAATTGCAGGGGTGTGTTTCAGAAAAAAAGACTGCTTTTATTTTATCTAAATTTGGTTAAGTAAATTCAGACTAAGAGGTGAATCTCAATTTTCAGTTCCAAAAAGCATCAAGTATGTTAATCCCCTGAATTTCAGATGGAAGTACATTTTCAATGATTTGTCTTTACACAGTAGTTATACATTTGTTCCGGGGTTAACATGCTTCATATGGTGCTTGAGAAGGATCATCCACGTCTAGAAAGAGTGCTTCACTGGCAGACAAAAAACTTCTGTTCGGTTTTAAAAGAGACACTGCTTTCTGCTGTCTTCAAATAAAATGGCATTATATATTATAGACTCGATCATCTCACGAAACATTTACAAAGTATGTTTTCATTATTATGGTGTTCTGTTTTATTTATTTATTTTTTTAAGAAAAAAGGACAGACTGATTT
Organism: Hirundichthys speculiger; assembly: GCA_018398805.1. Taxonomy (NCBI): domain Eukaryota; kingdom Metazoa; phylum Chordata; class Actinopteri; order Beloniformes; family Exocoetidae; genus Hirundichthys; species Hirundichthys speculiger. The sequence goes on from JAGFBZ010001224.1 coordinate 3,699,073, forward strand.
GGTCCTGAAGTCAGTTTCTGTCCTGTTGTCTTATTTTCCCCATGTGAGGAGTGTCTCTATCTTTTGTATAAAGCTGCTGACTCAGACACATGTGTTGTGACAGATCTTGGTGGACTGTGACAGCCTGGTTTTTAAATTATTAAGCTTATAATGCACATTTACAGAGTTAAACCAAGTTAGCTCTAATGTCACTGTTAAATATCAGCTGGGTTTTTTAGATTCTTACTGGCTCTGTTGGCAGTGCAATGCATTCTTAAAGGGCTGTCAAAGTAAATTTGGACTCCCGTCCAACCCTATGTTGTATATCAACAACGATGTGTCAACAGCGGCAATAAGATGAAGTTAACTCAGAGGTACAGTGGACATCATGACGGAGGCACCTGAGGGCATATTCACACTGGTCAAGTTGCTCCATGCCATGCCCAGGCATTATTCTCCTGCTGGCCTGCACTCACGTTACACCAGTCTCAATTGTTCTTAAGCACGACTGCTGCTTGTACATATGTCTCCATGTCATGACACGTCTGGCTGCTGCCTGGGTTAACTGGAGGATGGCCTCTTAGCTCTGGCAGCAGCTGAAACAGTCGGCTCCTCCACTGAGCCTGTCTCCAAGCTGGGCTGGATCCTTTCTGATTGTGCATCCTTTAAGATGAATATAGCCTTTTATATTCACTCACTAATGTTTTTTTTTTTCCATTTTGAGTGCATTTTAATGCACTGCAGTGTTGTAGCAGTATGGATGTACTGTCTGAATACAGCTGCAGGTCAAGTCATAAGAAGCAGCGCCTCCACCACATTCAGAAACACGCAACCTGAAGCAGGTGTGTTTTGTTAATTTTATGGTACTATAGGAAATGTTATTAGTAGATTAATAGTAACAAATTATACTTAAGATACACTGATGTCGTCTATCCAGACACTTTTTTGGCATCATCCCAGGAAGTATAACAGAGTAGTCCTAACAGTGATTCTGTTATGAACACAGCACTCATCCTGGCCTGTAGAACTGCACAGCGTACACTTCTACTATTCTACGGCCCGTGGACACCTCATCAACTGGAACATGTACTGTACATCAAGTACAAGTACCAAGTACATGAGTCTGTCACGGCGGCACTGAATAGATCCTGCTGACTGGCCAGTCACTTCGGATACTGTGAGGGCAGAGTTTGTAAGCAGGGGGACATATCAGGTAACATCAGTCTTTACATTTCCAAACAGTGCAGATGGGAGAAGCTGCCAACACCACCCATTTTACTGAAAATTAGTTAATGGAGAGAATGTCAGGAGAAGGACAAGATAAAAGATTTAAACTCATTTTGTGGGGAAAAAAACCCTACAAATGCAAGGTAAATTAGCATTTCGTATAAGGCAAATCAAAGTGCTTTACAAAGGCATTAAGATGAGTGTTAAAGTAACAAAACTTTAAAGTTTATTCCGTAGGTAACTGTAGATGAAAGGATCTCAGAACAGGAGTAATGTGTTTAGCTTTCCAGGTTCTTAAAACTCTGGCAGCAAGCGCTCTGAATGAGATGAAGTTGCCTAATCCTCTTGTCTGGAAGACCAGTCAGAAGAGTGTTACAGCGGTCAAGTCTGCTGGATTACTACTGCAACAACACATCATCAGTAGGGTAAAACCAACCTGTCTCACGACAGTCTAAACCCAGCTCACGCTTCCCTGTTAGTGGGGGAACAGTCCAACGCTTGGTGAATTCTGCTTCACAATGATAGGAAGAGGATGAGCTTCTCTAAATCTGCTCTGGAACATCAGATCTCTGACTCTTGATATTGACGTGGCAGCTGAAGCTCATCTCTGAGTCAATTAAAACTTCAATATTCCTAACCTGTATTTTTGTTTTGATACATCTGGATTCAAGTGGGGGAGCAACTTTTATACTTTACCAAATAGAATTACTTCTGTCTTATTAAGGTTCCTGGTTCAAACCTCAGCAGGGGCCTTTCTGTGTGGAGTTTGCCTGTTCTCCCTGTGTGTAGGTACCCCAGCTCCCTCCCAAAGACATACATGTCAGGTTAATTAGTGGTTCTTAATTACCTTGTAGGAGTGATTGTGAGCATGCATGTGTGCCTGTAATAGACTGGTGTACCATTGCCTTTTGCACAAAGAGACCTGGGATAGGCTCCAGCAGATCCCCATGACCCTGTAAAGAACTAAATGGTGATGGATGGATGGATAACAGTGGTCCAAGAATTGACCACTTAGCAGTGACAAGGGTCAAAAACTGAAAATAATGCATCTTTATTGTTTGACTTGGGTTGCTGTAGCTCAGTTAGTAGAGCAGGCTATCTAGTCACTGTAAGGTTGGTGGTTCAATCCCACCTCTAACTGTCCATATGTCAAAGTATCTCTGGTCAAATAACTGAACCCTAACTTGCCCCCAGTGGGCATGGCAACAGCCACCCACCTGCATGCGAATAGGGTGAATGAGAGGCCAATGTGAAGTGCTTTTGGGGCACCATTATGGTGTCTAGAAAGCACTATATAAGTGAAGTCCATTTATAATATAGGAGCTCTGTGTTCTGAAAACAAATTAAATTATTATGCCAAGCATGATGGCTGTTATCCATACCATACAGCTATACTCTGCAGGTGAACAGCCGGCAACAGCCTGGTGCAGATATGGAGCCCCGTTTGGGTCATAATTCAATGAATAAATGAGTATATTATTATGAAATACAGGCGTTTATTATTATGAAATACAAATCCATTATTATGAAATATTTTCTATTATTATGATAATGGTTTTGTTTTTCATAAGAATGAGCTTTTACATAATAATGGATTGGTTTTTCATAAGAATGATTTGTGTGTCAATCACAGCAGAGAGGGCGGAGCCATTTATGTGATTGGCTGCTCTTTCATTCAGGCATAAGCAACAGAACAGTAACCTCGTCAAATCGGGTCAAAATAGTATCATCTGATAAATTATCATTTTCGATATTGTCTGCTAACCTGGTCATGGTTTCCCGTAGCTCAGTCCATAGCTACAATTGGACGAGGAGCGCACTTTGATGACGCCACGGCCCGCTGCTAACGGGACCTCACGGCCAAAACTAGTCCATGTCAGAGAGTAGAATGGAAAAGGATCAGCCAATGAGCGTGCAGGTCAACCACTGGTCCCGCTCAGTGGCAAAATGTTATTATTATATAAAAGCACCTTCTTATGAAAAAGGAAGCAGTTATGTAAAAACTAATTCTTAGATAAAAAAAAAGCCATTCTGAAATAAACTATTATGCATTAAACTAAGATTAAATAATAATAATAAAAATATATTTCATAATAATAATTTTTTTTTTATAATAATGGGAAATATTTCATAATAATAAACATGTATTTCATAATAATGAGAAACATTTCATAACAATGGATACGTATTTCATAATAATAAACGCCTGTATTTCATAATAACAGACTTATTTATTCATTGAATTATGACCCAAAGGGGGCTCCATAGATGAAAGGATAACTAACTGGTTGATATATGACAACAATAGAAATCCATCCATCCATTATCTATAGCCTTATAGTCCTGTGCAGGGTCACGGGGATCTGCTGGAGCCCCTCCCAGCTCTCTTTAGGGGTACACCCTGGACAGGTCGCCTGTACAAAATGTCACTGGAGTGCAGTACCACCGACTTGAGTCTCTCCATTCTGGACAGCAGCTGCGGACTGGTCCTTTAAGAGCAGAAGTGGGGGGGTTGAAAAAGGGCATACAGCACACTTCCGGTAGATACAGACAAACACAGACAAGATCCCAGCGGTGAGAGCAAAAAAAAAAAAAAAAAAAAAAAGAAAAAGGAAAAAAAAAAGGAGGACGATCGTCTAACGAGCTGAGGTGATTTGTTTGAGCTCGATCCAGAGACGAGGAGGTGAGGACACCTGCAGCAGACGCACGGAGCCATGGTGAAGATCAGCTTCCAGTCTGTCGCGGGACAGAAAGTGGAAAAGGAGAATGACGGCGACAAGACCGAAATCCTGATTCCTCATCCGATGGTGAGAGAGCCTCTACCGACTCTTATCCAGCCTTTAATAACGCTCATCACTGCTGTCTGTAAATGATGATTATGTAACATGATGCCCGCTGTGATCGGTGTGCATTGATCATAAACAGCAGGGGCTTGATTACTTTATTTATTTATTTTTTTTCTGTCAACCGCATCCATTGCCATCGATGAACGCTGTTAATGGAAACCAGTGCTGTAGTGGTTTGCGCGTGATGCTCGTTGAGATTAATGCAAGTTCTGAGGAGAAGCGCGCTCTTTGTTCATATATATATATATATATATATATATATATATATATATATATAGATATATATATATATATATATATATATATATATATATATTATTTCTTTTATAATCACCATCCCCGCCCCCTTCCTTTGGTGCTTGTTTGAATAAGTAGCGTGCAAGCATTGAAACAAAGCAGACCCCCCCCACCCCTTCCAAAAAGAATTAAATAAATAAAAAGACACTGCTTCGGCTGGCAAAATGGCAGATGGGTTGCTGTGGCTTGGATTTGCAGCGCACGCAAGATTATTTGTCACAGCTCCAAAGCAGGCAGCGCTGTGGAGTCCTGAAGTTTGCTGTGGCAGCATCCCTGCACTGCCCTTATCAATGATACATGGCACAGCTCTGAACACGGTGAACCCAACTGGATGGGAATCTAAAGCGAATATTACAAAAAGACATCACTACATTCACAGTGACACTTAATCCTGATCTAAATGTCTAGGACAGGCCTCATGGTGTGTCATCCTCTCAGCTGGCTGAAAGAGCCTCTGTCTCTCTCAGTGGGGTGGAAAAAGCACAAAGAAGTCACAGAAGTGTCTTCTCTCTCTCTCTCTCTCTCTTTTGTCTCACACAGAGAGAGAGAGAGAGAGAGAAAGAGAGAGAGCATTGTCCTTATGTACCCTTTATCTGCATACACGTAAATGGAGAACATGAACATAAACATGAACATCTGCTGTATGTGTGATGCCATTTTAGACATGAAGATCACACAGGACAGTCATTTTTCTTTGAAGGTTTGTCTAAGAGCAGCCCATGTGATTCCTTCCCTCATAGCTCCACCTAAAAATAGAATCCTTTTGTTGTTTCTGAGCGGGGGGAAGGTTTTCAGAAGATATTTTTTACCTGGCTCTGCCGTTCAGTGGTGTATCTATGAAAAGCACTGAGCCATATTCCCGTTAGTCACTACTGTTGTAAATGGAGACACACGCTGAGCAGTTGTTCTGTGTGTGTGTAGTACCACTTTGCCCACACAGGTTGGGCGCGTGGCACCAGCAGACGGGCTGGTAGACTGGAGGCGTGTGGGAAGATTACTCACCATCTCAGTCAGACTTTCATCAGCACGTCCCTTCCTCTGGCTGGGTCCATTACTACTAATTCCTGCTTGAAATGCTGTGTTGCCGTTTATGTCAGTGTCTGTTTCAGCAGCTTAACCAGTTTACCGCAGCTGGATGGACGCTGTCTGGAAACCTTTGTCTGTGTTTTTCAAGCATTAATGTGTGTGTGTTTTTTTTTTTTGTGTGTGTATATTTTCAAGGATGAGGAGGAGCTGGTCCTGCCGCTGAGGCCCAAGAAGTCTCCCCTTAACGGCCTGTGCTGCCTGACATTTGGCCTGGTGGTGTTCATGGCTGGACTGGTCCTGGCCTCCATCTATGTGTACCGCTACTACTTTATACCTCATGTAAGATTATATGTTGGCTTTCCTGTTTCATGCTGCAATTACTGATATTATATTATATTATATTATATTATATTATATTATATTATATTATATTATATTATATTATATTATATTATATTATAAGATACTTTCTTTAAAGCTGGTGTGTTCATCTTAATGCCATTTGTGCACAGATCCCAGAGGAGAATCTGTTCCACTGCAGGGTGCTTTATGAAGACTCTGTGTATGCCCCGCTGCGTGGGCGCCAGGAGCTGGAGGAAAATGTTGGCATCTACCTGTCTGACAACTACGAGAAGATCACTGTGCCTGTTCCTCACTTTGGAGGCAGTGACCCAGCTGATATAATCCATGATTTCCACAGAGTGAGGACAAACGCACACGCTTTGCAGATACCGCTTGACCAAATTCAGTCTGTCATTTTTTTCTGTCTTTGCCTTGATCTCAAGGCTAATAGCAGCATGTTGCCGTACTGGTTTTTTTTTTCTGGTGTAGGCATGCTGAGACCACATATTGAAAAGAAGGCCTCGAGCGTTTCGGTTTAATACCAAAATTATACACTGTGAAGTGATGGCGGGGCGAGATTAAAAAGTCAACGGCTCACTGGATCAATTCTGTAGGAATTCTCCTCTTGAGATTGGCTGTCTGTGCAAAATCTCATTGTCATCTGATTAAGTCTGTTAATCATATGTCGACACTCGAGCTCACATGGTTAAATTTATTCAAATTCTGAAACTGCCAACAGTGAACAAGAAATTAAATTATAAGTCAATTTTTCTGAAGGGATCGGATTATGGGGGACGACAGTCTGAGCAAAGAGCCCATAGAGCTCCCTCTCCCTAGTCATGTCCTCCAGCTCTACTGGGGGTACACCGAGGCATTCACAAGGCATCTGAGAAATTTAATTTTTCTCTCCAGTCCTGGCCTTCATCTAATGAGACATATCTGAAACATCTCTCCTGGAAAGTTCCCTGTCCAGATGCTGAAACCACCTCCATTGGGTCTTTTTGAGCCAACTGAGGTGGCCAGTGTGAAGGAACAGCGACTAAGGGTGAGCCCAGCCACCCTTCCAGAGAAGCCTGTTGTGGGGCAACTTACATCCAACACCTTATTATTTCTGTCTCTACACACAGCTCATGTTTTCCGTTTGGCTGATCCTTTCGTCACCACAGCGGACTGGTACAGCCACAGCTGCTGAAGCTGGTTATAGGGGAGAAAGAAATGGAAATATTAACAGAAAATACGCAAACAAGCATGAGTCTGATGTTATTTGTTCATCTTCTTGTTTTACTTTCTAGGGACTGACTGCGTATCATGACATTGCTCTGGACAAGTGCTACGTTACTGAGCTCAATACAACTGTCGTGATGCCCCCACGCAACCTTTGGGAGCTTCTCATCAATGTCAAGGTAACGTGACTGCAATCTTAAAATCCGGTGAATTCGTGAGCATGAGCAGGTGCAGCACTGGCTGGAGCTGACTTTTATGGTCAATGACAACCGCCGGTAGCATAAGAAGGTAAAAAGTGTGAAGGCGAGTCAGCTTCTTGGACAGTGTGACTGGGTTCACCACTGTTACTGGTCTCGTGGAAATACCAGCTATAGCAGTGCTTGCAGGAAAAAAAAAAAGTTACAGAATCAAATGGAGGCAGTATGGTGGCTTGGTGGTCAGCACTGTTGCATCAAAGCAAGAAGGTTCCTTGTTTGAAACTCAACAGGAGCCTTTCTGTGTGGAGTTTGGATGTTCTCCCGTGCTTACGTGGGTTTCCTCCGGGTACTCCGGCTTCCTCCCATGGATGGATGGACGGAAAATCTAATTGTGGTGACAGGAGAGGGAAAAGTTAAGAGGGGATGGGAAAAAACCTAGTCAGATAGCATTGTTTCTTATCCAGTGAGAGTACACTACTTGTGTCATGAGACCAAAGTCGTGTCACCAGATGGTGTGTGTTGCTGCTTTGCAGCAGTAAGACGCTAATGCTGGTGATGCTAAAAGTGCTCGCAGTGCCCTGCTACATCAGCCATCTCCTGCCTGTGTATTCGGTGGTCTATACTTTGGTAGCAAGCTGCTACGGCTCGTCATTTCATGGTAGGATTATAGTGAGGCATGCGGACAGAAATACTCACTGACGAGTCGAAACCCAAAAACTTAAAAGAAAGTTTCTGCCAGTTCCTTTGACATCATGAACTCTTCATAGGGAGCTGGGGGGGAAATCGCACAGCTAAATGTTTCATCTGGCTTTTTATGTAGCAAAATGGTGCCTTCAGTAGCCACGGAGGAAGCAGTTAACAGATGCCCCAAAGAACAACAACCTGGGCAACACAGACAAGGATGATGCAATGCTACGTTCTCTCCATTTCCTGAGGTTCTTTGCAGATTTTCATGTGTGTTACCCAGCAACTCCACAGCATCAGCAACTGCAAATGCGTCCCTCGGCGCTTGTTGTTTGTCTCATGCAGAAGGGGACGTACCTGCCTCAGACTTACATCATCCACGAGGAGATGGTGGTGACTGGCAAAGTGCACAACATGCGTCAGCTGGGACCTTTCATCTACCGGCTGTGCAACGGGAAGGGCACGTATCGCCTCGGCCGCCGTAGCACCCGCAGACGTGAGTTTCAGTGAATAACCTCACTTTGACAGTCCAGCACAGACCAAGGAAAGTCCCCACGGCTGATCCCCTTTCTGTGTTTGACCGTTTCCCTCGCAGGCATCGACAAGCGAGAGGCGAAGGACTGCCACCACATCCGCCACTTTGAGAATACATTTGTGGTGGAGACGGTTATCTGTGATGAAGCGTAAACGCAAGCGTGTGACCGCTCCCACCTAAAGGCACATCTCCAGTCACTTCCTCAGCCACTGTAGCACTCCCCCGTGGATCTGATCATGTCTGAGTTGCACTTTGTTGGTGATTTTGATTTACTTGGTTAAAGAAGAATTTTTTTTTCTCTCTACTTGCCAGTGTTTTTTTTTTTGTTGTTGTTTTCATGTTGCATACGTGGTATTTACCCCAAAGTGTGATGCAATACTAAAATGTTGGTTCTATCACAGGATTTTCCATGTAGCAAATTCTTAAGCCAATAATAATAAAGGATAATTTCAAGACCTCTCCTCTTCCTCTTTGGGGATTTGTATGAAGGTTACTGTCTCCATGTGTCGTCAAGGTGACTGTGTTTTGTGTGTTTTGTTTTGTTTTGTTTTTTTCTGCAGCCCTTGAGATTACTTTGTACTAACAGTCATTTGTGCTGAGCAAGAGTCTTTGCTTCTTTTTTTTTTAGATATATATATTTTTCATCTTCTGTGCGAGTAAAATGTATAACTGCTGATGACTATTTGCCTGCTTGCATCTTCTCCTGCCTGCCTATTGCTTCCGTGCTCCTCGACCTTTTTGATCTCATCAAAAACACTATCACAAAGTAGAAGTTAAATGAGGCAGCGTTCAGCCTTTAAATTTGTTAGTTGAAGTTAATATCTCATCACTGAACCATGCAAACACGCACATTTATTTCTGATGCTCTCATTTGTCGTTCCCCATCCTGCACCCACTACACACCTGAAACATTTTACAAATGTCTTTACCTTTGCATGTGTTCATTGATGCGAGTGAGGCGGCACTCCTAGAATGTTTTTGTAAAACGTTTAAAGCCTTAGTCCAGAGCCGGAGACTGGACTAAAGTTACTACATTTAAAAAGGGAGCATATTATCTGACATGTCAGCGGAACAATCTGTATATTTTGTCTGTATGTGAATAAAGTTACAAAAAAAAAAAAAGACTGAATTGTGAGTTAATTGGTGCCATTTTCTTTTTTAATTTCAAAACTATGAGCAAAATGACCCAGTAAGATGTTAAGGCTGTGGCTGCTCTGTTTTAAAGAAAACACACCTTAAAGTCCTTCATATTTTCAGTTTCAGTTCTTTATTTTCTAATTTTTTTTTCTGTATTATTTTTTTCTTAGTGGGTGTGTAATTATTTCAGCTGTGATTGTAAATCTGTCCACCAAAACTGTGGTTGCAATAAGTCCGCAGTGTCACCAGCTGGAAAATATATCAGCAAATTATTTTATTTTAATCATTATCATGTTTGAAATATGAAAACTTACTGTCTCTCAGTGGTAAGTCAACATAAGTGAGGAAGGTAATTCAAAATAATTATATGAATGTAAATATATTTATTTAAAACCTGACGTTAGTCTCTAACATTGTTGTTGATTTTGGAGGAATTTGGAAAAAAAAAGAATCCCATTGAAAGTGTCATAATTATTAGCAACATTTCTAATTACTCTCTGACATGCCATGTCCTTTTTTGTATTTCAACAACTGCATCTTGAACTCCCTGTCACATTTTATCATCCTTCATCCCGCTACAGTGGCTCTTGCATCACCCACTCTGCTGCGGCAACAATGCTTTTTTTCTTCTGTGGATTTTCTCTCCAGATTTCAGTCACAAAAATATACTTTATGTTTTATCTATAGCTGTATCTGAACAGGGATTTTTCTTTTCTTTTAGTTGCAAGTTCATGGGAATCCTGCGATAATTCGTTTTGGATCATTTCAAATTTGCGGATGAGGCGGTTTATCCTCACAGTCTGCTGAAGGCTTACACTGATGCCCCTCCGTCTGGTGGAGCCTGAGACTCAAACTGCTGGGCTCCACCATGAAGACACTCACAAATAACATAACAGCCTGAGTCACAGAAAGATTTTATAACATAGGAAGAATGTGAGAAAGACAAACAGTATAACAAAGTTAAACAATCAATAAAGAAATATGCAACAATTTTTATGTTCAAATAAATGAAAATAGAATCAATCTCTGTTTAACATAATCTCTAAATTATGAATACATATAAACAAGAAGGTCTTTCAGGTTTCAGGAACATGTGGGGAATCTGATATTTTTCCATTGCCAAGACTTTAACAGGGAGCTTAACATCACACATATCTGTCCCTAATCTGAAACTAAAACCAGGAGACAATGAGCCTATTATGGAAGCAGTTAGAGAATTTGATCATCTGATCGTAGGTGTTGTCAAACAATGCCTGGTTTCACCACATTTGATTTTTGCTTCATCAATCCATCCAAAGCACCGGATGTAAAAATGGTAAGCTGTGGTTTTAAAAGCTGTGTGTGCTGGAGGAAGAACTGCCAAGTTCACTTTCCAAGTGAAACCATGAGCTTGACATATTGCACTTTGACAGTTTTACTGTTTCCTCATTTCATGAGGAAGAGAACAAAATGCAAATGATGGTGTATTTGACCTCTTAAACCCTAATCACCGTCTGCCCCTTACAGTTTCCCTTCTATCAAAATGAATAGCAGGTTTAAGATAGCTTCGGGTTTCAGTTTAACTCTGGAAGCTGAGACTGGAAATAAAGATGGACAAAGTTGGATCAACATGGCCACTCGCCATGAGAAATGTAAAGCCACTGCTGAAGTACCTGAAGCTGAAGTACCACTCAACGTTTGATATGAAAAGTTTCAGTGGGAGCTCAGTCAGATCCCTTTGCTGACTTATCAGCTCTGGTTTCAAGGAAAGAGGCTTCAAAATGGATGGATAAAATAATGGTGGGTATGTTCCTCTTCAAAAAATACACATCTTGCATGAGAAGAGGGCTAGAGTCGAATCGAGAAACTGACTTCATCCTCTATAGCAGCTGAGAAGAGAGCTGTTAACTGATGTTGAAAAAGGAACTGTTGTACTTTAGCTTTGTAATATATTGACCAAAATATATAACAGACATTTGACTGAGAAGAATAGTCAACTTTTGACAAGAGACCAGAATGTCTCTGTTAATGTACACTTCCATGTCCATTCAGATAATTCAGCCGATAGAAATCTCACTCTATCGACTATCATTGCATTTTACAATTAAAAATCTGTTATTGGTTTCCTAATGACAAAAGAAAATAATTTAATTGACATCAGAAACATATCTCTTTCTCACACGGTCACACACACACAAGATTGGACAGGGAAGTAACTGTGTATAATTTCATAGCTGATAAAAAAAAAAAAAAAACTTCTCGAAACCTCATAACAGTTATGCATTGTCTATCTTCTGTGCTTTCGTCGTATCCACTTCCTCTTTCTTCTTCCAGAAAGAATCAAGGGAAAAGTAATACAAAAGTGGATCCAAACAGCAGTTCATGGCAGCACAACAGATCACTGGTGTGAGCTCAGTGCTGTTTTTAACAGTTAATGCAGCAAATGACAAAGGGAGGAAACATAGTGCGAACATGATCAAGTTCATGACAAAAATTACCATAACATTCACCTTGTTCTTGACCTTTGGAGAGACACTGAGATGACTGGAGAGTCTCCACGTTACCATTGCAGTGCACACAATGTTGACTACCAGCATGATGGATGTTGTTGTGATTTGCCAGTAAATCACAAATGCATTTATCTGAAAATTAAGAGATTCAAAACAAATTGATCCATTTTGGCTATTTTGTTCCTTTAAATGTCCTGAATACCCAAAACTCCGTGGGATACTCATCACCACCACATACAGCCAAACAAGTGCAGCACTTTTCACAGCGTTGCATGCGGTTCGAAGATTGCGTGACCTCAGAGGATAAACCACAGCCAGCAGCCGGTCCACGCTGATGAAAGTAATGAAAAGGGAGCTGGAGCGAATGTTGTTGCGAAAGAATATTGCGTTGACCACACACGCCATTTTTCCCCAGAGGCCAGGAACCAGTTGCATATTGGTAAACCCTCATTGGCAAGCTAATGACAAGCAGCAGGTCTGAGATTGCCAAGTTGACCATGAAGACAGCGTTGGGGGATTTGAGGCTGTGGTGACGAAGTAGAATCCACAGCGCCATAACATTGAGAGGCAGACCGACTGTCATAATGCAACCAAAGACCACAGCATAAAACAGATTTACCATGGTGTTGTCGAGAGTATGTCCACCTGAAGAGAAGAGTAATATTCTGCCTGTTGGTGAATGTTGCAGCCGAGCACACAACTCCCTACTTCCTCTCTCTGGCCTTTGTGAGAAATGAGGGGGGGTTAGAGAGACGCAGGAACTTAATGTGACAAGGCAAGAGTTGTGGTCTATGTGACGTAAAGGAATGGAACACTTTATTTCCCTCGCATCTCTTTTTTAAAAATACCATTCTGAAAAAAAAATAAAATGTTACAGCTCAGACTAACACTGCCTGGTCCCAAATAAGGCAAAACCTGAATTTAACCAAGCAAATAGGCAAGAGTTGAACAAATGTAAAAGTACTGAGTTGATTATTATATCTCACCTGGCAGCAGGTTATTAAAATATAACTGATCTAGAGAGCAGCTTCTTCCTCCTTTAAAACCTACGTCAGAAGACACTTCCTGGGATTGTGGAAAACATAACTCATAGGTTTTCATAAGGGTCAAGCAAAACAAAACAGGTAAGGAGATTACTAAAATAAAACCAAAAAACGTGAAAGGAATGTGGAAAAATGTGGTCAGAAAAATGAATGAACAGTTGGTGAAATCTATTTGAGGAAAATCAACAGTAATTCAATTCACTTCAATGCAGCTTAATTTGTATAGTGTATATTCCCAATACAAATTGTCTCTAGGCGCTTTTAAGAGACCCAGAGCATTGGTCTCCAAGCAAATATTATTAACTATAAGTAATATTATTAAATATTAATTCCCTTAGCAGGAGAAAAACCTTTAATCCAAACAGTAGCAAGGAAAAACTCCCCTTAAGAGGGAAGAAACCTTGAGCAGGACCTGGATCATAAGGGGGGGGGGGGTGGGGGTGGGGTGCACACAGTCATGTTGGAAGAGTAAGGGTCCAGCTCCAAACTGTTCCCACAAAGTTGGGAGCATGGAATTGTCCAAAATGTTTTGGTTTGCTGAGCATTCAGAGTTCCTTTCACTGAACTAAGACCAGCCAGCTGAAAACAACCCCACACCATAATCCCCCCTCCACCAAACTTTACACTTGGATCAATGCAGTCAGACAAGTACCGTTCTCCTGGAAAACCACCAAACCCAGACTCTTCAATCAGACTGCCAGATGGAGAAGCGTGATTCATCATCCAGGGAACGTTCCTCCACTGCTCTAGAGTCCAGTGGTGGCGGCTTTACACCACTGCATCTGACGCTTTGCATTGCACTTGGTGATGTCTGGCTTGGATGCAGCTGCTCCACCATGGAAACCCATTCATGAAGCTTTATGCACAGTTGTTGAGCTAATCTGAAGGCCACATGAAGTTGGTGAAGTGCTTCAGCACCGCTGACCCCGCTCCGTCAGTTTACGTGGCCTACCACTTTGTGGCTGAGTTGTGGTCATTCTCAAACACTTCCATTTCCTTATAATACATCTGACAGTTGACTGTGGAATGTTTAGGAGCTAAAAAATTTCACGACTGGATTTGTTACACAGGTGGCAGCCTACCATAATGTATATTATGACTGGTACATTGTTAGTACATGAACTACAGAGATGGCTGTATAGACAGATGTAGGCAGTAACACTGAGGTGGTCAGAGGTGGTCAGACTGCAGGTCAGCATGTTAGTTGATATCCCAGGGACATCTATACAGACAGGTGGAGGTAAACACTGGGATGGTCAGAGGGTGGAACTGGAGGTCAGTATGTAGTTCTGCAAACTATGGCCTGCAGACATTTACATAGGGATAATTAATTTGGATAAACAGACACGAGAGCCTTAAGAAACCTATTTAATTTTGGTTGGAAGCATAAAAAATCCCACTCTAGAGCGATGGCAAAAGGTCATGTTGTCTGGTAAATCCAGAGTTGCTCTGTTTCAGAGCGAGACGAGTGCATGACAGCAAGAAGCAGATTAATTGATGCACTGATGTGCCTATAAGGTGCTCAACATAATTGGTGTCTTAAAGCCTCTCACTGTGAACCAATTATGTTGTGCATATGACGTGCTCATTTAGTTATAAAGGGGGTTGTTACCAACTGTCTTAAGAGATAGCTGTTAATAACCAGAAAGGTATTAACAAAGTTAATAAATTGAATTGGGGCACCACCTGATAAATCAGGAAACAAAGACTAAACGGCACAATCAGTCTCAAAGTGGCTGTTGGTCTATGCGTGCCAGCCTGTGACCAGGTGTGGCGCTATAGAGCAACAGAGAAGGTGTGAGTCCGAGCACAGACCTCTTCAACCAGCAAATGTTCCAGAACTATGTAAAATAACCACAACTTCTCTCATTAGAATGTATCAGAATTTATTAACAAGGATTAAGATGAACAAACACTTGAACCAAGATTCTGATATCTACTAACTACAAGACAACTAAACTAACATAAGCAAATAAAACATTAAATGGAAATGAGTATCAACTTATATACATGTATGCTGGGGGACTATGGGTGTACGTGTTAGTGCGTGTGTGTGTATGTGAGAGAGAAACTAAACTCGCTTCTAGCGTGAGGAGGATTCCAAGATGGCGGACGAGGTCATGTGGTAACCTTGCTCCCTGACCAAGATGGCTTCCGACTAACGGAAGGTTGTTAGTAAAAGAAAGGAAAGGAAAAGACAGAATAAAATCAACAAAGCTCGAATGTTTCCTAATGACTAGCAACAGCAACTCTATCGTTTTCCCACAGATGCAGCGATGTGAAGCCACTTCATCGAGCTGCTCTGATTTTGAACTGGGAAATGGAGAGTGGAGTTGCTTTTCGCAATAAAAAAAAACCACATGAACGAAATTCAGTTACGGTGGGACTGATGGTCAAGTTCTAAGCATATGTGACACACAAGAAAATGGAGTTCGCAAACAACATTAAACTAAGCTCTGCCCAGACACAAAAGCCTCTTATGTGGATATGAAAACGCTTCTGGAGCCGACGCGTCGTCCTGTGGCGCTACCGTGCCTCTTTGCACCGATATGTGAGTGGGTCACTTCTGGTACTGGCCGGATGGGATGGGTTAACCGGTCTTTACTTTACCGGTGGGTTACTTTAGAGAATTACATTACTGGACAGGCCTCGTGGCTGCTGGCTGAGAACTTTGTTGGGCCGGAGTAGGCCAAAAGGGAATATCCTGAGTCGAGTGGAGAAGGTCCGAGCAGGAGAGTCGAGGAGCAGGAAAAGAGAGCGAGCAAAGGGGGTTCACTGTATTTATGCTGTATTTATGCTGTATTTATGCTGGGGGACGTGATCTGCCTCTGCTGGGGACCCCTACTGTGACATGAGGGTCCTTAACCAGTCAGAGAGTGTGACATCACTATCACACCCTGTTGTAAAACAATAAACATCGCCAGGCATGCTGGGGATTTGAGTTTTGTTTAGATTCCTAAACAAGTTACAGGGACCACGCGGTCCCTATAATTTTTTTCCCCTTATGACATGGCCATATTCCAAGATGACCACACAGGGGTTCATGGGTCTAAAATCATGAAAGAGGGGTTCAGGGACTGTGAAACACATTTTTTACAAATGGATTTGCCAACACAATCTGACGTCCCATCACTACTTGGAGACAAATTATTTAAGTCCTTAAAAAAAAAACGAATTCTGTAACATCACAAAAGTTGGTCAAAAATGATCCCATGGTGAATTTGTGCCGTAAATATTTATTAAAGTTGGTTAAAAACTAAAATATGCCCAACGAAATTTTAGAACATGCGACTTATATTTTGGCCAGACAATGTTGATGTGTCGTTGACTTGATGTGGAATACCAGTGTTAAATCCAATGTCTGTGGTAACAGGGTTATAGTGCTGGGTCACTTGTGGCACTGAAGTACTCATTTCCTCAACAAGAGGTGGCTAACGACAGAATTAACAGAAAACTTTTTTCAAACACATTTTTAATGTCTTTTTTATGTTCTGTTGGATTCATTCAGTCATAACATAATATAGAAATCCCAAATGATAAGACAACAGATTATGAATGAACGACAATTTCAAACGATTTACACCATTTGACTTTCACAGACAGATCAGTTCTCTGTAGAAGCTCAGGTTCATATCTTGAAGTTATCTTTAAATGGAAATTACATTAACAAGTCTTGCAGGAAGCATGGAGATAAAAATCTGCTCAGTGGTGAGCCTTAGATAACATTCTGACAGCCACCACCCACTGATCGTTTCTGTCACACGAAACCATGTGAACTATGAGATGATACTCAAAATAGATTAAAGTTCCTTCCTTTGCGTTTGTGTTTCTTGCATGCTGCAAGGTAAATTTGAACAGGAAATTGAAAGAAATCCTAACAGACTGCTTACTTATATTTCAGAGAAATAGCAAACAAACAACAAACAGCAGCCAAATGTAAAGAACCACTCCCATTAATACTTACTGTATTCCCATATGTACAGAAATCAAAATGTTACTTCCACACAGGCTAATAATATTGTTGATGAAGCTGCAGCTTCATTACAGGTCCATTAACAATGTTGTACCTTTAAGAAAAATCAAAATCAATCAAAAAAAGGACTTTTTAATTTTTTGAATCGAAGGGACTGGCATGGTGTCAGGGTACCCAGCTGTGTAATATATAGCAGATGTTGAGAAAGACATAAGAAAGCCATCCACAAAGCTAGAACTTTATATTATTCAACTTTAATACAGAAGAAGATGAACATGTATTGATTTTTTTTTCTTTTTTCTTTATTATTTTACTGTAGAAGACAAAAATAGCCATGAAGAGAAATATAGTCTTGAGGGGAAACTACTATTTTGCACATTTAACAAGTAAAACAGTCCACATTTGGAGGTCTGGGGTCTGTTTCAGAGAGCAGCTTATGTAGAAACTCTGAGTATATTGAACCTGAACTTGGGGAAACTCTGAGTTTTCCGTTTCACAAAGTGAGGTAATTTAACCTTTTAGTTCGAGGGTTTAGTTGAGCCGGTTTCAGAAACCGTCGCAACTCAGGCATGGAGTCTGTTACCACGGTAACTGATTCTGGTTTACTGCCAGAATTATTACTTCCACATATCTCAAGTTACTTTTTGTCTCCTCTCCCTCATGAAGCTGAAACAGGTTCAGTTTCATCAGACGATCAATTGTATACGGCACATTTTTGAGATGTCTGAACGATGATTGTCGCATTTGCATTGGGAAACATTTTACTAATGATCACAATAGATAGTTTACTCTGATAAAGCCAGCCATCACTTGTAGCCTATTTGTGATAGGCTACAAGTGATGGCTTGTAGCCTATTAAGAATGTTTGGTCTTCTGCTTTTCTGTAGTGTTACATAATTTATATACATGAACTTATTACGTGCATCAGTTTTCCTAATAAAAAGGATGCTGAGCCAAGGGCGCAGATGTGCTTTTGTCATTAGTGGGGACATATAAATCCTCTATTATTACACTGATGACATGATAAAGGACATTTCAATTAGTTTACATTTGTTAGCAATACCATTCTGATATATATTTATGTTTCTGTTCTTACTTTAATTGTGTAATGTTAAATATAAAATAAGGGACAGAAAGTAGTTTAAACATTTTCAAACAAATGGAACTTCCACCTCTCAGGGAGCGGCAGGAAAATGTGCAGCCGATCATACTAGATAGATAGATAGATAGATAGATAGATAGATAGATAGATAGATAGATAGATAGATAGATAGATAGATAGATACATAGATAGATAGATAGACAGACAAATTTGTGTCCATCTGCACAAATTAAAAAAAAGTGTCTTTTTCTATGACTTTGGATTGATGTTCCAGATAGTTTTCTGGTTGTTTTTTTTACACAAGCAAGAATCAATCATGGAGTTCCACTGGGTTCTGTTCTTGGACTAATATGTTTTACTTTATACATTTTTCCAATTAACCATATTGTTCAAGAGAATGCCTTCAAATTTTCATTGCTATTTGCTTGAATTTTGTAAATAGCTCTAATTCACACAAGAGGTAAATAAAGTACACTTAAACACAAAACAAATTAAATTAAAGATAAAATAAATACATAGCCCTCAAATTAAATCCATTAATAATCCACTACAATCAATTTAATCTATTTCATTATAGTTCAAGTAATCAGTTGAGTTCAAATTAATAGTCAAATTAAATATAATAGTCTGTGTAAAATGATAATTCTTATAAGGCAGTATTACTAAAGCATCAATCCTTGAATCTGAGCATGCAGGGGGTGGCAGATGACAGTGAAAAGGTGAAGCCCTTTCTAACAGTAACAGTAAGAATCCTCAACAGGTGAACGAGCGAGAGAACAGTACAGAGATGTATACAAATACAAAAACACTCAGGTGTGCCTGCTATGGGAAAGGAACCTCAAATGAACACTACGTGACACATTACACTGAAAGAAAACAAAAATTAAGACATATATAAAATCAATTTGCTAAAACTAAGTACAATTAAAAAATTAATAATTCCAGAAATCTTTTGCACAGATGCAACTTTACAAATCTAAGATATGCTGCCAGTTATTTCTAGGGACAGGAGGCTTTCTCCTGGAAATCCTTCCATTCATGTCACATTACTTAGTCTTTTTTTTTTTTTAAGATTTTTTTGGCACTAATGGCCTTTATTGATAATGGAGAGACAGGAAGGGGGGCAGAGAGAACGGGGAAGACACGCGGCAAAGGGTCGACGAGTTGGGAGTTGAACTCTTGACCAGCCGCCTGAGGACTGTAGCCTCTGTATATGGGCCGCCTGCCCTGCACTGCGCTACCAGGGCGGCCCTACTTAGTCTTTTTTTAATTATAATATCATAAACATTCAACATGTCAAATGAGACCTGTAGCAAACTGAGGCCTGTGGAGGTTTGTTTTTCTTTCTTTGGAATTTCTTATCTGATCATTACATGCATCTTTGTCCTATGTGGTCTTGCCACTGAACGTGACTATGATGTAGTTTTTTGTTCATTGTGGTGAATTTAAGCTATGACTGCTCTGCTCATGTTCTGCTTCTTGCTGTCTGGGCTTCTGCTATGCATTAATCTTTTGCAGATTAAATGTTCTGAAAGGTACTGTGCTAAAATGTTTGCATGTTTTTTTGATGACAGGACAGACAGATGCAGACAGAATAAACATATTTCTATGACTATATATTTAAAATAAATGAAATTGAATTAATCCCAGTGTGTTAGAAACATTATGAGACAGCGTCTCACTCTTTGCAGACACTGATGCAGATTGAGAGGCTGAAAAAGCCCATCCTGGACGTGCAGCTTCATCACTCCAAGAAAGCCATTATGAAGCAAAAGTATCTAATTACATCACCAAGCTGATGCTCTATTCTGCTGATAGGCTTTTAAACGCTTTCTCTTTCACAAACACAGAAAAACTCACTCAGTTTTAATAATGCATAATAATACACACCTGTCACCGTGTCCACAGTCCAGTGCAGCCCCTCCCAGATACTATATAGAGAGTTCCTCAGGAGTTTTCCCAAATGAATATGCACCAAGTTGAGTTTGGAGAACGCTTTGGGTTAAACATGCTTTTCTCACCAGCCGCTTGTCTCATCTCTCTGCTTCTTTTGGATATTGTTGATTCTGGTGAGTTGGTGAAAATGAAACTAGAAAGAGAAGCTAAACGTTGTTATGGATTTCAAGCTTTGGTGTCTTTTTTGTTTTGTTCATTGTCCTCAAATTAGAAGTGTGAAGACTTAATGAGGTTTGAAATATCAGAAAAGATAAGATTCACTATTCGTCAGTGGTTGAAAGATTTCTGAAAATTATAGGCCACACTTCAGTCTGATATGTGACTGAAGTTCATTGTGGTTCCCGTCTTGATGCAATTGCCCTACTTGAGTCGGAAAGCCTCTGAACCCATGTTGTACTAGAATTCTAATTGTTTGCAGTTCTAGTTATCTTTTCTGTTGTCTGTGTGAAGCAAGAAAAAATATCAAAACAGACTACAGTCCAACACTATTCAGACTGTTCCTAAAATAGAGCATATATTGTAGAAAGAGTTATAAGCCTTTGCCATAGCAGATAAATGATCATTAAAATGTTTAGTGACATACAGAGCTGTAGCTAAATGCTAACCCCTCTTAGCTTTGGTATTGCCGGAACCCAGTTAAACATTTCATCATATAGGAAACACAACTGAGGTTTGAAATCCATTAAATTATCCCTATAAGTACCACAATTTTCACTCTTCTTTCCCTCCATCTTTCTTTCTTTCCTGTTGGCAGGAAGGATTCTGAGGACAATCAAGAAGCGTGTGCAGGATGCCCAGCTGCAGAAAAAGCAAGCAACTTCTCCTGATGCTCATGGACAGCGGTCATCAACCTCTCCAATATGTCCGGGAGGCCTGGATTCGCCAGCCGCTGAACCACTTCAACCGACAGAACCTCAACACCTTCAAACAGGTGGAGAAAGACTAACCAATGTTTTATACGATGCTGTTGAAAAATTAACAGTAAATATAGCCCTTTTCAACATATTTAGACAAATAAGAATTTTGAATACTGTCACAAAGATGAATTAGTTACAAATATATTTTTGCCCAGCATGAACGACCACTTACATAGGAAGGGAGAGTTTTGCCCCATTACACCAAAAAAACAAAAAGACCACATTCAATCTACAGCATAAAATAAAATGCAGCAACATTTCCTGAGCATTATGATAACATTGTTACTCTAATTGTCTTCGTCCTGCTCTGTTTGTCCACCTGCCTCTCCATATTCAGAGGTTCTTTGTGAATGAAGCATACTGGCAGCAACCTCATGGCCCAGTGTTTCTTTTTATTGGTGGTGAAGGACCCGTCTTTGAGTTTGATGTTCTGGCAGGTACCGTGAGATGCAGCACCACACAGATGTCTTTTCCTGTTAATGCTTTAAAAATACAATCTACGTCCTTTAGTGAACCAATGCCTATTAGCTTCCTCCGTTCTATGAAAATCCTCCTGCGTCACCTTCTGGTGTTACATATGACGACATCTGCACACTTGTTGTCAGGCAACAAGCACAGCACCACATTGCATTCATAATTAACTTTTGATTTCAACAAAGCATCTGTCTCTGCTACTCTACCACTCACCAGTAGTTTTTCAACTGATGTCTACTTTAATTATGTATTTTCATAATGAATTTACTCTGCAACATCATTTCCTCATTGAGAATTCAGTTCAGAGTCAATGAGACTGGAGCCAAATATTAAAAGCAGGTGATATGACTGTTGCAAGGCAAACCGTGAGAAAGGGGACACGTTGCAGAAGAAGGAAATGCGCTTCTCACATATGATTATTAGAGGCTGTGTGGAAACACAAGCCACTGCAGTTTCCATGACAATATGGCTAGGACATACTTTGAATGACCCTGCGGGTGAACTGAGCTGAAGCGTTGCTGAGGGACTCTCAGTGCACCCGTGATTAAAACAAACAAATGCAAACAGACTTATTTTACTAAACTTCATTCCTTATTACTATAAAATGTTTAAATGCTTATTCAAACCATTGCACAAGTCCTTTGACCTGGTTGATGCATGTAGGCTGAAAAATTCTAGTGAAAGGGAAGTTTAGTGTGTGAAACTGT
This sequence comes from Hirundichthys speculiger, assembly GCA_018398805.1. Taxonomy (NCBI): domain Eukaryota; kingdom Metazoa; phylum Chordata; class Actinopteri; order Beloniformes; family Exocoetidae; genus Hirundichthys; species Hirundichthys speculiger. The sequence goes on from JAGFBZ010001224.1 coordinate 3,721,228, forward strand.
GGACTTTAAGAGCTTCTGACTAAACATTAATATCTGAGTTTTAGAGTAAAATACAAATAATTAAAAGCAAACAAACATCAACAACAAAACATATAAATGTGAAGGGAAAAGAACCCTTAAATCATCTGAGCTCTATTGTTCTGGCTCTGTTGGGAGATTGTCATCATTTCATCTTATATTCAGTCGTTTTTAAAGTTGCAATCCTGTTTCAATCCTGTCACGCATTGTTGTTGTATTTCTCATTGAAAATGTTCAGCTTTGCCGTAGACTGAATTTTAACATCTTTAAACCGCATGCTTCCAGGTCATCATGTTGAGATGGCCAAACATCACGGGGCTCTGCTGCTCGCTGTGGAGCATCGTTTCTATGGAGACAGCATCAACCCTGATGGCCTAAAAACTGAGAACCTGGTAGACCTGAGCAGCCAGCAGGCGTTAGTATCTGCACTCTTCAAATGTGTGTGTGTGTGTGTGCTGTGTAGATTTAAAGCTGCACTTGTTGCTCTGTCATTGCATCTCACTGTTTGTTGTTATAACTCCTCTCTGTCAGTTTGGTCTAAAACCCTATTTGTTTGGAGTTATGTTTGATGATTGAGCTTGCCTCATGGATCTTTTTTAACAGTGCTGCACAGTATAAATATCTCTGAACCACTTTCATTTTTTAAAATATATTTGCATAAATTATGGTCAAGAAAATATGGACATTTTAAGCCACTTTTAAAAAATAGATATTAAAAAAAGTGAGAACTTTTTTTTCCCTCCCAGGAAAACCAAATACATTTTTCAGGACATCAAATCACAAAGGACATTGTCCTTAAATCAGGACAGGTGTTGACCTTATTAATCATTCGTCTCTCATAGTCCCTGTCTCATCCTTGCTCACATTTTTCTCCTGAAAGGCAAATGTAGGACAGCTCGTGTGTTTTTGTGTGTCTGTCTTTAGTATGTCTTTGCCTTACAATGGCTCCATATACATTTGTGGTGATGTATTTGCATGTGCCCATAGATGTGTACTGTACGTACTGATCATTTGTTTTCATTCTCTGTGGCTCAGGCTTGCTGACTTGGCCGTATTCCACCAGTACATCAGCCAGAACTTCAACCTGAGCAGCAGGAACACGTGGATCAGCTTTGGAGGCTCATACTCTGGAGCTCTTTCTGCCTGGTTCAGAGGAAAGGTGCAAGAAAAGGCTTATTTATGCACAGCTTTCTTAAGGTTCTGCCACAGCATTTCAGTCATGCTGAGCTCTGGATTTTGACTGGGCCTGCACAACATCCTGAATCTTTTATGTTTGAGCCATTCTATTATAATTTGCTGGTGTGCTCAGGATTATTGCCCTGACCCAGTTCCAGCCTTGCATTAACTATCAGACAGATGGCCTCACTCAGAATATTTTTTATATAGAAAGGGGTTCATGATCAACTCAGTGACTGGAAGCCGGAAAGGATCTGCCGCTTCAAAATAACCCCAGATGTTACTGCTATGGTTCACAGTTTGATTTCACGAGTGATTTGTGTTGATATGCTGTGTTTGAGTAGCTGCCAAACTTTATGCTGTGTGTTGTGGCTTAATATATACAGTGCTGTGAAAAAGTATTTGCCTCCTAAAAGATTTCTTCTGTTTTTGTCCTTTTGTCACATTGACATGTTTTAGACAAAGTTGACCTGAGTAAATACAGAAGCAGTTTTCAAAATCATGATGGAATTTAATTTATTCAGGGAAAAAAGCAATCCAAATCAACCTGGCCCTATATGGACAACTAACTGCCCCCTGGTTGTGTTACCACAATGTTTGACGTTCTTTTTCTGAAATGCTGAGTTAGTTTGATGCCAGATGTAACAGGTTGCATTCCTTCATTAAAAAAGTCCCACTTTTGTCTCATCTGCCTAAAGAATATTTTCCCCAAAGTCTTGGGGGTTATCAAGATATCTTTTGGCAAATGTGAGATGGGTCTTTGTGTTCTCTCTGGTCAGCAGTGATTTTTGACTTGGAACTCTCCTATGGATGCCATTTTGGTCTCTTTCTTGTTCAATCATGAACACTGACCTTAACTGAGGCAAGTGCTTTAAATGCAGTACTTTAGATGTTCCGGGTTTTTTTGTGACCTCCTGGATGAGTCGTCGATGCGCTCTTGCAGTAATTTTGGGAGGTTGGCCTCTCCTGGGAAGGTTCATATGGTCTTTCTTCCATAGTCTCCTTCCTTCTCCTTCTGCAGGTCCTACCAATTTCAATTTCAGTTTCAATGTTATTTGTATAGCGTCTGTTACAATGTCAGTTGTCTCTAGGCGCTTTACAGAGACCCAGATCATGACCCCCGAGCAAATATCATTAACTAAAATTATAATATTAAATCCTAAACAAGGATAATGGCAGGTAAAAAAACTCCCAAAGTGGGAGAAAAAAAAAAACCTAGCCAAACAGCGGCAAGGAAAAACTCCACTTTAGAGGAAGAAACCTTGAGCAGGACCTGGATCATATGGGGGGACCTTCCTGCCGAAGGCCAGCCGGGTAAAGAAAGAAAAAAAGAGAGGGGAGACAGGACAGAGAGAGGATGTAGGACAGAGAGAGGAGAGCACACAAATGACTGAAAGAAATCTCTACATAAACAGATGCAGGTAGCAGCACTGAGGTGAGATGGTCACCTCAGTGCTAGATCACTGGTCACCATGCCAGCCAGCACCCTGAACACATCTACACACACAGGTGGAGGTAAACGCTGGGATGGACAGAGGATGGAACTGCAAGTCAGCATGCAACTCAGGAAACTCTGGCCTGCAAACATACAGAAAGAAAAGAGAAAAAAAATAGAGGGGGGCAAAACACAGTGCAGTGGCCAACACTGCCACTTCACAGCATGAAGGTTCAGCTGGATCTCGGTTCAGCTGTGTGGTTTTCTGTGTGGAGTTTGCATGTTTTACAAGTGTCTTGAATAACGGAATAGTGATTTAGCCTTCTTCATTTTGTCAGCTTCAGTTCTTGATTCTTCAGAGAAGTTGAGGGCTTGTAAATTGAATTTTTCTTTTTCAATGAAATGGTTGTGCTGGGTCTTGTTGCATGAACCTGTGTTACTTCAGTGAAATTATTTTATAATATATTCTTTAAAACAGAGATCATTCTCTAGCCCTCTGAATTCCTGGATATCGTCAGCATGTTGCATGAGATTACCAGTGTGACTCCATCCATCAGTTCACTGTAACTCTGCACCTTTCAGTTCAAATGAGTATCAAGTCTCGAACAATAAAAATTCCCAAATCTATTATTTCAGCTTTAAAAACTGCCTTGGTAAATTTACTAAAACAGCTGGGCACGGTAGATTTCAGTAAAGGTTTCGCTAACTGAAGATTGTGAATCTGCTGCAGGTGTTGTATTTGTTAGTTGGACTAGTTTAATTTTTGTTTTTGGATTGTCCGACAGCAACAATTTAAATAGCATACTGCATAATACAGCATACTGTATAACTCACTTTTGACTCAACACCTTTCTTCTCTTTGCATCCATTTGCAGTTTCCCAATCTGGTATATGGAGCTGTGGCCTCCTCTGCTCCAGTCAAGGCAAAGCTGGATTTCTCTGCATACAACAATGTAAATGATGCAACATCCTGTGAATATGGACACATTTTTATACCCTGGCCTTTCATTTTGTATTAATTTCTTTACCTTGTCGTGTCCCAGTTTAATGGTACAAAGACTGCTTCAAAACTATATCTACAAACCCATGCAGGTGGTGTTGGTGAAGAGTGATTAACCTTATGTTGTTGATCATTATCTTTATGCCTGAACCACTCATGTTTTAAGAAACTTGTTTTTCAAACCTTTTCTCAAGTCTTTATACTGTAAACCAAGTTCCTATAGATGATCAAAGTGTTGCTTAAAGTGTCTTGTGCCTACAGCTCTGCACACACACTGTTCAGTCTAGTAATTTAGATTTCCCTCTCACTCACACATTTGCCATTCCTTCTCTTTCAGGTTGTTGGATTGAGTCTGATGAATGAAGCAGTTGGCGGCTCAGAGAAGGTGTGAAGGCTGCCACCTGTCTGCGTCTCAGAGGAAATGCATTAACTCCCTGCAAGCTCTTGTGTTAAATTCTGCCTCATGCTCCTCCTGCAGTGTCTGGCTACAGTGCGAGAGGCGTTTGTTTCTGTGGAAGCAGCACTGATGGGTGGAAACTCCAGTCAGGTGGCCAGTGACTTTGGCTGTTGTCAGAATCCCAAGAATCTTGATGATCAGGTGAAAGATTTGGAATTTATGCTTTATGAAAATTGTTTTTCCTGCTTAGGAAAGGAGTGCAAAATGTCAGCTGTTGCACCTTGTTTTTGTTCATATTAAGTTATTTCTTTTATGAGAAATTTAGAGACTATTTGTGGTTCAAGGGAACAGTTCAAACATGTTTATTTAATGTGTTAAAGCCCACTAAACAGGGCTGTAAATCACACTCTTAGACAGTGAAGACATTCTTTATGCTTAACAAAAACAAACAAGTAAGAAAATTTCTGTCTGGTAAATAATTTCTTTGTTCTAACAGTGCTACTTGGCAATCCATCTTAAACCTTTGGAAAACCTGTTTTTTGCCACATTTGTAAGGAACATGCATTTGTGGGGTGAGCAGCAGAGCTGAGTATGTATTGCACCCATGAAAGATTTGCCAAATCTCTCTGCCAACACTAAATAGTTTCTTTTTTTTTTTTTTTTCGGTGTTGACTCTTTTTTGGTGGATTGGGTGATTGAAGTCTGAAGAAACAAGACATATTGGCAATTTAACCATTTATTAATTTAAACAGGAGCCTCATTAATATGTAGAAGAACCATACACAGCCACAACAGCCTGGCACCTCCTCCTCATGCTGGTCACGCACTGCTGTGGGATGGCATCCCATTCTTTGACCAGCATTTGTTCCAACTCAGCCAATGTGGTTGTGTTGGTGAGTCTGGCATGGACGGCACAGCCAACATAATCCAACAAGTGTTCAATGGAGTTGAGGCAAGTCCATCCTCTCCACTCCTGAAGTCTGGAGGTAGTCTCTAACCTCGATCTGTGGGGATGAGTGTTGTCATCTTGGTGGATAGAGTTTGGTCACAGACTGTGGAGATATGGGATTGCCACTGGTTGCAGAAAATCATCTGGATATCTCCCTGCATTGAGATTACCTCCAATGATGACAAGCCTCGTTTTTCCAGTGAGGGAGATGCCGCCCGACACCATCACCCTGCCTCCACCAGAAATGATACTGTCTCAGTGCAGCCAATCACCAAAGCGTTCTGCTTCGTCCTCTTCACACTTTGACCCTATGATCCGAGTGCTGCAGGCCGAATCTGGACTCGCTGCAGAACATAACGTTCCTCCACATGTTGAGTTCCCAGCACGCGTGTTGTTGACACCAGCACAAATGGACCTGGCGGTGAAGGGTAGGCATGGCAGGGCTCCTGGCAGTTCTATGAAGCCGGAGATCGGCTGTGTGCAGTCAGTTCTGGACAGTCTGGCCAGGGAATCATTGGACATATCATGCCTGTAGTTCTTCAGTGCTGACAGGATGAGGAAATGGTCTCCTTGGGACCCCCATTGTGCAGCGTGTCTCTGACATCCACCATTGTATGGAATTTGGCCTTCAATTTGCCGATGTTACGAAGGGCTCACTCCAAATGATACTGCTACTTGTTTTTGCGCAACACAAGCTTGACATTACGCTATTGCACAAGCCCTGTTGAGATCAGTCAAACATAGCATGACAATCCTTGGAGCAGACACCAGCTGACCACGGTTGCAGGGCTGTTTAGCACTGGCAGAGAAGATTTGGCAAATCTTTCATGTGCTCAACCCACATTCTCAGCTCTGGTGCTCAGTCAACAAATACATGTTCAGTACAATGTGACAAATAAACAGGTATTCCAACAGTCTAAGATTCATTTCCAGGAAGCATTGTGACAACAAAGAAATAAATTACAAAACACAGATTTTCTTACTTGTGGTGCTTTTGTTTGTTTAATTTCCATCACGTTGTCGTTTCATACTTGGGCAGCACGGTGGCTTGGTGATCAGCACTGTTGTCCTCACAGCAAGAAGGTTCCTGGTTTGAATCTCAGCAGGGGTCTTTCTGTGTGGAGTTTGCATGTTCTCCTTGTGCTTGCGTGGGTTTCCTCCAGGTACTCTGGCTTCCTCCCACAGTCAAAAAACATGCATATTAGATTAATTGGTGGTTCTAAATTGCCCGTAGGAGTGATTGTGAGTGTGCATGATTGTTCGTCTATATGTGGCCCTGTGATGGACTGATGACCTGTCCAGGTGGACCCCTGCCTTTCACCTGAAGAGATCTGGGATAGACTCCAGCAGATCCCTTTGACCATACATAGAATCAAGCAGGTATAGATAATGGATGAATGTTTCATAGTTTTTAAACTTTGGTCAGGTACCATTTCATCAACAACCATTAATACTTTCAAACAATGACATGACAAAAAGTAGAGATTATCAAAACTATATATATATATATTTTTAACTTAGTTGTAGTGTTGTTACTTAGTTAGGTATTACCAGTATAACAAGACCAACATTCAACTGCTAATAAACTGCTACTTTTTTAGCTTTTTCAACAGATTACTTCTTAGCCTAAATGTTCCATAAACTAAAATTCAGCTTCTTGACTTTTAACCTTTATTTTAAGTAACTTACCATGATACTGTTTATTTTTAATGTAACTGTATACCCCTGATTAAATACTTTCAGCTATTTTAACCATTTATCAATTACCTTGCTATGTTAACTCTACATCTTAAATTAGCTAACTGTATCAAATCAAATCATATCAAATCAAACTTTATTTATAGAGCGCTTTTCATGCCTTCAGGCAACACAAAGTGCTTTACATAAGAAAAAATAAAAATAATAAAATAATAATAAAAAAAACAAAAAAAAAAAAAACAATGCACATTAAAACAAAATAAAAGCCATCACACACCCCAAAGTTGCAAAGCCATCCTTCCATTACCCCTCACCCCCCCCCCCCCCCCCATGCACCACAAACATAACAAAACTCCCTCTTTTTGTCTCTTAAAAAAAAAAAAAAGAAGAGGATAAAGTACTTCTATTTAAATAAATAAATATCAAAATATCAAAACAGATATCAAAACACCTGTAGTACAGACTGTGGCTATTTACCAGTTAGTATACCATTAGCTCCATGTTTGAAATGTGGGTCAATACACTCACCGGCAACTTTATTAGGTAAACCTGTCCACCTGCTCATTAATGCAAATTTCTAATCAGCCAATCACATGGCAGCAACTCAATGCATTTAGGTCTGTAGACATGGTGAAGATGATCTGCTGCAGTTCAAACCAGTATCAGAATGAGGAAGAATTTAAGTGACTTTGAACATGGCATGGTTGTTGGTGCCAGACGGACTGGTCTGAGTAATTCAGAAACTGCTGATCTACTGGGATTTACAGAGAGTGGTCTGAAAAAGAGAAAATATCCAGCAGTTCTGTGGGTCCAAATGCCTTGTTGATGCCAGAGTTCAGAGGAGAACGGCCAGACTGGTTGGAGCTGATAGAAAGACAACTGTAACTCAAATAACCACTCGTTACAACCGAGGGATGCAGAAGAGCATCTCTGAACGCACAACACGTCGAACCTTGAGGCTGATGGTCTACAGCAGCAGAAGACCACACCAGGTGCCACTCCTGTCAGCTAAGAACAGGAAACTGAGGCTACAATTCACACAGGCTCACCAACATTGGACAATAGAAGAGTTGGAAAAACGTTGCCTGGTCTGATGAGTCTGGATTTCTGCTGTGACATTTAGATGGTCACAATTTAGTGTCAGCAGCGTGAAAGCATGGATCCATCCTGCCTTGTATCAACGGTTCAGGCTGGTGGTGGTGGTGGTGTGAATGGTGTGGGGGATATTTTCCTGGCACACTTTGGGCTCATTAGTACCAACTTAGCATCGTGTCAACGCCACAGCCTACCTGAGTATTGTTGCTGACCATGTCCATCCATTTTTGACCACAGTGGACCATCTTCTGATGGCTACTTCCAGCAGGATAACGCGCCATGTCATAAAGCACCAATCATCTCAGACTAGTTTTTTGAACATGTTCACTGGACTCAAATAACCTCCACAGTCACCAGATCTCAATCCAATAGAGCACCTTTGGGATGTGGTGGAACGGGAGATTCTCATCATGGATGTGTAGCCGACAAACCTGCAGCAACTGCGTGATGCTGTCATGTCAATATGGACCAAACTGTCTGAGGAAAGTTTCCAGTACCTTGTTGAATCTATGACACGAAGGATTAAGGCAGTTCTGAAGGCAAAAGGGGGTCCAACCTGGAACTAGCAATGTGGACCTGATAAAGTGGCCGGTGAGTGTATGTATTAGCTACATTATAGAAATGTGACAGCTTTGAGTGACTGTTTTTCTAATTACATTGAATCTAAGGTTATCATTTTAGATGTTCATTTTCATGCATCCAGTAATTTAATCTTCTAACTGGTTCCGTTATTTTTAGCTTTAAAATTGAACTATTTACTCTAATCCTATCAATTGAATTCAATTAAATTGTACAACCCTAAATCAAAAAGTTGGGATGATATGAAAATTACAGATGACAAAGCCCAAAACTACAAAATAATCTTTTTTTTTTGCAGACCAGCATATATTTAATGTATTTTCTCATCAGGTTCACTTTATTATTCTTCGATTTTTGTATTTCAGGCCTGCAACACAGGCCTAGAAAAGTCGATAGAGGGGCAATTTAGTGCTAGTAAGAAGGTGAAAGAAAAAGATGATAATGCAGTTTCAAGCTGTTGATGACAGCAGGTGATTGTAATTATGATCTGGTACAAAAGCAGCATCCAAAGGCCGAGTCTTGGAGAGCAAAGGTGGACAGAAAATCTTCACTTTTTCAACAGATGTGTGAGAAAATCACTGGATTATTTAACACTGCTTCTCAAAGGAATATCTGAAATGATTCACATATTTCTCCTTTAGCAGTATGTAGTGTCATTATGATTCAAGGAATTTGGAGGTATATTAGTGCATAAAGGACAAGAAAAAATGCTCTAGTGAATGTTTGTGTAGCAAAGATGGGTAGAGGTTTTCTATACTGGGTGAACAAATCTGTGAGAAAAATCACTGAAAATCTGAAAAACAGTGTTCTTCAAAAAAAATTACAATGGGGTGGAATCCTAAGCTGGATAACTTTGATCTTCGAGCCCTCATATAAGACTGGACCATTTTCATCAATGTAAGCTGATATAACAGCATGGGAAGGGGATCAGTTTGAAAAACCTTTGCCAAAGCACTATAATATGGAGCTGCATTTACAAATGCCACCTAGTAGTGTAACTAGTGCCTTCCCCCCAAAAAAAAAAAAAAAAAAGTTTTATATTGGTTTTGTCCCAAAATGACATTGATGTCTCTTAGTTCAGAGCCAACTGAAATGGATCATGTCATTGTTAAAATATGTATTTCGGTCAGACAAATCAGTATTCCAATATATGAGCCCAAAGCCAGACTTTGTGATAGTGGGGGGTTGTTTCAGTGTCCAACACTTCTGGCACAGCAGTATTAATACAGAAAAGCACACTGAGATAGAGAAACAACTGCTGCCTTCAAGAAGATATTTATCCTTCTGTCTGAACGCCTTTTGAGTGTTAATACAAAGAATGGCAGCACAACAAAGTGGTAAAAGATTTGTTGTCCTAAAAATAACAGTTTTTTTTTCTAAATATCATGCAATTTCTCTATCATCTCTATCATCTGTTTTGTAATAGCAACATTTTGTAATTGAACAACTCCAATTTGAGTTTTTTTTCCACCTCTGTTCTTTCCTTCTCTTTATATCATTAATTCTGATGCTGATTAAATGCTCCTTCGCAGAACATGAGTATTTCGAGTCACCTCCTTTTTTTCAGATGGAGCTGATGCAAAACTTGGCTGATATTATAATGGGAACAGTGCAGTATAATGAAGAGGGTGTGCTCATGTCTATCAGTGACATCTGTGGCGTCATGACCAATGAAAGTTGGTACTACAAGAAAGAGACGGAGCCCTACAACCGCCTCGTAAAACTCTCACAGGTATGGAAAACCCTTCCATTTTTTTTTTCTGTTCTGCAAAATGTCATGTTCACATGTTACCACCAGATGTCACCAAAGAGCCATTTTGACAATGTTCACGTGTTTAAACCCTGAAGAGACAAGATCAAGAGATGTGCAGTTTTCAGGCTAGGCGGTCTTTATGTATCATGTGTCCCTGTGCAGATTTACCGGTCAACCATGGAGGAAGAATGTCTGGACATCTCTCATGAGAAAACCGTGAAAGATCTGATAAACACATCTCTCCAGAGTGGCAGAAGAGCTGAGAGACAGTGGACCTACCAGACATGCACAGAGTTTGGCTTCTGTACAACACACACTTCACGTCAAGATCACAATTAATCACACAGTCACTCTTTCATTTATTTGGTGTCTTGAGCCTCATCTTTCTCTGTGTGCTTGTAGATCAGACTTGTGAGGATGGTGCCTGTCCATTCTCGGGGATGTTAACCCTGCAGGCTCAGACCAAGCTCTGTGCCATGGTATTTGGCATTTCCCAGCATTCCCTGCCTGCACGTGTTGCCTTTACAAACAGTTATTACGGAGGAGAAAACCCTCACACACACAGGGTCCTTTATGTCAATGGTGAGACTTTCTCTACTAGAGAAAAAAATCCCCATAATCCCAGAATATGACTGAACCTAAATACCACAGTAAAGCAGGATCAGCACTGCGAGACAGTGACTTTACTGCTTTATTTTCTGGATACTCAAAAACTACAAGAAAGCTCTTTATTGTGACCTGATGAGATGGGAAAACAGCAGTGCATCGATAACTAGTAAAATGTCTGTATTATCATTACCACAGGTGGAATTGACCCATGGAAGGAGCTTTCAGTGGTCCAGGACAGGAGTGATGAGGCTCAGACAGTTTTCATTCAGGACACTGCACACTGTGCTGACATGTCAAGTGGAAGAGCCACAGACCGCCAGTCGCTCAGGAAAGCTAGACAGGTATGTACACCTCACTGAAGTGGCGCTAATATAGGAGGGCTATAAGATGTGGCTAAAAGTTCCAGAACGATGTTAGTGAGTTTTTTTTTCTTAACCTGACATTTACACCAGTGTTACCAGCTCAATATTTAGATACTAACGTGTTTTGAAAGATATGCTCACATCTTTCAACATCTTCTGGGTGCTGGGTTGGTTTGACTTGATTCCTTACTATCTGTCTTCCTGCTTCGTGAACTGGATTTGAAGAAATGCATTACGAATAATATTTAATCGTAATAGGAACATCTATTGGACCATGCTTTATACTAAAACAAAGGCATATTAACGTAAAGTTACAGCTAATCTGAGCCTTTACCTGGTGACATTTTTTTGATGATCCTCTTGTCTGGATCAGTAAAGTAACAGTATCCAGGAAAACAAAGAACAGTTTTAACAAAGGGAAACTTAAGTCCCCAATTTAATGTTAATGTGGCCTCCTACAATAAAAAACATAACCAGAACATCTGAAGGACTGAACATCCTACAGTGAAGTGTCACATTGCTATTTTTAGCACAAAAAGATAGGGTAAAATAACTATCAGAGTTACACAGCCCTGGTATTACACACACAGAGCTGTGTTTTGAAATGTGATGACCCTTGCGATTCAAAACACATTAAAGCATAGAACAAGCACTTTTTTTTATCTCCATTAAATGACACGCTATGGTGGACAGATGTCCTCCAGATGGAAAGAAGAATGATTACAGTTACCAACTCAATATGCACATGTGAATAGTTTATTAAGACACACTGGAGAAATATGAACCATATCATTATTAATCATAGTTTTCATTCAAAAAGCCATATTGTATTCAGCAGTAAATATTCAAATCCAGTTGCCTAAGGATCATGAATTGCTTAAACTGTCAGTCATATTTTGAGTCACAGGCTTCAGCAATCCCTCAATAAAATCAGCCCTTCTTCTATAATCATATATCAGCAGTCTTACTTTGTTGCATCATAAGGACTTATTAAAGTATGCATCTCTGGAGATTTTATGGATGTTTGTTTTGCATCTTTCTACCTCACAGGAGATTGAGAAACATGTTGCAGACTGGCTGAGGACAGCAGCCCAGGAGAAGACGGGATAAGATCACATGATCAAACTTGAGCAGCTCTTATCACTGTCCCCTGGCACTGATAAGAAATAGTTAATAATCTTGGCTGACTGGCCTGCTCTGCTTTATTCTCCTCCTCGTCCTCGTCCTCCACTTCCGTCTATTCTCCACCTCCTGATACTCCATTTGTATGAAACTCGTAGCTCTGCAGTTAATCTGTGCATTTGTGTCATTTTGATTTTATTCTGAAAGATTTCTTTGTTTTTTTTTTTCAAATATCTATTTTATGTCCTATTAGGTTTGGAATTTCTAATCAACATTGAGTATGTGTTGTAGTTTAGGAATTTTTATTGTTTGCATTTGTTAAATTTTAGTTTTTGCTTCATGCTAATACCAGTTTACTGCTTTCATATGAATAACTTTTCTGTTTCTGTATGAATAAAATGTCATAATCTGTATTGGGGTCTATTTTTACCACATTGATCAGTTGTTGTTACCCCGTTTTACCACTAGGGTGTGGTATTACAGTATAGATGAGGAAACGTTTCTTTAAAAGCCGCATATCAGTTCAGAGTGTTCATTTTGATGTTTTTAATCACATGTAGTCTCAGCGTACAACATTGTTCTTGGTTCTGTTTCTATTTTTTTCATTTCTTTTCCAAAACGGAAGAAGATTGTGTGCCGTCGCAGTGTGGGAGTGATACAGTTGTGTCATTCACAGTGATAGAAACCACAAAGATATGGGGTGTGCTTTTGGAAGAAAGGTGAAGGGAGTGCCAGTTGTCCCAAGGCCATCTGTTTTCGTGTGTGTGTGTGCGTGCGTGCGTGAGTGCGTGCGTGAACCTCTCAGCAGGGGGGTCAAAAGTGGGAGGTCATGACCCCTCTGACCCCGTGGGAGTGGAGATCATCAATCAACTGGAGGCTGGACAGAACAGCAGGAGGGGACACACAAACACACACACATTTACACATAGAGATTACTGTAACGCACACACTCAGCTAATGCACCTGAGAAGCAAATATTTGGTACGGAGCACATTAAAGGCACATCTGAATCCATTAGAAAGGTAATTGTGACTTGATTAGAATAGAACCTCTCCTGTTGATAGAATGAGCTGATAAGATACACACACACACACACACACGCACAGTTACATGCATGAAAGCCTCTAGGATATTTTCTGCTGGCTAAATGTAATCTGTGTGTTTTCTGTGATACTTAATGTGCTTTCTTATTCAGAGGAAACACAGATGCTATCACACCTCAACACAGAGAAAGAAAATGGGACAGGTGGAGAGACAATGAAACCCTAAGCCCCTCTTTGCTGCAATCCTTCCTATTCATCTGGTTTCAAAGAAGTTTTGCCTTCTTATTGTTGTAAACAAGCACACACACACAAAGACACACACACTCCAAAAAACTCCATGAGCCACTATCTGGATTATCAGCCAGCACTTGCAGAGCGACAGGGCATGCTTTTTCTCTCTGCACTGCTCCGCCTCCTCCTGCAGCCTGTCCTGTTGATCAATGAGGAAGTTCTTGGGCCTCAACTATTAATCAGACCCTATCGGCTATCTGTCTGCAGAACCAACCAATCATGGCCCTCCGACAGCTGGGCCATGAAAAATGTGGCCTGGTGGATGGAGGGTAGGTTGGGATGGGGTGGTGATGGGGTCGTAGAGGAGGGGAGGGAGGTGAAGGAGCACTCTATCTGATCCAAGTCAGGTCATGGCCGCACAACAGCACTTAATGCCAGTACAGTGGATTCTTAACATGGTGATGGCCTCCACACACACAGCTCACATATTTCATGACAAAGAAGATCAGCACATTTTCTGCCGGTTTTATATCCAACAGAGGTGTTTTGCAGCTGTTCGGCGACTCTTTGAGAGCATTTTTGTTTTTAATATGGTGACAAAGTTTCAAACTCTGACAAAAGGTTCAAATGAACACTGTCTTTATGACGTCCCAGCAGCAGAAAACCTCCAGTGAGAACCACAACACTGTTGACCCGATGTCCAATAAAGGAGCTTGTCCTCACACCTCAAAGCTTCATCAACACACCGCCATCGCTCTTCTGCATAATCACCATGCTCACACTCATCCATTTACATCTTATTGCCATGATTAGATTACATCTAATGCTATTACACTTCTCCCCCCCTCCTCCTCCTCTTCACTGCACCTCTGTCTCCATCATCATAGATTTCTTGAAGATCTTATTAGAGTGTGATGCGGTGCAGCACCCCCCCCCCCTCCCCCTTCCTTCTTTTGGATTTATGAACCCTCAGAGTTCTCTTCTTTAATCTGTCTCTCCTCCTCCACTCCCTTCCTGCATCTGTCCATCTATCATTCCCAGGGTTGGCCTGGACGGAAGAGTATTAATCCCACCATCCCATCTCTCACTCCTGCAGACAGATGAGGAGATGGAGGAGGAAGATGTGGACGAGAGGAGGAGGGGTAGAGGGTAGGAGACCTCATATTACTTTTCATAACATTTACAACATGCGGCATTGTGGGAAAAAATGACGAGGCATGGTAGGGGTCTACATGCAGATTTGTTCAATGAGCTTTGGTCCCTTCAACAGGTACGAGGAGAAGCTGAGGTGAGGGTGAGTGGGCGGAGCATAGAAGCAATGACTGCAGATGATGCACAACTTAGTGTGTGAGTCCATGTGTGAGTGAGCTGGTTGCCTTTTTATATGTTTAGAGTGGATTTAAATGTGGTTAGACTAAGAAAAAAATGTCTGGCAAGCCATCCATGTCTTCAAATGAGCAACAGAAACAACAAATTCCTACCTGTTGAGGCCACGCACACACACACGCACATACACACACAAACGCATAGTATTTTTAATAGAATCCTATCAGCTTTGAGAAAATCAATTAGACACTTCAGGACATTTAATAAGTCCAGTCCTCGCAGGCTTAATTCTGAGGAAAAAAAGTAGAGAAAATTAAAGTGTTTAAAAAGAAAATCAAGCAAAAAAGAAAAGAGAAATAAACCAGAAGTAAATGTAAAGCTGACTCTCCTCTTCCCCTCAGCCCTCCCTCCCCATCCAGGCTTGCGCAGTGACAGGTAGATTAAGGGGCGTGATAGATACCCCTCTCTGTATCTCCCTCTCTCCACTCCCCCCCCGCACCCCCTTCCCTCCCTTCCATCCATCATGGCGGCTGGTGTAATTGCGGCTGCGTGGGGCTGGCAGAGGGGGCCTCCATCCATCTCCTTAACAACAAACAGTCACGAGGACGGATGGTGCTGCACTCCCCAGTTAATCTCCATCTATAAGGGGGGGTGGGCGGGTGAGGGGGACCAAAGAGTAGGAGTGGAGAAATAGTAGAGAAAAAAAATAACAATCCTAAAAAACAAAAAGCAAGGGGAGGAAGGGAGGATATTGGTGGAGGGAAGGAACCAAGGCCACGTGCCTTGCCTTAACAGGGAGAAACAGCGGCAGAACATGAATGATCTGCTGGTGGGGGGAATGAAAGAAACTGGGGAGAAAGTTTGCAAACAGGCTGCAAGAGCAGGTCAGTAAGGGTGGACTTGGCTTGTGAGAGTGCCAGAAGAAAGCAGGGGTCATGGAGAGAAAATATGCCTGCATAGGGAAAATTTATCCTCGTGCTGCCAGACGACCCAGAAACTAGAGAGGCACAGGCTCATAAAAATGCACTCTGCACCCCCTGACTGCTCCCCACCTTTACCCCTCTCTCTTTCCTTCTCTCATTTATCCAGTTCCTCTACTTCCCTCCATCACTGTGATCCCTCTCCCTCTGAAACAGGCAATGTAGGGTCACAGTTGTCTGATGTTTTGGGTGGTTGTGTGTCGTTGCCAAGGGTCAAGGCGGCCATATTTCCTTAATGGTGGAGTCACCGAAGTCAACAAGGCTGGGTGGCCTTTTGAAGCCCAGTAAAACTGCACTTTTGTGGCAAGATGACTGCACTGAGGGGCACCAGCTTCTAGTTGTTTTTCACTTTTCCAATTTATGGCTTCCCCTTTGGAAACTATGAAAAGCTGCGATATTTATGTTTGTAGCAACAGCATCATTGTGGAGAAAATCTATAGAAGACAACGGTCATCTGAAGAAGAAGAAGGTCCGGCATCTCATAGGTACTTTAAATAATAATAGCCAACCAATCTCCCAAAAAAGAAGAGTATAAAGACACTTGTGCATTCTCACATCCACACAAACACACACCCACATTTCTGTGCTTGTTGTGTCCTGGTTTCTAGCCCTGGGCATTGCCTGCAGCGAGGCCCAGCTCAGAAGGGGAGCACCATGACCCTCCAGCAAGCAAACAAGTGGACACACACACACACACACACACACAGTACATGCATTTCTTAGCCTGCTGTCATGAACACACATACATGCCGTTATGAGCACACGTGCGCACACATACCAGGCCTTGGTAGGGGCAGAGCAGCGAGTGCTCGAGACTTGACAGGGAGTGACAAATAACTGCAGCAGCTCTGACATGCAGAATGGCCCCTGCACAGAGAACCTGCCTGACTGATGCTCAATTCTGTGGTGCAGAAAATGAGCCGGTTCTTTTGCAGGAGGGCTCCACAACAGAAGACAATCACATAAGCCTGAATTAACCTCGCTCTGATGAGAATCGGTTTCTGTTCTGATCGTTTGAATCAGACGCCGTTCATGTACGGAGAAAACTAAACGCACATTCTGTGTGTTATTGACAGAGAGAAACCAAACATGAAGCACTGTTAAAAAAAAAAAAATGTAGTTTGATGTTCAAATGTATACAATTCATGTAATTCAGCTAAAACAAAACAAAACAAAACAACATCCCTGGAAATAATCAAGAAAAGCTACAAGTGGCAGTGGAAAATGTATTTTGTGCCAGAGCAAATAACTGAGCATTTTGTTGATAATAAAAAGCCCATCTTTTTACTCATCAATGTAAATTGTATCTTTTTAAAGAAAAAAGTGCCATTAAACTGCATGTATATGACAAAGCAGCTAAACTAACATAAAGTACTTTGGGTTAATTGAACAGAATTCCAGATAGGCTCAGTTTTTTTTGTTAACAGTCCTGTCAACAGTCGTAACTCAGGTAGAGTTCAAGTCAGGAACAACAAAAGAAAAAGAAATGAATTCAAATTAAACAAATTTGTGGAGTCATGTTTTTTTTAAATGAAATATGTACTTGTTGTTTCACTGAAAACAACAATAAAAATGCAAACAAACACATGAATGAATAAATCCCACCCCGTTGTTGGATATAGATTCTCTGGTAAATGTTCCTCATGACCATTGAGAAGCTTTTTGCACTGCTCTGCTGGTACTTTCTAACACTTCGCTGGGAGTTTGCAGGATTCCTTTTTGTAAAGGTGGATGCCAGCTCTTTCATAAGGTTTTCTTATAAAAGAGCAGATATCTTTTAAACCGTTCTTTTGCGCCCTTATTTGAGCTGCAGTGCTCCTGAAGGATCCAGGACCTTCATCCATAGGTGTAGTTTTCATTGTAATGAGATTTATCATCAGTGGTGTTTCTTATGGACTAAATGCCTCCAGTGTCGGATGGTGCTGCACTCCCCAGTTAATGTCCATCTATAGATGGTTGTGTATTCTTTTACTTAAGAGCTTCATCTTGCCACATATAAACAGGCTGATGTGCTGCATTCAGAAGGAGGCCTTCTTTGGGTTCATGAGTTCATCAAACATTATCTCAGAAGAACTGAAGCTTATCTATGAAAGTGTTTGCAAATCTGACATTATATACTGTTCTCTTTGATCTTTGTCCAAGAGGGCTCATGTGAGTCAGTGTGCAGTGTTTAATACAAGCTGAAACCACTTTGCCAGGTTAGTCGAGGTCACCTTAAAGCTGTGGTTGATGTTTGCACAATCAGGACCAACTTTGACAAACTGTTTACACTGAGTTTCCTCTTTGCATCACTTTCTGGTCTGACATAGTGATTTCAACATATCAAGTCAACACTTTGCAGCCAATGAAGCTATACGTCATGCTTCATAAAGGTTGAGCGTGAAACATCATTATAAATACTATAAGGTTTGTTTGTTTGTTTTTAAATAAAAATTTATTGGTCAGTTAAATGGGTCATTTATGTGAATGTTGAAAATGAACCACGGGTGAGTCTTGTTTAATTTTTCTTCATTGAAGAATGCAGTTTTTAACTGCATTTCAGCAAACATTTCTTTCAATACCCCTTTGGTTTTCAAAACTGCAATGTGAAAAGGCTAATATGACGTTGTGCAGTTGATTTTGACAATGAATATATTTTGATCCTGTGGATCTGCTGTATTTGCATCATTTATATGTCAAATTATTGCAAACTCTGTGTTTAATTTATTTTAATTTTTTTTATTTTGCTGGGGGGCTGGTTGATTTTGAGCTGTAAAATAAGACAGCCCTATATATTTAAACAGATGAAGATGCGAGGGAGTCATATATGGCATCTTTTATTCTGCAATTTATAACATCATGTTTATATGCAGTTGTTAGAAAATGAGCAAAGGTTGTAAATTATCATGCTGATAACAGTCAAACAACAAGAAAATGTACTGAAAGCACTTGTGTATTAAAAGGTCTGCAGTTCCTATGAAAGAACAAGGAGGTGATGAATGACAGTTTAAAGTCTTGACATCGCTCCACTTTGGTTTTGAACTGACATTGTTTCTTTAGTGGCCGTGTTTTAATCAAATGTTGCTTCATTACTTTTCACATAGGTGGTGCCACTTTTCATGATAAATTTTACAAATACTGCATTCTCAAATGTTGCACAAATGTTGTGCTGTTTTTAAAAAGGAGGTGTGTTGTAATGCAATAAAAACGACAGTGTTTACGGTGTTCTGTAATCTGCATGTTTAGATAGCAGCCTGCTGAATAAATGTCATTCAGTCTGAAGATTTATGGTCCAATTCATCTCTGTAAAAACAATCAAATCTGCCCAAGAAGTCATGAGATTTAAGCTAAACATCATGTAGCTGTGGCGATGGTTAAGAAAAAGGGAAGCGTAAATCCCTGTAAACATGAACTCTTCAGATGTTGCTGTTAATCCTTTTCATTCAACCTGTTGAAGGGAAAACAAGCCTCGGATCGCCTTTTCCAGCCCATTGACGCAGCTTCACGGCTGTATAACCGGCTCAGTGTAGGAGGGGGTGGAGCGCTGTGATCACCCCGGTGGGAAACCAGCGCCCAGCAGAGTTGAAAGACCCCTGGCTGCACCGAGGGCGCGCGGCCCCGTCACCGCCAAGCAGCCCGCCGCCCACGGAGCCGCCCGGCCCGGCCTGCTGATCCGCGCCATGTCGCTGCTGATTGAAGTGCAGCCGCCTGTTGGCCCCTCACAGCGGGACCGGGGAAAGAGGAGCGCTCTGGATAATTATTATGTTACTTAGGTGTCATTTACAACACAAGACTGGCACTTTAGCGCTCCCACTAACATCTGAAAGCTCAATTCTTTTCTCCCCCTTTTCTCTCTTAGGTTAAAATTAAACTTTCTCACCAAAACTGTTTTGTTTTCCTCTTTTCTCAATCAACAAAAGAGGGGCCATAAGGTGAATATTTGTGTTGCGTCAAAAGGCTGACCTTTAATAGATGCTTACCAACACAATAAAACAGTTTGAAAGCTATCTGTCAGCGAGCTCCTTGTCAAGAAACTCGTTCAAATTTATGACACACTTGCGACTTAATTAAGATGCTCTCATTTTATTTTAAATTACCTCTGTTCTCCTGCATGCAGAGCTTTCCTGGGCTGCAAGGTGCACATAAACTCAACCGTGCTCTCGAATTGGGAATGAGACTTGTTATTAGGGCCATTCTTCTTATTTTTGATGAAGCGAAGTCTAATTTTGCAAGATGCGGATGTTGTGCAGTGGATTTAATCGCTCCACTAATCAGGAAAGTGATTCCTCCATTTTCACAGATTCTGTGTGAAGCGACTCCTCTGAGAGAGTGAGGCATGTGGGAGGATTAAGATAAAAAAAAAAACAGTAAAGAAAACAATCACATAGCTCTTCTTCTTTGGCGTTTTGTGTATGTGATAAGGAGGAAGAGGAGGAGGAGGAGGTGGAGGAGGAGGAATGAATGAAGTGGGGGGGTCTGCGAGATCCCGTCGCGTTTTGACCCCCAGAAACCTCTCCTCAACCCGCCACCACTAGAGTCACCACTCCTCCTCCTTCTCCCCCACCTCCTCGCCTCCTCTCCCTCCCCCTCCTCCTCCTTCTCCTCCTCCCCCCTCTCGCCTCCCGAGGCTGAAAACACCATCGCTCATCCCGGGCCGTGACATTTTCCAGCCTGTCGCCGTATGCTGCGCGGACAGCGAGCGCAGAGCCAAAAAGGAAGTGTGCGTCGAGGGGGGGGAGGCACTGTGTCTCTGTCGTCCACGGCCACCGAGCATCCCGACGCTCTGCGATCCGGAGCGAGAGGCGCACCAGGCGGAGGCGAGGCGCTGCAGGAAGCCGCTGCTCCCCCGGACCGCACCGGACACGGCCCTGCCAGCGCTGGATACGGCGGATATTTACGCCCCGGTGGGACATTTTACGCAGTTTACTGGAGCCCCGTAGACTATTACTCATCAAGTAATAGCATTTAATAGGCTGTGAGAATTAGTTAAAGCGTTTATTACCTCTAAGCGTACAGTAAACCATTTAGGCTATTAGGGAATAGGCTCTTAGGATATCATCCGTCCATAAAACAACCAGACCCATCATTATGTTGTAATAAAAAAAACGCGATGGACACGGCGTAAACACGGGAGCGGGGTTTCCACTGTTCTCTGTTCGCTTAATTCTTGAAACCCCTTACGGGTTGTTTTGTCTCGATGTTGATCGTGTTTACAACTTAATTATTGATGCATATGAAAAACGAATGCGCTCTCATCTCCAGGACTCCGGAGACAGCGCGAGGCTCGCTGGACTAGCCGAGCAGAGCATCATCATCTTCGGTGTGGGCTTGGCTGTCGAGTCGCATGGAGAAGAGGGTAGGTCTGCTCATTTATTTATTTATTTTTATTTTATTTTATTTATTTATTTGTTTCTATAAGTGAGCTTTACCACCGCCCGCTCTGGGTAACATGTCTTTATATCGCCGCTGGAGGAGACGATTATCATCACAATAAGGAGGAGCACATGGTTGGGAATCCTGTTTGCAGTGTTCAGCAGTGTTAGCTGACACATAAACACAAGGCCTCGTAGAAATAGTCTGGGATGTTACTTCCACTGACTTAGTTATAGTGACAAAAAAAAAAAAAAAAAAAGAGAAGGAAAGAAAAACGTATGTGTCTTTAGATTTTGCTATATGTGGTGATGCAAAGGACAACTTTTAAAGCCACGATCTCTTCATTTATGAGCTGAAATTCAGTTCAGTGGAGGTTATAGATGACTTACAATGTGGCAGCTGTTGATTTGGATGTGAGATTCCATCCTCTTCTCAGAACCACGGGCTGTGTGGCTGTTTGATGTGAGTCAGTTAAGGGTTAGGCAGTTGGTCATTAAGAGGCAGAGGAGAGCAGGGGAGATGCAGCTCTTCAACTCGGTAAGTAGGTCAGTTTTTTTGCTACAGTGATTCAGAGGCTTGGTGGTGGTGGAGGAGGAGGAATCGAGGCAGAGGCTGACGGGCAGCAGGAGAACTGAGCCCTTTGCCTAGAAGAGAGCAATTAAGGATGTACAGTGTGCAGGCAGCAAATCAGTGCTGTCTGCAAACCAGTACCGGCAGAGCAGAGAGGGCTTAAGAAGGCACAAACAAACCCAGAACCACATCCACCAGCAGCAGATGAAAAACTGGAATTTAAATTTAAAATATGTAAACCCAAAAGAATAAATACTGACATTCATTCATTCTGGATTTATTTGACATCCATCAGTTTCTGTGTGCAAGGAAAAGTGATTTCAGAGTTTTTTTTTTTTTGATTTTTTAAAGAATGAGGATCGATTATAAATAGGCTTAAAAAACATTTGTTTAATATTCACATAGATTTGCAAACAAAAGTCTGTAATTCTTAAGAAGAAAAAGCTGAGGAAAACAAACATGTTTAAACGTCCCTCTCTGGACAGAACACATTCAGTTGTTGCAGATTTAATCTTCTGAAGGTTTCATGCTGCGCTCAAATCTGCAACAGGTATAGTTTAGTTTGCTGCCTTCCATAATGCTCTTGATACTTTGTGCAACTTTAGCAAAACATTAATAACCTTTTATATATTCAAATGGTTGCGCAAATACCAGTATCAATGACTGTGACGGTTTTCCCAGTTTGGTTACAGTTTGTTCAAAAGTTTTGCTTTTCTTAGTTTCCTGAAAGTGCAAATTGGAAATTGAAAAAAATTAAGGGAAAACCATAAAAATGCAATCCACTGGAAATGTTAACATTTTTTGTGTAAAATTGCCATAAACACGTTGATGTGTTTCATCTTCTACTTTTGACGGTATTTGACGCGGGGAGAAATCGGAATTTCTGTGCTTCTTCTAGATCCCACGGACCAAAGATCCATTTTCTATAATAGGTATTACAATTTTAATATATTTTGGATGCGCATAGTTAAAGAGGTGTATTACACCCTGGTCATAGAAAAGTACATACTGTCGCTTTGTTCAGGTCCATTTTCGTAAAATGACTTGAAATCAACAACTCTTCCCAACAGCGCGGCTGGAACAACCCCTTTAACTTGTTAATAACATGTCGTTCAAAATTTTAATGAAATTCAAATTGTCCAGCCATCTTAAAATCTGTTTGCCAGCTTCGTGACTTAAAAAATGGAACATTCTCGGAATTCGTCATCTAAACTTGTGCGCTTTGATCCGCTTGACGCACAGAAACTCGATAGGGGCCGTGCGTAAAAAGAGACGCGCAACATGATCGCGGTGATTGTGTTAATAGCCAGCCTCCATAAAACTAGGAGGTGTCCCGGGGACAGGGCCTCAGAGCAGGTGCGTTCTCTGATCCCGGTGGCCATATGGGCTCTGAAGTACAACCATTTGATAAGCCATTTAGGACAGTGGTTCCCAAGGTGGGGTCCTGAGACCTCCTGAGGTTCTGTAGAAGGGTTTCCGGGGAGGCATTGTGCACATTAAGATGAATCATTGAAGTTCTGGTTCATTAAAATAATTTCAAGAAAATAACTTTTATGTTTGTTTTCTGTTACTGTCTCACTCCAGTTACGTACACTTAACAAATCATGTAAAAAAAACCCATCTAAAACTGAATATTTTTGGCAATGCTCAGGTAGTCTGAGTCAATTTGAGGTCTGACAGTGTTAAAAGTAACTCAGAATAAAGTCTTTTTTTTCTTTTAATGCCTGCAAAAATGAGATCACCTTGTGTTACCCGGGGCCTCGCATATCAGCTGTAAATCATAGCAGCCCATCAAAAGAGTCTCCACAGATAAACTGTGCTGAGCACATAATAACTTTTATGGCTTGGTTAAAATAACAGTGAAGTGAAAGGTGTGCGGGCGAGGCCACTGAGCAGGGACTGTCTGTGATCCCAGTCGCCCTTTGGGAACTGCAACTGGAGTCCCTTTAATCCAGCAGAGAAAAGAAACAGAAGCAGATCTGTTGCCTCACAGGACAAAAACTACACACAAGAACAAATTAGCTCCGTAGCACACACAGTCACCTTCAGATATATATATATGTGTACATGAAATGTACATTCTGAGTGCTGCTGATTGTGTGTTTGTCCATGATGGTGCATTTGCATGTGTGTTTCTGTGCCATATGTGTGTCGGATTCATTGCGTCAGGTTGTGTGTGTATGCGTGTGTGTGCACAGGCTCCAGTGAGGCTTTCACAGCGGGTTATGAGGGATGTCTCAGCACGACTCCTGTCTAGTCTGTGTTTAGGTGGGAGGAGATGATATTAGCAGCCACGAGCTTGCTGTCTTCCTCAAAGGAACTCATCTCCTCCTCTGCACTAGCTCAGAGCCTTCAAACACAAAACATTTTAAAAATTAAAGACCAGTTATTTCATATCAAACGTGACTATATCTGCGAATACTTTTGAAAGGAACCTCAGAAGGTATAATCCTTTGTGTAACTCAGGGCACAACTCTTCATCTGAAGTGGAGAAGTGGTTCTTATGACAAAAGGGAAAAATGTTGCATACACGTTTGAATTGTAAACTACATAAAACTACAGTGACAATAATTAGTTTTTGATTAAATGTCAGCACAAAATCTTCTGCTGAATTATATTTAAAAAAAAAAAAAAAAACGCATTAGGCTCACTAACTGTTTGAGAGTCCGGGGAGGACTCTCCCGCCTGACAGCTCGGGAACGTAATAAAATCACAACGAGATTTGATGTCAGACAGCCGCAGATGTCGAACATGTCTCATGTTTTCTGTCTCTCCATCTAATCGTGTTTCAGTATGAAGAGCTGGTGCACTACTCAGGGTCGGAGGGCATGTCCGTGGGGGGGTATGGGGACGACGTCAGGGCTCTTCCTCCCCCACAGTACGGACCCACCATCCCAGACTCCCTCAAACACCACAAAGATCAGATCTATGGGTACGATGATTTATGATACAACTGAAGTGTTTACAGCTGTCTGTTTCGTAA
Organism: Hirundichthys speculiger; assembly: GCA_018398805.1. Lineage (NCBI taxonomy): Eukaryota > Metazoa > Chordata > Actinopteri > Beloniformes > Exocoetidae > Hirundichthys > Hirundichthys speculiger. Next base: position 3,745,906 of record JAGFBZ010001224.1, read on the forward strand.
ATACTGTCGTATAAAGTGTTACTGTTACTGTGTTTATGTACAGTATGTTAACTGTATATATGTGTGTGTGTGTGTGTGTGTGTGTTCATGTGTGCGGGCAGTCACCCACTGTTTCCACTGCTGGCCTTAGTGTTTGAGAAGTGTGAGCTGGCCACCTGCTCCCCTCGAGACTCCTCCTCCCTCTCAGCCACCTCCCACCTCCCTGGCATGACCAATCACAGTGATGTCTGCTCCTCCGAATCCTTCAACGACGACATTGCTGCGTTTGCAAAGCAGGTGAGTGACGGGCACCGGTGACCAATCAGAAAACTGTCGTACTTCTGATGTTGAATTTTCAGATTCGTTACAAGTGTCTGAATTTGTGTTCCAGATTCGCTCAGAGAAACCCATATTTTCTTCAAATCCTGAGCTGGACAACCTGGTATGATGTAGAATTCACATTTTAAAGGTTAGCTCATGGGATACGTCCACAAAATTAATCCCAGTTCTCCTCTTCACAGATGATCCAGGCCATACAGGTTCTTCGTTTTCATTTACTGGAGTTAGAGAAGGTTTGTGAGACTCCAGCATGTTCTTATTGGATCTTTGTTTGTTGTGGGAGGCTCTAATGTCCAGCAGTTATATTCAGTTTAATTCAACTTTATTTGTATAATCTATTGCAATACAAACTGTCTCTAGGTGACTTTCAGAGACCCAGAGCATGATCCTTGAGCAAAAATTAATGGTAAAAAGCAGTGGCAAGTAAAAACTCCCCTACTGGGTGAGTAGGGGAGTTTTTAACTTGGTTTTTAATGGAAAAGGCAGTGGCAAGTAAAAACTCCCCTACTGGGTGAAAACTTCAAGCCAAACGGTGGCAAGGAAAAACTCCCCTACTGGGTGAAAACCTTCAAAAAACAAACAGTGGCAAGGAAAAACTCCCCTTTAAGAAGGAAGAAACCTCCCTTCTTCCTTCCTTCTAAGGGGGGACCCTCTTGTTGAATGGAATGGAGGAGAGTGAGATAACAGGCACAAAATACATCAAAGATTACAGAGAACAAAATATGTTAGTATCAATATTCAGCAAGCTGGAGAACTAAGGGTTTTATGTACTTACATTATGACCAATCTATCATTAGTTAATGTGCACCACAGAGTCAACTATATAGACAGGCCATAAACATTAGGGATAGTCAGAGGGCCAGACTGCAGGTCAGCATGTTAGTAAATATACTACAATATATTCTACGTAGTTGTTGAAAACCTCCACAGTTAGATGCAGGACATTTGGGTTGAGGGAAACAAAACTATAATTTATTTCAACCTGATACGATAAAATACAATATGATACAATGGATTACAATATGATGATCCAGTACTATACAGTATACTATACTCTCACCAGGAAGAAATTTGCACCTGTTGTGTGCATGTAAATTAACATATACAGAGATTACCTTTGGTATCAGTATATGTAACCACAGTTGCGAATATCGCACATATTAACATATTGACAAGAACTCCACGATGCTGTTGTTTTGTGAACTACTTACTTATAGTTGAGTAGGCGGTCGTTTCAAGAAGCATTTTCTGTTTTACTGGTTGAAATAGTTTTTGCATTGCAGTAATAAATAATCAAATAAGTGTTCTGATTTTTAATGTGAAAAAATCGGTCATCTCTGTAAAAAAACACACCCAGTTGTTTTACCCAGGCAGAAGGACAGAAGCAACCTGGACTCTTATTGCCTGTTGCCTCATCGCGCATGACTGGTGTTGTAGGCAGTTTCACGCAGGTAGAGGCGGAGCTGATATTAGCTGACACAGTGAACAAGCTTAGTGGGAGAGAATGCACCAAAAACCAGCGTGGGCCAAAACTGTTATTCTGTGTGTGGAGACAGCTGCAGGCAAAAAAATGACTGCAGGCTTCAAGAGGTAAAATAGGACTGAATATTGGTGTGGTGACAACTGAGAGAACAGAGTGGACTGAAGAGTGATGCCATGGTGGCTTTATTTTTGTTGGATAGCTAATTGTCCACATAAAACATGAGGAAACCCCTGTTCATCCCTGGGTTGGATTTGGCCAGGCTGCCTCTGTCTTTCTGTCTGTGTTGTGCGCTAACGTGACCCATGTAAGTATCACAGCCATAGCCTGCGGTAGTTAGCTGGTTGTGAGAGTTCAGGATCTGGAGGTGTGATTTCTGATGGAGGTTGGAAGGAAGACGCTGAACACTTTGGTTGTATACTTTCAAAATTCATCTCGTTCTTGCAGATTTTTACTGGCATCAGCTTTTCCACCTTTAAGTTGCTGCTTCATGCTATTTGGGTGGAGATGGTTTATGATCATTTTTGTACTTGCAGACTATGAAAGGAAAGACTCTCAGTAGTAATCAATTAATTCATTAAAAAAAATATTATACAGTGCGATCTGATACAATACGATACAATATGATATACGGTGTGATATGATATAACTAAATAATGTACACTATGCTTTACTGTGGTCACATGCAACCAACCTCTATTCTAGCCTATAGTCAATAAAAAAGACAAACAACTTGTAAATAATTAATACATACACCGCAACTGTTACAAGAACTTTTTGTGAACTGTTTAAGTGTCGTTTAGTAAGTGGCGTCAGCTGTACATCCTGATGAGAAAACCTTTGTTTCCGAAGGTGCACGACCTGTGCGATAATTTCTGCCACCGCTACATCACCTGCCTAAAGGGAAAAATGCCCACAGACCTCGTCTTAGATGAGCGGGAGGGAGGCTCCAAGTCTGACATGGAGGACTTCAGCGGATCCTGCACCAGTCTGTCAGAGCAGGTGGATGTCAAACAAGAAAAACTCGGTGGTTTCCACGATTCCTTTTTGTCTCAGCTGGAATTCTCCATCTCACCTCCAGCCTCCCTCCCACTCTCTGCCCTGCAGAACGCAGCCTGGTTACGGGAGCCAGACGAATGTGCTACTACCCCTCTGGGAACACCGGGCACCTGTGGTCTGCCCTCACACGGCACAGGAGACAACTGCAGTGACGCAGGTATAGACACACACACATACGCATAAATTCACGCTGAAAATACTGAAAAAAACCTGTCACTGCATAGCGAGGACGTGTGCAAAGCAACAAGCGTTGCACCACATAGTCAGTAGTTCTGCAAGGTGATAATTTTATGTGGCTCCCTTCATCTTTTGAGCTTCTACAAAGCACTTAGGGGTTGCAAAATAATTGATAAATACACTGGCAATCCATCCTTTCAGGCGTTCTTTAAGCAAAAACATTTTCTGCATTTCAGTGTTTTAAATGACACATGTAGCTTTGATATTTGACAGTAAATTGACTATCTAGAATCCATGCTCTTCCTGCAGGCGATGGTCTCGATGGAGGAGTGGCCTCTCCCAGCACAGGAGAGGAGGATGAGAGTGATAGAGACAGGAGGAACAACAAGAAGAGAGGAATCTTCCCAAAAGTGGCCACAAACATCATGAGAGCATGGCTCTTCCAACACCTGTCGGTGAGCTTCCTTTTTTGTGTTCCTACTGTGTCAAAGTTAATCATTACGCTTGAGAATATTACATTCAGGCAGTAATTAAGGCCACCCCTGCAAACATGTTACTAAACAAAGACAGCCTGTGTATTGCGCTGCCCTTCGTGAGAGAGTAGTTATTGCCAGAGAAGATTTAATGTGGGAAAGAGTCACAGACAAGAACAGATAAAGACAGGAAGTGATTGTATAATGGAGGTCAATTGAATTAAATGAAAAATTGGGGGATTAAGTGATTATGTGAATATGCTCACTGTGGAATAATTGTGGACGTGATAGAAATGGAGTGTGTAATTGTTGGTAAGGTGGTTAGATTAGTAATTAGCTGCTAAATGAGGCAGGTCAAATGTTACTTCATTCCAATTATTAAAAAGTGTGTGTGTGTGTTTTGTAAGGATGGAGAGAGGGAGCGAGTGGTTGCCGAGGCTTAAAAAGTGTGTGCAGAAGGAATTCAGATGGAGAGTCATCAGTATCAGTCATCAGTATTCACACTGAGAGTTCACACACGTTATTTCAAACTGGGTTTGAAACTAAGCTTCATGTTGCCTTGTGACGATTCTCCTGTTTGTCAGTTTATTGCTGCAAACGTCACTCGTCAAAGTCTGGCTTTGATTTATTTTAATCTGGCTGTGTGTGTGTTTCTAGCACCCGTACCCTTCGGAGGAGCAGAAGAAGCAACTGTCGCAGGACACGGGGCTTACCATCTTACAGGTCAACAACTGGTCAGTGCACTTCTAATCAATAAACTAATTCCAGACCGGCGGTTTATCAATAGTCAGTAAAACTGTCTTGTTTGAACGTAAAGCATGAACTCTTGAATTAACATCACGGCTGTGGCCGTGTCAGTAGGATGTTGGTGGGATTGCCTGGTGCAGACATTATTTGTAACATATTTTGTAACTTACATGGGCTGTTTATTTATTGTGCATTTAGTGTGAATAGATGCTAATTCAGCTTTCAGAGAGGATGATCATCTTTCTCACTGGAGCACATCTTATGATGGAAAAAAATCCCGGAAAGCAGTTTTTTTTCTCAAACTGCAGGACAGTAAAACCCAGATGCTCCGTGCTCATTAAACGCAATTGCAAATCAATGTTCAGTAATCAGATTATTTACTGCTCCCTAATTTCCCATTCAATCTCCTACCACACATACACCTGCAGTTACTGAACACATGCACGTGCGCAGTCATCCCACTCTTTCCATGTTGCTTATCTTTAGCTTGAAACTGATCACTCTCTCTGAATGATGAATTTTCCTCACGTCAGAATTTCTGCATGTGTTGCATGTTAAAGAAAAGATCTGGTGACCTCCTCGTACACATATTTGTGTTTACATTTGCATGTTTTTATTTGTGTCTCTGCAGTAGCACACTCTCAGAGCAATCCAATCAATGCAGATCAATCAATTATCACAGGCACGATCGATATGTGCTCTGCCCTAACTTTGATTTACTCTGCCCTCTGAAAGGGCTAAGTGCTTGTAAAAGGGAAAAGGTTAATAGTCTCGTGGTCAGCCTTTTTCTTCCGTTAACAGCTGGCCTTGTCTGTGTCTCTCGCTGTCTCTGAACACTTGCTTTCGTTATTTTTCTCACCCCTACCACCCAATCCGGGCAGGTTCATCAACGCCAGGAGGAGAATAGTTCAGCCGATGATCGACCAGTCAAACCGCTCAGGTGGGTGTTCAGTTGGGCAGTGAGCTGCTTTCTCTTCCTGAAAACAATCTGCTCTATGTTATGAGCGTGTATTTGAGTGTATACCGGTGTCTCGCAGGTCAGGGTGGTCCCTACAGCCCGGAGGGGGCGGCTCTCGGGGGTTATGGGCTTGACGGGCAGGCCCACCTCGGCCTTCGGACGGCAGGTACGGCAGCCTGAGTGCATCATCCTGCTGCTGAAAAACACAGCAGGTTATTTTATCAAACACTGAAAATAGTTTCCCAAACAGATGCAGTATCTATTAGAAACTGTAGTGCATGGCTTTTTCTGGAAACTAGTATTAAAAGTTTCGCTTTTTACAGCTTTATGTCTCCTGTAGGAGCCAGCGGGCTAAATGCCACAGATCAGCAAGAGAAAAAGCAGCTGAGCAGAATAATATGGCCATGTGGACAGACAGCTGGACTGATAAATCTTAAATGAATACTTAAATTCCACTAATACAGCCTGATAAGTCTTTTCATGAAATTCTAGAAATAAAGAGTGACTCACCAACAATTTAGTAATATGTTAGAGGGGATTATGGTCTTTCCTTTTTGGGGGGGGAGGGGGGGGGGTCAGAAATGATTGTTTTATGTAGACAGCAGATGGCTTTACATTTTAAAGGAGCAATCTGTATTTCAATTGAATCTCATACTTATTGTCATATTTTAAAATATAATGCTTTGCTTTTAAAACCTCTTAAGAAGCACTCGCCTGCCAGTGGATCAGTCATGACCAACACTATACAGCCAAACATTGTTTAAAGTCCATATCAATAGAATTTTGGGGCGAATAGCTAATATTCCAAATTGTGTAAACTTCATTTGTAGCTTGTTCTAAGTGTTTACAGAAGACTTAGCTATAGAAGCTACAGAAGCTAATCTTTTAAAAGCATTTGTTTAAGTGGAAACAAAGATAAAAGCCTCTTGCAGTACACTTTAAAAGGATAAAGTAAGGACAATATCTATACTTGAAATGGCATATAAGGTCGGTTATGGACAAAATGCAGATTTTCCCTTCAAAAATAGCAAATATACTGAAAAACATTTGTGGATTCAGTGTTAAACAGCATCTTAGTTCATGTGTTCTGAGTGTAAAATGTGTGGAAAACAACTGAGGTCTCAGATCTTCAGTGCCAGTATGAAACTTGTAAAGCAAAATTATAGATTTGCGAAAGAGAATATCCCCCTCCAGTCCATCTTCCACATTTAACACGATGGTCTGCAAAACGCTGTAATTCTGGACATCAGAGAAGCTGCATCCTGAAGAAGAATCCACGTTATTGATGCTTTTCTTCTCACCAGGTCTCCAGGGAGTGTCCTCTCTGCAGGGCGACTACCCCAGTACTCTGCTGCCCCAGCCGGGTTACCCTCCACACCCTGGACCATCCCTCCACTCATACCCGGGCCCACACCCTCACGCTGCCATGCTGCTCCACCCGCCGCCACACGCACACCCCGCAGAGCCGCTCCTCGCCCAAGGACTCGACATACATGCACACTAGCTCTGGGGACAGTCGCTGTGTGTATGCGGGCGTGTGAAAGAAAATGACAGTATGAATGTGTCTGTGTGTGGTGGGATATGTATGCGTGTGCGTTTGGCTGCGTATGTGTAGTGATTCATACGGTACACTATTTAAAGAAAAAAAAGAGAAAGACACGTGACTCCTAAGGTTTACATTCCCCACGGAAAGACACTGACCTTAATGTAGCTGTTCTCATTGTTAATGCACACACACATGCCAAGACAAACACGTGTAAACATTTAACCTTCACACCCTTCAGTCTGGACCCACAGGTTTAAGCCATACCTCTTTCAGAGCAGAAGTGCTTCCTCCTCTTCAAACGTCTCCACTGTGTCCTGTGGGTGAGACACATGCTTTAAACTACACTTCCCATCATGCCCCTTGTCAAGCCCAGACCACAGGAGGACCCTTAATCGCACCAGAGAGGCAGATGAACATTCATCTGCAGGCTCTCCGCTACAACATCTGGATGTTTCTGGGTGGGACTCGATCCTGTGAACACACCCTCTTTACCTCTCCCCGTCTTCTTGCACAAGTTGACTGTCAAAGAAACACGCAAACACACACACACACACACCAACACACACACACACCTTGACACAAACTTTATTTAAAGCTTTTCTTAGTTTTTTTCTTATTCTATTTTTATATTTATGTGTGCCACCTCAGACAGATGCAGCTTCACGTGAGCTTGTTGAAATGTTAGTGCTCTTCCTCAGCATGAAGCTAAAAACTATGAATGACTTCCAGTCTGCCTCGCTCTTGTACCACTGACCTCCTTAAGATGGCATCAGGCGCCTGTTATGTTAGGATCTTTCCTGTACACTCACAAACACAGACACACACACACACACACACAGCAACAGAAAGCCATTTCAACAGACATGCACACGCACACAAGCTTCTGTAAGTGTTTCTAGTACATTGTTGACTGTCACAGAGGTGTGTGAGGGGAGCTGCAGCCAAAGGACTCTTTCAACATTCGGCTCCCCGTGCACCCTGATCGGACCGCTGAAGTTTTTCTGAATGATGATGATGATGATGGGAAATACAGTTAAAATATTAAAATGTTTTTGTAAGACTTGTCACCTCTCATCTCTTTGTATGTGTGATGCTGGGTTTCACATTGCTAAAAGAAACCACAATCACTTTTAATTTATGTATGTAATCTGCACGTCGGTCGGTACGCCCAAATTCTATACGATATATCGTTCACAAATGTTTTTGGTTTTATGCAGATGTTTTGTGAGAACAATATCCATTTAGATATCCTCCCATGTGCATCAATTTTCTTGATTGTTACAACTTTAGATCAGAAAAAAGTCTAATGGCATGAAACTGATCATTAAAAAAGGATAACACTGATTCTTAGATGAAAGTTTATCTCATTCCAGACAGTAGACCATCAACTAGTTAATTTCATTTGGTTATATACATCCATTCATTGCATTTCAGTCTTGCAACACAGTGCAAAAAAAAAAAAAGAAAATAACAGCAATAATAATGGGGACGACATTTTAAAGACCTGAGTTTAATCATAATTACAAAGATGGACAGAGGATCTCAACTATTTCAACAAATGCTTCAGAAAAAACCTTTGAAATGTTTAAAAACAACATTCCTCAAAGAAAGATTGGAAAGGATTTGCATAATAATATGAAATATTCAAGGAATCTGGAGCCGTTTCACTGCATACAGGGCAAAGGTGCAGACCTACGCTTCATCTTCTGATCCCTGAGACGGCACTTCATCAAGAACTCTCATTCATCAGTAACTGATACAACCACATGGGGAGGGATCACTTTGAAAAACCTTTGTCAAGCACTACAGTGCAGAGTTACATGCACAAATGACACTTTAAACTTTTGTACTCCAAAAAAGAAGCCTCATGTTAACCTTGTTGAGAGACATCAATGTCTCTGGGCTTCCGAGTATCCTTGGAGTACTCCAAACCTTTTTAGAAAGAAATGCACGCTGTCTTCCAGACCAGAGACAAAAATAACCATCTAGACTATTATCAGCTACAGGTTGAAAAGCCAGAGTCTGTGCTGGAATGGAGGAATGGAGTTAAACAATGGTAATACACACTCCTGTGATAGCAACGTTAAAGCAGAAAAGATTGCATCTTTTCCAGGGACGTCCATTTTTCAGCAAAACAATGTAAAAACGACGCACTGTACACATTACAAAGGCATGGGCTGTAAAGAGGAGGGTACAGAGACTGTCTACAGCTTTGACATGTCTCCAGAAATGAATGCGTGAAGAAGTTTGAGACAAACCCGTTTGAAACAAGCCGTACCGTGCACACCATTAATACGGTACAGGGACAAAACAATAGCTGAAAGGCTTCATTGTGTGATATAATCATGGCAAGAAACATCCTTTAAGTGCGGTGAGAAAGAATCACAACATTGCCTGACATGTAAAAAATTGGATGACAATAAATGAAATTATATTAACAAATCAAATGATGCGAATGTAAAACATAAAATATCTTGGATTCATGCTTCCTGCTATAAAAGAAAAATACACACCTTTGCAGAAAAAAAGACAACTTTTATTGATTATTTCTGCTTGTTGTCTATGAGTAGAAAAGATCAAGTAAATAAATAAATGAAATTATTCATGAACTGCTCCTGCTTCCGTTATAACACAAACCTCTACAACAAAATAATCAATTCTGATTTTAATAATCATTAAACTATCAGAAGTAAAAAAAAAAAAATAACACTATATGTTTAGCTCTTATGTCATTTATGTTATTACAGTTTTAACTTCCTGCCAACCTGGTGTGACTCTACCATCCACGGGCCTCTCATCCACACACACACACACAACTCAACATGGTCAGCAACTATACTCACCTCTGGATATTTCAGAGACTGCTGTCATGTAATCACACCAGCACCAGCATGCCTTCGATATTTTGTCATTAATAGTTAAGCAAAATGCTTATTTCAGTGTAAATAGCTGTAAAAACCCAGAAAACATGATCACTAAACCGTTGATCTCTGTGATTATTATTTTTCTTTCTTTTTTTGACATACTGGAGTTGAAGGTTTTTTACACAGGAGATTTTAGATCTCTGTTTAACATTGCACAAAATAACAAAATACCACTTGCAGGAGGAGAAAGTCCATTTTTCCTGTGTTTTTTTTAGATACATGTTCCTTAATCATGCTATTAATGATTAACTCTGTGGAAAAACTCCAGTATCTAAGTAGGACTATAACTCAGAGGGAGATATTTTAAAACAATCTTTAACAGATATAGATTGTTGTGTTCCACATTTGATTTATTTCATTATTACTGGCAGCTACCATCTGGTAGTAAAACTATTTTAACTGTAAGATTTCAAAAAGAAACATCACCAGCTGATCACTTAGATAGGGAAAATAATTATTAATATTAATTACAAGTAAACTGACATTTTCATTCTACATTGAAAACTGATTTATTATTTATGAAATTCAAATTTTCACAAATATCTAAGGGACAAAGATTTCCATGACGATGAAGGCAAGTTACACAATCAGCATCAAGAAACACGTTCAGCAGAAGAAAACAGTCAGACAGGGCACATATCAATGCTGCATTTTATTATTTGAAAAAAACAATGTACACACATGTAAACAAACAAAGGCATGAACATGCAAACAGAAATGTTCATTTTGTTTGTAAAACAGCAGAAGGCAGAAGACCCACACTCTTGTGGGCTGCATGGCAGTTTTACATTTCTGAGGAGACAGGGGCAGCTTTAGTAGAAAGCAATCATCACAAAACAGTAGTGTGCAATGGTATATGTCTTGTGTGTTTGCATCTAATTATTTGAAGCTGACAAAAACTGCATGAGGGACATTTGTCATTTCATTAAAGTGCAGCATGGCTGGTTGGTTGTACAAGTCGTCTTGTGCTCAAGAGACAAACAATCTGTTGTGTCATATAGGATATCCCATTTTTTATTCAGGTTCTGCACCAGTTGTTGAATTTAAATTAAAATAACAACCTATCCCAAATATTCAAAAGACTGAATTACTTCCGCTGAAGGATGCATGTGGCGTTAAAGGCATTAGTTTGTCAGAGTTCAGTACAAGTTTGAGTTTACACCTGGGGGGTCCCTGAGCAATATTATCAGCAGACTGCAATGTTACTAGTGTAGAAGAGAAAATTTGCATCCTACACTGACAATGCAGATTTTATATACACTAAAATGAAAAGAAAAGGATATGGAACAGAGCTCATTATTTGTATTTCACACTCCTAATTTACAATCCTGCACACAATTAGTCAAATTTTTCACTCTTGAGTTATTCAAACATTCATAACAAACATCTCTACCATTAACTTCAGAGGGACCTTTTCTTGAAAAATCGGGTAATCTTCCTCTTTCTTCACAATCATAAGTCATGTCACTCTATCCTCTGTGATCTGTTTATCTCTGATGGAGGCCGCAGGCTGCAGCTGCGGTGATCTGTCACACAGTCACAGCAAAGAAAGAAGCCCAGTTTTTTTTCCCAACGCTTTAAAGCACAGACCAGAGCTCACATCCTTCTCTAATGTTTACGTTTCTCACTTTAATTGAGACAAAAGTGGGATGTTAACAAGCGCAAACACATAAAACTACCTCTGCATTTCTGCAGCAGCTAAATCTTCTCCTCCCAGCTTGTTATGAACATGCTGTTTCCATAATGTCCACGTCCCTCCAGCGCTGCATCTCTTCTGCCATCAAGCATCCATAAAATTCCATCTTTCGCCACCTTTCATCCGCCCACAGCACCCCGAGCACACTATGAACCCGAAGTACCACATCTCCCTACCCCCATGTGGCCTGGAGGGTGGGAGGGTGGGGGGGTCAGGGGCCAGAGTTCGCTCAGAGGTCAACAGGAAATGGCTGTTCTCCCTGGTACCCAGGTCCTGACCTCAGCACCCCTCCACTTTTCTTTCCTTTGTCCCTTCACACGCTCGCTCCTCGGCCACGTTGGCCTCACTTTTACTCTTTCACCTCCTCACAGGCTTGTTCGCCTGCTGATCTTTTTCAGCACACTGTCATGTAAAGCAGTGTTGCTTTTGTTTTAGTGTGACCCCAAAGAATTGGAAATTGAACTCTGGTTTGCCACAGAGCTTTTTTTTTTTGTGTGTGTGTTTGTATGTGTGTGTGTGTGTGTGGGGTATCTTTATATTTCATCTCTTCTAGGACAAATCCCCCTGCTGAATTCCACAAGTGAAAGGTTTCTTAATACACCTCATATTGTGCATCATTCATGCCGTTAAGTATGTTGGCTTGACTCAAAAAAAAAAAAAAAAAAAAAAAAATTATATGCAGCAAATCAATTTTCATTTTCATTCTGACAATATATATGTGTGTATTTCAACAAACAGTTAACTCAAGGTGCGTTAACTTAGCTTTGCAGGAAGACTAAAAACAAGGAAAAGCTATACCTCTGGATCTTCTCTGTGCTCCACAACTATACAGCTCTAAAGTATTAAAGATTTGTAAGTTATGCAACTTACTTGTTTGGACCAGAGAAGCACATTTAGGAAAAAGCATGACAAACTGTTTAGCCTAATGCAAAAAATACTGGCAGTGATTAAGTTTCAGTTCAACCAGCTCAACTCTGAAACAGTGCTCCCTGTTCACTATAACAGTAAAGATATCACTCAGAAACTTTCCTGGTGGCTCTGAGGTGCACAAAATTAGATCTTAGGACAAAATACAAAAACAGCAAAACAGAAAGCACAGAAAGGTTGATTTAAAAAAAAAATTGCTTCAGTTTAGTTCAGGAGCATAGACTCAATTCATAACGAAATCAATTCAGTCCAATTATAATATAATTATATTTCAGCTGAATGAAATTTCTTATAATGAATTTATAATTTATATTTCATGCCACTGTCTTTTCTATGTCTGTTTTGTTTCTTTGTGTTCACTTCAGTTATGTTTTCTCAAATAGGTTTTGTTTTGCACCTCTGTTTTATCTTAAATAGGGAAACGGTCATTTTCTCTCAACAACCTCAGTCATGCAGCATCATCGATGGTCACAGTCTGTGATTATGATTGGCTCAGGTGTTATTGGCAGTCTCTTCCCTCGTCACCACAAACGCCATTAAAGGGTGAGAATTACACTTTGTGTTGACAAACAGAAAGAAGCAGGGATGCAAATTGGGTCTGAATGAAACAGGTCCGTGTGGTTAAGAGCACATACGTGCTGCAGTTGGTGCAGGTGGATACTGCAGAAGATCAACATTCAGTCGACAGATGTATGCCGAGTTCTTACAAAGCCATTGGAGCAAACAGAACTTTTTTTTTATTTGTTAAACTGACATCAGATGAAATGAGTTTTTTGCACTGCTCCTCTGCAGTGCTGCCATCATGTCAGCGATGCAGCTTGTCCTCACGTGTATTCTCTCAGGACTTTACTACTCTCCTTACAATGTTTCCCATCATTTCAAGATTCCCACTGGATTGAATTTGACCATTCAGGCTTTTTGAGTCAAAGCGAACACATGTGCAAAGAGAAAACGTACACACCTGTGTGTTTCAGCCTTGGAACCTGGGTGTGTGGGTGCGTATAAATATGTACATTCACATGTTAACATTGTGTATGCGTTGAGTGGGGGGGTGGGGGGGGGGGACTCTGGTGATCATTAATCATTCAATTACACACCTGTCAGAGTTCAGACAAGTGGGAGAGAAGAGAAGGGGGAGAGAGGGAAAGACAGAGGGTGGGGGTAAAGGATAGGGAGGAGGGGAGATAGAGAAAGGAACAGAGGAATGCAGAGGGAAAAGGAAGAAGAGAGCAGAGAGTAACTGAATGACTTAAGAGGGAATGTAGAGGCTCGATGAGGACTGAAAAGAGAATGAGAAAGAGGGAAAGTTTTATTGTGGGTGTGTGAATGAGGCGTGACAGAGGCAAGCTGTTCGATGGTGACAAGCGCTGAAAAGCCGCAGTAAAGACAAAGACACAAACATGTATTAGAGGGAACAAGTGACAGATGAGGACAAAGCGGGGCAGGATAGTGGAGATGCAGTCAAACTCTGCAAGTCGTCCAAGCTGATTTAATAGTGAGACAGAAAAGGGCATGTAATGAGCGAGGTGAGTGGCACCAACGAGCAACAAAAGTCATCTCAAGGCTCTTTACACAGAAAGTTAACAGATTCAGTCCAGTTAAACACTGTCCATTTTAGCCCTAACATATTCCCATTAGACTCCAATAAAATTCTTTAGAATCCATGTATTATTGAAGCCAAGGCAGTTAAAGTTCATATAATGACAACTCATAAACCACCCCCCAACCCCCACCCCCCCATGGAGAAAAAAAGAAAAGTAACCAAGCATGGAGCATGGACCGTTAGAAATCCCCATTTAACCAAACATGCATGAGTCAAACATGCATGTACTTGAACTGTAGAGGAACCAAAACTGCTCACACAAGGACATGGAGAGGATAGAAACACCACCAGGAACTGCCTCAGTTCAGGTTGGACCTAAACTTTCTTTTTGTGGGGCAACAGGGTTAATCACTGGACTAAAATGTTCTACATTTGGCAAACATCACATCTTAGAAACATATTTTATAGAAGCTAAAAGTCTTTCAATTGTCGTTTGTGGGATTTCTGACCACAAAAGGCTTCTGTGAGAGTCTTTGAGTCACAATCACTGAGTTCTCAAGGTCTTCTGACAGATTTTTGTGTACAGTGATCCCTTGCCCTTAAGTTCTGCGGTTTTAGTTATTCGCGAATTTTTCAGAAATGTATTATTATAATTTTAAAAATTTTTTTAAAATTTCAAAAATTGCGGAAACATCACAGGATGTTGTGTGCGTTCTCTCACAGTGAAGAAATGCTGTGAGCCAGCCTGGCCCCTTTAAGACGGTAGCCCTATGGGTAATGATGTGGCCTTATGGGTAATGGAGTGTGTGTGTCGTGGGACGGCAGAAGAAAACGAGGTTAGATGAAAAGTGTAGTGAGCATAAACAGCAGCCCAGCATGTATAGATTTACATTCTCTGTTAACGGTCAGGAGCCCAACAATACAACCTGTGTGATGTTACAAGTTCCTGCAGTGCCAGAATAAAGTTCCTGTTCCATGCAGAGAAAACCGGACTTTTTGTTTTGTTGTTGTTAGCGTGTTAGCCGCTAATTACGATCCAAAAATAGCACAATACCAGCGGTTTGTTTTCTACGGTTCAGAGACGAGAGCTTGTGAAGATAACAGACAAACCACAGTTGAGCTTTTGACTTGTTTCGCTGCAGTGCCTTTTTGGGGTTTTTAAACATATTTTAAACACATTATTGAGGCTCGGGGGGCTCCGGCTCCAGTTTGCGGAGTTTGATTTACCTTATTTTTAACCGCGAAAAGTAAGGGATCACTGTATTTAGAATAAATATACTGCTTTTTAATCAGTCCCTTTTCATCTTTACAATCTTATATTTGCTCCTTGAATTTCTTGAATTTTTGATGTATTGCCACCTTCGTTCTCACAGTGAAATGTTCTCCATGTCTCCTGCACCAACACGAGCCAAAAAACAGCTGCACAGATGTTCTTTTTCATAAAATCTAAACCAAAAGATGTGAAAATTGCAAAATGTTTAGATTTTCTAAAAGTTACATGTAAAAACCTCTGAAGCAGGTTGTGCTGAGCTATTCGTCTAATGACTATTACATGAGGAGGATATTTGTGCAGGTGTGGGTGCAGAGCAGAATGAACCACCACTTCAGTCTGCAAAAGCTTCCTATAGATCTTTTGCAGGCAGACAGGGCTTTTTTTATTTGCTTTTCCAGCACTCGCACAATAGGCACTTTTTGGAAAGTTTTTTAATTTCCCAGACTCTAAATTTGACCTCCACAGTTCCTGCTGTCAGCCATTTGTTCACTGTTTTGCAAATCAAGGAAACTTCTTCCTAAAGAATTCTCTGCCACCTTCCTATAGTCATCTCTTCCTTTTAGGCGTTAATTATTTTAATTTACCGGGTGCTTACCAGCTGCTTAGAGGACCTTGTGGCTGCTGATTGTTGGGACAACAACCAAAAGTTAAGGTGCTGACAGGTAGAAACTTCAGTGAAAGACACGGGACTAAAACAAGCTTTTAAAAATAATCAAACAGACAGGGTAAGGAAGAAAGAAAAACAGACAAAACGAAAGTCACTGGTTCCCTACTGTGTCTTAAAATGAGGTTAATACAAGCTACATTGAAAAATAGTACATAACTTTACACAATGTCATCAACAAAAATGAAGCCAACTGCAGAAGCAGTGGTGAAATTAAATTTCTCCTGACTGATGAAAAATATGGAATTCATAATTTTACAGTAAGAAAGATTAATTACAGGTGAAAAATATTCAAGACAGTCAGCAGCCTTCCCATCCAGCAGTTTTTTAGGTCCGTTTGTAAAAAAAAAAAAAAAAAGTCAAGCACCACACCTCAGACTCCACAGGCCTCATTTGGCATGTTAGATGTTAAAGTTCACAATGGGAACAATAGAAAAAGGCTGAACAAATACAAATATTGCTTGTTTTGTAAGGTTGCCAAAAGAGAGGCCCCTCTCTCTAAAAACTCATTATCATGGTGATTAAAATGCTGCGGAAAACCCTGAAAGCAACTGTGCACAAAGATTTTCCCTAAACCTCAATGACTTAAAGTCATATTGAAGAGAAGAGTGAGCCAAGATATCTCCACAAGAATGAAAAGAGAAAAAAAAAAAACCATACAGAAAATGATCGCTTAAAGCTTTTGCAACTAAAAATGGTGATACAAGCTACTGGACCATGGAGTAATCTTAATGTGTAACACATGGCTAACTTAAAAAAAATGACACAGTTTAATGTCTCGTGTTTTTTTTTTTTTTTTGTCTAAGTTTTTTGCAAATTTCAAGACCTTGCAAAGAGCCAGATGAGAAGAGTTGTTCAACTTTAAATGTCAAAAAAGGGTATACATTTTAAAACTGTGTACAGAGATTAAACAATCTGTTGAAGTAGTTTGTAAACCACGGGATAAACAAAGGCAGGAAGCAAAACTTCAACCAAATACACAGAGGAATCATAGTTATAATAGAAGGAAACACCAAGCAGGTGCTTTACAAAAGCAACAAACACAAGAAAACCAAGTATATAAAGTAGAGGAAACCAGAGAAACCAAAAGAATGTAACAAAAGTAACATAGAATCCGTAGACGTTGACAAGAGTATTTATGCACCTGTATGTAACAAAAACTTTCCTGACCATGAACCTAAAGAAAAGGCCATGGCCCTGAACCCAGATTCACACAACAAGATTTGAATTTTTCTTTCATGGGTTAGGTGTGACCAGGTGAACCCCTGGCTTTCACCTGAACAGAGCTGGGATAGGCTCCAGCAGATCCCTGTGACCCTGCAGAGGATTGAGCAGGTATAGATAATGGATGGATGGATGGATGGATGGATGGATGGATGGATGAGTTAGGTGTGTGCCAGTTAACAGATTTGAGCGTGAGAAAGCATGGAGGGAAGCTACCAGCTCTCTTTCAACACTGAAGTGATCAAAACAGATTGATCCACCAGAAGCCTACTTTTATCATCAATGACAGACGAGATACTTACCTGTAATGATCACATGACAGCCGTAGCTGCTTGATGAAGACCAGGAAGATGACCAGGAGTCCAGGAGACCAGGAGACCAGGAGCTGGGTTTGTTGTGTGACCTCTGTGATTAGTCCTGTAGTGTGAAAACTCCAGGTCACAACACAGGCAGGACGTCTACAGGTCTGATCTCGGCTCTATGAGCTCACAAAAGTCTCAGACTTTGGTAATTGTTGAAAGTCTCAAGTATGAAACTTCATACGGGGGGCAAACTTTTGATGCTCTTCCTCAATTTTTGTTGAAATTGCACCAAAAAAAACCCTGAAAAAAACAAACATCCAAGTGCCTGTATTTGTACTATGTGGCTCCTATTTAACATTAAATTTATGTTGGTATGTGTTTTTATATTTGGTCTTCTCCCTGAATACACACACAAACACACACTTTCAGTCTTAAGTATGTGTGTGTTTGTTGCAGCACCTCAGATGCCTCGGGCCACAGCCATCTGTGCCCCTCTCCGCCCCCATTTCACATATACTCTTCTCTATTCTGCCCACCCCCTCCCCACTGCATCCAGCACTGCCATATATCTAATTTATGGCTGTGCTGAGTGTGTTACACACACTCATGTATGCATAATATATCACACGTGTGAAAGAATTGCGCGTGCAAGTCGCTGTGTGTTATTAAGTACTGACCAGGACGGTCTAGACCACGACTCTTCCCTCAGCGCTTTCTTGAAGAACTTCCATGTGTGTCTGTGTGTTTGCATATTCCAGATACAAGTTTGGTTCCATTAATTTCTTTTGTCAGTCTTCCACTGTCTCCAGCAGCAAACACAAAGCATTTAAATAGAATCTGCCTGTGTGTGTGTGTGTTGTATGTGTAAAGCCCCAGCTGTTTATGGGCTTCACATCCACATGCAGGCAGAATGCCAGATGTCTCATTAGGCAAATTTGATTGGCTCCATCGGTTAGGATACAGCGATGAGAAGCCTCCATGTGTGTGCATACATGATGCTGTGTGTGTACATTTACATATGAGGCCCCCTGGATAACTATTTACACATGTACATTCTCAGTGTATGTGCTCTCATTCACTCGTTACAAAGTAACGACAAAAGCACGTATGTACTAATTGATGAAAAATAAATATATACATTTCACATCTTCACTTCAAAAAAAAATCCTCTTCAACCTCCTCCTTCAACATCTTCAGATCTTTTATTCTCTTCAACTGTATGTTACACTAGATATACTTTAAGTACCTCACTTTTAACTTTCACTTTACAAACACCAACTGAGGCAAATGCTTCAGCATCTGCTGTGTTCTCTCTTTTCATTTGCAACTTTGAGTTTTTAACCTTCAGCTTCGTAAAGTAGCCTTCCTAGTAGCCGTACCCTGATTTCATTTCCTTCAGCAGCGCACATGGAGGGCCCCTGCTTTCACTTGACTATGAGATCTGCTGTGTTTATTGCATGTTTGGCTCCTTCAGTTGTTTATACTATAACTTGATTTACCTTTTGGTATTTTATCCCAAGTTGCTAGTTTATCTTCCTTTAGTGCAGTAACCATTGTTTATCTTTTCTAAAACTCATCAGCTGATGAGCTTGAGTGTGGTTCTGTCTGCAACAGCTGCTGAAGGGAAATGGTCTCTTTCTCTTTATGGTATTGTGGGCTTTGGGCTCTCTGGAGCTGTTTTCACATGTGCAATGTTGCGTGGGAACTTTCTTGGTAGCGTAGTGTTATTTCACACTTCTCTGGTCAGTGCCCAGCATCAGAAACTTATCAAACTGCCTTCAGCTGCTGCTGAACTCTTCCAGGCACTTTAATTTCTCTTTCAGTGTGTATTCCCTGTACGTGTTTGGCCACAGCTGCTAGTTTCTTGTCAGTATTGAGGAATAACTTAACTTCTGCAGTCTGCTTGATTCTGAACCGGCACACCAGTGAGGGTTAAATCTGTAACAAGCAGATATTTTAAGTAAACTATGTCTGCTGTTTCATGTGCGTATGAAAGGAGGTTCAATGCTGCCCTCTAGTGGTCTAAAGGGGGGACAGATATTCCAGTTGTAAAGAAATGACTCCAAAGCCTGACAACATGTAACATCTTTCTAAGATTTGTTTTATTTTTAATATCATAATTTTCACTCTTAAATAAGTGAAGCTATGTCAGAAGAACAAATGACAGAAGAACATATTTTTGTAGTAAATTCTGTTGGTCAGCCCAATAAGCATTTTTTTTTACTAATTAATTTAACAATTTGATTGTTACTTCATTCAGAAATAGACAGGATATTTCAAGGGCCCAAATACTAACTTTTGGTGATTTTGCAACTTCAGGGAAATGTTTTATATTAATGCTACTCAATAAAAACCAACTATCACAACAATACTAATATCATCAATAAATTAGAGCCATTACGACTGCATTTTTCAAATCGTTTTGGCTGGAAACATTCGTCTACTTCAAATGATACTAAAAATACTTTGAGCAATTTTTAAAGTAAACATGGGCAATTTTATAACCTTATTGTCATTATAGACTATTAACTCTATATTATGTGTTTACAAATTAAAAATGATTTAAACTGTAAATAAATAATTGTTTAAAAGATCCAGCTCAGGCTGCGCCATATAAATTGCAGTCTTCTGGTCAGAGGACCCCAAACCCTGCAAAGCTTCTGTGTCAAATATAACATAGAAGTATCTTTATATTTGCTGAGATAAGAATGGATTCATCGCTGATAACTGACAACATACTGATTGATCAATGTGACCAATTACTATAGGTGAATTACCAGGCTGATGTGGTGCTTCAATATGCATCACTTAAATTTGTTTTTCTATAAACACCATGTATATGAAGTCCCATGTATTACAGGAACAGTAATACGGGACAGTTCATTTAGGCTGACACTGTCCAAACTGTGAGAAAAAGCTGAAATTCAAGACAAGTGTATCATCCACTTCTCCATAATCTCCCCCTCAGATTTATCATCAGACCTTAAACCCCCAGCCCTCAAACTAACGTGCGTTAATAACAACAATGTAAAACCTCTGACTCAAGAAGGGGATTTGAGCAGATTAAGGACAGGTTTTTTGACTCAGTGGGAATACGTTTGAGGAATTCTCCGTGCATGTGGTCAACAGGCAACTATGCTTTTCAGCACATGCTCTCTGATTCATCTCCATTAGAACCATTACAATCCTCTCTGGTCCTCTTCTGTAACTACACTGAGACAGTCAGTGGTGCGTGTCTGGTCCTTGAGCTCTTGTTCCCCCTCTATCTCCTCCTTAGACACTGGCAGAATCTCTGCTGTGTTTTCTGTCTGCTGCTCTGTCTTGTCAACATTTTCTCTTCCACTTTCCTCTTCACTAGCAGTTTCTGTGTCGGGGCTCTGCACTGCACTCTCTCGACACGGCTGCCTGCGAATCGTCCGTCGGTGCTTGCTGCGACGTGACTGGTTACAGTACAGGGTGCGCCTGCGATGCCATTGGTTGATGGACTTTTGGGCTTCCACGCTGAGCTGACGGGCCGCCACTCGCGGCTGGAAGCTGCTGATGTAGAAGAGAGAGGCGTATAGAGTTGTAAGGTAGTAGCCACCTGTGGGTAAGAGAATGCAAGGATCCTTTAGTGTGCTTTGGCAAGTTGGATCATTTGGTTCTGTGAGGGTGAGCGTGCTTCAGTTTATTTTGCTTTACCCTGTCCCTGCAGCTGTGTGGGGTCCAGCAGCTCCATCATGTAGTCCGTGTCTACCTGCAAGGTGACCAAATTGCTACGGAGCAGCACCCATGTCAAACAGGGCAGGAAGTCATCTGCTCCAAAAACTGCACCTGCAGAAGAGGATAGTGTGAACACGGCACCAGTACCATCCACAGATGAACAGCTCGGACTGGAATAGAAATGACTGGATAGTACCACCGTGTTACCTGAGCTTGCATTAGCACTCATGCTGTGATAAATTGTCTCGCACACTTTGAGAAGAATCTGGACCTTCTTATTTGGGGAGTAGGTCTCATGCATACTAGTCCACTTATGCTGTATCTGCTCCAGGGTGATGGAATCGGGGACTCCAGCTCCCGCCGTTCCCCCCAGATCCTCTACCATGTTCTTTTCCAGTATCTTCAGGTTGCTCTGGAGACGCTCAAAGCTGCCATCGTTGGTCCGTAAGTTGTGAATGCAGGTGTACAGGTGTGCAGAGATGGGCTTCAGAGCTATTTTATGGAGGGAAAACTCCACATCGAAGTCTACAAGAGGGTCAAAGGACAGGTAAGGAGAAATTAGCGCTACACACTGAACCATAGAGCTCCAGGAACACAAAATCGGTTCTGTCAGTTTAAATGTTAATAAATACTTGCCAAACAGTATGTGTGTATTAGCAAAGTTAACTGTCAGCTCACGTACCAATCTCAGTGTCATTAAGGTCAGTAAGGCTGTCCAGTAACGCCTGGAAGTCTGGCTGGTCCAGCAGAGTCTCCCTCAGTGACGTG
Organism: Hirundichthys speculiger; assembly: GCA_018398805.1. Lineage (NCBI taxonomy): Eukaryota > Metazoa > Chordata > Actinopteri > Beloniformes > Exocoetidae > Hirundichthys > Hirundichthys speculiger. Next base: position 3,767,687 of record JAGFBZ010001224.1, read on the forward strand.
AGCGATGATCTCACTTCCTGTAAGAACTCTGACACGGTCACCCCACCGGGATCAGTCCCTCGCTTCAGCACCGTGTCCACAAACGCTTTCACAGCTTCTGCAAATGCTCCGCCTTTCTTTTCGCTCAGTTCTTTAACACGATTGGTCAGTTTTTTCTTCTGGAACACCAGCCCGCCAAGTGCTTGGCCCAGAGCTGAGATCCGATTCATAAACTTATCAGCAAAGCGGTTCGTAGACGTGCTTTGGGGTGAGGGGCTTGACATCTGTGACTCCTGCTCTTCCTCTATGCTGCTGATCGACAGCGAGTCGAGCTCCAGGGACGGGGGCTGGAGCAAAGAGGGCGGCCTGGGCGGAGGCAGCCAAATTCCATCTTCGATCCAGGACACCCTGTGAGGGGACTGAGGCACGGGGCTGCTGTGGCGCTGCAGCTCAGGCGTGGTGCTTCGCGGGGTGGAGGGAGTGGACAGGCTACCCGTGCTCGCTCTTTGAGTGGGGCTCAAGGGGAAATCACGGCTAGGCCTCCGGAGGACCACCCCTGCTGGTGTTTCTGGGGTGGGAGAGGAATCAGCTGACCTGGCTCTAATTAGACCTAAACAGAAAAATATCAAGCCCATAAAACAGAAATAAAAAAAAATAAAAAAATAAAAATTGGAGTGAACTGGTTTCTTAAGTGAATAATTTTCAGTTCGTATGTAAATGCATCAAGTTCTGACCTGAGGTCTCTGCACAAGCGGCAGAGCTTTCCTGGTCCAACGAGATGGCCCGTTTATTTTGTATCCCCGCCCCCGCCCACGTCCGGGTGGTGCTAAGACGTCGCTCTCGTCTGTAATGTGATGGCTGTACAGGCCTGCGGGTCAGCCATTCATCTCCATGCTCTCGGAGGTAGAGGGGATTGATGATGCACAGGGCCCCGTTGGAGGAAGTCAGCTAAGAAAAACGCATTCACAAATAAGAATCAGGAACGTGGGACATTCTGATCAACATATGTTCATACCACAGGGAGAAAATATGGTGCAGTTATCCATCATCAACTCAAAAACTCTGACATATTTCCAAGCGTGTCACTTTGCTTGGGGTTTGTCAGAGGCTATAAGACGTTGTTCAGTCAGCTACTCAGATTTGAAGGGTACCACGAGCTCACAGACCCAGATAAGAGCAGAATTATCCATCTTTCTGATCTTTATCTCCATCAAAACTTACACTTGTGATGCATTTGCTGTACATTCAGAAGTGGGAAATAAGAAAGTTATCCCCCTGTTGGGAACAGCCCTCTCAACTCACTTTAACAGACGGCAGCATACCTGTATTGAACACATCACGGTGCTCGGCTCCATCTGGGTCATTTCCTCAGTCTTCCGCTCAGGTGGTGTGGAAAGCCAAGTTTCTGCAGGGATTAATTAAACAAAAGGAGGCAGGTCTTCAAAGATGTCTCTCTGCTTTAATATACTGTATTTGATGAAGGGTAAAACTTAGAGTGGCAAAGACTTACTGGGTTCTAGAAGAGAGAGGCCGATCTTTGTTCGTATCGGTTACATTGTAGATCCAAAGAGGGATGGACAGACAAACATCCAACACATCCCTGTATGGATTTGTTACACAGATGCTTTTAAGAGGTCTCTGAAAACTTTACAGTTTACATCATGTCAAAGCACTTGCTGATTTAGCTTTTAAGTGACAAAAGGTTACAGTGGAGTTAAGATGTCCATGTCACATGAGGTCATACAGACACAGGTAAAAAGACATAGAGGGTAAAGCGTTTTTTTTACCTGGTCAGAGAGTAGAAAAGCACCAGTTGAGGCAAGTCAGGGAAGGACAGATGAGAGTTAGACAGCTGGAACACTGTCAGACAGAGCAGAGAAAGAGTGGGACGTATCGTTGTCATTGCGTGATTGGTTGTTAAAACACATTCCTGTAAATGCGTTGAAGCTAAAACCAGGAAGCCCTAAATGGGGACTTCTCCAGATAAGTGTCTGTTACATTAAACCCGGAGCTACATCTGTGATCTGCTGTCAGCTGTAACAACTTCACCACTGCGCTGTTGACGGTACAAATATAGAAACCCAGCATCAGAAAGTGTTACCGCCCATCATTAGATGTCATTGTCCTATTTTAACAGTTTATTGAGCAGAAGTTATGAGTCATGAAACAGCCACTAAAGGCGGCATACAGGGAACTTGTTTGATCACACACAGACTGCCACACATGCAGAAACACATCCATGTTTGCTTTCCCTCGCCACATACCTGTGTCCGTGCATTTGATATTATAATCAAGAACCTCTTCATTCTGTGCACCGGCAGACACACACAGCAGGTTGGGCTGAGATGTCGCTGAGTCTCGCACAACCAGGAAACTCTGCAGGAAAACATGCAGTGAGTCATTTTACCATACTAAGAGTAATAAAAGCCTGTTGAGCAGGAAGACAAAGAAGGCTCCATGGCAACAAGGCAGGATAGATAAGTATCAAGTGGATGAAAACACTTGACACTTTCAGAGTGCACTTTTAGAAACCCACGTCAGAATTTCTCAGACATGACTGTATCAGTTTGATCATGATGATAGAGCCCCACACATGCAACTCATTTCTGAGCTGTGATAAGCGCTGGAGCTTGCATGCCCCCTCATAAGGCTGATTTGAGTCTGTGGGGGTGCGTTACTTCTGTCTCAGGAGCTCTCATCATTTCCATTCTGTCGTGTTAGTCATCTGACTGAACCAATAATCCATTTCCGATTCAAAACGGAGAGAAAATGAGACTTGATTTTATAACTACAGCTGGGAGACGAACCTTTGACCCAGTCTTGAGATTCACCTCAAATGATGTAATGTTACTGGTCAGTCTATATCTGCAATGTTTGCATGCTATGTAGGTTTTTAATTAGTAGTCAAAGTCCTGGCAGAATGTCTCTGGTACTCACAGCTGGACAATATGGAGTTTAGTATCTTGTCCGTGGGTAAGACTGTGGGACATGGACATGGAGGAAGTTGAGGATCGAATCAGCAACTTTCTGAATGAAAGATGACTGTTCTACCTCAATGCAGGCAGAGTCACGCTAATATTAGACTACAACTGTCAAATGTTTGCTTTAGACACTGGCTCTCTTTATGAATATGAGTCATGGCATCCCAGACAATGTAAACTGTGCATTATGATAATGAACTGCTTGAGGGGAAAAAAAAAAAAATCTTCTCAGTCAGAAAAAGCAGGAAATGGAAAGGTTAATCTCATCCTGCCAGTTTTCATCAACAAATGCTGAAAATGTATTTCTAACAATCAAATGAAGACGTCAGCCTTGTGACTGATGGGAACTACTGAGCTAAAATGGGCCTAATCTCACTTTTTTTGTAGTTGGCTTACAAAATAGGGTGAGGTCGCACGTTTCTGCGCACCAATCAGAAAAAAACTAGCTCCACTGCACATTGAGATGCTGTTTTCAGAGACCATCAGTCTGATCGCGGCGATCTTTCTTGAAGAAGTCGCAAAAAATGAGACTGAGCCGTTGGTTGAGTCACAGTGAACTTGTGTAAAACAGTTGTGTAGTAACATCACCACCACTGAACTCAGAGATGCTCTAAAACACACCAGCGCACAAATATTCATGAACACACACACATACCTACACAGGAAGTGGCTTTCAGGCTCAGGCTGTACTGAAATAAAGACAAGCTCACCACTGAAACAGCCTCCAGTCTGTCTTTCATGAAAGCAGTAAAGTATAAACTAAACAAAAGATTTTTTTTTTGTTTTCTTTAGTTTTTGTTGTTAAAGTATTGTATCAGTAAAACTAGCCAGCCTTTAACCTTTGCAGAATGCAATGACTGACATTTATTGAACTTTGAGAGTTTCTTTGTTACAGAAAAAAAAAAAAACAACCTCAAAACCCATCATGGGTCAATAATTCGATGATGCCAGTAAGCATTTTGCATTTTTGGTATTCATCTCCACCACACGCTCTAAAACAACTGACAAACACGGATCAAATACACGTATGTTCACTACTCACAGTCTCTCTTTGCAGCTGACAATTATCCCTTTTGTAGTGTCATTTCCTCTGATATGTTCATGCTTTTATTCAACGCTACTTCTGCATTCAGCCCAAAAGGCAAGAGAAAAAGGAACTGCTCTCATGTCACAGAGTCACAGAGGCTCAGAGCGCCTCTGTTGTAACAGAAAATGTAGCTGAGTCTGAAATAACCAGCATTTGTTTTTTTTTTTTTCTCCTGCTTGTTACAGACACGGAGGAATCTGTTTAGTTTCCAAGAGCTCACATCATGGTATACCGTAAGCTGAGCCATGTAGAAATGAGTGACACATCAAGAGGATGTAATAGAGGACCTGAAAAAGAGTGGGCACATGGAGCTGTGGGAAATACTGATGAATGCAAAAAAAAAAAAAAAAAAAAAAACGTGCACACCGATGACAAAGTCTGCAAGTTAACACAATATAGAAAAAACCACCATATTCCAGAACTTCTTCTTTCAAATATCTGATGGCAGATGTGTCAAAGATCATATGGACAGATGAAATGAGAGGGACTGTCATGGAGCAGGATGGACCCAGCCTTAATCACTGATGATCACGACTCCCAATTTAGATCACTATTTAAAGTCAGCTAGGTGGAGGAGATGCGCTGTCATAAGGATGAGCTAGTTTGAGCTTTTCATGTTGTAGATGGGCTGAAAATCCATCTCCCAGACCTGAGGACAGCTTCTGAAAAAATACTCTTCAGTAGTCAACATGACAGCAGGACAAGGCTACATCACTTGAATCTTTGAGGTTCATCACCTCAAAGATGACTGAGAAAGGACCTCTCTCTCTTCTACAAGACTTAAACCCTACGAGGCCTCGCTTGTAATTTTCAGGCTGAGTGAGGGAGGACTTTATCAACCTCTGAGCAACATTTGGGAAGCTGTGGCTGCTGCTTCAGCAAAAGTTAAACACAAAGTTGCGCAAATCAATGGATGAAGGTCTCATCCCACACTGGAAAAGACTGGAGACTGGATACTTGAAATGGCCTGAATGTTTTTATTTTAAGTTACTTATTATGTGAACTCTCACAAAACTATTATATGAATGAGTTATCCGATAACTCTGCAGAATGCACACTATGTACACAGTGCACACAGTGTAGGCAGTTTATTTAAACTCTTTTGTTTGCAGTGACATCTGTAAAAGTCTGACTGAGTAGATAGAGATGGAGAGCCTTTGAGCTTTAAGGATCAAGTTGGCTGCGTTTGTGTGAAGATCAGTTTTTCTAATTTGCTGTAGACGTGAGGTTTAAACTTGACAAATGATGCGTTTCCAAGTTTCAAAGAAAGAAAGAAAGAAAGAAAGAAAGAAGGAAGGAAAGGGTCCTAGAGTGGTTTTCAGTCCTACCCCAGCGGGGGTCCCACGGACAGCAGCATGGGCCAGCTCCTTGTCCCAGGGGGCTCCTGGGCACCAGGCATCCTGGGACCCCTTCAGATGCTCCAGGAGCGACCTTCTCCTCCTGCTGCCCCTCCACGGGATGGCTGTGGTCCCATTAATGGGACCGTGAACGTCCCTGGACGTCAACATATGGGACGAACTTACAAAACACTTGCAGCATGGACATGAACACATGCAGATCAATTCTGTTGATGCCTCTATTACTTTACTAAAAATATAACTAGGGTCATGATGATGTCTCTTAGTTGGACGCTTTTGAGTATCTTCTCATATTTAACAAGTCAAAAGCCGCACATTAACTTTGGGTATTTTTTTATTTTATTAGAAGATCACCAAAACATAAACTTGTGTGCGGTATGAAAGTAGTTGATACTCACATGTCTTCCTTCCTTCACTCTTTCAGCGATTTCTGCCCATATTTCAGTCTTCCCTCTCTTAACTCTTCCTTTCTGCGCAGCACTGAGCTCAAAATACTACCATGACTAAAATAGGAAGTTCGTTTCTCAAATAGCTCCTCGATAAGTTTCCTGGTGTAACGTGACAAATCTTCTGCATTTCAAAATTCAGGTATTTGCCACGATGCTGCCGTTGTGTCGTCTTCTGTCTCCTGCACACGCTGGCTTTTAATGCACTTTCAATTTCCATTAGGAAACTCTGGGCAGCCTCTTCACCCCCCAACCCCCCCTCCAGCCTGCTGCGGTTCACCCGCCAGGGCGCACAGCGCGCGCTCTCAAGAACCGCGTCTAACTGTTTTTTTACTTTCGGCAGTGTTTAAATCGACACCAGTACAATCTGCAAACCTTACACCAGAGCAAAGAAAGACACTGAGATTGTCTGTGATCAAAAGATGCAACAGATTAGATTCTGTGGAAAAAGGAATCAGTCGAGTTTGTTCTTATTCCCTGAAGACGCAGTGGAGAGGGTTCGGCGGACCGGACCTTCTGGACCTTCTGGACCTTGGTCGCTGCACACCGCGACTCTGTGTCTATTTTCACATGCAGGATGGATTTCTTGCCTTTCAACACTTCTGCCTGCCACGGACACCAGATACTGAGGTGTTATTGATCAGTCAGTGAGAGGAGTCATCTCTATCAGAAGCACCACCGTCAGTGGGATCCGGTTTCCAGTCCACAGTGACCAAACATTAACCACACGAGTTTATACTCCAAAGAATTCTAGCTTTTTCGATTTCAAAAACTTTTTTTTTTTTTTAATTATTATCATTAATTTGCAGAGACAGTTATTAATGTGTGGTAGGGCCTAAATACAAGCACCTTTTCTCCTTTTTCACCGCCAGACTCAAATATGTGAAAACCTCTTTGATGGTCTTTGCTCAGATAGGAATTATGGAAAGTTTGCCTCTTAGCCTTTTGCAATAAACCTATTGATCACTTTCCTGACCTGATCATCCGGATTTGGTACGATTACTGAACATTTGGATTCTCCCTAACTAAGATGGTGAAATTAGAGGACACACCCTTTACTTTGGTCATTGTGATGTGACAAAATTACCACATAATCACATGTGATGCAAGAGTTTTTTCTGGACAAAATATGCTTGCAGAATCTAAAAACTGTGAGCAATCTAAACCAAACATTATTCCTCACTTTGCACATTGCAAGCCACCTTTAGGACTTCACGACATGTTCAGTGTCACTTCTGAGTTATTGTTTTGTGAAGATAAAATGTGCTTCCTCTTAATTTAGCAATGATTTGCAACAACCTTTCATGTTAACTCTGCGGGCTTTTCATGCTCCAATGCGACAAGTTAGCGTTCATCACACAACAGGTGCAAAGAGGAACTCAAACTGTGACCCTGTACATGAAGTATACCTGTAAAACCACCTTGAAACATTAGCTGCTGTAAATATCACTCTTATCTGAATGATTGTGAGGCAGATATTAAGAATGACAAACTATGACAGAAAAAACAGAATCTGATCAGTTTTGCAAATCTTATTGCGGGATTTTGCATTAATTATTAGACACATTCAAGGTCATGTTTACACCCCAGCAGTTTTTAATTCACCTTTCATGCCCTGACAGCTCATTCAGTTTATCATAAAACAGGATCATGTGTTATATTCCACCTTATTTCTGTTCTTCTTTTGTCCACACAGCACTGCGCCTGTTCTCAAAGATTTGTAAAGGAGGAAAAACAACAACAAAGAACCAGCTTGGATCTCGACTGATGCAGGAGAAAAGAGGCTGAACATTTGCAGACTGAGTTATTGGTGTTGTCTGGGATTAAGAGACCATGATTAGTTTCACAAATTAGTTGAAAGAAATGGCAAAAAGTCAAAACAGGAGCAGAAGGTTCATGTGAAAAGTACTGCTGGTTAAAAAAAATCAGAAACCTTTTAGACGGTCCACAATACCAGCGATATTGTTATTCCAATTTACAAATAGGACTAAGCTCACATATCAGGAAGTTCATTTTCTCTCAGGATCAGGTTGACACCTTTATCTGGCCAATCGGTTTCAGCTCTGGCACCTAAAGTTGTCTGTTTATCTTAGATGCAAACCAGATTGTCAGAGAAATGAGGTGAGCTGGAGCACGATTCAGCTTCAGAACTGGGCCATTTCAGCTTTCATGCAGCGTCCTGGAGTCATCAACTGCCTTTCACACATCTGCAAACATGTGGCTACTGTCTACATATATGTACACGGCTTGCTGGGGTAAAATTTACTCTGAAAAAGCTGTGTACAGCTGAGATAGAGTTAAAGGAAAGTATAGTAAAGTCAGTAAAGTGCAAATGATATTTATAATGAGAAACATAAAGCAAAGGGATTATCGGGTTGTCCTCCGAAGAATCACATGCTCTCAGACCAAAGATTAGAGTGTGACAAACACCCATCAAAGCTTCACCCCCAAACAAACACCCCAGCTATCTACCTCTCCCTTTAAGGGGGATTTCTGAAGTGTGATTTTCCTTCATTAGCTTTTATTAAGAAAGGGGGGGCTCTTTAGTCAGTTACTCCTCAGCTTTGGGCTGTGGCTCGGCTGAAGCGGAGCTCGGCTTGGCTGCAGCTCCTTTCCCTTCCCCAGCCTTCTCTTTCTGGTCCTGACTGTCGATCCTGGCATGTTCCTGCTTCACCAGTTCTTCCAGCTCTGCCTAGAGAGACGCAACAGCAGAACAATGTGTTCAATCTGACGGATGCATGAAGCCACTGACAATAGAATGATGACATGGTGAAAAAGGGAAAAAAAACCCAGCTCAAGCTTTGTGCAACTTTGTGTTTTTAATTACATTTCATGACACATCTATCTACAATGCTGGCCTGCAACCACAACATAACACAGGATTTTTTTAAGACATTAAAAGAAATAAAGCAAACAAAAAGAAAGAAAAACAATACCAGAGTTCTCACCTGTTTTGTTTTTTTCTGTTATAGCTTCACTTCTGCAGGTGGGCTTTGTTCTAAACAGTTTATCATCTAAGCTCAATAATGCTGATTCATTGAGGTTCAGAGATAAAAGGCAATTAACGTTTATCAATTTAAATTCATTAAAATTGTTGTTAATTTTTACTTTCACTAGTCTAAAATAACATTCATGCATTTTTAAACATAATACTAATATTGAACGTATGTAAAGACAGCTGTGTGGTGGACCAGAGGGATGGTGTCTGGACACAGAGTTCTGCTTAAACCCGTACAGTTAGTGATATAAAAGTGTAACTGCTACTGAAACATTTGCAGACACGGTTACTGGTACGTGCATTCCAGTTGAGCTTTGTGTGTGGAGAACTGCTCTCATGTGAATGTCTGTCATGCGTGTTCGTGTTTTTTATCATTTCACACACACAGAAAAAAAAAAAAAATTCAACAGGAAAGCTGCTGTGGCTTCTTGATCTTGTGGTGCTGCTGCTGTCAGACACTGATGTGTTTGTGACAGGTACAACACAACACTGAGACCCACAGACCTCACAAAGTTCAGACATGCATACGCGTGCATTACAATCAGAGGTCAAACATACTTGGTTGTGTATGTGCGCACAGAAAACTCCTTTGTATGCTTGTGTATGGACAAGTTAACACAACAAACACACACAAGAAGCAGACTTCCTGATAACATCATGTACACTCCAACAGAACTTCATGCTCTCATGTGACTTAGAGTCAGTTCAAAAGTGAGAAGCCACCAGACCGACTAAGTTACTTTAGCTTCAGAGATTTCGAGGTCAACAAGCTGACAGCAGTTGTCCGCAGTTGTGCACGCACACACACACGCACACACGCACGCAGCAGGGAGACTGCAGCTTTCTCTCCTGGCTTCAAATTCTGCAACATCAAATTTAACATTTACTTTTAAAAGCCAATAGTAGTCGAGAGATAAAGTATTCAACTGAATAAATGGAAAATGCAGAACTAAGGACGTCACAGTTCTGGTAAAAACATCCTGATGTTGTCGTATCGCTCAAAGACTGAGCGGTGTGGATTTTCTCACTTCAGCAGGTGGCTGTGTGTGTATATAAAAAGATCTCGCTCTTCACAACATTACTGCAAGGCCCCAGTCGGAACAGCAACTAAACTCTGTCCTGTCGAGGCAGTGATGTCCGTAACATGGAAATGAGCTTCATCATATCAATATGTCTTAGGAATGAAGAATGTTACACTTCCTTTTATAATGTATTAATTAACTTAAACATGAACTACAGGGCAGAGTCCATGGTCTGGACTTTAAGAAGCCCTTTTTTTTAGATTCATCTGTGGGAGATGGTCCAACACTTCGCAAGATCAGACGAAAGTCAAGAAAATCTGATTCGGCTTAACATAACTACTGGAGAGGGGAGGTACACCTGGAAGAAAAACTACCAACCTCCCTAAATCACATTCATGCAAAGTGATCTAACATGGCTCCGATTCAGTCTTTTACAGACAATTATTTTTTCTTTTCCATAAAATGACATACTGATTAACCAAGTACTATTTGTATTATTATACCTTTTTCAAATAATTAATATTTTAAAGATTTTTTATGTTATTTTTTGTAATAGTTTCTTAAGTATATGATGCTTTTCATGACTCAATTATACCAGATGGTAAATGGGATAAAATTCCATGCAGGTTACTCAGGACACTCAAAGAGTTTAGAATAATAAATAACATATCTGACTATCACAGTGCCGGTTGCACTGCGGTCCTATTTAAATCAAATATACAAGAAGATCAAGCAAGTCATGAGCATCATATTTCTGAGAGAAAAATGTGGACCTTACCTTCCATCCCAGCAGCTCAGCTAAAGCCAAGCAGCCGTCATCACACGTACTAATGTGAGCTACATCTCTGTTGAGACGAAAAGTCAATATATTAGAATCTGGAGCTGGCGTCAATGCAGGCTCTTATTTCCAATGACAGTGAAACATATTGATGCTACACATGAGCAGTGCAAACAGTAACAAATTCTTTTTTTTTTTTTGCAATATAAGTTTTAAAGAAATCAAATCAAAAATATTATGAATAGTTTATTAAAAAGTTGAAATTCTGAAATGAACCTTTTTTGTTATTATTAAAAGAAAAACAAATCATTACAAGCTCTAATATGCAGCCTTTAAAGAACAACAATGGTAACACAGCGGCAGCAGCACCCACAGGGAGCTTGTAGATCTCTTTCAGCTCTGGACAAGCAGAGTAACGCCAACTCTGATCTTATCTCTCTAAGTTCATGGGTGTTTTTCATCTAAAGAAGCGAGCTTATTCAGAAGAAAACCTCTCAAAGTTCTGCACCGCAGCCAGAGAGAAAAAAACCCATGTGCACTAAAAAAGGATGTAGAGCTGAAGCAGCTGCCACAACAAAAAACCATCAACTGAGTCAAAAAGATGGACAGAGCCAGCAGTTCACCAGCTCAGAAAAATGAGATACGCAAAATGATGAGCAGACGTTCAGCAGCGACTCCAAAAACGCATCTGGCTCCAACACGCATCCAAAAAGTCCTGACTTGTCACATGTTGGTGCACTTTTCTAACAAATGATTGTGTTGCCATCAGAGTCAGTTTGCTTGTCGTCAGTTTAGAACTGAAACACCCAAGTAAACAGATATAAACAATTTCTCATAAATTTTCAGGTTTTAAGTATCATTCTGCACCTTTCTGTTCAAGTGTGGTCACTACTGATTCTTTAGGTTAAATATAAAAAAAAGAAAAGAAAAATTCTATTAAATGATATTTTCTATATGTGTGATTGATTTTCAACACGTTATGTATCTACCTTGATTACTCATTGCTGTTATTAGGGTTTCAAAAATAGAATTTGCTTACTTTGATTAGCAAAGATAACTAGACAGCTACAATGACTCTCCAATTATCTCTGAAGGTACAGAAACTATGTGAGTGGGTGACGACTGAGCAACCGTATGAGACACACATTTGTTAACTTATCCTTAGGTCCAGGAGAAGTATAACAGCAATACAGTGCAGTCTGAAGGATTTACCTAAAATTACCTATTAATTCTCTGAGCTTTCGCTGAGCACTGTTGCTTCTTAATCATGATTGTTGATCAGTGTCTGCTACCCTCCAATGGTGAGAAGTAAAATGTATCAACTCAATCCCAGAAAGCCTCTTCAGCATTTGCTATAAATATTTTACATAGACTAAAATGTCTATTTATTATCCATTTTCATTTGAATTGCACTGTGAGGAAAATGACAATATAATAAAACAAGAATGATAAGGAGAGCAGAATGTCTGTATCACCTGTAAGCCTTGTCTGAGTCAAAGTCCATCCCTCCTCCAAAACCAAGCAACCCTAACATGGGATCAGCCTGTAGTGAGGGTGAGACATAAATATAAGATGCTGCCAAAAGAAAAAAAAAAAGCATATGTGTGACAAAAAAAAACAAACAAAAAAAAAAAACATAGGGAGATAGAGCAATGAAGGCTCACCTGGCCTGTTTTTTCCATGTTAATGAGCAGTCTGGGGCAGTTTTTTGAAACCCTAAATGACAGGACGACAAGATAATCTCTTCACAAACATTCATTCTCCCAAAGGAAAGAAAATGAGGGCAAATTCAACAGCGTCCTCAGAAACATTCATAATACAGGAAAGTTTCATTGGCTGCTAGACAGCAGTTTACCGCCAGCTTATAACTGCACAAAGGTGCGTTCTCAGCCAGGAACGTGACACTTGATCTCATACCTGCTGACTAAGCTCGCAAACGGTTGGACCTGCAGAGATGTTCCCATGATGATGAGAAGATCACAGCGAGGAAAGTCCTGACAGGGAAAGAAATATGTGAAATATAATTTTTTTTTTTTTTGCAAAATGGTTGCATCAAAATTTGCTCCAAAGGTTTCACAAACCACCATTATGGGGTCTCACCATCTTCATGGAAGTGAAGAAACGGACAGGCAGGTTTTCTCCGAAGAAGACAATATCTGGAAGAAGATGAGGATGCAGGAAAAAACAAAGTAAGAAAATTTAATTCAATCACAAAGAGATTCAATAATGAGCAAAGGTTATGAGTTCTGAACTAATATGAGAATAATAATATAGTAACAGGATCTAACTACCTGGTTTAACTAAACTGCTGCACTTGTCACATCTGGGAATGGCATCAGAGAATATTTTTTCTGAAAGGCAAAGAGGCAAAGTTAAATTCTTTATTTTCTAAGATCAGTAAAATGTAATACAGTCAAACAATAATCACAAGCAAAAGACACCTTTCATCCAGTCCAGATTGTATTCTTTACGGCAGCAGAAGCTGACGCAGTGGGAGGTGTAGAACGTTCCATGAGCCTCGATTAGGTCTTCTCCCTCAAGTCCAGCGACTCGTTCCAGGGTGTCAATGTTCTGTGTGACCACACACAGTAACATAAATACAGAAATAACAGTGACTTCTGCACCTGGAGGTAAAGCTGCATGGATTTCCTACCTGTGTGTAGCAGCGCTTCAGGACCCCCTTGTCCTTCAACATCTTTATGAAGTAGTGGCAGATCGTCGGCTAAAGTCAAAAACAAGTGTGGAGACCACTGTGAAGAATTATAGGAGGGTAAATAATGGACGATTAATAGACTAAAGGTTTTGCTTTGTACCTTAAACTGGCCTGGGTAAAGCTCCTTTGCCAAGGCAAAGAATGGCTCTGGATGTTTCTGAAATACAATGTGGAGAAAACATCACTTTTTGTGGTGTCAATAAAGTAAATTTATGTAAAAGAAAAAACAAAAAACAAATAAGTAAATGCCATAAATGACCGCAGATTATATTAAGTTATCATAAAAGCCAAGAGACTAAAATGATAGTTGTTTGACTCCTTCTTTTTTTCTTTTAAGTTAAATAAGTGTTTTGTCATATTCTCCTTTTTCTTGCCTTTTCTGTATTATTATACTTAAACATTTTCGAATTGAAATTTCAAAAGCTTACACAGACTCTGGGTGGCTTTATGTAATGTGTCAACCATAACAAACCTTAAAGTACTCAATCTGGAAGATGGCCTCTGGGTAAGGCAGGTTATATTTTTGCAGATTCGCATACAGGCCAGTTCCTGGTGAGCGGAAATCTGGGATACCAGCAGCTGTGGAGGGAGTACGATTAAAGAACAAGATATAAAAATCCATCAATGAACAGTTTAGAATCAATTCAAAACCTTTTTCTGTGATATCAAAGCTAAGATACTCACATGTGGAGATTCCTGCTCCAACCATGCAGATGATGTTTTTACCTGTGTGGATGCAGAAACTCAATAAAAACTAGGTATATTTTAAGTAAGTCATAAACTCATTTATTATAGCCAATCTCCTCATCTCAAATACGCACATTTGCCACCATTTATGTATTGCGCCACTCCATCCAGAGTTAGTTCATCAAGAACTTTTTCTGCTGAGCCCAGACCCAGGGTACTGGAGAATAGGTTGCGCAGGAAGTCCACTGATAGGAACACAGCAGAATCAGAGAATCAGATCATGGTAAAATGCAATACAAGTTCAAGATGTTCACTTACGTGGGCTAAGAAAGCCAAAAGAGAGTTATTAGATTACATAGCTCTTTGGCTTCCATCTGAACACAGCAGGCAGCACTTTTTTTTTAATACAGGAGGCAACACAATGACGTCTGCTCATCTACAGCAGCAGCTCATTTAGGCTTTAAAATGAAATATCAAGATTCGCTAAAAATGAATGTTGACATCCAGATGGGTGTATGCTCACTATGACTTAATGCTGAATTCATCAGTAAGGTTGTGTACGTGGCTGCAAAAGTGTTATTATGTTGATGACACAGTATAGTCTATGAGCAGTGTGGATCTTTTTTTCTAAAATAATAATAATAATAATAATAATATACACATACAAATATGTATGTGTGTGTGTTGTATTACTGTTGTATTACTAAATTATCTGATCGTAGCGAGTCGTAGGCAACCACAGATAACCGTATAGCTTTTACTACTGTGCTATTTTTATCTAACAAAAATGACGCCAAACAGAAGGATCATGTGAGCAATATAATGCACCTACATGATTCAATATACTGCCAGATCTACTTTTAGCAAAAATAACAATTGGTACTCATTGCCTATATAACTTTTCAGATTCATTGTTGTTGAGGACTTTTGGCTCATTCTTCTTACAACTCTGATTCAGTTCATTAAGCACAGGTCCCACCACAGTATCCCAGCTGGGCTTACAGTCTGGACTTTGACAAGGCCACTCTAAAATCTTAAAAAGCTCATTCATAGGAAAACTGACAACTGTCTTGAAGGCCTTCCAGTTATAACTAATCTTTCTCACAGTAGAATGTTGAACTCCAAATTGTTTGGAAAAGGTTTAGAACATTTTCCAGACTGATGTTCGTTAAGAACAGCCTCTTAAAGACCAGAGCTTCGGCCTTTCCTTCTAGGCATTGTGATAACAAACAATAGAAAGTCCTATGATATCCTATGATATGATATAATATATTCTTTTTTGGCATGTTTGATAAATAAGCAATGGCACGTCGATGTTGTAAAAACACGTTGTTGTGGAAGTTGCATATCTCAAGACCCACTGCCGTTACATAATATACGTTTTTGCAAAATAGATAACTGAATTAATTAACTAACTATATAAATACATACACCAAATAAGGGATATTATTTTTTTCACAAGTGGGAAATGACAGAAGTCCGCCTTCTTTCATTTCCGCATGTTTACGTACTCTCTGCGTCTCCTGCTGCCTCGTCCTCACTGCTGTCGTCGGACTGGTCCTGCGAAAAACACAATACTAACACTTAGTGTTGTTGTAAATTCAGCAACACTACAATATAAAATCGAGTCAATTAGCTGTGTTTGTCTTTTATGTGCTATATTTACCGCCTGTTGTGCCAAATGGGGAGAGGGAATTATTTTTGATTTTTCGAAACTAAAATCATCTTAGTAACAATGTCAGTGCTCTGCAACTTTAAATAAATGATCAATCTCACCTCTGGTTCAGGCGTGACCACCTCTTCTTCTTCTTGTTTTGGAAGTTCTGCAATGACAAAAATTGAACAGCACGTTAAAACTCGACAGAGACGAATCTGCAGAGCTGGTTGTCTGCTGCTGCAGTGGAATAATAATAAAAAAGAACGGATAACCGTTTTAAAGATCAGAGAGCCTTCATACCCGATGCATCAGACATTTATCCGTCTACTGAGAGCCCTGGCCTACAAGGGTGCCGATGACAATCGATTTAAAGTCCCGATTTCTTTCAAATAAATAGTAATAAACGAGCAGATCCTGTTCTAGGTTGTACCGTCTGTTGTTGTCCGTCAAAAACGCCGTCCGTGTTCACCGTGACATAGTTTACAAGACAATTATTAGTTCCGACTTCTCAAGAACGACGCCGAATTCCCTCGAACATAACTCCGAAAAACTGCAATACTCCCCAACCACACCGTTAATAAACACCAGCACTATTTTAAGATTATTATACTTTTGTAAGCAATATAGTTGACAACACAACCCATCACACATGAAAATGAGGAGTACCTTGTAGATATTATGGCTTGCTCACATCAAAACTGGCTTCCAAGTTACCGGTGGTATCTTCACATAGAAAACAAGCAGCGCTTCTTTAATTTATTTCATTTTATTTTTTTATTTCCAACCGCTGTCACTATTGGTCTTTAATGCTTACTAGTGTCTTCATCAGTCGACTGTGGGGTGTAACACTCCTGGAGGAACAAGGCTCACGCTGGATTATGGGCTTTAGTTTTCTCACATAAGCTCCAACAGTGAAGATTAGAAATACATACATACAAGACTACATGTGGCCACGTGGCTTGTATAGTCTGTTACATTTAAATTGTGATTTTACAAAGACAATTCAACAATTGGAACAATAAAGTCTTTATTAAGTAGATTAACAATCATGTTAACACTCAGCAGCAGTCACTGCAAAAAGTATGGTCTGAGTGAATAAAACTAAAAGTATTTCCAAATATTAAGATTTACATAATGAATGCACATTCTTACCGACAAACAAATCACTTGAAATACAGCCTGTGAAGTAACACAACACAGTTGAGCTAGAATGTTTGTTCCAAACCTGCAGTTTTGTTTTAAGATGATGTTTTCCCACTCTCAATCCCATTTGGTAATATAACCAGTTCATAGAAATGTGCACATGTGCAAAAGCCAACTCAAACTTTTAAAGACAAAAAAAAAAAAAAAAAAAGAAAAAAGAAAAGAGCTCTGTCAAAAGACTCTTTTTCTCCATCAGTGGCATCTATGCACTACCTCTGTCTTTCCATGCCCTCTCCTTCTGCCTCCTTCAGGCTGTGGTCATAGCCGTCCGCTGTAATCTGACAATGTGGTAACATCTCCTCCAGCAGGATGATCACCAACCCAGGATTTGAAAATCCAGGGAGAGATGACACGTTCAGATGCTTCAGTCCCCTTCAACACACACACACAACAAAAACAGAAAGACCTCTTTATCAGAGCAGTGGAAATTTTATCATTAAGATTATCCCTATGCTTGGCATTTTTGATGATTACTTGAGGTTCTTGAGAGCAGGTAGGCCGCCCGTGGTGATCCGTGGACAGTGAGAGATGTCCAGCTCTTCCAGTGACTCCTGGAACACGTGGAGTCTCGCCAAGAACCAGTCATCCACCTCAGGACACCCTTGTAGTTTCAGAGACTGCAGCGGCTGTCTCTCTGGAGGGAGGCAAAACTGATCAAAAGGACTGCACCACCATGCTCAATCTTATTTTCTCAAATTATTTAACAGCAGATGTGACAGAGTGTGAGTAACTAAATATGTAAAATAATACTAAAGCAGAGAAAAATTATTTTGAAAGGAAAAAATAAAAAAGTTAAAAACTTGAGCTCAGTACCCAAATTAAGCAACCCTGTGTAGTTGATGACAGTGTTGCTCATGTCAACTTCCTCTATAGGTGAATCTTTGTGGTTCAAGAAATCCCAGTCGAACCTGCCCCTCCGGTCAGCACGAAACCACTGTGACTGGCCAGCATATCTGAGAGTGCAACAAAGATCAAATTATACCTGGATCACAGAGTTTAAACACAATAACTGCACAAACAACTACCAAAAATCATGATGTTGAAAGTGTTCAGGGTATATGAACTTCTTTTGAAGACTTCTCACACAAATATTACGTACAAATGGGTTAAATCCCCAAAATATTTGCATTTCAATCAATCAAACCTAATTTTTATTGCACTTTTCACACAACATACCCAGCACAAAGTGCTTTACAGGATCAAAAACAACTAAAGTGACAGAAACAATCAAATATTCTTACAGTAATTCTTACATTTACTTTGACTTCTTCTCAGGCAAAATAAACCCATAATATTTAATTTTTAGTCGTCTTTGTTTCATATTTTTGTTTGTTTCTATTTCATGCCTGCAGCACTTCCAAGCAGTTATCCTTCCTTTTCGCAGCACTTCAAAGGCACTGAAGATAATAAGTGAAGCGGCGTTTCTGTTAATTTGTCCAATTTTTCTTGCAAGCACAACATAAAGTGTGCAACAGCACGGGCCCGTTATTGTGGCATATCTTTTTTTCCATTTCAAAATTTTCTTCCGATTGTCTACTGGTTACAGTTCAGCGCTGCAGGCACGTCAGTCCGGTACTCCTACCCTCTTCTTCCTCAGCCATGTCTTAGTGATGCGTGCAGAATGTGCTTTGGTATTTCCTTGTTGAAAAATGCATGGATGTCCCTAGAAAAAAGATCATCTTTAAGGCAGCAAATGTTTCTCTAAAATCTCATTGTGATGTACAACAATAAAGCGGCCATCACAAAAATGTAAATGAGGGCACTGATACAACCCCATACACAGCCTGGCCTTTTTCTCAAAGACAGCTGGACCAATGATCCGTCTGAGCACAACACATATTTCAGAGTGTGATGCTCCAACCCAGGTGCCTCTGAGCTCACAGATGTTACTGCCACCTCTGGACAAAGTTTAACAGAAGGCTGTTTTTTTTTTTTTTTTTTGCAGAATAAAGGTTAGCTCTTGCTCTTTATGCACTCAAAATATTCCATATTCTCTGAAACACATAATGACATTACACACTGTGGAAAGGAAAATATGCAAATATCTTTCATGAATTATTTGAGGAACACTGTTTTTATATATTTCAAGAATTTTCTCAGTCATCTGTTATCACAGTGGAGATCCTCAGCCCATCTTTGCTCTTAAAGACTCACCCTTTCATCACCATTACAACCACCTGCTTCTTTAAGCTCCTTACCAGCATTAAATTACTCATTTACATTAAGAAATTAAATGAAGCTGAGGAGAAAAACCATCAAATATCTTTGGCTAATGTACAGCACTTTGTTTCAGCTATGATTGTGTGAAAGTGCTTTATAAACATAGTTGATATGATATGGAAATACTCTCTGCAAAGAAATAACAGTTAAAGCAAATGTATTACTCTTTTTTGGGGGGGAAGGGGGGGCATTTTCTATGTTGTTCCATCTTTTTCACATTTGGGATTGTAACATCAACACAGTATGTACAGCAAAGGGAAGAGGCACTTACCGAAATCCTCCCCCAAGACTCAAGATATAATGTGCAGATGCAACATTTGGCCCATGAAACCTCTGAGTGTAACTATAGTAACTGTGGAGGACAGCAGGAAAAAAAAAGAAAAAAAGACAATGATGAAACATAAACCACAACCTGGCACCCTGCATCTGAAATAACTATAAATGTATTTATCTATTAAAAAGACGGGTAAAAGGGGCAGAGAGAGAGAGGAGGGAAAGACATGCAGCTAAAGGCCACAGGCTGAGGTTGGCCGCTCAAGGACTGCAGCCCCAATACAACCAGTCGAGCTACCCAGCACCCCAGTAGTGGTGGGGTGCTGGGTGGGGTATTTTTTAAAGTGAGTTTACTCTAAGCTATACTTTTGGGGTATCAGTTTATTCAGTGGTAGTTTCATTTCACTTGTCTGCAGTTTTTATTTCTTCCAACAGTACCAATTTGTTCCACTTATACAGAAGTAAGCACCAGTATGGGCACATCTCCAGGTTTGGGACTGCCTATGTTTCTTACACATTCTTCTTCTGGAGCTGTTTTCGACTCCACTGAGACCCCCAGTTGAGGAGCATTTCTACATCATAGAAACGCCGAGTGAGGAGGCGAATGAGCCTTGAGAGAAGAGGAGGGGGAGATGCTGAGCTGGAGCTCCACCGTCGCCTAGCAACAAGGAGGAGAGCTGACCGCTGGCAGCATCTGCGTAGAGACTGAGTACAGAGGCAGAGAAGATATGATGTAGAGAAGGACAATGGACTGTGATTGTTGTTCTTCAGCACTTAAGTGAAACATACGAGAAACAAAAGGAAGTATCCGCGATAATCATAAAATCTTTCATGTCTCAAGAAACAGCCTTTTTCTTTCTCTGCTCAGCAACTTATGTACAGTGAAATAAAGACAATCAGTGTCTCTGAAGATTACGTTAACGCAGCTGTAACACATAAAGACAGAAAGACACGAGAATATATTTAAACTAACAGGAACCATTCATATATCTTTATCAAAAATTCAGCTCTCTGCCGGAATCAAAGCAACAGCAATGAACCAGTACAGTTAAAGCAAATACCTCCTCGTTATCAGATACGAAAATCACTTCAAATGATTTAAAATAACCCATTAAATATGTTATTTGTAGAATTTGGTCGGATTTGAAGGATAACTTACTGCCAAGGGGGCCGACATGACAGCACCATCGACGGAAAGTCGTATGGGACAAACACAGTGACTTCGCCTCGAGCAGATTTCAACTCAGCTGTTGTTTTCATCTTCCACCCTTAGATGGCGCTCAATGCACGTCTCTGATCCTGACCAGGCGGAGCCTGAGACTTTGGGCACACGATCATAAATATAGAGACAAGAAGAGAAAGGATAAAAATGGTAAAAACACCCTTTACGTGTGTAAAATACCATAACGATGCCAAAAATGAAGAAATATTCCTGCAATTTTTCTTGAATAGAATTTTACAAGTGTAAAGAAAGAAATCAGGAAAATAGCAATTAGAATCTGCATGCAAAGTAAATATAGTCTACACAATCAATGCATAAAATATTGCATGAAATTAATATTTAAGCCACATCTTACTGCCATGGTGGATTTTTTTTTTTTTTTTTTTGACAAATGACATATACACTGTGCACAATTATTATTTTTTTTAATTTTTGCCTTAATTAATAGCAACAAACATTTCTTATAGAAAGTGGAAGTGTTCATCATAATATCAGGAAAACGTAAGCATGAGTTTGGACACTCTGAGAGTATAACTTGACTTTAAAAGATGCTGAAAGCAAAGTTCAAGCTCAGAATCAACTTGTTCCTTTTCTTCACCCAGCAATTCTTTTTCTTTTTTTTTTTTTTGACATCATGACTTTAATATTCCTTCCTGATCACCCGTTAATTTATTTGACAGCCTTTGCAACTTATATGCCTCAACAGGTCATAGTCACCTCTAAAGCAGGCAGAGAGCAGATTTCAAAGTATTTGTGTTCGGGACCCCCATCAACATATAATATGATTTAATGTCAGCAGTTGTTTATGTGTCAAGAAGTAAATAGTCACTGTCAGTTGTAGCTTTGGAATATTTTACTCAGTATTGTAAGTGAAAATAGCAGACTGATGAGAAAAGCTGTTATTTAATAAAAAGTTCTCAAATGTCCATCAGCTTTGTGTGGTGAGCTCCAGTTAATGTTGCTTTCAGTTTATTACCTTCCCTCTGAGCCAGACTGAGAACTTAGTTAATCCTGACCCACTGCACCTTTTTGACATCTGACTGGAAAATCAAAAACTCCTCCTGACTCATATCATCAATATTTGAACACCCAGAGTGCTTCAATACTTCGCTGCACACGGAGGTTTCACTTGTCCTTTGGGAGTCATAAACTCAAAAAATAGGTTGGTTTTCCTAAAATCCATTATATATTTATATATATTCATGTCTGTAATGGAGTTGAATGGTTCTCTTGTCCGGTCTCATTCTTTTGCCAAGACTAGTGGTTTTACTTCTCAACACATGAAAGCGTCCAAATCCTCCAAGAATGTCAATTGTTTCAAACATACTTTTTTGTGCTTGGTCCAACGATTCTCTTGACGTCATTGATTTGTACCTTAATTATGTCCAAAACAGAAGCTATTTGTTTGGTCATTGTGAGTAGACTGGTGGGGGTGAAATTAACATTTGAAAATACTTGAAAAATATGAATGCAGTTTGTTAATATGTTCATGTTAAATGTACAGTCTTGTTTTTTTTTTACTGGCAAGAGTCAAAAGGATTACTGAATAAAATATTAGAACTATTTTTTCATTGTAAACTGTAAATGCTTTCTGTGTAAAGTGAGTCATTTGTTGGGAAGCTGACAGTTGAAGTTGTCTGCAGGAAGAGAAGGAACAGATCATACCTCTTTAGGAAGCTCAGGTTCTTCAGCGCTTACAGCAAGATGATGCATATTTTCTATAAGCCTGTTATAAGTTTGTGGTGGTTGGAAGAACTCAAAAAGACATTATTAATATCCTATGAGACCACATTCAGTTTGTCATCAGTTCAGGATTGGATTATATCACCAGATTGTGAGCAGCAGAGCTGAATATATGCGTTGTGCCGATGAAAGATTTGCAAAATCTGCTCTTCCAATTCCAAACAGCTGCCCTTCACCATCAGCCCTGTTTGTGTTGGTGTCAGCGGCACATGTGCTGGAACCTGAGGATTGTTCTGCCCAGTAATGAGTCCAGATTCTGCCTTACCGCACTTACGGGTCATACGGTCAAAGTGTGAAGGAGGCGTCCACCAAAGAGTCAACGGCAAGGGTCAACAGCAAAAAAAAAAAAAAAAAAAAGTTGTTTGGCATTAGGAGAGAAGATTTGACAAATCTTTCATAGGCATTCCCAACATAATAAGTTCCGCTGCTCATCTCACAAATGCACAAATCCTTACAAATGCGGCACCATTTAAAAGGGATACAATGAGGCTTTCTAACAAAGAGTTAATGATAAGAAGCATTGTTACAACAATGAAATAATCTACCAAACACTTATGTCCTTGCTCTTTGTGCTTCCTTTATTTGTATATCAACCCCCCAGAACCTGTGGATCTCATATAAATAACATGTTTTGTTGACAGTCATACAATTCAACTCAATTCAATTCAATTTTATTTGTATAGTGTCTGTTACAATGTCAATTGTCTCTAGGCGCTTTACAGAGACCCAGAGCATGACCCCCGAGCAAATATCATTAACTAAAAATATATAGAGAGAGGATGTAAGACAGAGAAAGGAGAGCACAAAATGACTGAATATAATGACTATATAAACAGATGCAGGTAGCAGCACTGAGGTGAGATGGTCGGAGGACTAGGTCAGCAGTCACCACGGCAGCCGGCACCCTGAACACTCCAACACATCTACACACACAGGTGGAGGTAAACGCTGGGATGGACAGAGGATGGAACTGCAAGTCAGCATGAAACTCAGGAAACTCTGGCCTGCAAACACACAGAAAGACAAAATACAACTGGGCTCCAAAGGTTCTGGACAACAATAAAGGAAACGTCACGCTCAAATGTTCCAAGCATGAGACAGAGGGACCTCCGTTTTAAAGGCAGAGTTGGTTTTTCAGTTTTAGTAACCAGTAACATCACAGTGAGTGTTTCTTAAATGTTATGTATTTAAATCAAATTAATCTATTCTCTTTAAATATTATGTATGTCCCCCTTTTTCTCCACACAGAAAAATCAAGACAACCCTGTAAAGGCTGAAGGACGTAAGAGCTCCTCAGATTTTGACAAAAGGTAAAAGTTACTTATAAATACAGTAAATTTCCTGTCAGGAAATAAACTCTTCAATGATGTGATACAATTTATAGATGTATTATCTGGTACAATAGTAAATTGAAAGGTGTTTTTTTCGAGAATATTTTTTTTGTAAAGAACAAGGTCTGATCCAGTTCTGCAAATTTAAAAGTGACTACAGAGTAAAATCAGCACTGATGGAGGAATAATAACACATGAAAAGATTTAGGCATTGTTCTGAATTCCTTGTACCTCTTAAGAGTTTCTGATGTGTTATTCTAACTGTAATAATGTCTTAATATTCATGTCAAATCAGTGTCTCAGAGACCTGTTAATTTCTGCTTTTGAACATGTTACTGACTAATCTGCTGACTGGCATATTTCTCTAATTATATACAATAAAAACTGTAATTTTGTCATTAAGGAAAAAGTTGATGTTTGATTGAAGCAAGAGTTTGTAGGTCAGAGATAGACGATGACTGTTGTAACAAAATGTTCAGGACAAAACTTTAAAATTATGAAGAGTTTATTAAAATAGCTGTTGATCAAAGCGATTGATTATTTTTTAACATTTCCTCAAAAAACACTGGATGATTAGTTTTAAATATGGATTAACAATAAGTTAACCAGCTGTGCTGCTGTTTAGCACCAGAGTGGTTGTTTCCAGTTCTCCAGTCACCAAGGACTCCAAACATAACCCCAAAGAGACGACTCCTCGGCTGTGGAGGCTGTTCGGCTGGAAACTGGTACGTTTAGAAGTGCTTTTGCCTTTCATGGTTATCGTAGAGGTTTGTCAAATTTGTGTTTGGAACCAAAGGGAATCTTGGAATAGTTTTCTAAGTTTTGTCTGAAAACATTTTTGTCTTTTATTCTGCGGAGGGAAGAAAAAAGTCCAATAGAGAGTGAGACCAAGTGCTCAGGCCAGCAGCAGAGGTAAGAAGATCCAGCAGCTCTGGGTTCAACTCATGTCTGTATCCTGGTCATTTGGGTCAAACTGCAGATTATAGACAGACAACTTGTATAACAGTCACTTTAGATGATTTATCCACAGTGCAAACTAATTCTACGGCAGAATAACCAGCTCTGTTTGTCTGCAGAGCCTCAGATGTTGCAACTACCACCAGAGCACCTCAACCTGACAAGACATGGCAGCAGAAGAATGCTGGGAAATGGTTAGGGGGTTAGGGTTAGGGTTAGGGCAGTGGTGCGCAAACTGTGGTACGTGAACCACCAGTGGTACGTGAGCGCTCTCTCGTGGAATGTCATGACTTTTCACATTTTCAATTAAAAAAAAAAGAATCACAAACATACAATGCACTATAAATACAACATTTCAAATGAAATGTGTAGCTTGAGATAATCAAAATTGTGTCTTTTAAGAAATATTTGTTGCATATTCAGTTGCAGTGCAGATGTAACAGCCTTTGAGTGTGTTTATTTTATTCTGTATGAGAGTATGAGTATGTGAGAATTGTTGGTCAGAGTTGTAAATGTCTGATTCAGTAAAGTAACAATTCAGGTAATAAATAACCACAATAAGGAATAAACATCTCTCCTGTGTGTTTAAAGCAAATTGGAAAAGGTAATGTATGGCTATATTTTAAAACTGGTCATCATGGTGGTACTCAGAGAGCTGAACAGTAAATCAGGTGGTACGCAGTATTCAAAGTTTGAGAACCACTGGGTTAGGGAGTCTCTTTAACTGCTTCAGAGTATGTTTCACACATGTCAGACTTGAATGATATCTCATGAATTGTTCATGCTGGATCATCTTAATGATTTGATGTAATATGCAAATAAATGTGTTGTTTGTCCAACAAAGAAAATCTTCATCATCGACATCATCAAAACATCATCAAGTATTTCCTGTTTCTGATGACGACCATCAGGTGCTTCGCAAATGGTAAACAGACTGATTTTGGAGCACTGATATGCTCTTTGATGTCTTTCTAATCTCTTTTTAAAAAATCATAATCAGTAAAAAAAAAAAAAAAGAATACATATAATATATATATATATATATATATATATATATATATATATATATATGACATAATTCACCCACATCTGGTTTCCATTGATTGATTTGTCACGGGGATTGTGACGCCTACGTGCCATGTGACTTGTTCCGTTTCTGCCCCAGGTTTCCGAACCCGGCCCGGATCTGTTGCATGAACTCCAGCCTCCAGAGGCTGCGGACCCTCTCAGAATTCATAGATGATGTCAGATCCCAGGAAGACATGTTGAGACTCTCCTGAGGCTGAGCTGATGAGGTGCAGCAGTGACACACACAAGTACACTCACAGAACAGTTAGTCATCCTCCAGTTTCTCCATGATGTTGGAAGCCAAAATAAAACACCCACCGAGGTTTTCCTTCATCTGCTCCAGATGCTTTGTAGATATTGTGCAGTGGTGGAAAGAGTACTAAATATTTGTACTCAAGTAAAAGTACAAGTACAGGGCTAAAAATCTACTCAATTACAAGTACAAGTACAGGTCTTAAAAGTTTACTTAAGTAAAAGTATAAATTACATTTTTAAAAAAGTACTTAAGTACTAGTTACTTTTTAACGTGTTTTTATTGTTTTAATTCAACATTTTACACAAACATTTGTGTATTTATGAAATTATATGTAAATGAACAGACCAATTTGTCTGATAACTTAAATTTAAAGGAGCATTAAGGAGTTAACAAAAAAAAAAAAAAACATTCTCTGCAATTACTTTGCCGAGCAAAGTCTGTAATGCCTAATAACTTCAAAATCCAACTTTCTTAACACAAATGTTGGGATAATACAAATATTAACAAAGAACAAGGGTTTTGAATTTAACATCCCTGTTTACTTTCTGAACTTCTTGTTTAGTTTCAAAAGAAGCTGATTTTCAAAGTTCAAGAGTCTATTCTGCTTCGTTTTGAAAGTAAATAGCTGGCCAGCACAGCTAAAAAGTCGCTCACATGCAGCAGATGCTGCCAAGCCAGTGTTCAGTTTAAGTGACAGCTGTTTTATTACTGGAAAAGAGTGGAGCAGGTCCATGCTGTCCGAAGCACAGGCTAAGTAACCATCAAGCTCTGCTGTGTTTGGAGGCTTTGTGGACAAAGGCTTGGAGAAGAAGTCATCATCATCAGATGATTCTTTTCGTTGTTGTTCCTCATTCACAAGCTGCTCTGCCTCAAGGTTTTGCTTCAGATATTTAAGACCTGCAATGAAAAGTAAAATTATCTCTATGCTAATCAAAGAAGCTTTCAAAAGTCTTAATATTTTGATTTCATTATGTTGCTAAAAACATTAAAATGTATTTTGTATTGTTACAAGTCTAAAGTGTTTTGATAACCCTACATTAACACTATTGCTAATAAAAGTAGCATTTCATACAAGTACAAACCTAAGACACTTATTGCCAATTGTGTCAATACTGCTTATGGAACAGTGACATGCTAAACAAGTGACATCTGGTGGTTTGAAAAATATACAGCAACCTGTGCAAAGCCCTCAGAATTCAACTTGTACAACATCGCTAGATCATTCCACTGCTCTCAAGTTGTGTTTTAGAAAATTCATAAAGTCAAGGTGTGTGGTAGATCCCATTTATTGCCAAAGATACAGAAAAGTGCAGCCCCCATATAAGCCTGAGTGTAGACTTTGTAAGAATAACAAAAATAAACAAATGTAGAATATTTGGTATTTGATTTCAACATAATATATTTTCTGAATCCACTGTAAAGAGAACATGATCATACCAGCTTGGATCGTGTCAGCTTTGTCAGTCCAGGTTGTCTTAAACTTTGGTAGTAGTATTGCCGCTGCCGCTAACTCTGGATCCTCCATCATTTGTCCAAAACGCTTTTGGAGACCTTTTCGCAGGGCGTTGACAAGTGGCAAACAGGTCTTGCATGAAGCTTCCAACCTTCTGAGTTTCAGTTCGAGCTGGTGAATGACTGGCAACAGCCAGCCCATACTGGAGCTAGAGTCCGATTGCAAAATGTTGGTGGCCTTTAGGACGGGCTTCATGATGTTGCAGTACTCTCTGAGAAAGACTACTTCTACTGGGCTCAACCTGCAGGAAACATTCATAGATATTATAATATTTTACAGTAATAACTGTCAACAGATGCAAAACTATAACACAAAACACAATTCTGTCAAGCTACTTCACTTTAGTTTAACTTAATAGCCTTCATATATATATATATATATAATATATATATATATATATATATATATATATATATATATATATATATATCTTTTTCTGCATAGCAAAGTGCTTTACAGAAGAAGAGTTTACAAATTGTGCTCTTCAAATGATCCTGCCAGCTAAGATTTTTTAGAATTATTTAATACACAAAGCCTACCCTTAATACATAGTTACAGTTCTTTCTTTAATCAGGGTCTTTAAGAATTTTCAGACAATACTCACATTTTCACCTTGAATTCGTCACAAATCTTCCTGATTGTCTCCTCCCCCTTCTCATCCATGATGCGCAGAAGCCTTTCAATAGCCAGGTACGTTGAATTCCACCTTGTTGCATTGGGACGAATCAACTGGAGTCCACAGTTATCCTCCACCATGTCACTTGCCACATATGACCTTCCTGCTTTGTTCCAAATAGCCTGACATTTGGCGAAAACTGAACGGGAAAGCTTTTTATACGTGTCTTGCATTCCTTCTGCAAGGGCTGCATCTGTTGTTGCCACCAGATTAAGAAGGTGACAGGCACATCGTTGGTGAGGGGGTAGCTGGTACTCCAGGCCTGAGTCCTCTTCAAGAATAGTGCTTGTATCATTGTACTGTATTTGGTCATCATGGTCGGAGTCTTCTGGCTCCATGTCATCTTCCTCATCATCATGGTGAGCTCCAAACATATGAAAGGCTTTAATAAAGTTAGAGCCACTGTCTGTTGTGGTCTTTATCACCTTGGACCTGATGTTGTATTGCGAGTGAATGTTATCAAGAGCTGCTACAAGGACATCGAACGTGTGAGACCCTTTCAGTCTTTTACAAGCTAGAGCTGCTGATTTTCTTTCCAGGGATTCTTCGTCGATCCAATGGCATGTTACACCGAGATAGCTCTTTTGGGGAGCAGACCAACAATCTGTGGTAGTTGCAATGTATTTAACTTGATCTAGTTCTGCCATGAAAGTTTTTTTTAAAGTAGTAGCAGCTTCGCCTATCTTGTTTCGTAGGGTTGGTCTGGAAATCACTTTGTTTTGAGGGTGTAGTGCAGTTACTAGTTCTTTGAAAGATGGCTGCTCTACAACACTAAATGGCTGTAGAGTTTCACAAACAACATTTATGATTAGCCCGTCAAGAGTGGTCTGTGAGACACATCTCCCTGCAGTCATAAACGTGTCAGCCAGAGTTGTCTGCTTGCTTTCAGTCTTTGCAGTCTTCTTTTGGCGACCTGCTGCCATGAAGTCATTGTATTTGCAAATCCTTGTTGGATGTTTTCTCTGTGAAGAAATAAAAAGATATTTACACATATACAATATGTCTAAAATCATTACAGCTTTGTAAAATGAAATTATTCAACATTTAGCTTAATTGTTTCCTTAATTACAGTTTTATCCCACTCTCTCAGGGCTAAATATTTTTCAGTCATGTTATTTATTTGTGTTTTCTAAACAATAGTAATGATAATACTAATAATAATAAAATTAACCATCAACTATGCAGAAGGGAAAACATGTTTAATATTCAAGACCAAGGGTGTCAAATTGATCCCTGAAAGGGCCGTGTGGCTGCAGGTTTTTGTTCCAACCGTGCAGCAGCACAGCTGACTTGTTTTATTTAATCAACTGAACTGGTTCAGACCTTCAGTGAAGACAACTAGTTGATTGACTAAAACCAGTCAGCTGTGTTTCTGCATGTTTGGAACAAAAACCTGCAGCCACACGGGCTTTTTATGGATCAGTTTGACACCTGTGTTGTTCTAATTGGTAACCACGGTTCAACTACGTAGCAGACTCACAAGTAGTTAGTTAATTTTCGCATGTGTTCAGCGTACATTAGATGTGAAAGCATGCGGGGACTGTGTCTGTGACAATGCACAAACGAAACTGTGCTTATTAAACAAAAGTTTTTTTGGGTCCTGTCATGTAATTTTTCAAATGAAAACAATACAACCATGCTAAGATGCATCCTGAAGTTTTAATGCTAAACATATGTTAGCCACTCATGTGCGTCCACCTTCGTTCAAAAAAATAATTTAAAAAAATGCAAAAGCAGACACAAGAGGGGCTTAAATATAGGGGAAATTCATCAAAAAGCCTGTCTGAACAACAACAACAACAACGACAGAAATGGCAGAATAAATTAATTACTGCCAGAGAAAAAATTTTTTGCGACCTTAAGTTAACTTATTAGAAACAATATAAACCAAGGATTTAGCTACACAAAAAGATAAAGCTTACCTTCACATGTTTTTTCAAGTTAGAGGCAGAATTCTTGTAGGCCATTATGACGGTAGGAGGTAGACAAAGCTTGCATCGCATTTTAAAACTGTCTTCTTTTCGTCCAACGTAAACAAACATGTCCCTGAGTTGAGGCCAAGGGTTCTCATTTTCCTCTGTGGTGTCATTCTCCGTTGTTTCCTTGCTTTCCTCGATGTCCTCTGTCTCCATGCTCTCTGTGTCAGTCTCCATCTTAAGCTTTATTTATACCTGAACGTCAGGACGTCCGCGTCACCTACGCACACGACACAGAGGTGCCCCCACCCTACGCAAAGACTCCCGTACACCTCTCCAAAAAAGTAAGATGTTGTGGCTATTTGCAGCGCAAATAGAATGTGCTTGAGTTTTTGTCACTTTTGTACTCAGTAACGAGAATGCTTTTAAAAGTAGCGAATTACAATTACAAGGTTTAAATTGTACTCAATTACAAGTAAAAGTACAGGGGAAAAAATGTACTCAAAAAGGTACAATTACTCAAAAAAACTACTTAATTACAGGAACACCAAAAAAACAAAAAAAAAAAAAAAAAATAAAAAAAAAAAAAAATAACTAACGAGTACATGTAACTCGTTACTTTCCACCACTGATATTGTGAAATGTAGCAGGTCAAAAGATTCCCACCTCAAATTTCAGACTCTCGCGAGGTTCAAGAGGATTCTTTCTATCCAGGATCCAGAATTTAGGAAAGTGCCAAGAAAGTGAACCAGCACTTTTTTTTTGTGTGTGTGTGTGTGTTTTGTAAATATTTTTTCTCATCTGCAGAGCTTCACATATGCATAACTACTGAAATATTTGTTTGGGTGTCCAGTATGCCCATGAGCTCCTAGCAGTTGTAATGGATCAGATTAGAAGTCTTGCATTATCACTGCAAAAGATGGCATCCTCTGGGGGTCGAAACTACAGCTGCCTAGTGAGGGGGGACCTGTTGTTCACAATGCAGAATACAAGTGGATGCAGAGGGTAAAATCACACAGTAACAATGATCTGGAAAGATATCTATATCTTTTTAATTTAGACATTTTTTTAAAAATAGATAAATCTTGACATTTTCACATGTGACCCATGGATGACATTTGTTTTTCTCTTGTCAACATGGAATTAATTTTGTTCACTGTTCTAAAACTGTATGTCAGCTTGGCATTGGTGCATCAGAGATTATGTTTTTTTTCTTTTTCCCTCTGGCATATATTTTTACATGTACTGAACCTTTAATGTACAGATGTCGTGATTTGTCAATCACACAGGAGGACTTCACCACCCTTTCTCTGGACCTGATTCCTGGAGATTCAGTGCAGGAGATGCTCTAGAGGTACCAGATGGTAAAAACATTGCATTTTCATTAATTTTGGTCATTGTTTGACTGTGTGCACATGTATGCAGATGTTTTGTCATATTGTACGTTATTGACAGTATGATTGCCCTGCAGGAGACACAGCTGGAGTACCTGTCCCAATGTGATGGAAACACACCAGACCACGAGTCCAAATTTCTGACCCTCCCAAAATGACATCATTTTCACATACCTGCTGCACAGTCTAAGTTTGTGAAATGTGTTTTTGCTGCACATCCAGGCAGCTTCTTGTTTTTTTTAATGTGCATGCTGCTCAAGCTTTTTTTTTCTATCATGAATCCATCAAGTGCAGTATTTTTTTTTTCAGTGCAGTTATCTTTTTTGGATACAGAAAATCTTACACTTGAAGAGGTTCAAAACTAACCAAAAACCTGTAGATCACAAAGCTGCGTGACCAAGTCATCCTCTTCAAGGAGATTATTGTGACCTCAAGCCAGATAAAACAAACACTCCAGAAATAAAAAGTTAACATGTGGACTGCTCACTCTTGTCTTTTCTTTGTGATTATTGTCTGACTGAGGGTTGGTACAGCCTGGTTAGTGTTGTCAGTCAGCTAGGCTCCACAGAAAGTAAAGATAAGATAATGTCAGAGGAGTTTGTGTGTTTAGGTTTGACTCCTATTAAATATGATCACCTTTACTTCCCACTGATTCCTCTCCTGTCAGGGCAACTATGTGAGTGACAGGCTTGCGCCCGGATGAGGACCTGAATGGACAAACTAACCAGTGGGTCCACTATAATGACAAACAAGTCTCTGAGAGGAGTAGATCTGTTGTCTCCAAGCGGCATCAAAAAAACAGCTTACATCCTTTTTTGCAAGAGGCAGGTACGACCACGCATATCCTGACAGGATATCCTGTGCTGTCAGATAAAAAAGATATCAGCCAAACTCTGGCCTTGCTTTATATGCTTGTTTACCTTCACACATTGAGCTTTTCTTAAAATAAATGAATAAATATAGCCATTTCCAAGAGTAGGACCCAAGTGCAGACACAACACACAGACACAAGAGACGAGCAGAAAAGGAAAGAACGATAATGGTAGCTATTGAAACTGCAAGCTATACGACTAGTGTGTACCGATTTTGCTTAAAATCAATACATAGTATGCATATGTGAGCAGCTACACAGTATGTAACGAATACCCAGATGGTTTGTTACCTCTGGGAACACCGTTCTGTTTTGGATACTATATCTCATCAATCAAAATTCAACCACAGTGTGAGCACGCCAGACTGATCAGATGAGCGGCTTCCATTTGTGCTGCTGCATACTTGTTTTGTACTGACAATGACCACCAGACCAATGTGCAGTACATACTGTATATTACAATGTAACTACAGTACGCAGACAGAGTTGAACAGGACCGACAGGAAGACACACAGAAGGGGGAAAGTAAGTCCACGAGTAAAATAACTTATTATTATTATTATTATTATTATTATTATTATTATTATTATTATAAGCAGCACGGGGGCTTGGTGGTCAGCACTGTTGCCTTCAAAGCAAGAAGGTTCCTGGTTTGAACCTCAGCAGGGGTCCTTTCTGTGTGGAGTGTGCATGTTCTCCCCGTGCTTGTGTGGGTTTCCTCCGGGTACTCCAGCTTCCTCCCACAGTCCAAAGACATGCATGTCGGGTTAATTAGTGGTTCTAAATTGAGTGATTGTGAGAGTTCATGGTTGTTTGTCTACATGTAGCCCTGCGATGGACTGGTGACCTGTCCAGGGTGTACCCCTGAAGAGAGCTGGGATAGACTCCAGCAGATTCCCCTTACCCTGCATAGGATTAAGCAGACATAGATAATGGATGGATGGATGGATGGATGGAATATTATTATTAATAAATAACCTTAATCTAAAAAGTTATTAAGATCAAGGATAAGTATGTATGTATTTCTGGACCCTCTTAGCTCTACAATTCTACCCCAGCAGCCAGGGAAGTAAGAGGTTATCTGATGACTGTGAAAACTAGTGGACATATTTAGTTTTTCATCTAAGGGGGGTCAAATGAAAACTGTCCCAAAACTCACCTTCCGTCTACCTACTAGAGATACAAACCAAAGTTCAGATTGATTAAACTGGTTGGATTACTGATTGAATAAATGTAGTTTGTTGTCTTGTGTCAACTCACCTTTTTTTGTGTTTTTTCTAGTACATTAACAAATGAGAGCGTCCATAGCACTTTTTCTGTGTCCTCAAGGTGAATCGGTGGAGAAAGGAAGCTACAGTTAAGATACGGGAGGAGGGGCGTCATATGATCAACCTCAGTCAGGATCTGTGCCTTAAAATCAGAACGTGTTTCCAACTAACCTTTCCGCAGAGTTCTACTATGCTGTGATACAGTATTTGATTTATCACAACGTAGCCTGCAGACTGCATAAAGCCTTCAAGAAATCACCTCCTGAGAGCTAAAAAGTCATCGGTCCCTCATTGCCCACATTGGATCTCATCTTCAGAGCATACTGTCTGTCCTCTCAAACCCAGCAGCATCTGAAAAATGAAATTCACCCCTCTCATCAGCTCTCCTTGCTTTTGCCATCTGGCAGGGGCTGCAGGGCCTTTACAGCCTACACCTCTGGGTTGAAAAACAGCTTTTTCCACAGAGCAGATGGCAAACTGAAATCTAACAGACATTCCCCCCTTCTACTAGCACCACCTGCATCATCAAAGAGAGATGACTCAAACTTATGTTTACACCATACTGACCATGCTCTCCTGTGGTAATCTGGAACAATATTTACACAATAACATTTTATTAGAGCAGGGGTGACAGACTCCAGGCCTTCAGCACAGCTGATTCAAATAAATGGGTCATTAACAGACCTGTGCAGACCTGGATGACAAGGTAGTGGTGATCAATTCATTTGAATCAGGTGTGTTAACGCAGGAAAATATCCAAGACATGCTGGATAGCGGCCCTCAAGGACTGGAGTCCGACACCTGTGTATTAGAGCCTCAGCTGAAGGCTCTCAGGTCATGTAGATGTGCAATAGTCTATGAACATAAGTCCAATATCTTATTAATACAATGCCTGACAAGATGCCCTTATAGTATGTGCATGGATTTGTACATGTGTACGGTGATCTGTGTATGTGTGTTGATAATATAATTCGTAGGTTGTTGTACTTTTCTTGGTACAATGACAATAAAGTACTCTAACTCGGACCATGAGTCTGATGCGATGGATAGTTTAGCTAGGAGGTCTGGGTTTGAATCCAGTATAAAACATGTGCCAAATGAGTCAAAAAGGAAGCTTCTTCGCTTAATGAGCAGTCACATATTTTAAATAATTACACAGTGACTGTGATCATTGTATGGAGAAGAGTGCAGGTGTTGGAGTCTGAACACGTTACTGACATGTTGGTTTAATTAGCATATGGACTAATGAAGTAAAAGATGAGTAGCCGATGGAATTAATGGATAATTAGTGAATAGATGGGCAATACATTGAAACCGGATTTAAGTAGTAAGTAATCAAAGCTGATTTTTTTTTTTTTTTTGTGCAACTGTAATGGCAGCATTTTCAAACATAGAGGGTGACATGATGCAGTTTCTCAGCTTCAGTCCTATGTTGGTGGACGACAGCTTACTAGTGACACCAGTTATAATGACTGAGTCAACGTGAAATTCAAAGCAAAGCAAAGCAAGGGTATTCTTTTATTAGTGTCAAAACTAAGTGGAAGATTACCGCTTTCATGTGCATCTAAAGCGGTATGTAACTTGTTAGCAACCAGCCCAGAAACAGAGAATTCTTAAGAAAGCCATATTTCAGAACAGTTTATTGACAAGGCCTATGGGAAGTCAAAGCAGAAAAGAAAAGGTTCAATAGTGAAAACCATTAAAGGACAAGGAGAGAAACAACCACATGATGACCATGGAAATTTCAATTAAAATAAATTAGATTTAATTGAATTCAACTTATTTGTATTTTTATACTGTATATCATCTATTACAATACAAATTGTCACTAGATGCTTTTCAGAGACCCAGAGCATGACCCAAAGCCAATATTATTAACTAAAGTAATACTATTAAATCCTAATTAAAGAAACAATTGCAAGTAAAAAAAACTCTCCAAGTAGGAGAAAAACCTCTAAACCAAGCAGTGGCAAGGATAAACTCCCCTTTAAGAAGGGAGAAACCTTGAGCAGGACCTCGATCAAAAGAAGGGACCTTCCTGCTGAAGACCAGCCGGGTAAACGAAGATAAAGAGAAGGGAGACAGGACAGAGAGAGGATGGAGGATAGAGAGAGGAGAGGCACATATATCTTGGCAATATTATATGGGACAAAATATAGTAATAGTAGTTATCAATTAGCTGGAGAACTCCATGTATTTATATTATTACAGGTACATTGTTAGTACATGTACTGACTGTAAAAACAGATGTGGGCAGCAACACTGAGGTGGTCTGAGGGTCAGACTGCAGGTCAGCATGTTAGCTGATATCCCAGAGACATCCATGTATACAGGTGGAGGTAAATGCTGGGGTGGTCAGAGGGTGGAACTACAGGCCCGTATGTAGCTCTGGAAACTCTGGTCCTGCAAACATATATAGAAAAAGAAAAAGGGTGGCACAGGACAGCACAAAAAAACTACAGGAACAGTGAAGCGGAAGTCAGATAGTCCTAATTAATGATGGAAACAGTTGAAGGAAGAAGAGGAAAGGAGGAGAGAGAAGACAGATGAGGACACCACTCAGCAGATCATGTTGGTGTCCCCCTGCAGTGTAGACATTTAACAGCGTAGCTATGACGAGGCTATGCTTAAAAAGAGCCTGCTCTTGTCTTAGCTTCAGTCATTCCCATAACTGTAGCTATGACCACTAGCCCTAATGCACTATTATTTAGACCAACCATAGGCTTTACTAAATAGAAATGTTTTCCGTTTCGTTTTAAAGGTGGAGATGGTGTCAGCCTCCTTAACCCAAACTGGTTACTGGTTCCATAGTAAAGGTGTCTGATAGTGGAAGGCCCGTCCTCCAAATCTAGTAAACCTGCACTTCGAGAGCAGAGAGCTCTGATAGGATCGGAAGGTGCTATTAGGTCTTGTAAATAATGAGGAGCTCGACTGTTAAAGGGCTTTTATGTGAGTAACAGTATTTTGAATTCAATTAGAAATTTTCATGGGAAGCCAATGGAGGGAAGCTTACACAGAGAGACATGATTTCTCCTGCTGATTCCTGTCAGCACTCGCGCTGCTGCATTTTGGATAAACTGGAGGCTATTCAGAGAATTATTTGGTGATCCTGCTAATAACGCAATTACAATAATCCAGTCTAGAAGTGACAAATGCGTGGATTAACTGTTCAGCGCCACCCTGAGACAGGATGCTCCTAATTCTGGAGATATTATGGAGGTGAAAAAAGATTGCGAACCTTATTTATATGCTGTTTAAACAACATATCCTGATCGAAAATAACTCTGCGTTGTACTGGAGGCCAACATAAAATCAGCTAATCCATTCCTAAAATGTTTGGGACCAAAAACAATAACTTCTGTTTTATAAGAATTTAAAAGCAAAGAAAAAAAAAAAAAAAGAAAGAGCCCTTACTACATTGAATTTCCCTTTATGGGATAAATAAAGTATTTTTCATTTCATTTTCATTTTCATTTCATTTCATTTCAAATCAATGTAATTACAATAATAATAAAGATTTCTTCTTAAATCCTACCTCATGGTTATTAAATGTCTTTTCCATGTCAAAGTAAAGCCATCTTCACAAGAATATGTATATTTAGTTCGCTTCAGTCACACTACACTACAAATAACTCAGCCAGGAAGCGGTAGCTCCTCTTAATGTCCAACACAGTGGAATTAAAAAATTTTATCTTGACTTTGTAAATTCCACCCAGCTTCATGTGAGTTTAATATTTCTTGCAAAATATTTGAATCCATTTATTCTAGTAACTGATTAAGATTTTTTTTTTTTTTTTTTTTTTGCAAACTCAAACATTTCATAAGCTTATATGAGTGCATATATCAAGATCATTGAGACTTTGACTTGATTGGGAATAATAAAATAATTTTGACACCATCCACTTGAGGATTATTTGGACACTCATTTGCTACAAGCATAAAATTCAAGCAAAGCCCTCTTAATGGAGACAAACCAGCAGGCTTCAAATCCACTAGTACGTAATGTGTCTAACTGGTCATATTGTCAGCCTGTTAGTTTAACAATACTGTGGCAAATCAGAAAAACAAGAACACAATGCAGGTCTACACAAAAGAAGAAGAAATTACATATTGAATTATATCTCAAATTCTCTCAGGTTGTATTGCGGAAATCTCTGGGTAAGGCTTGTTAAAATTCACTTTAGAGGGGACTGAAATATGTTTGGATTGGCTTATGAACCAGTTCTTGCGAAACAGCTGCTTTGGGTGCTTATGTGTGTTCAAGTGTGCTGTGACTCATTGGGTTTGATGATTAACTTCTAATTTATTTAAGCTTTTGAAAATAAGCGATCTACATGCAGTTCTGTTTGTAAACACCTCTAAACTAATAAAAAACTGTCAGTTTGAGATTACTTAACTTTTACATCAACTCCAAAGAATATTCATGTGATCAGATCAAAGGCTTTGGTGCTTTGAGCTCATATTACTGCATTATTGAAGCTTTCTGGATCATTTATGTGTGATTTAATACACTGTATTTATGCCTGTTTGTTCACACTCATGAATTTTTGATTGAACCTTAACAGACTATTAAATAAAACATAAACTGAAAGTTAGTAGTTACCAAAGCAACCCTACATCCCAAGGCAAAAAAAAAAGAAAAGAAAAAAAATCACTGTTCTTGCAGGATGTTCTTTTAACCGAAACAACAGTAGATATGTTTTTTTTAATGTGATAGCTAAACATTCTGCCTTCATAAAACAAAAGTACTGACATGCATGAACAAGTATTGATTTTTTTTCTTTGTTAGGTAAAGTTACGTAAATACAACACCAGATGAACAATACCACATAATGTAGTGCCCCGCATCATTGTTTATTTAGTCAAAGTCAAAATACAGAGGCAGTGCATGACCAAAATAAGCCTCTTACTCTTCTGTGTGTCTTCCTATGAAGGATCCATCCCACTAAGGAAGCATCCCTGACTTTAAGAAGCATCAAATACTTCCGTTATAGTTTCCAGTATGTGTAATACATCCACTGTGCAGGAGCATTGACTTATAGTCTGATCATATTTGAACAAACTGTGACTTTCTGTGCTCCTTCATTCACTAATTGACTTAACGTGGCTTTGTGTTGTTATAGGAATGTTACATTCCTGACTGCTTTTAGTCTGGAGTTTTGACAACAAGTTGAAACAGAAATATTTTTTTTTGCCATGTTCTCTGAAAGACAGCCCCCCTCCTTTTCAATAATGAAGAAGAAATGCACACAGAAATCTAAAATGGCTTAAATAAAAAAATAGATTTGGAAATACACAAGGACGATAAGAGGAAGAGGAAATAATAGAGAAATAAATACATCTATAAATGCATTCTGGTTTTAAAATGAGAAGAACATTAAGATACAAATTAAATAAAAAGAAGCAAAAACAGGGATAAAAAATGGCAATCAATACACACACACACACACACACACACACACACATATACATATATATATATATATATATATATATATATATATATATATATATATACCATCCTGTTTATTCTTTTATTCTTGATAGACAGCTTGCCCGAAAAAATAAAAATGATTTTTTTTAAAGCCTCTACTCTGTATGGGCAAAAGTGTATTTTTCTATTATTTTTTGTGTCACATTTAAAAGCATATTCTTTTTGTTGTTATTTTTGATTTTAACTGTTTCAATCTTCCATAGCTTTCATCCATGTTTATTTCAGAGAAAAGAGGTAAGTAATAATCTCATTATAAGCTTGCTGTTCTTGGTTCATTAAAATTTACAATCAACAAAAACAATACTAATACTACAGCACAGACTTTTCATGCAGATGATGCCGTCATGCTTGCACATGACTGCATTTTGAGATAGGAGCTGACCTTAATTGGATGTATTAAACTACTCTCCTGGAATCCAAGAGAGCAGCTTTAATCTCCCATGGAAACCAGCACTTAGGATACCGACTGATTAATCTAGAAATAATGATCCCGTGGTTCATTTTCTTTAAGCTACACTGTCCACCAGTGCTACTCTGACGTAAATCCACTGTTCCCACTCCCCACAGGCAGGTTATCACTGAGCTCACAGCATTCAAGCAGCACACCAGAAAACAGCACAATTACAAGCAGACCATTTTAACTCACTGTGGCCAAGTCACTGTGAATATTGTATTTCACTTGTACTCAAAATGTCAGGAGCACGTCCACAGTCTTGTTAGCAGATGAAACTTCCTAATGGCGGCTGCCCTATGGCCCCCCCCCACTTTTCTTAGAGCTCCAGTAAGTGATGGCTCTGTGGGAAATCCATTAGCCACTTCTTGTCTCTAACTTTCTCTCTTCTTTTTCTGTGGAAATGTAGTAAAAGCACACAGCATCACACTCACTCACATGCACATAGTACAGGAGCATTCTGCCATATGATAAGGACTGTGAGTGTGTGTTTGTGTGTATTTATTTATTTCTATGGGGGGGGGGGGGGGTTGTTTTGAGAAGCTCCCGTAAGACCAGATAAGTCTGTAAATCTCCTGTCAGTGGACATTTGCACTGACATTGAAGGGAAATTGAGGGTCATTGGGAGTGCAATGAGAAGGGAATGAATAAGCTACTGTCTCTAATGCAATTCAGATATTCATAGTACCTATTATTTTTCTGACTTGATGTGTTTCACATATTTTATTTGTAAATGCATAATGTTTTATATATTGTGCATATGTCTTATGTTGGTTTTAATTAATCTTTTTCTAAGGAAAATGTGATATTCAATTTACATTATTCAGTTGGATTAAAAGGTATTGTCTTGTCAGGGGCAAATTAATTTTCTTCTACCTATTCTTTATACTTAAAAATGCATGACCTTGCTGGTCTGTTAATGTGACGTTTGTCTTCTTTTGTACATTCAGCAATCATTTAATCACTTTTGTATAATTTGTATATGTAAATGTGTGCCTGCAGAAGAGTACACAATCATCATCTTGTTATCTCCTTTTTCCACACATTTGTATTAATTTTTCATTGGGAAAATTAATTTCCATGGAGATGAACAGCATGCTCAACCAAACCTTTGCTATAGACAGCACCATTTTCATGTTGGGAGCTGGAACTCAGAATAGCACATCAGCTGAAAATAGCATGAACTGAGCAAAGCATGTCATTGGATAAAGGCTGTACTGACTGCAAGATGCTGATATGTGTAAAATCACTGCTATTTGCTCAGATCTTCATGAGACATTGG
This sequence comes from Hirundichthys speculiger, assembly GCA_018398805.1. Lineage (NCBI taxonomy): Eukaryota > Metazoa > Chordata > Actinopteri > Beloniformes > Exocoetidae > Hirundichthys > Hirundichthys speculiger. The sequence goes on from JAGFBZ010001224.1 coordinate 3,808,531, forward strand.
GCATGCACACTCTGCTGTGCAGGAAATCAAATGTGGCTCATGCATGTGCAGGGACAGATGCAGACATTTGTTCTCTGTGGGTTGCCCAGCTCTGCATGCGCACCACCAATGTACATGTGGCCCATCAAAAAAAAAAAAAACTGGAGCAAGGTTAGGACTGGATTTTCTGCTGGGAATTCCATGCTAGAATCAGAAATACTTCTCTTTTATCTGAGAGTCCTTTGAACATGCTGACAAATAAGCCCTTTTCACACATGAGATGCATCGCATTAATGGCTTCAACTACAACGCATCTGTTAAAGTGACAGTACTGAGTCATTCAGAAACTGGTCACTTCTCCATTAACGTTTGTCATGCTTCATTCACACATGACTATGAGAGTGGTGGAAAGATCCCTGATGCATGTCGGATACTGTATGGTAAATGGTAAATGCTTCATGGGACAGAAGACACAACATTAAATATCTGCATAAAGTCCTGGGTACATCAGGAATGGTAGAGCCATGGTCCTTTTTTGTCCCCCCAACTGCAGGTCTTACCGAGAGCGTTTCAGAAGTGGAGCAGTTGCCAGTGCTGCCCTCATATTTACCTGGAGATATTGAGATCCCGCGAAAATCATGCACCTTTACACTTCCTAATATGGTGGTTCCTGGGTGGAGATTTATACTAATTAATGAGCTCAAGTCACACATTCTTAGGAAAAAAATCTGACAAATCTGCAAATCTACCCACAGATTTATGAAGATTTCATGAACGGAGTCCATTGTCTGTGTTGAAGGTGAGTAAAATAACCGTAATGAAAAAGTAGCTGCTTGCTGTATTGTGGTGTGACACATGCGTGCATTTCCCCTTGCTTCACTGATTCCCTCTTCAGGATTCCTTTCCTCATGGAGACCCACTGATGCCTTGCTCTCATGGGCAGTACAACCCCAATTCCAAAGTAATTGTAACACTGTATTACACGCAAATAAAAACAGAATGCAATGATTTGCAAATCTCATTTTATTCCCAATCAAACACAATGAACATATTAGATTCTCTACTGGACTCACTGCATGGGCTCAGGAAAGCTCAGAAATAACTGTCTGTGAACACAGCTTGCCATGTAATCTATAAATGCAAGTTAAAGCTGAATCATACAAAGAAGATGCCAGATGTGAACACGATCCAGAAATGTTGTCGTCTTCACCTTGGCCTTGAGCTCATCTAAAAGGGTCTGAGGCACAATGAGAAACTGTCAATTGAATCATAATTTAAAATTCTTTCGGACGCCATGTGCTACTAAAGTGTAGAGGGTCCATCCAGCTTGCTATTAGCAAACAGTTCAAAAGTCTGCATCTCTGATGGTATGAGGTTGCATTAGTGTCTATGGCGGGGGCAGCTTACACATCTGGAAAGGCTTCCCTCAATACTGAAGAGAAGATGGAAGTTTTAGAGCAACATTTGCTCCCATCCAGAACAGCATCTCTTTTAGGGAAGTTCTTGTTTGTTTCAGCAAGACAATGCTGAACTACATACTGCGTCCATCACATTAGCGTGGCTTTGCAAGAGAAGAGACTGGATGTTGAACTGTACTGTCTGCAGTCCAGACCTTTCACCAACAGGAAACATTTGGGTGCGTCACAAAACAAAAAGATTCCATCTATGGAGGCCCAGAATCCTGCATCACACAAGAATGGGACCACATTCCTCTCCTAAAACTCTTCACTGCTCTCCTCTCTTTCCAGATGTTTACAGACAGTTGTTGAAAGAAGAGGGGATGCTACACAATGATGAACATCACTTTGTTCCAACTTTTTTTGAGATGTGTTGCTTCCATGCAAGTCAAAAATAGCTAATTTTTTTTAATGAAATGGCAAAATGTCTCACTTTCAATATCTGATATTTTTTTTGCATTCTGTTCTTATTTAAGCTTTACAAAGCATCCCAACTCTTTTTTGAACGGGGCTTGTAGTTGTTCACAGATAACAATCTAATCCCAGCTCCCAACTGCTTACTGATTTGCCACTGGGGGTTTTTGCTACTGGCAAATTGGACCAAAAAAAGGAGAAAAGGGGATTAAAGAAAGTTTCTGGCTCCACCACCTCAAACTGCTATTAACTGGAGGAAAAGACATTGTTGACATTGCGATGCTCTGTGCGGTATTTTAACAAAATATATGTCACAAAAATTTAATTAGGACCATGGGTGATTGTATCCACTTTTGAAAAAAAAAAAAAATCATGATATGTCTCCGTTTATTCAGTTTTTGATCGCTCATTAGGCCAAAATGCAGAAAAAGAAAAAAGAAATCTGGCAGTTCAAGCTAATTAAAGAAGGTAAAAACTATGAAAACTCTGGACAGCTTTAGACATTTTAATAATAAGATCTATCGAATTCCTCTGAACAGCTAATCAGATTAACCCACCACTGCTGCACGTCTGTTTGTTAATGTTAATGCGGCACTTCCTCTTTCCCTCCATGTTCCTCAGCCTGGCCTGCTGTCAGGGGGGGGGGGGGGGGGGGGGGGGGGGGGGTGGTGCATTCAGAAGTAACACCAGCACTGTCAGCGGCTGGAGTGTAAAACTAAACTCTGATGAAACATCTCAACGGCATTTATAAGGATTCATTGCCTTATTGCAGTCTTGCACTGTGGGTATCATGTAGGAAAGCTTCATAAACCTTTACCTGTGGCCCTTGTCTCACTGTAAAACAGACCTGTATTCATGAGGATTCCCTTTGGGTTGGTTTCCAAAGTGTCAGGTACGTAGCAGTTGATGAATAATGTAAAGGGAATAAAGGGCTTTTTTTCTGCACAGCTAACCTCAAGAGCTAATGATACATTAAATGTATACTGTGAGCTTCTGCTTGACTTGACATCTGACTATGTGATTTTTGAACAGGTTCTTTCATCCACAACAGTTTGAATGTGCACACACACACACCATGTAATCTGTAGTGCAAAGCAAAAAAGAAAAACTAAATTAGTTATAAATATTTCTGTTATGCACAGCTGTACATTCATTCACCATTAACAAAATGATGTAATGATTTTAAATAAGTCTAGAAATAGATTATAACTATGTGCGGGTTAATATATTATACATTTCAGTCATTTGCAATCATGTCACAATGATGAATTGCAGTTTTCCTCCCAGTTTCTTTCTCTTCCCTCATCTTTTTTTAAATATCCTCTCCATTTGTTCTTCTCTCACTTTGCACACAATGCAATCTTCTCCAGCGTGACCTCTATTCACATCCGTGGATGGCAAACGCTAGTCAGGTTTTCAGTGTCTCCTAATATCAGTCCATGCATCATCATTTCAATTGATGCTCTTCCACAGCCTTTCCTTTCCTGTCTTTGTCAGCAGAATATTGACTTGTATCTGCATATTGCAAAGTTAAAATGCACACACACACACACACACACACACTGACTCCAAGATCAAGCTACATAGCATGAATGACCAATTGTCCGGTCATATTGAATTCTAGCTGCTCCCTTCTGGTGTCATCAGCCCTTTCATTTCATGAAACTATTATAGTTTCATGAAACGGACATTGAAGTCTGTGCTGCAAGTATATAAAGAAATATCACCCTTGCTTTAAATAATGATTGAATAACCTCCCCAAGTAACGAAAGTCACTTTGAATTGTGAATGTCCCTTTATGATCTAAGGCAGTGGTTCTCTACTGGTCTGGCTTCAGGACCCACCATCACCATTAATGACAAGCCATGACCCAAATCAAGGAAAATTTCCAACTTCTCAAATTTATTGAATGGAAAAATCCTGCAGTTTGAATCGGAGATAGTGGAATAGAATATCACAGAATGCCAACACAAAAAAAATATGTTTATTGGTGAACCAAAATGGCAAAAACCAAAATGACTTTAAGTGGGAAATTTTCCTTTGATGCTCAATTAGCTGCATTTTAACTAAATCCAAAACACTTCACTTCAGTAACTTCAGCCTTTTTTAACAGACTCAACATGCACAAACATGAAATAAAAAAGTGCAACTACTGAGCAGTAGTTTCAAAAAGGACTCAAATATGTAGCATTGGCTGAGTATCCACTCCCTGAATATATAACAATTTCCTATTAAAACTATCTAGTCACTTATTTAAGCATTAATCATAAAGCTGACATAACAATCAGAACATTTCAGTAACAGCCATTTTTAAGACTCAACAGTGCTTTTATGCACAAACATGAAATAAAACAGTGCAATCACTGATCAGTAGTTTCAAAAAGAACTCAAAATATATAGTTTTAGCTAAATAACCACTCACTGACCTTTGTCTTCAAGATAAGAAAATCCTTATCTCATATATTCTTCGTTTTATCTGTTTCACCATGCTCAACATATGTAAACAAACTTTGCAGGTCTTTTTCTATGGTGTGAACTGGCGGGTGTCAACTCGCATTACAGGACATTATCGCCATCTGCTGTTAAGGAGTATGAATGCCACGCTTTTTTTTTTCCTTTTTTTTTTTTTTTTATCATTTTCTTTCCCAGGCAAAGGCCCACGACCCACTGAAAACGGGTCTGTGACCCACTTTTGGGTCGCGACCCACCACTTGAGAACCACTGATCTAAGGTAGTTGAATAATGCCTTTTCATTGCAGATTACAACACACGTTTGTAGTATTGACTTTATAACTATCCCAAATATCAATGTTTATCCTTTAATGCACTGTTATTATTTTTTTATTTGTTACAAAATCTGTGCTTGGGGATTGTGATTATTTTCAAGTCCTGGTTTCACCTTTTTTTTCTTTCATCAAACTTTCAAACCAGGGTTGAACATACATGCACATACATATACACAAGCCAGAACATTAAAACCACTCACAATGCAAAGCAAAATGATATGAACAACCTGGGACTTACTGTCTTCCTCCATTAATTTTCAGTATATATTGATGTCATATTCATCTAAGACACTTTAATAGATAGCCACAATATACTTAAGCTGATAACACGAAAACTATTTTAATTTTTCATGTCATTATTGGACACACCCATTAAATGTCCGCAGCTCTGGAAGAAAAAGTAAGTGAACCTTCGGAGTTCATAATTAGTTACATTTTATTTGACTTAAAGTAAACACTTTCACTTGCTCTGGATCAGACCTGCGTAACATTCAGGAGGAATTCCTCTTTAAAGCGCTGCTCAGGCATGTTTTGTAGGATGTCTGGTGTGCAACGGCTCTCTTGAGTCATTCTACAGTAGCTCTGTTGAGTTAACATCTGGGCCACTCTAAAAGGCGGATTTTCTTTTTCTGAAACCATTCTGCGGTGGATTTACTTCGATACTTAGGGTCATTGTCCTGTTACATCACCCAGCTTCTATTAAGCTTCAGCTGGAGGAAAGTCACCCTGACCTCTTTCTATAGGATACGTTGGTAAACGTACGTTGGGAATTCAGTTTGAACATTAGACATATAGCAATGGTGGAAAGTGGTCCGGGCTCTGAGGCAGTTCCAAATCATGATGCACTTGATGCCACACTTCACTGCTGGAATGGTATTTTGATGATGGTAAGGTGTGTCTATTTTGCACACCTTACCAGCATATAATGCTGAGTATTTTTCAAAAAAAAAAAAAAAAAGCTTTTGTTTCATCAGGCCCTCAAACACTTTCCCTGTATTGTTGTGGATTGCCAGGGTGATCCTTGGCAAAATTGAGGCACACAGCAATGTTTTTGGTGAGCGGTTCTTTTCCTCTGATGCTCTGGCATGGACACCATGTTCAGTGACCTATCTGTGATAGACTCACGGAAAGAGAGGTTTTCCAGTTCTCACACTTTCTTCAAGCCTGTAGCTGTTACTTGTTGGCTCTTCTGTACCTCACTGAGGACTTTGCATTGTGTCACTCCAGTCATCATTGGCTGGGTGTCCCAGATGTGGACACCCAGTTTGAGAACTAAACTGTCTCTAAGTACAGATGGTTTATTTAACTGTGGACTGATGGATGCATAAACACTTTGGGATTACTTTGTATCCTTTTCCACTCTTGTGCAGGTGACCACTCTTGATAGTATGTCAAGAGATCTCCTAATTGTGAGACATGGTTCAGATCAGCAGATGCTTCTTATGAACAGCAAACTTGAAATGTTTGAGTGTCTTTTATCAGTCAAAGTAGATCTAGACTATATACACAAGTCAATTTCATTTATTAACTCAGTGGGCAAAATATTTACAAAATTAGGTTTCATTAAAGTAATGAATGGGGTTGCACAGTTTTTCCTCCAGCACTATTAATGTTTTTTTTGTTTTTTTGTCTGCATTTACATTCATGGTTAGTGCCATCACCTAACAAAACCATCTAATGTATATGTGCAATTTAATCTTGTTGCAGATTTTTTTTTTTGTGCTAATGTGAAGGGTGAACGTGTCCTTCACCAGTCCTCTCTGGTAGTTAATTCTAATCTTTATTAACATCTCAAATCCTGACTTCCGTCAGAGAGGACTAAAAAACACCAGCAGTGAGACATTTAAAGACGAGACAATTAAAGAGACACGACAGTGAGGGTGTGGTGAGTTGTGAGGTGTTTGGGATGTTGTGTGGTGGATTATGTTGTGGTACAGGACGAACTTAAAAGATAATATATAGAAAGCAGAGAAAACTACTAACAAAAAACTGGATGAACACCTTCTACCAAGCAGTAGGCCTGTGGGTATGTGAAGAATTCATGTACACATTATGGATTGATTGTGTTGATAGAAGAGGGGGGTGTTGGAGGAGGGATGTAAAGCATAACTGTCTATAAGCTAGACTTGTGAGTAGACTTGTGAATGTACATGTATACATTACTTATCACTTAAGATAAACATACACATACAAATATATATAAATGTATCTATACTGATGTAAGCATAATAAGGACACGCCTCCATACTAACAATGAAGTCACTTAGTCAAGTGTTCTTAGTCATTCTGGTGTAGTAGTGGTAATTAACTCATCTCTGTATATTTAAGGAGTAACAGTAACATGAAGAATGTTAATAAAATATGAATTTATACACTCACAACTGCTTAAGCTTGTTCATATATGGTGATATATCACATACATACGAACGTAACACGTATTCACGCATGTACACGCTTCATCCAAGCAAGCAAGCACAAAACATACACGTGTCCACACATGTGCCTATACATACACCACACAAATGCACAAATGGCGGGATAAGGTGTGATAAGAAAAGTGACAGATCGTAGATCACTGCACGTGTCGTTACGTAGCGAGAATCTTAGCGCTGACTCCTTTGAAATGCTGTCAATTTCTACAGTGAGCATGAGTGTGAGAACGGGATCACGGAGCAATGGAAAAAGGTGGCCTAATGTGATGAATGTGGTTTTTACTTTTTACATAATGCCTATGATTAGGATGAGACAAAGACAGACTGTTTCAGAACTGGAGCTAGCACTGGAGTCCAGTGAAACGCGTTGGTACATCACAAAATAATCTAAATTGAAAACTAAGACTTCAGGCTGGTTAGAGACAGAGAAAAGGAGGTCCACTTTTGTATCATGATGACCCTCAAAGTATCTGATATATATGATGGTTTTAATGCCACAATTGTGCTCTTAATTCAGTTGTGGGTTTGCTGCCAATGTCATGCATGGAAAATATTAAAACCATATGAACACATGAATATTGTTCCCAGTGAGCCATTAGATAACCGAACAGTCTTCCTGTCTCCTTCTGTATCTCTCCACGACTCATCTAAATCAGGACCCCCGCGCTATTTCAGGTGATAAGCTGATTACTAGGATGTCAACCTCCTGTCACAGACACACTCAGCGGGAGATCTGACGGGGCTGAGCCAAAACCCTTTTTAAACTACTGATTGAGTCTGCTGCCTGGCTTACACAAGTCTGAGAATTTGGCCGAAGATTATCCTGCTTACAGGTTTCCCAAAATCATTTTAATGTTAAGATAATCTTGGAGATGACCAGAGAAAAGCACTCAAATTACCACAAATCTCTGCAATGATCTTCACCAAACGTTTGTTGCATTCGATGTTATAAAGAACCTTAATCTCTCTAAATGGCACTTTCATAGAGGTATAATGCTTACTATATATCGTATTCTCTTATTCTACATATCCATAAAAACACATGTTGTTTTACAGGTGACCATAAACCAGAATTTGATGCACTGAACTGAGAACTAACTTGAACTTGAGCATTACTTATGAGTCCTCCGTGACTAACTTGGGCCATCAGACACTGTACATGTTCACAGCCAATAACAGCTGCCTTCCATCAGTCATGGTGTGACTGTCACATCAGGTCCCTTGAAAATTCCCCAAATAACCTGTAAAAAGCGCTCCTTGCTGACTGGAAATGACATCAGTAAAAACCCTCTGAGACAAACCTGTGATATGGGGCTTTATAAATAACAGTGACTTGATTTGTTCGTACGTTTTTGCAGTGCCTGGAGGATTGAGTGTTTTTTTTTTTTAACATGACATACTGGAGCCGAATGTAGGAGAGCTGGCTGAACTGTTCACGATCAAGAGTTGTGTCCATTCCTTTAGCCAGAGTTTTTATGTAACCTTTTTACCTTGTATGTGAAAATGTCATCTTGCTTACAGTGTGGAAAAGAAGGTATGAATTTGGTTCATGATGTAATCCATGTAAGAACATACACTTGAACAGGAACATTGGGGGGGAAAAAAAAGGGCATCATGTCAGATACCGACATTAAAAAAAGAAAAATATGAATTATTAAGAAGCTGCAATATGAAGAAAAACATCATGATGACATGACGGGTTGAAAAAAAAAACTTAGGATGAAAGGAAAGGTAAAGCGTGGGAAAATGGGATAACTACGGTTCAGACATCGTTCTAGAATGAAAACGCACGGTCGCCCATAAAGTTGGAATATTTCTGCTTTCAGATAAGCTGTCTATACGGAATAAATGGCATTGTCACAATCATCTCACGAGAAGAGATAAAAGATAACTCCCTCCAGCTTAATGGGCAACAGTGTAGGAAACAGCTTCCTCTCTCTGTGAACCAATCTTGAAATTTATAACAGTGAATATAATGAATTGCAACTCATTTAGACATTCTCATGAACCCCTTCTGCAGGGGTGCACAATCCTGGTCCTCGAGAGCCCCTATCCAACATGTTTTAGAGTCTCCCCAGCTTCAACACACCTAATTCTAATTAATAGTAGTTATCAGGTTGTCATCAAAGTCTGCACAAGTCTGTTGGTGACACAGCCACCGGTATCAACGGTGTCCCAAAGCAGGGAAACATCTAAAACCTGCTGGATAGGGGCTCTCCAGGACCAGGATTGGGCACCCCTGCCCTACTGTATTTCTGAAAGAACATTTTCTTTCTTTTTTTTTTTTTTTCCTCTGGTAAAATCTTTGATTTTAGTGGAGGTTGTGAAGCTGTCACTGCCCATCTGTCACTGCAACCTTCAACCTGCTTCAAGCGCCGTGGGCTCAGCTGCTCTTTGTGCCCACCACCGGAGTGCTTAATGGAACAGCACGACTCCTTAGATAGCTTGTCTGAAAGCAAAAATATTACAACTTTATGGACAAAAGTGTATTTAAAAGGTCCTCAAAGGTTAAATGTACAATATTTGATCTCTAGCCAAAATGTGAAACAGAAGCAAAACTAAAATGTTTTTTATTTCATGTTAAAAGACAAAAGTTATTAATTTTTATACCATCACAAGTTTCAGACCAGTGTAGTATATTTCAGTGGGTGATATCTGTGTCTGCACCACAGTCTTTCCATCCATCCATCCATCCATCCATCCATCCACCCATCCTCCTCCCTCCAGCTCTACCAGACGAATACTGAAGCATCCCCAATCCATTTGAGTGATTTAATCTTTCCAGCAAGTCCTGGATCTGGCTGGAAGCCTCCCTCTGATCCGACATGTCTGAAACATCAGTCCTGGAAGGTGTCCAACAAAAATCCTGACCAGATGCCCAAAGCACCTTAGCTGACTCTTCTCAAAGTGAAGGAGGTCCTCTGAGCCTCCCAGTTGACTGGATTCCTCACCGCTTGTCTAAGAGTGAACCCAACTATCCTAAAAAAGAAGCTCATTTCAGCAATCTGTATTCATGGCCTCATTCTTTCCTTGACCACAACTCAGGACCACGGGTAAGGGTTGGAACATAGAAAGGCCTGTTTTAAGGTTTTCTAACCCTAACCAAATAGTTTTTAATACTCGAACGTAACCCATCTCTTTGTAATCCAGAAGCCCAAACAAACAGCAAATACAAGTCATGAAAGCAATGTTTGCTGCATGTCTCTCTGCCCCAATTTCCTGTCCTTCTCTCCCTGACTCTTGTAAATAAAGGCTACTAGAGCCACAGCATCATTACAAGATATGATTAATATTCATGTGTACAGCTCCACCATCAGGCTTTTCCAGATGAAGAAACCAATATTTACTCCTTTTATGAAATATTAAAACAATGCTATGTTTACAGTTTCATAATATTCTGAGGATTTCTGAAGCCTTATGATAGCATCAAACAAATATTAACTAGATTAAATCATACTGCTGGACACCTGCTGTGTGTTGTAACTTGAGCCTCGCTGAGGCAACCAGCTCAGTGGTGTCTGTGCATGTGAGAAACCTTCTCTTTAGTCCAGAAAAGGAAACCTCCAGATTTTCCTCCAATAAATAAACCATTATCTTCAGCTAAAAAGCATTCCCATATAAAGATGCATAACAGAGTTTTGCTGATTAAAAAAAAGGAGTCATGTGAGCCGCTGTGAGGCTCTAAGTTATGTTTCAGCTGTGTTTGTTTTGGGCTGACTTCTTTGGTGTGTGGTTTTCAGTGGCTTTCAAGGATGTGTATGAACCCCTTGGCTTGTGCCAAGATGATAATGCCTATTAATTATATGCACCACTTACTGAATGTATGTAGCACGTAGCTGCAGTCCAGCTTCATCCATTATATAGTTTTTGCTGTATTAAAACATTTTAACAGTCTTAAAATTACTTATTACAACACCTTCCAGAGACAAAAACTTTCATGACTTCCAAACTTCCAATTGCATAAATTAAAATGATGCACATCAAACCACAAAAAAGAAGCACTACACATAAGAACAGGTTTCCATACTAATATGGATCCACTGAGATGCTGTTTCACAAGAGTCCAGTGTAATAAAAAGAATAAGAAAATAACCTACAAGATAAAATCACAGAAACTCATAATTCAATTTAAAAGCACGTCATAAGTCTGTGTCACATAGGGATTTCCGAGCTTGGATAAGTACAGAGAGGAACTCTTCCCAGCGCTGGTTAAAGCTTTTATTATGCTGCTCTCTGACTCATCCAAGTGACACATAAATCTGTTCATCAGATTTCTTTGAAATGCCTCACATGTAGGAGCACCAGAGGACATAAACTGTTCACTGGCACCAGAGCAGCAGCACACCAGCATCACTGTCAGCCTCCACATATTTATTCACAAGGGTGGGATAATTACAGTTGGTTGGTGTGTGGAAAGTTTGAAATAACTATTATTTTACAGTCTCAAAATAACACACTAAAATTAGGGCTGGGCAATGATTAAAATTTTCTTTATCACGATTAATGGCATGATTTCCCTAATTAATCACAATTAATCGCATTGTATACGCAATATCAAACAATGCAATTCAAAAGTAGTGTAAAATGCGCTTTGATTTAAATGTTCTGCTGCCTTATAAACTAAAGTGTCATAACATTTGTTGTTCAAACACTTTTAACATTAGCACTTGTCAGTAACACATATTTAATGTAAATCTCATCTTAAAAAATATAAAATAAAATAAAGCTTATTGCCACTTGCCAGGGCATTAATGTCATCCTGTTTTTATAAAAAACAAAAAAAAAGTCTATAAACAAAATCCAACAAATGATTGTGGCTCAGCACAATCAGAACATTAAAACAGGTAATTTCTAAGGTAACAGCAGAAACTTCTAACGGGGAGTTTAACTTGGCAGTTGTTACACAATAACCTTGTTTCTGTCGAATCCTCCGTCTGGGAGAACTTTAAAATGAAAATGTCCATGTTAAAGTTCAGTAACTTTATCAATCTGTGTATCATTCATTCTTTCCATTTTCAATTGTCAATCAAAACTTAAAAAATAAAAAAAAAAAAGTGACATTTTATTACGTTTTTCGTTTTTGACCCTAACACAAAAAAACAAAAAAATGCCTGTTTTTTTTTATATTTCAAATTTTAGACTTGGATCAAAAATATGAAATGAAAAAAACGGGCCACAGAACTGAATTTGTTTTATAATCGAGGACTGGACTTTCTGTTGTCGTTACACATCTGTGCCACTAGATGGAGCCGCACTGAAGTAACCAGTAAGAGAACAGCAGGACAGTGAACACATGGAGCAGATCAGAATTGTTAATATTGCTACCTGAGTTACTACCCAAACTGTAAAGTACACTGATTTTTACCATTCTCCATGTCTGTTTTTAGCTTTACTGTATGTTTACCTGCGAATTGTCTTCCGGTTCCACAGCAGCCAGTAACAGACTTTTCAAAACAAAAGCATGTGAGCAACATAATTTATTTAACGACGACAAAATAAATGTCGGCGTTAATAAATTAATGAGTTAACGCGTTAACTAGCCCAGCCCTAACTAAAATAGATAATAGTTGTCCATTGTTGTCGTAGTGCACAAAGCTGTTGGAAAGTAATCTTTACAAACTTATGTGAGAAAAGGAAAAGTATTTTATTTCCCTCTTTATGATGATACAAAGTTAACTGGCACAGTTCAGCTTTATAAAAAAAAAGACAACCTTTAGTGTAACTTAATCTTATATAAACTTGGTCTGCCCTGGTGCTGATAACAGTGAGTCATTTTAAACACCTGCGTTATTTGTCATCTGTTGCTGGTTTATGTTTTGTTTTATTCTGAGTTGGACTTGTGTTAGAACGGTGCTACATAAATAAAAATGCAACTGAACAGAATTGAAATTGTTTTTATGTTTGTTCTTTTAAATATTTGTTACAACAGTATTGATATCTTCCTTTTCTTCTTTACTGTTTGAAAGGCAGTCAAGTAATTCCTGTTCCATCAATGTTTTGTTGAGATCTTTAGTTTCCCTCTGAATTTGGTGAGAAATATGTCGCACCTCTTAGTAGCCTAAATAAAATTGTTGCTAAAATTAAAAATAAATAAATCTTTTAAAAAAAAAGTCACATTTACTTTGGGGTAGAATGAAACTGTGTGTGGCTAAAGGTTGATTTGTGATTTTCCATGGTGGTCTGGATGCTGCTCCACCTGGAGGATTTCTGTTGTTATTTCTGGTACTTTTTAACATTTACCATGATGAGTAACCATGGCAACAGAAAGTCGTCGTCATGTGGAAGCAGCAGACTGAACGTTATAAAAGCCAGCTGATGTCCAGTAAAAGACCTCCAGGGCAGATGAGCTGAAGAGTAGAGACCAAGGGTGTGGAAAATGAAGGAGCAGTGAAGGATCTTTTTAAACCATGGCAGGAACATGTTTTGGACTCCAGCATCTCTCCACATGGATTTGGACAATACAGTTGGATTTCAGACACACTGACAGAAATGGTGTAGGATGTAGGAGTACTTGCAGTGTTTGTTAAAAACACAGTGTAATGCTGGTCACGTGACTGTGAAGAAGCACCTCCACACCCCAGATGTTGAAACTTTGGCTCTGAGTTGGCTCTGAGTGTCCATCCATGCTGTCTACTGAGAGAGTGCACCTGTAACACCTGCCAATACTGCATATGATGTCATCAGCACCGTTGTTGCCAGGCGACAAACACAACACTCCAGTCTATTCACGATAAACTCTGGAGATTTCAAACACGCCTACAATCTGACAGTTTATTTAATTTCATACTGCAATAATATACTTTACCCTTTGGATATTAATAAGGCTTTATTCAATTCAATTCAATTCAATTCTGGAGCGTGTCAAAATGAATTTCCACATGTTTGTCAGGACCCATGAGTAAGATGCAACAGAGCATTGCATTAGTATCATCACTTTTCTCGGCCTTTTAAACAGTACGCACAGGAGACAACATTCATTCCAACATTCATTCCAGGGCTTGTGAGTTTATTAATTACATCCATGACTAAGTTTGTATGCTGATTTCCACTCATTTATAAGGCAGATGCATGAAAATACATGCAGTAATATCAGAAGAGAAACAGTCACTATGGATACACAGGGGGGCTTATCTGCCCTTCCTGATATGTTGTAATTAAAACCCAGTGATTTCCTCAACTTAGTTTTTATAGCACGTCCTACCTGCTGTGCACACTATCCAGGCGCCACTCCAGAGCATTTCCTGTTGTGAGAAAGTACCTCACATGAGATTCTTGTGCTGTAAAGAGCTTGTGCGAGCGTCAGCTGTGAATAAAGTCTAGACGTCATTCTCTGTGGTCTCCTAGACTAAATGGCTTTTCACATGTCGCCTGGTGGGCGTTTTAACGTAGCGGTTTGTTGTTGTGCTGTTCAGTTTGAAGTAGGCCATATGCACAACTTTTTAACTCTCTTATCATTAATCTAAAAGCAAAAAAAAAAAAAAAAATGATGACCTCAGATCTCTGTAGGTACGTATTAAATCTGGCTTGAGATGAACTCATTCCTGACATGGACTTTTGTACTGCTGTTCATTTAAGGCAGGGGTGTCCAAAGTCGGTCCTGGAGGGCCGGTGTCCTGCAGGTTTTGCATGTTTCCCTGCTTTAACACACCTGATCCTAATTAATGGCCATCATCAGTCACATGTCTGTTAATGACACAGTCACTTGTATCAGGGTGTGAAGAAGGAGGGAAACATCTAAAACCTGCAGGACAGCAGCCCTCAAGGACTGACTTTGGCCACTCTTGATTTAAGGTAATCAATAATCAATAATCACTTAAGGGTGCTTTTCAGTATATTTCATTAATGGGTCGTTTTGTATTATATTGTGCTGAAAAATGCAGTTTAGTTTAGTATTTGTGTACATGATTATGAATTAGAGCAAAGTTGTTGTATGTTTGCATCATGTTTGACGATGCAACGGAGAGAAATACTTACCAAGAGGAAAGCTGTTTGTTTTTTCACTCTTCAAGAAGTGTTACGTGTCACGATTGATGATTCACTGATTCTGCATGAGACAGCTGGATGAACTCCAAAACATAATATATCAAATTAATGTTCACGTATCGAACAGCATACCTCATACACTGTGACAGGAAGAACAGCTTTGTGCAACAGCATTACTCATAATGATGGTTGTAGGATATGATTGTCCTTATGCAAACAAACGGCGATGTATAAGTCAACCCTGATCTACTGCACACTCTTTCTGCTGCCTCCAGGCTTCCAGCTATCATTATTTGTCCATCTGTCTTTGTCCTCCAAACCACTCCCTCCAACATTTATCATCATTCTTTCATCCTCTGCTCTCCTCTGCTTATTTAATTATTCTGTCACACTGATAGTGTCCCTTTAGTTTCCTCGTTCACCCCTGAATGCATCTATCCATCCAAGAAGTTCTACCTCACTTACTTATGTACAGTATTTAGTCTTACAGAACCCTGTCTGCAGCAGCTGTGTTATTAAGTTCTAGCTAGTTAAGTATTCACATTCCTCCAAACAGGAGTGACAGCTATTGTCAAATTTAGATGTGGAGTTCAGTTCCAAACCAAAAATTAGGTATGGCTGTCTTGAATGCCTGATACTTAATTTTTCTTAAATGAAAAATGGAAGTCATAAAGAACACTTTTTCCTATTGTTTATTGTCCACTAATCCTTTACCCTGAGTGTCCGTCTAATGCTTTTTCTTTTTTTTTAATAATCTCACTTAGTCAAGTATCTCAGATTTCATTAATACTTTTTTTTTTTTAATGTACACTGGCCTTCTCACTCTGTCTTACACTCTTGATCTGGTTCGGATAGCAAGTGTACTACTAACAGTATTTTCTCACAACCCAGTCTTACCTGAGCATTTTTATCAACCTTTGAATTCATATGAATTGACGACATGGCAGCAGAGAGGAAAGTTTATTATAGCAAGTGTTCCAACAGCTGTTTATAAGAATGCCGTTACTGTATTATAATTTGACTTCGTTTGACTTTAACAATGAAAACACAAGGCCCTTTAGAACCGTCAGCTTGTAAAACCTGACAGGTTCTCTGGAAAACTGTCCATCAGAACTTTTATTTCTCTAACCAATCTCAGAAGAAAATAGGGAAATGCATGAATCACAAAATAAAATATTTGACACTTTCTGCTTTTAATGCAACTTATGCTAATGTTTATCAGTATTTTTAAATATCACGATAGTTTGCAGACATTAAAAATGTGCATGTGACATATGTATCACTGAACTGAATTTGATTAAATTCTGCAGTTTCTTAATAATCAGCAGAGCACCACTGTAACAAGCAGTTTTAATGATATCAGCTTTTTTTCTTTCTCTTCCTACTCTGCAGTGGTGTCTCTGCTCTGTATCCTCCTCATCATTAACCAAGTCCCAGCTTAATCCATGCATGCAGTTAGGGCCTTATCTATCATGTTGAAGCACAGAGGTTGAAAGCTAATTAATGAGGCCTCAAAGTTAATGCGAGATTTGTCGTGATTCTCATGTCATGCGAGTACCAGCGGGAGTTGGACAGCACATTAGAGGAAGCACATGTGGGAGCAATCAGCCTTTCAGCTCATCTTCCTCATTTACATCTACCCATCAACTGCTCCTCATGATCTTCCTGTCACTCATATGGCTCATATGAGCTCATATGAGCCATATGAGCCCATATATGAGTCTGCAGGACTCATATATGGGCTCATATGCTCATATGCTCCAGGTTTCTACCTCTTAAAGTGGAGTTTTTCATTGCCACTGCTTGGCTTAAAAGGGTTTTTTTTTCTCACGTTGTGGCAGTTTTTTTTACTTGCCATTATCCTTAATTAAGATTTAATATAAAAATCTTAGTTAATGATATTTGCTCGGGGGTCATACTCTGGGTCTCTGTAAAGCGCCTAGAGACAATTGACTTGACAATTGAATTGAATTTAACCTCTGTCTGCCCTTCATGACTTGCCCTTATTTCTTATTATTTATTTTCTTGCTACTTTCCACAACCCAACAGAACAGTGAGATCTGTGTACAATTTGTTCTTTCCATTTTCAATTGACAATCAATTAATAAAAAATGTTTAAATGAGTGGTCATTTGGTAGTCAGCACTGTTGCCTCACAGAAAGAGTTCCTGGTTTGAACCTTGGTGGGGCCTTTCTGTGTGGAGTTTCCATGTTCTCCCTGATCTTACGTGGGTTTTCTCCGGGTACTCTGACTCTCTCCCACAGTCCAAACACATGTATGTCAGGTTAATTGGTGTCTCTAGATTGCCCGTGGGTATGAGTGTGAGTGTGTCTGGTCGACATGTGGCCCTGCAATGGACTGGTCACTTGTCCAGGGTGTACCCCTGCCTTTTACCCTCTAAGAGAGCTGGAATAGGCTCCAGCAGATCCCCGTGACCCTGAAAAGAACTAAACGGACGTGTATAACGGATGGATGGTTATTTAGATATTTGTTTTGAATCAGATACCAAAAGACAAAACAGGCCTTATTTTTCAGACTTTCAATTTTAGGCTCAGTTTAAAAATACAAAATGGAAAAAAGAGACACAAGACCAAATTTGAATTAAATATTTAATTGTTCAGTGTGGGCAATGTAGTGAAACCATGGCAATGCTGTAACCACACCAGTTTGATTAGAGATGGTGGTTTTCGCACATGTTGGTACACCGTGGTGCGGTGTTGATGCGCACCAAAGGACATTGTATTTCAGTTTGTGTTCACATGTTTTCACCGTAGCCCATACGCCGCACCACGTCAAGTCATTTGATAATGGTCAGTGCTCCCATTGGTCAACAGCAGTCAGAGTGTCATGTTCCTATGACAACTAAAGCCAAGAGCTGAAAAGCATAGCGACAAAACTACTGCATGTTGTTGACCCAGTCTTGGCTATTTTTCTCTATATTATTTGTTTGTACCAATCTAGACGAGCCAAACAGCTTATAAGTAAAGTGGCTGGAAGTCGTTCATCCGCAACTGCTAGCATGAGTTTCTTTTGTCATGTTTACTTATCTTTTGTCTTGTCTACCTCATCTTTTCTTCCTTTACCCAGCTGGTTCTCTGTTTCTTCCCTCTTAAAGGAGAGTTTTTCCTTGCCATTGACAATTTGTTTTGTAATAGATAAAAGAGAAATAAAGTTAAATTGAACTGAATCTCCTCCTCAACTCAAAATGCGCTGTCCAGCGGACTACGGAAACCTCTTCCATGAAAGACGTGCCGAAACCCCCTCTTCAGATCGCTCTCGGTACACCTGTTTTTGTGCGCACCAGAGTGCGGGGGTGCTCACACTGACCCAAGTGAATCACGCTCATGACCGAAACTCCTTGGGGCCGACCTAAGAGGGTGAAGCGTGAAAACGCTGGTGTGACACATGCAGAAATGTCCCGCGCGCCGCAGCAGATTGATGTCCTGCAGTGCTCGGAAATAAGCGACAGAAGATTCTGTGCTCTTCTGATCTAAAGAGGAAAAGACATTTGTTATGTCTTCCTGATTTAGAGTTATACGTTTTGACCCTCTGAACAACAATAATACTCCATGGCTGATGGATCATAGATGGCTGGATGGAGATGGATCATGACGACTAGAAAACTGACGTTAATGTTAGGAAGGCTGTAATTTCTGGGTCACGTAAACCTGACCGGTTAAATATTAAAATCAAGTTTGGTCTTGTGGCCCGCTTTTCCATTTTGTATTATTCATCTGAGCCTAAAATTGAAAGGTTGTGGTGACAATAATTCATTGTACAGCACAGCAGGGGAACCGAAGTCTTCAGTTGAGGGATAACTCCAAATTTCCAGGACTTTCACAGGCAAACTACGAGTACCTGGAATCAGATTCAGAGTCTTGAAGGATGAGGACATGGCTCTCTGTTAAAAAGCAATAACTTGCTCCTTCAAGCGTGAACAGTGAAGTGCTGCCCCAAAGTCCAAGCCATGCTCATGACTTGCAGTATAAAAATAAAATGAGTTATAATAAAACTTAAGCATATTTGTGTGAAATAAAGCACTAAAAGAAGGAGATTACAAACATAGGCTACCAAAACTAATTCCCCAGTCTGTTTCTTTGTTTAACCTTCAAACAAAGCATCTAATTTGGATGCCTTCAGTATGTCCTTTGGGAAAATGAGTACAGAGCTACAGGTCACACACTGAAAAAGCTGGAATCATTCATGACCCCATGTACAGTGATCCCTCGCCAATTTGAGCTTTAAGATCCGCGGTTTTAGTTATTTGCGGATTTTTCAGAAATATATAATATCATACAAAAATCAAGAAAAAATTGCGGAAGATTCACAGGATGTTGGGCGCATTCTCTCACAGCGAAGAAATGTTGTGAGCCAGTCTGGCCCCTTTAAGAAGGTAGCCTAATGGGTAATCGTGCGGCCTTATGGGTAATGGAGTGTGTGAGTCGTGGGACGGCAGAATTAAAACAGGGTTAGATGAAATGTGGAGTGAACATAAACAGCAGCCCAGCGTGCCTAGATTTACATTCTCTGTTAACCAACAGGAGCCCAACAATACAACCTGTGTGATGTTACAAGTTCCCTGAAGTGCCAGAATAAAGTGGCCGTTCCATGTAGAGAAAACCGGACTTTTTATTTTGTTGTTGTTGTTAGCGTGTTAGCCGCTAATTACGAGCCAAAAATAGCACAATACCAGCGGTTTCTTTACTACGGTTCAGAGACCAGAGGCTGTGAAGGTAACAGAAAGACCACAGTTGAGCCTTTGTCTTGTGTCACTGCAGTGCCTCGCTACTTATTACGGGTTTTAAACACGTTATTTAGGCTCGGGGGACTCCAGCTCCTGTTCGCGGATTTTGATTTTCGCGCGGGGGGGGGGGGCACCGGCCCCTATTAACCACGGAAAGGGATCACTGTGTGACTATCTGAGTGGTCGCTGTTAAGTTGCTTACCTACTGACAGACGTGTAATGAGTACCAAAGGAGCACCTGCACCTCACAGCTCATATTTTGGAGTGAAAAACTCAGTAAAATGAAGGGTACAAAGAAGGCTACATTTATCTAACACACACACACTCACACACACACATACATACATACATACATACATACATACATATACATATATATATATATATATATATATATATATATATATATATATATATATATATATAAATTAAAACACATTTTTCATTCACTTGTGCTTATACAGAGCTGCTTATTCTGTTTAGATATGGGATTCTTTTCTTCTACAGTAACACAGCGATGAGCATATAAACAGTAACATAGGGATTGAATGTCTTGTCAAGGAGCACTTTGTCACGTGGAAGAACAGCGGATCGGACTGCTGACCGTCTGACTGGAAGATATTACTGACAACTTTCCCATTGCTTGTACCCCCAAAGAATAATTAGAGGAAGTTAAAGCTCTCCTTCCTGACAAATCGTTTTATTCTTGTTTTTTTTTCTTAATTACCATAGGTCAGTTCAAGTTGCACTTGCAATGCTCAACTTCAAAATGCTCTTCTACCCCTGTAGTCTCTATTAGCCCGTGATTAAAAAAAAAAAAAAAAAAGCCGGAAACACGCGCGGATCTGAAAAGTCGTACCAGCCGACGTCACATTGAACAGTAACCTCGCCCCCCAAAAAACAGGGAGCAGGCAGGGAGCAGAGCTTATTAATGAACGGACAGAGAGGTGCTAACAATTCAAAAAACATGGCAGAGATAGTGTGCTGTTTGCAACAGTAACAAATGTACTTTGCCTGTCTTGTCTAAGAAAGAGGATCTACGGAAAAAATGGATGACAATTGTTTTCGGAACACCACCAGTGAAGTATAACCCAACTTTACTTGTATGTTCTGATCATCAAATTGACTATTCAAATTACGGGGCGACAGCAACGGATAAGTTGTGCTTAAAACCTGGATCTGTGTGTGGGAACAGAGAATTTATGTTTATTGAAAAGAGACCACCCCCCCCCCCTCACATTGTTATTCCGTTGTCATAAAATGTGGTGTTATTTTTACAGTTTTACAAATTTGAACTTCAGTATTATTTCATATTAGTTCAACCCGAGTAACGTACGGTTCTGTGCCCCGAATTACTAACACAGACAGAAAGCACTGGTTAAGCCCGCGAGGGGACTATTTCTCACTTTCACCACCAGAGGGAGTATCCTCATATGTGAGTCATGTGCTAGCTCAACAGTTTTGGCATTGCAGCCCAGTACTGTGACGGGAGCAAAGCCGCACATACCGATAACTCCGTGCTGTTCTGTTTGTGTGTACTTTTGCAGGTAAGCATGCATAAACCTTCTCAGAAGAAGCTGTATATGAGTAAAGAAGAGTAGTAACCATTAGAGAGGAAGAGTTGGCCATTGATTTGCTTTGGTTATGAGTTGAAACAGGATTTGTAATTGTCAAGAATGGCGATGCTAATATTGCATTTAAGCTAACTCCAGACAATGTACAGAGGCCTAGTGAAGCTGTGAGGGAATGGTTTGTGTCTAGTAAGTTTTCTATGTTACTGCAATGAGCAATTATGCAAAGAGGGAGCTATAGTAGTACCTGTTGTGTTATATTTTATGTTTATTTGTACTTCCTTGGTTCAGAGAGTGTTGGTTAAAAAGGAATATGTATCGAAACAGTTTTTGGGCATTGCAGCCCAGTACTGTGACGGGAGCAAAGCCGAACATACCGATAACTCCGTGCTGTTCTGTTTGTGTGTACTTTTGCAGTACCCTGAACCCCGCATTGAAAAACTTAAAAAGCACACTGAGTCTGCTTCTCGTGTGCAACAAAATTGGTGGCCCGTACGGGGAATCAGTGGTGCTACTCTGGATGCAGAGGAAGATCTTGTTGTCAGCAGACAAGTCATGGAGCTGGAGGAACTGCAGGACCAGCTGAGTGAGATCCTGGTGCAGTTAAAGGTGGAGCAACTCCAGGAGGTGTGTCTGCAAGCTAAGATTTCTACTAACAAACAGGCAAGGAAGCACACACTAATCAGACTATTAAGTGAAGCAGCTGAAAAAGCAATTGAAGATGAGGAGGACGAGGTTGCTCATGCGTTTTTGCTCCGCTTGATATCCTGCGCAAAAAAATTAAAAGGAACTGAGGAGCAAGCACAGGAAATGGAAGACAGTACCAGTCAGGATGCTATTGCTTTAGCTAGCCTGCAAGAGCAATATGCAGCACTCCAGTCAAGTTTCCAGGCATCGCTTAAAAAGATTGAAGAGGAAATGACAAGACTAACAAAAAAAGTAACAAATCCAGCATCGACAAATGTTCTGCCTCAATCACCAACCACCTTTGTGACTCAAGTGCCTGAATTCACCATCAGGAGAGAATTTAAAATAAAAGGCCAAATAGGAGAAAGGGGTCAGAAAGACAAACTGTCCTATTCTAACTTAACTCACCAGATAGAAATGGGTCTAAAGCGAAATCACACAGAGGCAGAGATTATTGAAGCTGTGGTAAGGGCTGTCAGCCCTGGCCTAAACCTCCGTGATATGCTAGAAATCAAAACTGACCTCACTCTGCCACAACTGCGGACAATACTCAAAGGACATTACAAAGAGGACACCTCGGTTGACCTGTATCATCGCCTGATAAATATTACCCAAGATAGTCATGAGTCTCCCCAAAACTTTTTATTCAGGGCTATAGAACTAAAAGAGAGACTTCTTGCAGCGTCGAGAGAACCTGGTGTAGAGGAGCAATATAGCCCTGACCTGATCCAGAGAAAATTCCTCAGAGCAGTGGGAACTGGACTAATTAGTGACAATGTAAAGCACCAGCTGAAAAATTATCTGAATGATCCCTTGGTCACTGATGATGTCCTGATAGCTAAGACAAGTGAAGCCAGCAGCATTGAGTGGGAGAGACAACAGAAGTTTAAAAGAAACATTAAAGAACTGAAGGTGAGAGAAATCATAGCAGAATCACAGTGGGTTCCTGGAGCAACCATAGGAGCAGTAGGAGGACATGAACTGTCCCCCTCCACAGGCACAACAGTCAAAACAATAAAAACCTAACAAACAGTGTCTAGTACTGAAACTCAACTCCTTGACACCATCAAACAGTTAAAAGGAGAAATGGATGAAATTAAGAAACTGATCCATGAGTCCCCTAGGTTCACTGTATCACAACGCACAAGTAGAAAACGTGGCTGCAAAAATTGCCAGGACAACGACAAAGGAGAGCAGTGTGAACATTGCTTCAGGTGCGGACAAAGTGGTCATCTCTCCCGGGGATGTAGGACAGGAAGGGGCTCCACAAACAGGTCAGGACAAATAGATATGTCAGCCAGTACAGTCACATCCGTATTAGTACCCCCTGTGGAAAGCGAAAGTCACAGTGAGCCGCCTAAAGATATGAACCAGATTATTACAGATGCTATTCAGCACCTGGAGGCAAAGATAGCAGATGCAGCATCACAGAGAACAGAAGTTGTTTGTGTCAATCTCCTATCACCAAAACAAAGACAAGGACTTCTTAACCTCATTGGAAAGAAATACCTTATCAGGTGTCTGCTTGATGGTGTGGAGACGAAAGCGCTTTGGGACACAGGATCACAGGTCTGTCTTATAAATGAGAAATGGAGACGACAGAACGTTCCACATGCTACTATCAGAAGTCTCACCGAGCTCATTGGAACAGGCATTCTGGATGGGCGGGCTGTAAACAAGACCCCAATTCCCTTCTCTGGATGGGTGGAATTGAATTTTGGGTTACCTTCAGGTAGTTCCACACAGTTAGAACTGATTGTTCCAGTGTTAGTGGCAAGTGATGATGGGGTGGCAGAAGAACCAATTATTGGGTTCAATGTTATTGAACATTTGATTGAGTTGGGCATTGATCCACCATGTGTGGTGGCAGAGGCAGTCAGTGCAGCATTTTCTTTTGACTGTAAGAAAACAGAGATTTTCCTGAAAGTGATGAGACGTGGGGATGATAGGTTAGGCACAGGGATTGTGAAAACAGGCAGGGAAAGCATGATAATCTCAAAAGGTCAAACAAAGGGGGTGAACTGTAGTGTCAGAGCAGGACCACTGCCAGACCAACAGGATGCTCTGTTTGAATTATGTACACATCCTCAACTGCCAGAAGGACTGAATGTGGAACGAGGTGTGGTGCGCTTACAGAGAGGCCCTTGGTCCCGCCTGATCATTCCAGTCACAAATAACACTGCCCACGACATCACATTACCCCCCAAAGTTGTACTTGGACAAACTCAAGTAGTGAAAACTGTATATCCTGCACAGACAGTATCAGCGAATCTGGGACAACTTGAGACTGTGAACTACAATACTAGAGAGGGAACCAAACACATCACAGAGAACAACACAAAAGAACCAGAAAACAAAATAGAAAATGAGAATGATGATAGTTGGGACCCTCCAGTTCCTCTCAGTCATCTCTCCCCACTGCAGCAGCAAAAGGTCAAGCAACTTCTACGTGAGGAGAGTGGAGTGTTTGCACACAACGAGCATGACGTTGGCACCATACCCTCACTTCAGCTCAAGATCCGTCTGAGTGATCCCACACCTGTGACTAGAACGTATGTGTCGGTACCAAAACCACTTCACAAAGAGGTAAAAGAGTACCTGGAAGACTTGTTAAACAGGGGCTGGATAAAAAAATCCAAGTCTTCTTATTCAAGTCCCATTGTCTGTGTGAGAAAAAAAGATGGCAGCCTCCGTCTGTGTTGTGATTATAGGGAGTTAAATAAGAAGTCTGTCCCTGACCGCCATCCCATTCCACGCATACAGGATATGCTTAACAGTCTCATGGGGAGCTCCTGGTTCTCGGTACTTGACCAAGGCAAGGCCTATCACCAGGGTTTTCTGGAAGGAGTCCAGCCGCCCACTCACTGCATTTATCACACCATGGGGCTTATATGAGTGGGTGAGAATCCCTTTCGGTTTGTCATCTGCACCCGCTGAATTCCAGAGGTCAATGGAGGAGTGTTTGCTTGGACTGCGGGATGAAATATGCTTACCTTATTTGGATGACAATTTAGTACATTCTAAGACATTTGAAGACCATCTAGAGCACCTGAGGAAGGTCCTTCATCGCTACAAGAGCCATGGAGTAAAGTTGACTCCAAAAAAATGTGAGATCTTCAAAATCCAAGTGAGGTTTCTAGGGAGACTTGTCACCAAAGATGGCTACACCATGGATCCTGCAGAAATTGCTCCAGTGCAGGTGTTGAGACAAAAACCACCTACGACCATTGGGGAACTCAGGAAATTGTTAGGATTCATATCATACTATCGTTGTTACATTCAAAACTTCTCCTGCATAGCCAAACCTCTCTATGACCTCCTCTCCCCAGACAAAAGTAGGAGCGGCACCCGCAATCAACAGAAACAGAAGAAGAAATATAACAATGGGGGCCAGCTGCCATCATCTCACCCAATTGTGTGGTCAGCTGAGCACCAACAGACTCTTTGCCAGCTTCTGGACCTTCTCTCTCAACCTCCAGTTCTAGGATACCCAGATTGAGTTGAGCCTTTCGTCCTTCACTGTGATGCTTCACAGAAAGGCCTGGGAGCAGTCCTTTATCAGAGGCAGCAAGGAAAGCTGGTGGTGATTGCATACGGATCCAGGACTTTAACTGCTCCTGAGAAGAACTACCACCTCCACTCAGGAAAACTGGAGTTCCTGGCTCTGAAGTGGGCCATATGGGAACGATTCAGGGACTACCTCTACTACTCTCCACCATTTGTAGTCTACACTGACAATAATCCACTCACATATGTGCTTACTACAGCCAAACTGAATGCAACTACCTACAGGTGGGTAGCTGAACTCGCAGATTTCCAGTTTTCAATTAAGTACCGGCCTGGGAAAGCAAACAGGGATGCGGATGGCCTCTCGCGCATGCCCTTGGACATGGAGCAATATATGCAGAACTGCACACATGCTGTTGTACCTGAGGTCATGAACAGTATCACACAGGCTATCGCAGTGCAGGTTCAAGAAGCAGAACCATGGTTGTGTCCCATAACAATTAATGCCCTGTTTCATGAAGAGAATAATGTGACAATGAGTTTAGTGGGGGAGACCTCTAAGGTGACCCTGAGAGAAGCGCAAAGAGAAGACCCCGTCATCGGTGAGGTTCTGAATTATGTAATGTCAAATAAGTGGCCAAAAGAGGGGATGATGCGAGTCAACAACAAAACAGCTGTCCTGATCAGACAAAAACAGAGACTGTATCTAGATGATGATGGGTTGCTGTGTAGAAAAACATCTACCCGATCACAGCTTCTCCTTCCAAAAAGGTTCCATCCTCTAGTTTACAAGGAGCTTCATGAGGACATGGGTCATCTTGGAGTAGAGAGAGTTTTGAATCTCATCAGAGACCGCTTCTACTGGCCTCATATGCAAAAGGATGTTGAACATCATGTCACACGTGTTTGCAGATACCTGAAAATTAAGCGTCCTAACAGACCAGCAAGAGCTCCACTGACAAACATAGTCACCACATACCCCTTTGAGCTTGTTTCCATTGATTTTCTGCACTTGGAGAGATGCAAGGGTGGGTATGAATACATCCTGGTAGTGATGGACCACTTCACAAGGTTTGCCCAAGCCTACCCCTGCCGTAATAAAGCTGCCTCAACTGCTGCGGAAAAAATATTTGGAGATTTTGTGCTGCGTTTTGGATTTCCCACAAGACTCCATCACGACCAAGGGAGGGAGTTTGAAAATAAACTGTTTACCAAGCTTGAGGAATACAGTGGAGTCAAGGGATCCCGGACAACCCCCTATAGACCTCAAGGGAATGGCCAAGTGGAAAGGTTTAATCGAACATTGTTAGCCATGCTCAGAAACCTGCCCGAGGCTGCGAAAGCAGACTGGAAAGCTTCCTTGACAAAAGTAGTGCATGCCTACAATTGTACACGACACGAGACCACAGGGTTTGCCCCGTACTTCCTATTGTTTGGTCGCCAGCCAAGACTCCCCATTGACCTCATGTTTGGGTTCAAGGTAAAAGACCAAGACTCATCTCACTCAGAGTATGCTGAAAAGTGGAGATCCAGAATGACTGAGGCTTACCAGTTGGCCTCAAAGTCGGCCAGCAAAGCAGGAGTCCGCAGTAAGAGTCTCTATGACAAAAAAGTGTATGGAGCAGATTTGCAGCCTGGATGCAGAGTACTGGTCCGCAATCTGAATGAAAAAGGAGGACCAGGGAAGTTAAGGTCATTCTGGGAAGATCAAGTATACAAGATAGTTCAGAGGAGACACCAGGATAGTCCAGTGTATGAGATTAAGCCAGAAAATGGCAAAGGTCGCACTAGAGTCATGCATAGAAACCTTCTCCTACCTTGCGACTTTCTCACTGAGGCAACGTGCAACGTTCCAGCTGAACCTAGGAAACAGAGGGAGGCAAACAACTCGCATTATCATAGGGAAGAAGAGCGCGATTCGGAGGATGATGACCGGTGGGAGTCCATCGTCAGGTCACAACCAAGAGACCTTCAGGAGTGTTGTTCAACTGTGGAGGATCCGGAGTATGGGCAAGACAATGGAGCACCAGCACCTACTGACTTGGGGAGTGACAGCACGACAAAACAGGTGGCACCAACAGAAGAGGATGCGTCGCTACAAGAGGGGACCACCGAGACATTGAACGTGGAGGATACACACCCAGCCAGTGAAGACGAGTCTTCCCAGTCAACTGCCAGCGCCCAAGAGGTTCCAAAGAAAACATATCCTTTTCGTATAACAAAGTCGAAAATGATATTTACATACCATAGCTTAGGGCAACCTACATTGTCACAGGACTACATTGCAGAGTAGTTGTTGATTTGTAATTGTTATTTGTTGTTAATTAGGAAAGAGACTGTGTTATATTTTCCTATGTGAGAAATGGCAACATAAGAGTTATTAGAATAGTTGTAAATGTACAATTCCTTGAAGTTGAGTTTTGTGTGGAATATCAGCCATTTGCGTACCTCATTGTTGAATGGCAGGCTACTCTTATGTCATAGTTACTTACCTTCAGAAGGAATGCAGATACCCGTTTCTTAGGCGGACGAAGCAGTGGACTGTCGTAGTGCACAATGACATCTGCTGCAACCATATGGCATCAACAGGAGATGTATGCCATGTGGTGGACTGGTTACAGTTGGCATTCTTAAAGACTCTCTATAGACTGTTTTTCTGACTCCTACACAGAGTTAGTCAGCCACTATGCAATGCATGTCAACATGTGAACTTGTTTTTTTCATAATGTGAATTGGTATATAATGGCGGGACGCCATTTGTTTTGCAGGGGAGAGTGTGGAAACAGAGAATTTATGTTTATTGAAAAGAGACCACCCCCCCCTCACATTGTTATTCCGTTGTCATAAAATGTGGTGTTATTTTTACAGTTTTACAAATTTGAACTTCAGTATTATTTCATATTAGTTCAACCCGAGTAACGTACGGTTCTGTGCCCTGAATTACTAACACAGACAGAAAGCACTGGTTAAGCCCGCGAGGGGACTATTTCTCACTTTCACCACCAGAGGGAGTATCCTCATATGTGAGTCATGTGCTAGCTCAACAGTTTTGGCATTGCAGCCCAGTACTGTGACGGGAGCAAAGCCGAACATACCGATAACTCCGTGCTGTTCTGTTTGTGTGTACTTTTGCAGGTAAGCATGCATAAACCTTCTCAGAAGAAGCTGTATATGAGTAAAGAAGAGTAGTAACCATTAGAGAGGAATAGTTGGCCGTTGATTTGCTTTGGTTATGAGTTGAAACAGGATTTGTAATTGTCAAGAATGGCGATGCTAATATTGCATTTAAGCTAACTCCAGACAATGTACAGAGGCCTAGTGAAGCTGTGAGGGAATGGTTTGTGTCTAGTAAGTTTTCTATGTTACTGCAATGAGCAATTGTGCAAAGAGGGAGCTATAGTAGTACCTGTTGTGTTATATTTTATGTTTATTTGTACTTCCTTGGTTCAGAGAGTGTTGGTTAAAAAGGAATATGTATCGAAACAGTTTTTGGGCATTGCAGCCCAGTACTGTGACGGGAGCAAAGCCGAACATACCGATAACTCCGTGCTGTTCTGTTTGTGTGTACTTTTGCAGTACCCTGAACCCCGCATTAAAAAACTTAAAAAGCACACTGAGTCTGCTTCTCGTGTGCAACATGTGCCATCAAAACAATTGACCCCAGCTGGCAGGCTGTAAGTAAAAAATGATTTTTTTTTCCCCCAACTACAGTTGTTATTCCAAAAGCCTGTTATTCTACTCGTTAATAGACTGTAGCATGCATGACATTGGGACAAGCTATAGGTAACGTTGTCCATAACCACTCGCTAACTTCTACCCAGAGAGTAACGTTAGCTTGCTAAATCTATAATCTTCCAACCTAAAATTTGATAACTTGGTGTTTACAGAGTTTTTTGACCAGGATCAAAAAAATATGACTGTATTTCTGAGGACATTTTTCATGTGTTTTGCTATTTGTTGCCAGTTATCTCTATTTAAGTTGATGGATACCAACTGAAGGAGAACCCACTAGAGGGAGCGCCACAGTGCTGTTCGCCAATCAGAGGCGAGATGTTTGCATATCATTAATATCAATAAGAATCCTTTCGTACTATCCTCGCCCTGTTTTCACCTAACTGAAACAACCTGAAACAAAACAACCGTAGGATATTTTTCGTTGAAACCAACTCTCAGGGCATTATTTCAGACTAAAGACCACGGCAAAATTAATGAAATGAGATGGAATGAGACCTTTAATTCAAGAAATTCAGGACTGCCCACTTACCCCAGAGATGATTTACTTCCCCTCATCTGTTTTGCATACAACTCGGTGTCACGAGCACACATAATTTACAGTTAGTCTAAAATGAACCCTGCTGAATCAAAACATAATCACTTCTGTTAATAATGCATAATGGCAGGAAATTTAATGTTGATATCTAATGTCAGTGTGTTAAATATTCATTACTGAATAATGATACAATGCTGCACAGCAATAGTATACACTGACACAGAAAGAAAGCACATGCTTGTGTAGATATCCATGCTTATAAACACACAGCTACAGCCCATTTAGTGCAGACAGAGGCTAAAGATAGACACAGGCTAAAGGTCCACATCAGTGACTGAAAGTGGAGTGAAACTTTGGAGATGCAGTGTCCTTGCTGATGGTCTGCAAGTGTTCTCTGGAAACTGCATACTAACCTACAGTTCCAGCCTCTAACCATCCCAGAGATTACCTCCACCTGTCTACATAGTAGCGGTGCAACAGTACAGGTGGCTCACGGTACGGTACATATCTCGGTTTTTGTGTCACGGTTTCAGTACGGATTCGGTACGGTTTTGATATGTGTTTTGTACGTGAAGTTACAATTAATTTCTCTAAAATGATTTATTTATTTTGCTTCTCAGAACAAGTTCCAAACAATTTCAGTGCATAATAACATAATACTTCAAGTAAACAGTTAGTTACCAAGCACAACACTTCAATAAACTCAGAGTACTGTAGACTTACCTTTGTTTCCTTGCCTATTACTATTACATCATAGCATAAAATACATATAAAGACATTAAACACAAAAATGTGAATAAGAAACACTGTTAAAGTCCATTTTATTCTTGACTTTTAGTGCACACTAAGTAGTAGTATAAAAATAGAGGTAAGCAGTTGCAAAAGAAAAAGTGCAATTTATTTATGACAAATTGGGGAAACATTAATTCAGAGATTCAGAAATACCTACTGCTTTGCATATTTCAAATGAACATATTATTAATACATAGACATACATAATCAATCCATAAAAAGGTTCTGACATGGCTTCTAAACACTCCCACTGCTCGGGTTATGTTCTTGTATTTATCTGAGGTGGCACAGTAGGTTTGTTGAAAAGCCTTCTCTATGGACAGTTGTTGTTTTGCTGCCGTTACCTTTCCGGGGTGTACGGAAAACATAATATCAGGATGATTACGCTGGAGATGCTTGTCCATATGGCTTGTGTTTCCATTTGAGTATGGGACATGTCTCAAGCAGCATTTACAAGTTTCTGTTAACTGTTTTCACTCCCTCACTGGTGTATTCAACGGCAAAACCAAAATGCTCCCACAACGGCGATTTAAATAAGTTTCTTCCAACTTCTCCCCTACCGATGGCCATGCCTGCTTGTTTTTTTTTTTTCATTACCTGTGTCCATGAGCTGCAGCCAACCGGCCAAAGTGTGATAGGTTAGTCACTGTGAGTGAGCGGAGGCGAGTGGACATTGAAAAGGCACACACGCTCACGTGCAAGTCCAATGCAAAATTATTGGAACATAAATCCCGCGGGACATAAAAGCGTATTAACCCATGTGGGTCGTACCGAACAGTTCGGTATTTTACCAAGTACCGTTGCATCCCTACCAGGGCCGTCGCAAGGGGGGGGCGGGGCCCGGGGCAGACTTGAGATGCGAGGCCCTTTTCAGGATAACCTATTGACCTATTGGTCAAGTGTGAGGCCCGTTATAGGTACGTCACAGCGCGGGGCCCTGGGCGACCGCCCCCTTCGCCCCCCCCTTGCGACGGCCCTGATCCCTACTACATAGATGTCTCTGGGATATCAACTAACATGCTGGTGTGCAGTCTGATCCTCTGACCACTTTAGTGTTGCTGCCTACATCTGTTTATATATTTCTGTAGTTCATGCACCAACAATGTACCAGTCATAATATAGGTACATGGAATTCTAAGTTCTCCAGCTAATGGATAACTACTATTAATCTATTTTGTCCCATATAAGATTACCAAGATATCGGTGTCTCTGTTCTCTCTGTCCTCCCACCTCTCTGTCTTGTCTCCCTCCTCCTTTCTTCCTTTACAGAGCTGGCCTTCAGCAGGAAGGTCTCTCCTTATGATCCAGGTCCTGCTCAAGGTTTCTTACTCTTAAAGGGGAGTTTTTCCTTGCCACTGTTTGGCTTTAAGGTTTTTCTCCTGGTAGGGGGGAGTTTTTTTTTACTTGCCATTGTTTCTTGACTTAAGATTTAATAATATTACTTATATTTAATAATATTAATATTGCTCAGGTGTCATGCCCTGGGTGTCTGAAAAGCAGCTTGGGATATTTTGTATTGTAATAACACGATACAAAAAAAGTTGAATTGAACTGAATTGAAATCAAATGATACTGAAAGGCTCGAACATGAAGCAAACTGCAGTGACTGGCTGCAATTTATTCTTTTTGATTGTTAGATATACTGTTAAAACATTAATGTTTCACTTTTTTTCAAGTGACTTTCATTTTGGCCTCAATGTTGACAAACATTTTGGAAATAATTCCACATTTCCATAGACTGTATATAAACTCAGTGAGCTGCATGGACTTTTTCACCTTCACCTCAGAGTGCAAGTCAAGCTCGTGCAAATCTCATTAATAGTTCTCCTAGTTCTTCCTGACATAATGCTTTTTTGCTGTTGAGAAGGCAGATGACCCATCTGTCCATCTGTCTGCATATGCAACATCCATCGCCCTGAAGGGGAAGTATTATTGATGGCACTTTGGCTTATAGCTGCATGCAAAGTCAAGTGACTAAGTGCTGATGCCGACAGACTTACTGCTACATTACTGAAAGGGAAAGTGACGGCTAATACTTATTGGGTAACCTTTAGAAATGTTCAGCTCCAAACTTTTTCTCATTGAGCCAAATTACATCACCACTGACACCAGAATGAATAAATAACATCCATGAAATAGTTTACAGAAGAGGGGTTTCATAATAATTTACACAGGATAATCTCTGCTATTGAAAACATCAGCAGTGATCTAACTGCTTTATATTCAGCTCCTTACACCTAATGGTTCCATATTTGTGAAATGTGCTGACTGAGTCTCATCCAGGTGGTTATATGAGAAGATTGACACAGCCGGTGTATTCTGCTGTCTATGCCCATGTATATTTTTCTATTAGCTAAACCCAGCTGACAGTTAGTGACAGTTGGCCTGTCAATCACAGAGCTGTCAGAGATAGAAACACAGTTTCATCTACAGGCGGTTGAGAGCTGCCAGCTGGCTTACCTGCATTAATTTGGACCCAAGCCAGCGAAGGGAAAGACTGAAAACTCCAGACAGAAAGGCCAACGGCAGAGACGTTCTTGCTGTGAGGC
This sequence comes from Hirundichthys speculiger, assembly GCA_018398805.1. Classification (NCBI taxonomy): domain Eukaryota; kingdom Metazoa; phylum Chordata; class Actinopteri; order Beloniformes; family Exocoetidae; genus Hirundichthys; species Hirundichthys speculiger. The sequence continues at coordinate 3,841,702 of JAGFBZ010001224.1, forward strand.
GACAGCAGTAACCACTGCTCCAACATGTCATCCCTGAATGTATAATACATGGTTAGTCATACTGCGAGGTTGGCAGACAGCCAACAAGAACTCAAAGAGGTCTCTGTGCCTGGAAAAGAAATCATCCAGTGCATAAACCTGATAAAACCACAAATGAACAAATACTGGGGGAAAAAAAAAAAATCACAGATATAACAGCATGGTGTTTCAGTTTTCTCATCACATTGTCAAATATCCTCTTTATACCTCATGAAATGTCAGACTCCTCCCTTTAAAACTGAGAAATGTAATAGTTTGCAGATCTTCCTCTCACCAAAGAGGATCATTCAGATTGCAACACATCTGAAATTAATGATCTTTGTGAACCTGTCTGGTTTTCTCTTTTCATTCAAGTTTATAACCATGACAATATTGTTTTGGTGTAAGGGTTACATTAGGGATGCACGATTTTTTTAAAACGATACCGTTAACCGATAACTTTCAGCTCCTAAAGGCCGATACCGATACCGATACCGATAACCAATAATACAAAAGGCAAGGCAAGTTTATTTGTAGAGCACAATTCGTACACATGCAATTTAAAGTGCTTTACAGATGCATAAATTCACAAGAAGGCAAATAGAATCATTCCAGACAAGCATAAAAATAATCATTAATAAATTAAATTAAAAGTTAATTTAAAAGAAAAACAAATTAAATTAAAAATGAAGAGTGCAGATAAAATCCTTTCAGTTGCCATATGCACATCTAAACAGAACTGTTTTCAGCCTGGATTTGAACATTGTCAGACTTGAGGCCTGTTTCACATCTTCTAGAAGACTGTTCCAGATTTTAGGAGCGCAAAAATGAAATGCAGCTTCATCTTGTTTAGTCCTGACTCTGGACACCAGCAGGAGACCACTACCTGAGGTTCTCAGAGTCCAGGTTGGTTCATATGGATCTAACATGTCAGAGATTTACTTTGGGGCTACACACATTTACCTAAGATCATTACATCAATACTATAAACAAAACCAAAAGCAGTTTTGACACTTTAAATGAACAGATATTTATTTTTCCCAATGAAAAACTACTGGCAAGCATCTCAAACATTTTCGTAAAGCTATCAAACAAACCTATTTGATATCTCACATCAACTTAAATAAGGTGCATTACTTAATGATATTTTAAAATATCCTTGAACTGATGTAAATACATGCATCAGAATTACTAACTGAAAAATGCATTCCTCAATGACAATAAAAAAGAATGCACAGTGCATAATGTACTTACACAACTTAGGCTTGTCTGTGTAAATAAACTAAAAAAGTGCACTCCATAGTAACAAAAAAAATTACGTTGAAAGGATTTCGGCTTGTCAATCATTTAAATGAATGCCTTTAATTAGAGTAAATGATGTTCGGTAGTTTTTTTTTTGTGGGAGGGGCGTTTAATCTCATGGAAGCTTTAGATGAGAGAGATGATGGAGAGGAGCGGGGGGGGGGGGGGGTCTGTTGCTGGGTTGCTCACATTAGCTCATGTTAGCTCACGATAGCGCGATTTCAAAACTCCATGGAAGCGATGGTTATGTTTCAGGTGGCTGATCATGGTTTGACGTATTAAAGCTTGTGCTATTTTTCCCCCCTTCACTTGGAGCATTTGTCACAAATAACCAGCGAACTATCTTCTTCTGAACTTTAACGAAGTTAAATCGCCTCCATGTTTTTTTTTTGTTTTTTGTTTTTAATCAGCACACTGTGCCGCAATGCTGCATTCAAGGTGTAACATAAATTCCTCCGTTCCCTCGTTCGCTAGTCGTTCTTTGGGCCTTTTCTATTTTTTCTATTTTGTAAGTGTAACATGTGGAAAAATACTGCGAATATCAATTCAAGTCAGCAACTACCAAAATGATGACCGAGTTAGCAAGTTGTTTTCTGGCATGAGGGGGTATTCTTGATTTTCCTTACTGAGAAATCGTTTTTCTGATTATGCCGACATCACTTGAACACAACATTCACTGCTGGTTATTCAAGGCTCAGAGGGGGTGAGGCACTGTCGTGTTGACAAAAATATACATGTTATCGGGGCTATTCGTCATGATATCGGACTTATCGGGATGACTTCATAATTTCCTGTTATCAGCCCGATAGTTATCAGCCCGATAGTTATCAGCCCGATAGTTATCGGCCCGATAGTTATCGGGTCGATAATTATCGTGCACCCCTAGGTTACATATTCTGCACAAATCAGAACAATTTGGGGGGATACTGAAAATGAAAAGAAAAAAAAGCCATTTTTACCTTTACTCTGACTTTTATCAACTCTCAATATGAACCAGACACATTTAATGTTTTCTTTTCTCTTCAGCTTCACTTCGCTAATATCCAATAACTTTTGCACTTCAGGCCTGCAACACTTTCCAAAAAAAAAAGGTGAGACAGCAGCTTTTATCACTTTGTGATGTTCCTCATCACAACACTTGAAAGGCGCCTTCACGTTGAGCGTGTATAAAGCAATGAAAGGTTTCAGTTGTTATTTTCTTTCATGGAGCACATGATAAGACGCGCAACAGTACAGGTTATTCATTTAAAAAGTCTCTACGTATTCTCAGCACCCTCCAGTACCCTTTTCGTCCTCAGCCATGGTTTTGTAATGTGTGCAGAATGTGTTTTTTTTATTGTCTTGTTGAAAAATGCATGGTTGTCCACAGAAAAGCTGTCATATTTTATTCTTACACATGTTATTCTAAAATCTCAATATACGTTTCTTAATCAATGCTGCCATCACAGAAACATAAATTATCTTCATCAAGGGTGCTGATACAGCCCCATACAATCGCAGACTTTGTCTTTCTGACTTTTTACTAATACCAGTCTGCATGGTCTGGATGGGTTCATACACACAGTTCACACAGCAGCTATTTCTTTAAGAGATCTGGGCTGCTCATTTGTCTGACTACAATTCACATTTCTACTGTGTGATGGCATTCAAACTAAATGCTTTCAAACCCAGAGGGATACAGTATATGCTGCGTCTGGACCAGCTTAACAGCTCTAATTTTTTTCCTTTTTTTTTTGCACAGAGTAAAGTTTTAAGTATCATTTGTGAAAATAGCTCCATATTGCAGTGCTAGGATTCCCTCTCTGCACAGGAGGAGTCCCTCTGTAATCCTTTACCCATGAGATTATGTCCTCTGTTAATGAATGACAGTTCATGATGAAGTGCCATCTGAGGGTTGGGAGATCACATGTACAGTGCTCCAGGCTGTTTGCTTTTTTTTTTTTGTTGTTGTTGTTGAGTGATTTGATGATATTAAACACAGTAGAAGAAAAAAAATACAGATGAAGAAGGAATATTGTTTTTCAAAAACGTTTCTTGTTGACACAGTGGAGATTCATTGCCGGTCTGCTTCACAAAAACTCAGCCGTTGAAGAGAAAATACTCCTCAAATGCAAAGCCTCACCTGTTTGTAATTGCATTACCCATATTTCTTTTTCTCTCACCAAAGGTAGCACTAAACTATTCCTCTCCTAACTTTTGCCTGAAATGCCACAGTTACATTAATGAAAGAAATTAAGTTGTAGAGGTTAAAATGTAGTACTGTTTCTTTCTTGGGTTCAGATTCTATGCAAAGAAATGAAATTCAAGGTAACCATAAAAATCTTTATGCAATGTACTTTTTTCTGTCTTTTCCAGATTTGGACTTGTAATCTGGCGACACTTCCTTAACTTTGTATTATGGAGGAGCATTAGTTGTGTCTTTTTATAACCTCAGACAATCTTCTTGAACTGCACTAGAGTCAGAATAATAAAAAATGCTCCTTTAGGATTGTGGCAGCTGAAAACATCCAAGCAAATGTTGCAATCTGAATCAAAAACCTGTAACTCTCAGTGTATGAGTTGCAGTTTGTAGATGGTTGTTTCTCTTGGCAAGGAAAGTTTGAAAGCAGTAACTGCGAAGCTGATACCTAAAATAATTGATTTAATTCTTGAAATAAGGAGCAACATCTCTTCAGAAAAGGCCGTTCTGATGGGATCTTGTAAAGAACAGCTCCGGTGATGAGATATTACCCCTGCAGGTTTTTATGTCTTTGTCTTTCCTCAGGCACACTGTGTATTAAACTTCAGCATGTGATTAATATCAGAGCATTTTTCCTGGCACCGGTAATGGCACCAGCTCCCAGAGTTTTTCCCCAGTGCCACATCCCTCAGCTTACCCAAACAAAGGGACGGCGGTAACGGATTGAAGCCTTGAAGCTTCTGGTAATGTTCTCTTGTACTTGAGGTTTTCTAGTTACTGTGATTCAGTGGGGGGAAAGTTATTTAACCCTCACTAATGCAGTGTGTAGCTTCTCCCTCCTTGAACAAACATGCCAGAAGACATATCCTGCGATCATAAAAATATGTTATTAACTTGGTTAAAAACTATTCAACCCATTTTAAAGGTAAGGACAGGAGTAGAAATTTGATCTAAAAAAATTCAGTTTTGTGAGTGGAGGTCTCTGTAATGTTTAGTGAAATCTAATCAAGGAAAGTCAACAGTGAAATTCACACCAATTCAGACCCGAGTACATTCACACAGAACTCATCCTCAAATAATACTAACAATAATAATAAATCAAGTTCAAAATGTGACTTAAAGATTACACTATGATACAATGGAAAAAGGAAAGAATAGAATAACAAGAACAGAGGCTTAAAGACATCACTGAAACTGGCAAACATCACGGGTTTAAAAGGAGCTCAAAAGACTTTCATTCATGTTAAAATATCTGTTTCATATTCATTTGTAGAACTATATTTACCTATGTATGGATGTGTGTGTGTTCATTTCATGTATGCACGGTACTACATGTACTGTATATGTACTGTCATGCTTCTCGGTATAAGTTACAGTGCCTGTTTTCTTGTAAGCGCTCAACAGACACAGTCCAGCCATCGTTGTCAGAGCTCCTGTCCCTCTGTTCCCAGGTATTATATAAAGAAACATTGAAGCCTCATTTATAAAACATGCTCTCTGACTTCATCGTTCCAACTGTAGTGACAGGGAGATATCAGAATTACACTGCAAACATCTAGCATAGAGCAGGCCGTGTTTATTTTTAGCTTTGTCTGTATTTGAAAAAAAAAAAACTTACCAGGAAGATAAATCCTCAACCTGGAAAAAACAAGATTACAATATTTAAGCTCTTTACAAACACACCTCTGTTAACAGTGTTGCAAGAAAAGAGATTAGGGTTAAACGTTTTATCAGTGAATCATTGTAAAAAAGTCTACAGCAAAAAGAACAGACACTCTTCCAGGGGTGGTCAGTAATATACAGAAAGTTTTATGTCTGGGAACATATGACAACAAAGGACCAAGAGGAAGAAGAGGATGAAAGATTTGTCCAAATTTCACACAGTTTGAAAAGTTACCTTTATGGTTTTTACCAGTTATGTATGATTACAGGCAGAAGAGTGAACATTTGCCTGATAACTCAGTGGAATCCATTTACATTCATGACTTAAACTCTGTGTAATACAAATGGCTGCTGGACACGTTTATAATCAGGCTACTTTAAAGGGCACGTCAGGCTGAATATACGGTATTTCCTGCAGTGTAATACAGCTTGTCATTTGAATCCTATAGAACATCCTCAAGGTCATTTAAGTGGAGAATTTAAGATGAGCAAGCAACATGTCTTCATTCATGTGCCGAGTGAATGTTATGCTAAAGTCTACCGATTAAAAACTCAAGCGAATGAATCAAAATATCACTATATAACAATATAATTAGAGTCAAAAGGCTTTAGTGTGTCGACAAGAAGGTAGAGCATTTCTCATGATGTCCATGTCTGAAAAGAGTTCCAGCGAGTTGCCACGTTTACATTACGGTGGTCGTGCCATCACAGACAGGCTGTGTGAGATATTTCTGAAACAGAGGAGGAATTTCTTGCTATATTTTGCTTCTTTTATTTTTGCTACTGCATCCTAAAATACAATAAAATAAAAGTCTCAAAATGATTATGAAGGCTATACATGACATGTAATACCGCAGTGAAAATGCTCCAGTTACACTTCAAGTATTTCTGGTATTAACTTCTGTCTCACACGGAAACTTAGCTATTATCTTGCTTGTTCAAAAAAAATAATAATTTCGTCATTCTACTGCTGCCAACAATTTTCTGAGAAATGTCTCAGAAATTAGATTTGGCAAAAGTCTAATGAGAAAAGAGTGGAACTAAAGACAATTAAAGCATCTTTGGCATGTGGTTGTATGCAAGATTATAGTGACAGAGAAAGAAAACTGATAAGTCATGACAATCAGGACCAGACACACACAGGCACAGAGTTGGTGTCATGCTGGAATAAAAGAAAAAACAACAACAAAAGCATTTAGTTACTGGTTTTGTGAAGTATTTGTCCGTTTATGCCACGTCATCCTCTTACTGATGTGGCTCTGAAAGCAAACTATGAACTGATGAAATAACAGAATTTATCATGGTTGATTTAAAAAAAAGAAGAAAGAAATGCAACTTCAGGTTATGGTTCAATGCAAAGCCTTTCTGGGGACACGTGTTATCTGTATTATGGCAGGACATTTATGTTTGCTAAGCTGCATATATATGAACTGATTTCAAGATTCACTGATGAGAGCACTGATAACGTCTACATTTTAATGAAACATTATGCACTTTTAGAAAAGTCACTCTGATTTTAAATTACATTTAGATCACATTATGATTAACAGTTGACAACATCATGCAGGACAGTCACTTTCACACAGACTGAAGATTCACACAAACGCTACACTGATTTTCCAACTTCTTGTGTTTTGTATTCAGAGTATTTTGGAAACTTGTTTGCAACAGTGACAACTGTCCAGATATAACGGAGAGAGTTTTGTCCTCTTTTTCTCAGCTTCAATTGTCAGCTCCATCACTTTAGTTAAAGCCAGAAGCGGAGCTGATATTAAAAGGAGCCACAGTTTTCTTTTTTTTTTTTTTTTTTTTGTTTGTTTTTTTTTTTGCTAGAAACTGTACCATTCCATATGTTTAGCTCTAAAACCTAGAAACCTTCTTAGACAGTTTAATTAAACTTATAGTCTATACTGAATGACCTGCATACCTGCACAATTTGGAAAAAGAAAAACAGAAAAAGAAAATTTGCTGAAATCTTAAAAAAAAAGGATCTCTGGAGTTTTAAGTCATATTTTATGATCTTCTGAATCTATAAACCAACACCCTGAAAAAAGACACATTGCATTATTAATCACCTGATATTTAACACATTTCACAATTACTGCTTGCATACTTGAACTCAGAGATTACAGATTTACAGACGCTGCTACTTAAAGTGTCCCGGTGTTTGTTACAGAACTGAATACTTCTCAACTGTAAAAAAGAATATAACTGATCAACTGGAAGATAGAAAAACACAGAAAAAGATGTTTGTGTGACATGTGGGGTTTTAACAATATAAAAAGTACTCAGAAGCACATTCAGCGCTGTTCCTTGAGAGTTTTTGCCACACTCACTGAGCTTGGAGGGTTGATGACACTTGTGAAATGTCTGGCATACTTATATCTACCTAAATGATACCAACCTGGATGAAATCAGTGCTGTTTTCATGACACTATTAAAGTTTAAAGAGAAAAAAAACAAGCGAATGTCAGATGTGAAACTAACCTTACCGCGCTCTGTGGTGGTAACTCAATTCACAGCGACAATAAATACAAATAACCTTTTTCTTATCATCAGACCCATCTGGCAGCACCTTAAAGCTAAACTTGCTGTTCATAAGACCCTTTTCTGTTGCCATGTCTGTCCCACATGTTGACTGTAAATACACTTATTAGCCGAGGGTCATATTTATAGAAACGTGTGTGCGTGAATCTCGCGTTAAGGTCTATCCCAGCTCTCTTCAGGGTGAAAGGCAGGGGTCCACCCTGGACAGGTCTCCAGTCCATCGCAGGGCCACATGTAGACAAACAAACACGCACACTCACAATCACTCCTACGAGTAGTTTAGAGCCACTAATTAACCTGACATGCATGTCTTTGGACTGTGGGAGGAAGCTGGAGTACAGACACACAGAAAGGCCCCTGCTGAGGTTTGAACCAGGAACCTTCTAGCTGTGAGGCAACAGTGCTGACCATTAAACCTAAAGAGGGTTTTTTTTTTTTTTTTAAGTCTTGTCAAAAGTGCCCATTTATTTTGCCCATGATTTCATTTATAAAGACAATAAAAGGCTGAAACATCCAAGGGGGGTGAATACCTTTGATAGGTACTGTATATTATTTTGTTGTGCAGACTTTACTTAAATCTTCCTATTGGGTGATCTTTCTGTCACACCATGAAAATACACTACATGAATTGCATATTTGAGTGAGTATTGTCTGGCTACTTTGTGACACCACTCACTCCTCCATCCGTCTAGTATGTGTGTGTGCAGCTATGTAAAAGGGCACGACCCCCTTAGAGCCATGACATTCCTGCAAAACCTCTATTAGATGTCTACATGTTAGATCAGTGTTGAATAAGCAAAATGGATCCAGGATTCCTTGCTTCATAATGAGTGTGTGTGTGCACCAGTGTGTGACATGCTGGTAGAAACTGTGCTCATGCTGGCGGTCAAGGAGGGCGCCTGGGAGGACTGGTGCTTGATTGGCGCATGCCGCCGAGATCTGCTCCTTCCTGTTAGGGTACGCATCACTTCCTCTCACCCTGCCCAGAGCTAATGCCTTGGTGTCTCACAATCACTCTGACACCATTCCTTCCCGTCTCCTTATTTCTCTTTCGTCCTGTTCCCATTCTTCTTTTTCTCTCTCATTTCCACCCCTCTTGGGTTTTGCTATCTCGCTATTCAGTTTTTCAATAAATGCCTCTTGCTTCTCAGCTATTATTCCACTTCTTTCTCCTTCATTTTCTTTTTTTTTCAACTCTATATTTCTCTGTGTTTTATTCCCTCAATCATAGTGCTCATTTCCCCCCAAGTCTTTCTACCCATTTGTCTCTCTCTGCACTCTCTCTTAACTCTCAGTGGGGCACTTTTGTTTTAACAACGTGACAGCCAGTTCATCATCCTCGATGAAACATTACTTTGCCTCTCGCTCCCTGTTTCTCGTCCCTTCTAAACCCTCCAGTTTTTTGCTTATCCTTCCCTGACCTCTTTCTCTCTCCCCGTATCTGTTCGGTATTCACTCCTAAAGCAAAATCCTTCCTCTTTCTCCCGATCTTGCTCGCCCCTTTTTTTCCTCCTCCTCAGCTGCTCTCCCTGAAGACAGAGCAGAGGCAGCCAGGCAGAACAGCCAGCATGTTCCCATGTTCTCTGCAGCAGCCCTCTTAAACCTCTCTGATTCTCTCTCCGTCACTGCTTTTTTTCCACACATGCATCCTTTTCTCAGCTCACTTTATTTTATTTATATTCTCTATTTCTTTCTTGTTTCATCTCTTCTGTCTCTACATTTTCTCAATTTTACTTTTATCTTCTGTATTTTCTTTCATCCTTGCAGTGCGCTCCTGTACCTCCTCAGCCTCCTTTGCATTTCCCTCCAGGCTTTATTCTTGGACATTTTATCACTCCTCTGTCTTCTCCAACCTTGCAAAACGTTCAACAAGGCCCCGCTTGCTTCTTTCTCACTCAGTCTCCAGTCTCCCCTTTCTCCTTTCTGTTCCTAACCATTATGGTTTGAGCTTTCTCTTTCCTGTCTTTCTCCACTATTCTCCAGCAACTCTCTTTGATTCTTGATTCATCATCACCAGTTTTCTATCAGTTTCATGTCGGGTTCTTGTTTACATGTTTATGCTAATGAAGGTTGTGCATGTTCGTGCCTGCAGCCGTGTCACATCGTATGCAGCAGAACTGTTAGAGGCAGTGGTTAAACTTTAAAAAAAAAAAAAAAAAGAAAAGAAAAGAAGAAATTAGATACTCATTTAATTGACAAACGCTGAGATAAAAGCTGTATGATGTGGCTGCTTGATAATTTACTCATAAAAGTTTCCTCTGTGGGCTAACTGCTGCTTTGATACAAGCTTTATTCAGTTTCCTTTTTGTCTCTTTGTTTTTAACTCTTCATTCACTTCAGGCAAAAATTGGTGTTTCCATGGTTTTAATCCCTTTTGATGAGGTTACTTGTATCAAAGCCATGAATGGAATGATTAATATGCCTGGGCAATTAAATCAAAAATCAGTGCAGCTAAATGTATTTGCATCCTTAAGAAATAATTGGCAGTTAAAGCATTATAATAATATACTTGCTTGCAGGGATTTTTGCTTTTGCTTTTAGCCCTATTTTAATCAAACATCCAAAGACGGCCATTGTCATATTCTATACAATAGTGTAAATCCCCTTAAAGCAATTTTGTAATACTAGGCAAAATTGACTTAATTTTCAACTGGAGTAAGTTTGAGACAACTTGCATGCAATAGGTCTGTTACTGCTGCTTTCTATTTGGATAAAAGTCTATAGTAAGTTAATATAGTGGCACTCACCCGTAGGAAAGCTAAGCTTTTCACATTTCAAAGGTCTTTACTCACCAAAGTTTACCCCAAAAATCAGCAGGTATGTCTCCTTTCAACCTCTATTTGACATTATGAAAGTTAAAATTCACTCTTACAAAGCAGCTTTTTGTCAGACAGCTGTTTTTTCAAGTTGTAATCCATTAAACAGAGATGTAAAGATTAACCCATGACAACTAAAACTTTTAATATTAAAGGCAGCTGTGCAAATAAATTCATGCAAATCAAATACAATGTAAACTTATAAAATAAATACATAAATAAAAATGCAATAAACTGGCTGATGGCCCAGTTCCTCAGCAAGTCCACTAAAAGATGGGATTCACACAGATGCATTTGTGGTTTTACAGTCTCCTTCATACTAATGTCAAATCTGGCTCCTTTAATGGATTTGTGTCTGTTTAGATCAGTCACTTCTTTGAGTAAGTCCTTCAGATCACTCAACTCCAGAAAACCAAAAAAGCAAAGTCTTGTCAGTGAAGCAGGAGCCCATTATTTCTAACTACAAATCAATACATATTAAGTTGATAGATAATATCTATAGAAAAGAAATTAAGCCTGTTTATTTAAAGGAAGTCTTAATGTACAATATTAACAGACACTACATGTACTCTGCCTATTTTCTGAAATGCTCTGAATCATTAAATCTCGGACTCTTAAATTCTTCAGATCAATACACACCACAGTGGAAACAGTGATGATCTGGAATTATAAACATTAAAGGTCCTTCACATTCACATATCTCCAGTGGACTCATGGTGTGACACAGAAAGAACAGGAGGAACGGAGAATCAGCATAGATCATTCTGGAGCAGCTCTCTATCATAGTTTTTATTGCATTAACAATGCAGCTAAAGGTATTTACTCACCAAGCATTTATTTCTGAAATCTTCTTGTTGATGACTAAATGTATCTGGATTTGACAGGTTTTACACCTTGAAGACTACGGACCTCATACAGGGTCTAAAAGCGTACTACTATAAATGACACCTCACAGCATTTTAAGGTGTTTTAATCTCAGACCCTGAAGAACTTCTCATCCGAAGAGGAAATTATCAACAGGTCTTTTTCCCAAAACTGCAACAGCTGCAAAACAAAGCTAAACATAAGTTACACCATTTTTCATACACGTCTGTTTGAGGAGCAACACGGACTCTCACATGTCTTCTGATGTCTCTCTTCTGCTGAGGTTGCTGCTCCTCTCCCTCCTCCTCCCCAGCTCCAACTCTGGGCTTCATTTCTGCAGAGGGCGGGTTCAAACTATTTTCACCACCCTGAATATTTTTATTTATGCCTTTAAAAGAGGGGATTTATTAGATCAGAGCCTAGCTGTTAAAAACTTAAGTGTTTTATCATTAGGAAAGCTTCTGAGGTCTTCCTCTAGAGTATTGTCTAACTGAAATAATGTCAGTGTAAAATCCTATATGCTGAGTTGTCTTCTCATTGCTGGCTTGTTAAAGTTACCTTGATGTTCATGACATCAAATGCTTGATGTATGGTGGTGTTGGATTGAGTGTAGAAGGATAAATGTGACAAAGTGAAATTTGTTGTCCCCAGTTTTTATCTTTGCCAATCATTAGTAGTCACTGATAAAAAAAAAAAAATGAAGTAGAAAGAATAAGTCAATACTGGTAATTACATCTGTATTTATGACTTTTCCCCAGTAGCACAAGCCAAAAGGTTCCCGTCTTTACCATTACTAAGATTGTTTAAGCCACCTGCTGCAGTGGAAGGAGCAATGCATCATGGGATACAGTATGCAGGGTAGACAGCTGCATACTGGAATGCTGGGATGTTTTTGTTTTTTGCTAAACACTACATAGAAACAGTTCTGCATCCTGCAGATAATTTTAGTAGTTTGCATACTGCATAATAGATAATAAAAATCATTTCCTACCACTAGAGGTTTTGAAAACAGCCTCAGACTCAAACATTGCCAGATTGTAAACCAGTTGTCACAATGTGTTTGTTATTTATTCTTGTTACTGAAGCGAACCAGTCTGTCCCTGTCGTCACTAGAGTCACGTGTCCTCTTGTCTGCGAAGCCTGTGTAGACCCTCTGATCAGCTTTATCTTTTCTTTTTTCCTTGTTGTAGCCAAAGGATTGACATCATAGACTAATGGAGCCAGATGTTTAAATACGTAAACACATAAACCATGCTTATGCCTTTTTCTACACACTGGCATTTACTCAGACAATGTATGAGCTTTTTTGGAGCATTTTAAGCCTGATATGGCGAAGTGGGGAAAAAAATCAGACATAACATAGAACATAATAGATTTAGTTGAGGAATTTTGTTAGAATAGAATATGATATTGATTTTTTCATGATCTGTCTTTTCATTAGTTGTTATAATATATGTTGATGGTGTGAATAGCTGTCAGCATGCTTGATGGTGGTATGCAAGGATGGTTGCTTTTTTTTCTTTAATTTCTGGCATGACATGATAGTTGGATCCTGAGCCATTTTTGGTTTCAAAGGGCCATGGAAAAAAAAAAAAGAAAGATCCAACAGCACATGCTCCATCTGTACATCTGTGTCTCCCTCCTGATCATCTTCATGTCAGGCTCAGTTAATCAATATACAGTCTGTGAACTCATTAGTTCCAGATGAAGCAGGGCTTGCTGCTCCGCCTCCTACCGCATATAATAATAAAACAACATCAAACAGAATAAAAAGGATTTAATTTTGTTTCACTCATGGGTAGCTCAGTTTCACTGTCAGCAAAACTATCATTCTTTTGTGTCATTTTGTTGTTTTCGTTCCTGTGTTAATTTCACTTTGGTGCAAACAGGGCTTTTGTTTGCTAATCGCTGAGAAGGGGAATTTTTGCTTCCATTTTTGGCTATAAATTGCTGTGGACACATATGTACAAATTTACAATACTGAAGACTTATAACAGAGGACCATACCTACATTTTTGTTTCTGGCAAAAACAAATTATTCATAAGCTAATTTCTTCTTTGTGCGCAAGTACTTAAGTCATGACATGACACACGAGTTTATTCAACTGGCCTCTGAACTTGAGCTCTATATCTACTTTTTCTGAGTCTTTCTGGCATTTCTTTGATAAATCTGTTAAACTGCTTATACATCTGAATCTACTTTTGGGTTCATCGCTAAGTACAAGCTTTAAAGGAAAGTTAACCCAACCTTGGGTCATAATGCATTTTGATAAATATCAAACCTTTCTTACGTCAAATGCATGGGCGTAACCACGCATTCTTTGGGGGGGGGGTCGTGTCCCCCCCAATACTGGGAAAATACCAATCTGTCCCCCCCAGTATTATGTGTAAATATGTTAAATATTTCCTCCTTTTATGAAACCTGCCTCAACAGTCCGCCTCTTGTTATTTCCGAATATTTACCGATCAATTTATTTCCGTTTATAAGGAACACTAAAGTGTGTGACCACCCCCCTCCCAGTTGTACACTTGGTTGCGCCCATTTAACGGCTCTCGGTTTGAAGCGCCGGCTCCGACAGACTAAAACAATGGAGAGGGTTGAATGTGAAAGGAAGGAGGGAGCAATGTCTTTACCCAAAAAGCAGAAAAAACAGGACATACGATGTTTTTTCAGACAGTAAGCAACTAGATAGCTAAAGAGGAGTGATGTTGTCATACTGAGTGTGTTAATTTTTAAATTAATTTGAAATATTTAACTTGTTAAAAAGGGCTCAGTTTGTTAGTTGAGCTAGCTAGCTTGAAGTGAAGAGACTATCATATGATATGATGTGTCTTCCGTGTGTGCTGCTGTTTTCTCTCTCCGTGTGTCGTGTGTATGTGTGTAATGCTAGTAATACAAGCAAAATATTCAATGTATCAAATTAAAAAGATCCTCAGGGTCAGTTATTGTTCTTCTGGTACAATAATAATATCTGGTCATAATGCAGGCAGCACAGAGAGACAGGGAGAGGGATGCTGTAAGGACAGGCCAGACAGGGACAGTCTCTGAAGACATGGATGATCAGGTGAGACACTGGAATACAAGACTCAACAGCTTGATGACATTTGTTTTAACCTAAGCCTACGTGTCAGCAGTAAATAAAACTAGTAAGAAAAGCAGAATATTCTAAATAAAAATTTCCTCAGGGTCAGTTATTCTTCTGGTACAATAATAATATCTGGTCATAATGCAGGTAGCACAGAGAGACAGGGAGAGGGATTGTGTAAGGACAGGCCACACATTTTTTAATGTCAAATGAATAAATCTGTATATATATTCAATTAACATCAATATTTTACATTTAATTCTTTGTACAAATCTATGATTTCATTCACATTAAACATTTCAGTGTAAATGTGCAGACATTCATTTTGAGACAAATCAACAAAATACAAATTAACTTGGAATTAAAAGTCCATCGTGTGCTATAGACTTTTTGTTGTTTCAATCACAATATTTACATCAACATGCTTTAGGCATGTAATTTTTCCCTGCTGGAAGCTATCCTATTCGCTACTATCCCAGAGAAATTGCAGACTATTCCTTTAAATGTGATTTCAGATGGTCAATAAATAAAAATCACAGAACTGTGGGAAATGCACCTTTAAAAAAGATTCTGGGGGAGGGCTCTCATTTGGACCCCCCCAATGTCTATACCATGGTTACGCCCTTGGTCAAATGTAATAAAGAACAATGCTCTGAAAATAACAAAGGCTGACACAATGACTTTTGCCTGGACTGAACATTCAACCCATTCAGACTAAAAGATTAGTTTTTAAAACCACAGGGTTTTCTAAACAAAATAAATTAATACGATAAACTGTCCACTTGGTTTCCTTTTCATGTAACTGCAGATTAATATGTTCATATTTATGATTTTGATCATCTTTTATTTCCTGAACTATTCACAATAATAGATGTTTTGAGTGATTTAAGGTGAGAAGAGGTTGGATAATCTACACCCATGATATTAATCAGGAGTTCTTGTATGTAGCTTTGATTAAGAATAATCATGTAATACTTAAAATTTATGCTCCAGCGAAAACTTCAGGGAAGCATGAAAACATTCATTGTTGTGGCAATCAAGGGTACTGACAAGACGACATGATAATCAGGATTTTATACATACACACACATCACATATATATATATATATATATATATATATATATATATATATATATATATATATATATATATATATATATATATATATATATATATATATATATATATATATTAGGGCTGTCAAAGTTAACGCGTTAACACGTGATTAACGCAAAATAATTTTAACGCAACTAATTTTTTTAACGCGCGATTAACGCGTAGCCGTTGATGTACAATAGTAGAGAGGAATGTAGGTTTAATGAGCCTTGGGCCCCGCCGTAGTTGTAGTCCTGTAGACCTCTGTAATCCTGTCAAAACAGGAAGTTAATAGCGTGCAGCTATTTTCTTTTTCTTTCAGGCTCAGTAGCCTCGC
Source organism: Hirundichthys speculiger (assembly GCA_018398805.1). Lineage (NCBI taxonomy): Eukaryota > Metazoa > Chordata > Actinopteri > Beloniformes > Exocoetidae > Hirundichthys > Hirundichthys speculiger. Next base: position 3,857,610 of record JAGFBZ010001224.1, read on the forward strand.
TAGGAATCATATAAAATGACAAAAGCGACTGGCGAGCAACATTGTTGGTGCAGTTGAACACACAACAGTTCTTCACCATCTTTCCCCCGATCATAAACTGTACGAAATCAGACAGAACAGGCACAAAATGCAAAATGTATCGGCTTCCCTAGCAACAGTGAGCGATTGTTTGCCCCCACGGACTGGTTGCTATGGCCCGGATGCCAGTGGCCCGGATGTTCGTGATCGAGAATGCCACAGACAGACAGATGTAAACAACCCCCCCAAGCAAACCACGAAAATATTTTGTATGAAGAACATAAGAGAAAATATTGAGTATATATATATGTATAATATAATGGATTTGGCATTGTAGCAATAAATAAACATGCATTTGTTTTGCATAAGGCAAGCATTTGTGTACTCTCATATTAGGCAAGGCAACTTTATTTGCAACTTTATTTGCAATTCAATTCAAAGTGCTTTACAGATGCAGTCACAAGAAGGCAAATAGAATCATTCCATACAAGCATAAAAATATTCAATAATAAATAAAAATTAATTAATAAAAAGATTAATTAATTAAATTAAAAATGAAGAGTGCAGATAAAATCCTTCCAGTCATCATCTTCACATCTAAACAGAACTGTTTTCAGCCTGCATCTGAACATTGTCAGAGTTCAGGTCTGTCTCACATCTTCTGGAAGACTGTTCCAGATTTTAGAAGCATAAAACTGAAATGCAGCTTCACCTTGTTTAGTCCTGACTCTGGACACCAGCAGGAGACCACTACCTGAGGTTCTCAGAGTCCAGGTTGGTTCATATGGATCTAACATGTCAGAGATGGACTTTGGGGCCATGAAGAGACTTGTACACAAGTAGAGCTGTTTTAAAGTCTATTCTCTGAGTGACAGGAAGCCAGAGACCTCAGAACTGGACTAATATGGTCATATTTCCTGGTTCTAGTCAGGACTCGTATTAATAAGAGTAATACAACTTGAAAATGATCTGTATAAGGTAGATTTAGAACAGATAAAAATATGCGATTAATTTGCGATTAATCATGATTAACTATTGACAGTCATGCGATTAATCTCATTAATTATTTTGAGAAATTGACAGCCCTAATATATATATATATATATATATATATATATATATATATATATATATATATATATATATATATATATATATATATATATATATATATATATATATATATATATATATATATAACTCCTCTTGAGCCTATCAGTTTTATGACTTTGTTCCAACAGTTTTGAAACAAAGCAACAGAACAATAGAGAGGCAGGAAATACAAATGTCAACCTAAAGACTCTTGGCACATTGGACACGCCGGTAACTGAAGCACATGAATGCGCAGCACTGTAGCCAGAGACAACTGCAGAAAAGGTATAGGGTGAAAATATATGGAGAAAGAATGAGAGAAGTTAGGAGACACACAACATTTGTATAAAGTCCTAACAGAAGTACAGTCTGGAAATTGTATGATTTGAGGTATGACATAATTAAAAAAAAAAAAAATCTGGTCTGTATCAGATCTTAAAATGATATAAATACAAGCTCAAATCAACAAGAGATAATACATTACACTGTATCCTTATCTATTTTGCAAAATCTTAGACAAAATGTGCATGCTTGTTGAACTAAATGTAGCAGCAGTAATTTGCACTTTGACGTAGATCTCACTTCATTGTGCAGGACTTTTAGCTCACTCTTCTTTTGCAACATCGTTGGTGTCAATCAGACACCAGGTCTGGACCCTGACTGGACCATCACAATGCCTTAATTCTTTTCTTTTAAGCCGAGCTTCAATAGACAGCTGGTCTTACATTTGGTACACAAATGTGGGTGCTTAGGCTATGAAAGGGGAAAAAAAAGTTAGCATAAGGTGAATGAAGACAAAGTAATTGCTGATGTCTTTTCTCCCTGCTATTGAGTTAGCACACATCTAGATCACCGAACGGCCAAAACCATTTGCTTTTAGAGGTGATGACTGTTGCAGATAAACAGTTAATCAAGCACATTTGAACAGCAGCTCCTGGCTTGCTACCAGGGCTTGTAATTCCTGTGGAAGGGTATGTGTAGGATTGACCCCCACACTGCTGCTTTTGTATTTTATTTAAGAAACAAACAATAAAACACAAAAGCAGCAGTGTGTGTAGATTGACCCCCACACTGCTGCTTTTGTATTTTATTGTTTGTTTCTTAAATAAACAATAAAATACAATGTGCTTTGTTGTTCAGACTCATTAAGAACCAGATGATTTTGATCATGCCCTGATACATGAAGATCCTTGAAATGAAAGAGAATATACTTCCTTTTTCACTTGTCCGCAAATGGAAAATAAACAGGAGAAGTCTTTGACTAACTGCTGCATAACTAAAGGATAGTTCTCTATCCTTTTTTATTCTGTGCAAAGCCGTCAAAGACTTAGCTGCATCCTTCTTTAGCTTTTGTTCTCCACTAACCTATAAGAGCAGTGAGTGCAGGATTACTTGTGGTTCACAGAGTTTTCATGGGTAGATGGAAGGTGGAACATTTATTTATCGGACTGCTCTCTCGTGGGACCTGCTCCATGTCTGGATGTGGGAGTAAGACACCTTCTCTGCTTTTCAGAAAAAGTCTGAAGTCTTCCTGAACAGAGTTCATTATTAGAGTGTCTGAAGTTTCATGCTCGTTTTTCCCTGTATTTGCATCCTGGTTGTTTTATTGTGACCATTTTTTGTGACCATCCCAGCGTTTACCTCCACCTATGAGTGTAGATGTCTCGGAGATATCAGCTAACATGCTAACCAGCAGTGTCCGATCCTCTGACCACCTCAGTGTTGCTGCCTACATCTGTTTATATAGTCATCTCTGTAGAGCATGTACTAACAATGTATCCGTCAGAATATAAGTGCATGGAATTCTTACTTCTCCAGTTAATGGATGATTATTATTTATACATTTTGTCTAATATAGTATTGCCAGGATGTATGTGCTCTCCTCTCTTTTTCTTCCTTTACCCAGCTGGTCTTTGGCTAGGAAGGTCCCCCCATATGATCAAGGACCCTGAGCTCGAGGTTTCTTCCTCTTAAAGTGCAGTTTTTCCTTGCCACTGTTTGGCGTTCAAGGTTTTTTTTTTCTCCCGATATTAAAGTTTTTGTACTTGCCATTTTTTTTTTTGATCAGGATTTAATATTATAATTTTAGTTAAATGACATTTGCTCAGGCGTCATGCTCTGAGGTCTCTGTAATATGGCGAGAGACAAATTGCATTGTAATAGACGCTGTACAAATGAAATAGAATTGAATAGAATGAATACACTTTTTGAAGGTATGCATGTTTGTGTATATTTTTAAGACTTGCTTTGTAATAGTTTTTATGTTTGCTCTTTCCATGACCGCGGTCTTGTTTTCTTCTGTACAGCACTTTGGGTTGCATTTGTGTGTTTAGTTGGGATAATATGCTGCAACTAGGTCTTAAAAACAATGGAGGTCTCTCATTAAGAACCTTTTATGTTTTGTTTTCTGAGTGTCTAAACTGTTTTCTGAATTAAGGGAAGAACCCAGGACATCCTGAACTACAGGAGAATAGTTTAGGAGTAAAGAATTGTTCTGCATGACTTGGAGACAAAATGTTTAACATTTGACGATATTATGTGGCTTATGATGTGTGAGTTAAAGAACAAATCCTGGTCAAGAATAACTTCCCCACAGTAGTAGTGCTGGTCAAAGTGTTTGGCCAGAAATCACTTCCAGTAGTCCTGCCGAAACAAGCGGCTTGATACCTGAGTTCACTGCTCAGGTTACTTTCAGTCCAAAATCAATGCCCTTAGTCAGAAAATTGTGTCATGCACAAATTATTAAATATTGAACCCTTGAAAGCAAAAGTGGAAAATAACACAATTTGCATTTTTATATGGGATTTTGGAGCAATGCAAGGATCAAAAATAAACAAAGTAAATAAACTTGTTAAATCTTTCCAGATACCTGTTAGGTCAAAATGCATTGATCTTCTTTCTTGAACAGTCATCAAAGAGACAGCTCAGGTCTGAGCATATACACAGATGAAACATGGTAAGTGTTTACTGTTCTTGTTTACACCTTCACACCTGTGAATTCTCGAGAGTAAATCAGGAACCTTCTTTGCAGATGAGATGGAGGCCTCCTGAACCATGAACTGACGTCCTGCCTCTGTGATCATGCTGTGTTGATCAAAGAAGCAGCGAGTTCACCAGTGCAAGCAACTTCAGATCACGCCCGTTGTGTTGCAGATAATGGTCGCAGCAATGGATATGATGATCAGAACAAGAATACTGGTGGCTCTGGTTGGTCATGATGTGGATGAGGATTAACCATGGTGATGATGAAGGCTGCTGGAGTAACGATAATAAGTCCATAGATACTGCATGTAAGATCTGATCTTGATTTGAAGAGGACGAAGATCATGGTGTGAGTATACAAACAGCAGTGGGATAAAGGGACAATAGTGATGAGGATGATGATGGAGAATATGAATGTGTGTGTGTTTCAGGAAGTGATAGGGAGCAGCCAGCCATCTGTCCGCAGATTAATCCTGGCTATGCTTAGAGATATTACCGCCTGGCTTATCGCCATGGCAACAAGCCTTCAATCCCAGTCGAGCACAGCCTCCATGTGACCTGGGGTGGATGGGGACTGGACGTGCACACCAGTTTAGAAATGGAGTGCAACACGCTCTGCGCACCTGCATGAGAGCATTTTGTGAATGCACGCATACTGTAACCAAACTGCAGACTTGTGACAAAATATGACAACACACACATTCACACGCACAGCTATACTCCCTTTCCTCTCATCAGTGACATGTTGTAGAGGTTTTAATCCTGCTGACACGTTTCAGAGCCACCTACTGAGGTCAGAAATGTCATTACACCAACCAGCTGTGCTGCACACCTCTCCCTGCGAGTACTATTTTCAATCTTCTATATTTAGACCTGCATCAATATGAACTGGTGCCACCTATGTTCACTTGCCCTCAAATCAGGAGAATTATTCTTTTACTTCCTAAATCCCATCGTTCCCACATGGTCACATAGCTCACGTTTTGACCACACACACACACGCACACGTGCACACACATGAAAATCCCAAACACACAAATGCATGAACTCACTCACATTTGGGTCATAAATCAGCAGGCACGAGACCACTTCAGGCTTGCAACATTCAAGGTTTAATTCAGTCTTTACATACAGTACACCAGTCAGAAATATACAGGGAACCTTCAACGAAGGTCCGTCATGTACATCATCTAATCTGTGGTCACAAACAACAGATTTTCTGATGAAGGTCACGAAGCGAGAGTGTGTGTTTGAGTGTGCAGTCCATCGTTCCTGTTTTTCAGTCCAGGTTTTTACATCCACACAGGTGTCACAGATAAACGCAGAAGCTATGCCGACGCAGTTCTATTTCTCTGTTATTTATTTTTTTTCCAGATCCCTTAAATATTCATCTGTAGGATGCCAAATATTGGCCACGCTTCACAGTGTTCCCCCACTCCCCTGACACATCAACATTCAGGTTTCATCCCTCTCACTGTGACGTCAGGCTTCTTGAACAGTGAACAAGCACATGCCATGACACAGAAGTGATCTGCTCAGAGCCAAAAGGTAAGACCAGACCTGAGGCCCCTTTTTAGTCCACCAAAAATTTAACAAATGGGACAGACAGAGTTTGCGGAGAAACAAATGCTGGCCAACTGGTCAAATCTGGATGCCGATTTTTGAGGTGGCGTTAACGGTTCAAAATAATGATAACTGATATCATGTCAGATTAGTGCCCACGATAAAGGTGTGTTCCTGAATGCTGAGATGGCGATGATCTTGCCCAGGAGCAGCAGACACAGGGCTAGAGAGGGGAGGAGGGAGTATTTCATTTCACAATAAAATTACAATTAAAGCTGAACATTTGGTATACGTAGCTCTGTAACTGACATTTCCCTCGTTTAGTTAAACACTCTAAAAAAAATGTCCTAATCTGAAACTAGTGTCTAATTTGTGATAATTTCAGTGTTTAACTGACTACATATGAATGTGATTAATATTGGCTCATGACTGCACATTGTACCACTTTCAAAATAATGTGCCGTGACAAGTTTGAATGGTTTCTTTTTCAAAACTATGGCTTTTTAGTTTGTCATGAAAAAGGAGCCCTTGAAAATGTGAGACGGGCTTTTTTAAAAACTTGCTCAGGGGCGATCTAACAAGCCCTTAAGATTGGCTACATAATGTGATTACTAAATTAATCTAAGGTCTTTCTGGTGGCAGATTAACGAGTATCAGTCAGCTCTGTGATGGATGAAACAGCTTGTTACATGCTGTATTCCTGAGGAATCAAATTGTTTGCTACTATTCTGCAGTATAAAGTCACTGAAGAGTTTGATGAAAACTACATTGCGTGGTGTGGGCTATCACAGCCCTAACCACTGGTTAGTAACAGTCAAAGGTGAAAGCTTAATTTTAAGAAGACTAGCATTGCTACATGGACTGTAATACTGTTTGCGGGCAGTGGTTTGCTGGACTAAAGTTAATGTATCTGAATGTTTTTGGTAAAGGATCTGGTAGCACCAATGAGCAAAGCTCACGGCTTGAGGACAGTTTTCTAGAGTGGGCGTTACTGTACAAGGTTTTATGGTAAATGGAAGGTATGCTGACTTACTGTTTCTATAAAAATCTTTAAGAAGAAAATGTATCTTTAGAAGTAAAAACTGATTTAACAGATCAGCATTGTTGTCTTTCCTGAGTCTGCTGTCTGACTGTGGTCCAATTGAATCATGCTAAAATATTGTAAAATGTTGGATCAAGTAGAGATTGTGCTAAACTCTAAATCCTGGAATGCTCTGACATCTAATGGTGTCAGTGTTTTAAGTGTAGACTTACATTCCTACCCTGTGTTTTACAGTAGATCATTGAAGCACTTGCTTATACATCAAAGCATCTTTTAGTACTCAATTTAAAGGTATATATTCATGTGCAAGTTACCTAAAGTAGAAGACCAAGTGTTTGTATTGGTTATAACTCTTTTGGGAACTGAAATGGGTAGGTAGTGTTAATATCACTGAGTTGGTGCTGTCCGCCTGGCTCTGTACGCACTGAAGTGGCTGATTAATATACACACTTGGCATCAAGACTTTATAGCTTCACTCCATAGTTTGGACTATAAAAGACTCTCTTTAAAGGTTCTGTTGAAGAAAACATAGAAACATGCTTATTATAGCTATTAGACATGCAGTTAAAAAAAAATCTTTGAAAATTAATTCAACTTTGCATATTACTTTGGCAAGGGAGGAAATAATAACATTTTTCTGCTAGTCTTATATTTCAACACTCTATCCTTGATTTTACACATTTTAAAAAAATTGTTCCTTTACATAGAAAAAAATAACAAAACATCTTTCTTTTTTTTTTTTGATATGTCACTGCACAAAAAGAGCAACAGACAACAAAATGAACCCACGAGTCAAAAAGATAAGCAAATGAGAGGAAAAAAAAGTTGCATATATCTCTTCACATTGACGAATAGAAAAGCAGGCTGCGGAGAGTAGAAGACTGTTGGAAGAGCTGGGCCTTGTTTCAGTGGAAGTGCTGAGCCCCGTGTCTCGATGACCACGGCAGGCTGGAGTCAATAATGACCACTGGATGTAAGCTGAAGAAAAGCAGGGCCCATTTATGGCCCTCTGGGTCTTAACGCTGTATATATTTGTGTTTCTGACCAGAATGAAAGCAGACTGAAGCACAGAAACCAAGAGCACAAACTGCACTCGAACTGCCTGCTGCTACATTCAGATTGTTTTTGTTCTAATGTGAGAGCGTGTTGAGCATTGTGTGTCATCCAGTAAATATCGTGTTGTAGCCAGCACTGACCTGTACTCTGAGGAGATTAGTTCAGCACCGTACTACAAAGTAACGCTCCAGCAGGAGCTGCATATAGTGTGGGTCATTGGCTTGGCTCAAGGTCAAGGTCACCATTTAAGCTTTCACTAGAAGCACAGTTAACAGTAGGTAACAAAAGCCTCTATTGGTAGTCGTCTCGCTTCCTCTGTCATTAAAGTTGTCCTTCCTGACTGAACACATTCCTGCTGAGCCCCATAAACATCGTCAGAGGAGACTAAATCTGGAGATAATCACCTGTAAGAATCCAAGAGATTATGACAGCGGGAGTGAATGGACAGTATTTCTGCAGCTGCATTAGCTGTTGCCACAGCACATTTAAGAATTGTCCGTGCATGTCGTATGATGCAGATCTCTGCCCTACAAAACCAGAAGTTTATCACAGATGGGAGGAAATATAGGTGTAAAGTATTTTTAAAAGGTGTATTTCAACTCAAAACTATGTTTATTCTTCCAGACCTGCTCATCACGTTTTGGTGCTAAACTCAACTAAAAGGCCAGTGGAAAGTAGAAATTAAAAAAAAAAAAAAAATGTTACCGTAGTAACCTGAAGTCTCCTACATGAGTGTCCTGTAGATTTAGTCATTAACTGTCCCTCCAGCCTCCTCGTGAGTAATTTGTCTTGAAGGAGACTCCTTCTCTTACTACCCTGCCTGTTGAAAAATTAGGTTAAATCCCAACTCATCACATGCTGACACTCCTGACCGGCATGTGATGAGCTCAGAGTGAGATTGCGTTGTTTGCATCTATGTATCTCAGTCACCTGAGCCTCACCCCACAGAGTGACAGGACAAGACGGTGTTGGTTGAATTAGATTCTGTATGTGGCCACGTGAGTTTGAAAGCATGCTGCATGTAGTCTACCAAACTGTCACTGTATCCGGTCTCTCAGGCTCACAATGCGTTAGCTTAAGGTTTTAAATTATGCATTTGTGCATATATGAACGTGTTCAGAAACACAACCTTTGTCCCAACATGAGTTCCTGCAGTCTCCCACTCATCCGCATTAATCAAGGTGCACCACTCTTTGCCATCTATGGGCCTGATTTACTAAGATCCTAAATAAAGAGTACTAAATTGCGTGTGCACTGAAAAAGTTTGCGCGTGCTGTTGTTGTGTGTTTTGCGGGTGATCAACTAAGAATGCTCGCGCAATTGATAACGGGTGCAAACCGCAGTATTAAAATGAGGTGTTGCGTGTCTTACGGTTTGCGCCATGGAGAGTCTGGATGGAAAGCAGGATAGACGCAAGCGCAAAATGAAATTTGACGAGTTGGAGTTAGAGATATTAGTGGAAGAGGCAAATAAACACATTCATGAACTACAGCAAAGACATTTAAACATCACCAAAAGAAACGCAATATGGGAGAAAATCTGCGATAGAATAAATGCAGTTGGTAAGACAAAAAGAACGGCAGATGAGGTTAAAAGAAGGTGGCAAGATATAAGGCGAGGAACTAAAGAAAAAGTGGCCTTTAATAAAACTTCGGCAAACAAGACGGGTGGTTAAGTGGCCGTTGAGAAGTTCAAGCCTCCATAACCGCGGAGCGCTGTCATTACGGAGATGCGTCTCTGCGCGCAGCTGTGGCATCAATGAGTGGAGCTGTGGCTTGAGCCGACTCGTCCTCACACGCTACTCATTCGTAAAAAAAGTATATGTTTTTTCATAAAATCCATCCATCCATCCATCCATCCATCCATCCATTAGCTTCCGCTTATCCGAAGTCGGGTCGCTGGGGCAGCAGCTTCAGAGGTCCAGATCCCCCGGCCGCTTCCACCAGCTCCTCTGGGAGAATCCCGAGGCGTTTTTCATAAAATGATGTGGAAATAACCCATTTTATTACAACTGAAATTGTGCTTGGGAGGAGTATTTTCACCGGACATTTTGACCGGAGAGATTATAAAATCCCGGACTTCCGCATATTTTACCAGACAAAGTCCAGCAATTACCAGACAACGGAAACCCTGGTGCCTCCTGTGGCAACCTTTTGCTGAATAATACTCGATTTAACATTCAAATAAAATATTTCTCCTTTTGCATGTGCAAACAAATTTACACGAGTCCGAAAGACTCTCTCTCTGCGTATTCTTTGATTTCGGCGATGTCGCCTTCTTGCCACAATCACAGCAGCCATCGGTGCGTAATGCTGGACAGAATAGCACCTGCCTTTCGAACGTACTAAATACAGACGCAATCACAATCCCCGCAATTACTTTCAGGGTTGGTAAATCTCATTGCGCGTGGTAAATGAACCTATTTGCATTTTCCCCTCCCAGTATTTTGCGCTTTCTGGCGGGTACGCCCCATATTGATTATTCATCAGGGCAAAAGTGCTAAATAAACAGCGTGTGCTATTTTGCTCATTTGAGAGGCGCAGTCCTCTTTGCACGCTGTTAATAAATCAGCTTGCGCATTGGTTTGCGGGTGGTGTCAAGTTTGCACACGTTTTTACGCACGCAAACCTTTAGTAAATCAGGCCCTATGTCTTTTTCTTTGTCATTCAGGCTATTCTCTTACTTTTCTTTTGCAATGCATGCAAGTTGAAATCCAGTCAAGAAAAAAAAAAAATACTGAAAAGCCACTGAGACTCAGAAACACAACTGTCCTCAGAGAGTAACTACTCATCAGTTACACAGCTCAATCATCCAAGAAACACTGCGTCATGTAAACATGCCTTATCGAACAGCTCACAGGCCTCACCTGCCTGAAGATGTACAGCCGATTTATAAAGAAAAGAAAAGAAAATAAAGGCTCTGAATAGGAAAACAGATACTGTGTGACTGCTCCGCTGATGCGCATTTTAAATGCAATTAGTTCATTTTGTTAAGTTTTCCATAGTTGCCAAAAAAAAAAAAAAAAAAAAACCAGCTGCACATCCTCAAAGCATTTAATAACAAAGCTCACAAACTTGTCCCTTCCCTCCCCCAGACATGCCAAGAATCAGCTCCATTAGTGAGAAAACACATCACACAAAACAAAAATGAAAAAAAAGAGAGAGAAACAGTTTACACATTTAAAAAAGAGAGAGAGAAAAAAAAGCATGATTTGTCAACCAACCCACCCCCAAAGATAAATAAATCTATTTGGATATACTCTCAATGGATAAATAAAGTTACTGTGATATACTCTATGGAACTTTTGAACAATAATTAAACGTCTTAAGGATGGCACCATCGCTTTCTCAAACAAAAAAAAAATCGTAAACTCATAGTAATGTACCTTATAAAATTTTTTCAAAGTTATAATAAAGTGATGTGTCCCTCCTCGTCGACAAATTTTCATTCTCCTCTGCTCGTCTTCTGTTCCTTCTTTGTAGCACGCCAAGATGCAGGAAGGAGGGAGGTTTGTGCTTTAGGAGAAGCTGAAGCTAACAAACCTCCTTCTCTGTTTGTTCACTCATTTTTCAAAGTTCACGCAGGTGGAGAGCAGCAGCGGTCATCACTGTCATCCAAGGCCCATGACTGTACAGCTGCCAGCCACGGAGCGCAGAGAGCAGGAGACGGAGGAGAGGAAAGAAGAGTGTTTATGGTAGCTACTCTCTGTGTTTGTGTTGAAGTCATCTTTTGCCAAGAGACAGAGCATAAACATCGTCAGTCTTTTTCTTTTCGTTTGGCTTGTGTCGATGTTCCAGCAGAGGCGAGACACAATGTTTGGAGGCAACTCTGTCTTCTCTTGGCTTCACTCAGCCCAGAAATCTTCTGCAAAGACAGCTAAGAAAAGAAATACATTTCCTCCCTTTCCTCCTCAGTCTCTTGTTTCATTTCATACATTGTTCCAGAGCTTGCCGTCTCTCCTGTTATCTCCTCCCTCACAAACTTGCCTTCATCCTCTGTGGTCTGTCTCGGCTCTGACAGTTCTTCCGTTCCTCTTTTAATGATGTTGCTGTTCATCCTCCTTTCCCATCCTCTATCCTGTTCCCTCTCCCTTCACCTTTTTTTTTTTTTTTTTAAACAAAATCTGATAGAGTCCAGATGAAAAGCACCATGGGCTGCATCAAACACCTCAGTTGTCTTCCAGTTTTCCCAGAGAACACTAAACAGCCTTTGCTCTGTTCTGGTCTCTCCTCTCTAATCCCTGGCACTTCCCTCTCCAGACCTGTGAGGATTTAGTCCTTCCCATTCCCATTACAAGGGGCATTGGAGAGAGTAGTTAGTTAAAAAAGACAAAAGTATAAAATGGCAGGAAAATCTCCTCTTGAGATCAGCGTGTTAATTGTGTTCATTTGCAGAACAAACTTTTTTGTCCCGGTTTATGCTTTGCCATGTTCTTTTTCCTCTGCCCTCTCGTCACTCTCAAAGCTGCGAAGCAGAGTTTTGGTCTTTTTACATTCTGTTTAGTTCCATCATCACAGGGAAATGGTGTTGTTTGACCTCCAATTCCTCCGAAAAACTGAAATCATAAATAATATTTTTCTTTTTTTTTCTTGCACATTCGTCCCACTCCTCCTTTTTTATCTGCCCTCTTCATCATCGTCATCAAACGTAGGCTGACTCGCTGGACTGAGTGCGTCCCAGGTTGGGCGGCTGGGACAGATGTGCCATATCTTTCTTCCTGATCTCACAAATAGACTTCCTGCGGGCCTGCACGCCCCTGATGGCGGCCTTGATCTTGCGCCAGCCCAGGTGGTTTAGCTCGGCTAGATTGAGCACCACGCAGATGCCGCTCACCGCGAACATGAACACCAGGAAAACTGTTTTTTCCGTGGGCCGAGACACATAGCACTCCACTTCCTTGAGACATGGGTAGCGGTCGCATTCAAAAATCCCAGGCACGCTGAAGCCGTAGAGGAAGTACTGGCCTGCCAAGAAGCCAATCTCCAGTGCGTTGCGGAACACCACCTGAATGATGTAAAAGCGGGAGATGCCTTCTTGCCGGCGGACTTTGGAGCTCTTCCCGTGGGTGAGACCCCGTGGGGCGTTGGGGATCTCCTTCACTTCCAAACAGTCAGGTTCCTCCTTCCCGCCTCCTCCGTCACCGCCGTGCTGAACTAAAATTCCATTTATGTTGCGGAGCTTTCGCGCCCCATCCCTTCCCCCGTAGTCCTTCTCCATTATGGGATAAAGAAAAGAGTAACGGCGGTCTCTCTGCTTGGCAGACTGGTGGACGGAGTAAGTGATAAAGCAGAGGCTGGGTGTGCACACAAGTATGATCTGGAAGACCCAGTAGCGGATGTGGGAGATTGGGAAGGCCTTGTCGTAGCAGGCCTGGTTGCAGCCCGGCTGCAGAGTGTTACATATAAACATCGTCTGTTCGTCCTCGTACACCGTCTCCCCCACGATGGCCACAATCAGGATGCGGAAGATGACCACTACTGTCAGCAAGATCCTGGAGGAAAATCAGACAAAGACATTGTGTCAAAGCAGGCAGAGATGTACAGAGATTTACTGTATACGGGAAAAAAAAGACATTTCGAGAGATGACTTTTCTAACAGGGGCTCTACAAAAAGACAGCATCGCAGAGAGGTATTTGCTTCTGCAGAATTACTTGCTTCCTTTAAAAAATGAAATAAATAAATAAAAGATGAAGCCCAGTTTTCTAGTGATGATGACCAGTGCTTACTTCCATATCACCTTAAAGACTGCAATGTGACGTCAAAGAGCCAAATCCAAAACAATGACTTTTACTGAGTTAAGCTATTGAATTTTGTTAACTTCATCTTTGTAATAAAGCGCACCACAGGAGAGTGATGTTTGTAGACGGTTATCCAGGAAGACACACATTTAGTGAACAATGTGAAACAACTCTTAGTGTGTACATTAACAGGCTCGCAGGGACTTAGCACCGGTAAACTGAATGTTACCAAGACCACAGGCTCAGAGAACCCTTCCCCTGATTAGCCTTTTATTAAATTATGTGCAGGTCAGATGGCCCAATGTCTGCAGAAAGTAAACATAACACTACAGATAACTGTTGAGTGTACGATGTTTGCATTCAGTGGCATAAATTAGTTTCACTGGACCACTGAAAGACCTTAAAATTAGTCAATAATTATGAAAAATACAAAGATATTATAACTGTATGTAAATGGACTAAAGCAAGACTTAAGTACAGTTAATGCAACTGCAATTACATTTGTACAATTCATAAAAAGTTAAATAATTAAAGAAGAAAATAGAAGAGAAATCTGACAAAGGACACAAAGCATAGGATAGAAACATCCAAATCCAGGTTGAGAGGATTTTAGGAGGATGTGAGACTAAAGTGATAGCAGCATAGCGGGGGTTTCAGGACGGGCTGCGATATCCATATCAGAGCGAGCGGTGAGTGAAAAGTGTGAGAGGCAGCAGCAGAAGAAAAGGAACTGTACAAATGAGGGAGAGAGACACTGTGTCACTGTAAAGACACTGCTCCTCCTGACAATAAGCAGACAAGAGGAGTGCTCCAAGTCTCATTTATAAACTAGAGTAAACACTCCAGAAGAGGTACAGTTATGAGTCCTGGAGCCACGATGTGTTGTCAGTCCCAATAACTCTCAGCCTCTTACCTGTGATTCAAGACCAAAAACCCGTACTTTGTTAGGTCCTTGCCTGGCTTTACTAATGAACACCCTATCTCTTAGACCAGTTCAGACTCTCTTGAGCTGGGACTGAGAGGGATTCCTCCAATATGCTACACACAGAAACACAGCAAACGTTTCTGCTGCTTATGTTATAAACAATGCAGCCTCTGCCTTCGGTCCCACGGCAACAGGTGAGACTGAGGTGAACCGTGTTTGTGGATTAGGTGCTATTCCTGTGGGGGGGGGCATATTAGGACAGGGAGATTATTGTTGCTAAAAATATTCACTTCTGTCCAGGATGTGTGCGTTTCTAAACGCCTCTACCGGAACACATTCCTGTGTGTGCCGACTCTGCATATCTGAACACTGTCTGTTTGCTTCCATGATGTCAGACACACAAAGTAGATGGACGACAGTTTTATCTTGCTTCCCCTTCCGCCCCCATGTTTCCTCTCTTGCAAACATCTTTCTCTTTGTTCTTTTCTAACTTTATTCACCGCTCATTCATTTTTCAGAACTTGAGGAAGCACTTTAGATGGTAGGCTTTTTGCAGCCATGTGAGTCTGCTGGCTGTCTCGCACTATGGCAGTCTGGAACAACACTGCATACATGCTCACCATTACTGCTGATATAATGTTTGTCACCTTATAGTTCAGTCTCACAGAAATGAGGAATTCAGGCTGACTCCTGCACAAGATCCACTGTCACTTATCAGCACTATTTATATATTAATGATATTTATTTGATAAATCTCTGTCATTACTTAACATGAACCCTGAGCACAGAGCCATACAGTAGCCCATAAAAATCTGGCCTCATTACATTTCTCATAGATTTATGGGTTCTGTGTGCATACAAGTCAAAGGATTTTAGAATGTAAAAGCACTTCTACTGTAGGTGGTAAAGTATGAGGCAGACAAAACAGTTTATTCGTGAAAGGCTTCACATCAAGCAGCTGCTGTGTTCAGGGTTTAATCGAGCGTCGTAGTGTAATTAAATATTTTAGTCTTTTCTGAAAATGTTTCCTCCAAATACCACTGTGATAACCTACTTTTAAACATGTCAATATTCTGACATGACTGCATACGTACCACATCAAACCTATACAAGGTAGGTTATGACATGTTCAGTGTCGATTACTCATGGGGGGGTTACACTCAGAAAAATGATGCGACATGATGCAATTTCAAGAATAAAAAGAAGCCATACTGGCTTGTCGCTGTCAATGCTTAGTGTACATCTCCATCAAATTTCTATATCCCCGAATGATGAAAACATGCACCGTATCGTAAGTTTGCAGCTGGATTTACTTGCCCACATTGTGTCAGACTAGTCTGCCTTAGTCAAGGTACACAGAAAAGGCTGTCAGAAAAGGATTTTACTCTGGGAAAAGCATCGTCTGTGGCAGCGTCGATGCTGATGACAGCAAATACGGGTGCTTTGGAGCTACAAAAACAGCATGAAATGTGGCCAGCATAAAATGTCAATGAATAATTAAAACGATATATGTTACAAATGTGGCCAAACCTCCCACAATGTGAGTGACTCTCTGTGGTTTTAAGATAAGAAATGCAAGAAGCGCAATAGACCACAGGATACAAAGAGAGAACGCAAATCGACCACGACAAGCAAGTACAGAAAGAAAAGTCTCACCAGAACAGAAAACCGAGGCACCAAGTTGGTGTTTATAATATGTGAAAGTGGGTCAGAACCAGATATGACACAAATGGACTGGCTTGCGTGGAGCTACACAATAACTGAAGAATAAAAAGAGATCATCTGATTTATCCCAGAGGTGTCTGCTGTTGAACAAGGGATAGAGCCAGACACTTGATCTGTTATTTCCAGACCTGACTACAAATATTTGCTCCTCACTCGAAGATTGTTTGAGACATGTACGCTCAAGACCTACACAGGTGAGACACTGTGTCCTGAATGCAAACTGAAAATAAAAGATATGTTTAACCGTAGCATTCAGCAGTTGGAACCATTTGTTTTTTAAAATTTGGAGGACCACCACTCTTCGCTGGGATATTGTTAATTAAGATCCAGCTAAAACGACTCTTCATTAAAGCTCCACATGAAGAGGATAACTCCTACCAGTGATTTCTGTTTTGATCTGATACCAAGTCACACCAGGGCTGGTATCCTGATATCAACATCAATACCAAGACATATAAAAGTGTTGCTGTGTACACAAGAACAGAGGTTATTTGTAATTTTTATGTTGAAGTTCCATCAAAGATGCACATAAAAGCATACTTTTAAGACATTACTGGGTCTATGAAAAAAAAATCTAACTTCTCTATTTAGTTTTTCTTTTTTTAAACAAAAATTGATAAACACATTATTTTTAAATGTCCAGACAAAAAATCTAAACTAATGATGGGCAAATGACTCACAGAAACATAAAGATTTCCTCTGATTCTTTCCCTCTCTTTTAAACTTCGCCTGTTCCTCTATGAGTGAGTGAAATACCGAGAGGTCGAGAAATAGGCTGCAGGTCATTTACGCCCTTATCATGGTTGCTATCGTTTCATACACTATACTCCTTACATTTTACTTGGGCTGAACCAATCGTTGCAGAAATAAAGCTCATTCATAAGCCTGACTTCCCCAAACTCTCCACGGGACCTGAAGGTTTTATGTGCTCACATATTTTCCCTGCTGCTGTTTGCCTTCGTTGTCTAATTAGCAGCCCCCGGTGCTACTGCTTTCTCTGCACAGGACAGACACATATTTGTCACTGGTAACACTGCACTTAAGCTGGAAGTTTAAGCCTGACAAAAAATTTCTTGCTGTTTTGAAAATTGCTGTCAAATGAATGAAGGTAAAAATGCGTTGCTGTCTACTTAATTGCGCTGCTAGCTGCTTAGTTACCACCACTGGTTTTTAATCGGATCAGTTGGCATCAGCAAGACTGCAGAAGGAAAAGAAACAACATCACAATACCAAGTCCCTGATAAAACTATATTGCAGACACCAGAGGAAATAGAGTGTGCACAGTTTAGCCCTTATTATTGAACCAAAAATATCAAAGTCTCTTCTTTTCAGTCAGTGGACTAAGTGGATGGAAAAAGTCTAGAAATTGATCATTTTCACTAAACTTAAGAACAAGTGTATAATTTCAGATGGTGAAAAGTTAAACACAGAATAGACTGGACAACAACAAAGGCTCTGTGTTTGATTTGTTAATGTGGGCAGGAATGGACAGGGGATGGACGGGGAGCCCCACACGGCCGCACCGCAGACAGATAATCAACATTTTTCGTAATTTGGCTACCAAACTGAATGGAAGGAAAGTTTCCTTGACTATGTTTATTTGAAAAGTACATTGTGACGGTTTTCTCCGTATTCAGCATAAGATTGGACTGCTTCAGCCATTCCGTTACCTTTAGCATTGCCGCAGATAATTTAGTAGCAACTACATTTGCGTCTGTCCCATGAGTGAAGATGACTGTGTTGTCAGCATACATCAGGATCTCAATACCATCACAGATAAGTGGTAGATCATTAATGTATAAACTGAACAGCAATGGCCCCAAGATGGACCCCTGCGGTACACCCGTGGTGCAGGCTTGAAGAGAAGACAGTTTATCATTGATCCTTACACACTTTAGCTGTGTAAAGGGTCATCTACCAATCAGACGGTGCCATTGCCAGACTTGTGCACCACAGATGTGGAGTCGAAGGGGAGAAATAATCCCTTCCAGAGTCTGATAACGGTTCACATGTAAACCTCATCAAAAAGGCAGGTGACCAATAGTGGCCTCCAAAATAAATTAAAAAAAACAACAACTTACTGCCAACCTGCCCACCTGTAAACAGTCAATAGTCAGGGTGACAGAACAGTGGAGGGAGGGAGGAAAGAATAAACAGAAAAAAATGAAAATGCTTTTGCCCTTGTTGTGACTCCATTAAGGAGCTTAGTGCGCAGAGAAATTCAAAATACCAGAGTGAGAGTGCATTGCACTAAATGCGTGCACGTGCACAGAAGCAGGACTCTGCACGGCCACACACATGCCCACACCGCACATATCCACGCGGTAAAACACCAGCCTGAATGAGAAGAGTTTTAAACTGAGTGCTGGGAGAAAACTGCAAATTACGGTTGCAGATGAATTAGTTCCAGACAGGGATAAAAAAGAAGATTGTAAAGTCGCCAAAAAAAAAACCAGTGTAGCTCAGACATCTTGTCCTTAAATTAAAAGACAAACCTGCCAGTCCCAGGATGGAGAGATCGAGAGGGGTTAGTAAGGAAAACCAGCAACGGAGGAAAATCTCATCATGGAGAATGAATTATATAATAGCTCCTGCACGCAAACCCAGTTCAGTAATCTGTGGGCTGGCCAAGAGAGGGTTCTTGCATTAGTTTTTTTTTTTTTTTTTTTGGTTAATGCCATCGAATAGCTGTAGATTA
This sequence comes from Hirundichthys speculiger, assembly GCA_018398805.1. Classification (NCBI taxonomy): domain Eukaryota; kingdom Metazoa; phylum Chordata; class Actinopteri; order Beloniformes; family Exocoetidae; genus Hirundichthys; species Hirundichthys speculiger. The sequence goes on from JAGFBZ010001224.1 coordinate 3,876,449, forward strand.
TCATACCATACACAGCTACCCCCCACCTGTTTTTTCTCTCCTCTTCAGAGCATCTTTCTCTCTTTTCTTTCATTTGCTCCGACCTTTTGTTCCTCTAAGTAATCCTCCCCAACCCACCACCACATCCTCTCCCACCTCTGTGGCAGGAATAATCTTCCTGCTGTGTCTGTAGACATCTGTACGTGTTACCGCGTCTACGGGTGCCTCGTCTTGTTGTACTCACTTCTACAGTCATGGAAAAAAATTATTAGACCACCATCACTTTTTTGTTCATTTTAATACCTGGTACCACTAAACGTCATCATGTGACTAAAACAGACAGAAAAGAAAACACTGAATGCATAAAAGCAGTGTTTTTGGCAGCACAACACCATAGCTATTGATGTAAAAACTTAAGTGATTTAGGTTATAATCAAGAAAACCATAGAAAATGGTAAGATATCAGCTCTTAAATAAAACTCTTATGAGCAATCTTTGTGGTTATCGTTATGTTTGTCCAAACAAATGTACCTTTAGTTGTACCAGGCATTAAAATGAACAAGAAACTGAAGAAAACAAGGTTGGTCTAATAATTTTTTCCATGACTGTATGTGTGTACTGTTGCTTTTACTCGCTTACGCAGCTTTTTGTTAAATGTTAGTGTCGGCTGATCTGTCGAACGTTTGGTTTCACCATGCAGATTTGTCAAATTATGCAGAACCATTTATATTGATGAACAAAACAGTTGATGAGCACATGGCATTTTTCTTTAAACTAAAACAAAAATGGCAAAGGTTTTCTTGTTGCTGATACTTGCGCGTGTATCTTGTGCCATTGGTTATTTGAATATTTGACCTATCAGGCTATTTATACGTTGAACACGAACGCACACGCATTAAACACATAAGAATACACTCATATACATGCTCTCACACAATACCCCCCCAAAAGACCAAACAGTTTGCATAATTTAAATCTAAAATGAAATTAAAATGCAGATCACAGAGCAGCTCTGTTGATGTTTTTTTTTAAGTCTCCTTTTATGTTTGACATCAGTATTTTCTAAAAAGCCCTGGATGCTGTTAACATGGCAATTAATGACAAAGGGCTGAATAAAAGCAGAGGTGCAGAGGGAGCAGAGCTCAGTATATCTAACTGGAGCTGACTTTTAGGGTTTAATGAGGCAAAGCATATTCAAAAGGTACACACCTTAGTGTTCTGTTGTGTCTGCTGAAAGAGTACAGCGTGTGTTATCGAGGGAGAGGGGAAGGGCTAAGATGGCTGGAGCGCTGAAAACCCCTAAATTCATAAGAATATAAGTCAGTCAATGTAGAGAAAAAAAAGATAAGCTGAAGATTTGAGAGGCATAATGAAGAAGAGGAGTCAAATGGGAGAAATAGTTGACATGAGGAATCAATAGAGGGCATAAGGATGACTCGTGAAAGATTTAGCAGCAGAGACTATAGCATAAGAGGGAGGATAAAGAGATAGATGGAGGAAGAGCAGTTATCCCTCCTCATCCCCACCACCCTCCACCCCCACCCCTTCAATCCCCTCCACTCAACTTCCCTCTGCTAGTTACCACGGCAACAGGCAAGGGGCAGAAAATAAGAGATGAAAAGAAAGAAAAAATGTGTCAGCTAGAAGCTAATTCAACTAAAGAGAGGCACATTTCTGAGAAAGAAGGAGCAGATTTTTTTTTTTTAACAGTTATAGCTTCATGTCAGCTTATTTTACAAGTTTGAAGAGCCAAGTGAAATTACAGTCATAAAAATAGACTTTCAGCTTTTAGATCCATACTGTATTATTATAATAAAAATTCCTAATTTGGTTCTTGTTAGGTCTTAAAATTAGAAAGTACAGCCACAGGTTAAAAATACTTGAAATGTTATACTTTCATTATTTTTGTAACAAAATATGAGCCAAACTCAACAAGTCCTGTGTGTAAAGAAAGTAAAAACCATGATTTAGTAGCTTTAGTAGCCAGGACTTGAAATAACTGGACTTTGTACGATGTTATCAATGTCTCACATGGTTGTAGAGGAACTTTGGCCCAATCTTCTTTACAATGTTGCTTCAGTCCTTTCAAGTTTACAGACATTTGTTTATGCACATCTCTCCTCAGGTCCCACCACAGTATTTGAAGCCTGAACTTTGACTGGACCATTGCAACACTTTGAAACTTTTCTTTTTCAATTTTGATGTAGATTTGCTTGTGTGTTTGGGGATTATCATCCTGTAACATGACCCAGTTTTAGTTCAGCTTTAGCTGTCGGTTCATCTGAGTTTTTACATTAAAATATTTTGGTATTCCTAGATGTTCACACTGAATTCATTGATTGCAAGGTTTCTGGATCCTGTAGCCGCAAACAAGCCCGAATCATCTCTCTACTATTGCCGTGTTTGATAATTGGTATGGGGTGTTTTTGTTGATATGGTGTCTTTGGTTTTTACCAAATATGGTGGTGTGATTATGGCAAAACATCTCAACTTTGGTCACGTCAGTTTGAAGGACATCTGATGTCTTGTAGTATGTCCAGATACATATTTGCAAAGTTCTGCTGTGCTGCTATTTTGGCTTTGTCCAGGCCACGTTTGCAAAGAGCTCATGCTGATCCAGCCTCCCGTTCTACCATCATGAGCCTTGACGTTAATCATGCAATCTGAAGCCTGTAAAATCTGAGATCCAACTCTAAAGTCTTTAGCAATTTGATCAGCAGCTGCCTTCAGCTTTTATGTCCACTTGTATTTTTCTTTTATTTTCAGTGTAGAATGATGTACTCCAGATTGTTTTGGAAAGGCATTTTTATACTTACTAAACCGACGGGCAGCAACGGCTGCTTCTAGAAGATCACTGGTGATGTATCTCTCTTTGGCATTGTGATAACACACACCCTAAACACATACCGATGATCAATGAATCAAGTTAATTTGATTAGCAAAATGTGGCAGCTTCATACTCTGTACTTAGTTTACTTAGCTTCACAAACACAAACTGCTACTGGATTTTGTCTTATTTTTTTCTTAAATAAATAAAGACATTATAATACTTAATTTGTTGTTTTTTATTGTATCTTAGGTTGTACAATTTTAAGAGCATTGATAATGCTCTACTAGGGCTTTATTCAGAATCTTTGTCATCAAGTTTACTTAAAGTGCTAAGTAGCTACATTATAGTAATTTTACACCATAGACATTACATTAGTGTTTTTTTTTTCCACCAGATGGTATATACAGTCATGGAAAAAATTATTAGACAATCCTTGTTTTCTTCAGTTTTGTACTGCCAAAAACACTGCTTTTATGCATTCAGTGTTTTCTTTTCTGTCTGTTTTAGTCACATGATGACGTTTAGTGGTACCAGGTATTAAAATGAACAAGAAAGTGAAGAAAAAATGGTGGTCTAATAATTTTTTCCATGACTGTATATGTTTATTTCTGCTCTAAAGTCATATGTTTTAACATGGAGGTCAACAGAGCCTTCATTTTCCCGCCTTCAAAACCCAGATGTTGCCCTTTCTTCATACCCTAATCCTTCCTCTCATCTACTTATTTTTGCTTTTCCTTCTTGGCTCCTTCCGACTTTCCAGGTCTGTGTATTAATGGTACCAGCTGCAACCTAAATCAGCGAACCAATAGTGCGACATATCTAAATGAGGAACTGTCAGATCAAATATGGACTGACACTTGCCATTCTCTCTCTCTCTCTCCCTCAGTCTCTGTTCCTTTGCCAAGATTTATCAATAGCTCGTAGTTCATGGCGGGTCACCTGGCGTCAAGTTGAATCCAACCTCACACAGAAGCCCTCACATACGCACAGACACACACGCAGATATTCCCAGAAGGGTTGTTCCGGTGCTTCAGGCCAGTGACAGAAGGAATGAGGGGGCTGCACCCTCCCCTGCTGAAGACCTTTATCCTGCGTGGCCACCCACCTCCAACACACACACATGCACATACAGTTCACTGTCATGCCCAAATGTCGAGACCAATATAACAAGCGCCGCACCAGTGTGAACACTGCTAACTATTTAGCACAAGAAGACCGCTCCTCTGTGCTCATGGATACGTTCACAAATCTTATTTAGAGTTACACCTCTTTTAGGAGGTGTAGAACATCAGAAGGCTGATTGTGTCTGAAACTGTAGAAACCGTCATTTTGGGAGAAGCTGCGAATCTCAAACTAGTGACTTTAACCATTTGGTGGTCTGGGTGCCGTTGTTCTACGGTCTTTTGGCTTCACTCGGGCTCTTTGAGGCAAGCTCAGATCAGTGGTGTCCCTAAGTTAATTTACCAAATGCACTTCCAGGGAACCTCTTATGTCCTGCTGTCCATTTCAGTCAAGATGCCCCAGAATTATGTTGTGACCCCTCTGAGGGTAAAAAAAAGAAGAACTGCATTCAGTTTCACCATCTACTACAGCAGTTTATTAGCAAATCACACAAATATAATAATACATCCACTGATAGTATCTTTTTATACATATTTTATAAGTGAAGGCTAAAGTAGGCATTTTGATTTTATCAGATACAGTACCTGAATATTTCTTCCATCTTTAAGTCTGTTTATGGACTCGCTGTCTACACTCAACATGGTTGATGCTGCCTTAAATATTGTAAATGTTACCCACACAGATGCATATATATGAGGCAGTTATGCAAATATTCAGTGTACTTTTGTGGAGCTAGATCGATGGATGGAAGTTACCTTAGCAACAAATTAGGCACGCAAATAAGAGTTGACAAGGAGAATATGAAATTTAAAAAATATATAGTCAGTGGGATCGTTATCTATGTATGAATATAAATAATGGGTGAAAAGTGACATAGGCAATCACCATAGCAACAGACCAGCCTGAACGATCACCGTGTTTTTGGGTAGATTGTAAGGTTGTAATGAAAAAAGAGCAGCAGAAGGAGGAAGAGAGGGAATGTGTGGACAGGAACTGAGGGAGGGAGAGAGAAAGGAGAGGTGGTCAATGAAGGGAAATACTGAGAGAGAAATGATGACTTTAATCCGGATTAAATCAGTGGGTTTTGGACAATCCTGAGCCCTGCCAACTCCCCATCCACCATCCCTTTCCCGTGCCAAGCTCCAAACCCCAATCAGATGCTTTGGCACATGCAGGGAGCCTCCATGACACACAAGCCATGCAGGGAGGGAACATCCCAGTCACACTCAGTCAAAGGAAAATATTCTTATGCCTGTGGAAACACAGTGGTTCAATCACAGTGGATTGTGTAGAAAACAGAAACATGTTTCACATTTGACTTTAACACACATCACTTTACAGCAGTTATATGTTGATGACTGAGGATGCGACTTACACAACAAAATATGAATTTCAGGTTTTCCTATTTGAACATTTTCAAAAAGAAAAAGCATCCATCATTTAATTCAGATCTATTCAGATCTAAGAGGAAGAGCATAGAGGATTTCATCAGTGACTTTAGAGGATGACTGTTCCTTGGGATTTGGACTCTTTCATTGACGTCCTTGAATGCATGATCAAATGGTGCTCAGGCATGTTAAAAAGCACTGATGCTCACCAGTTGGTCTACTGAGAACTTACCTGAGCAACTTTCATTCTCAGCTTGTAAGTCAAAGTGGACTCATGCTTCTTAACGAACTCATAAAGCATAGCATTAACAATTTTATGACAGCTCAACATCTGCTGGGAAAGTCATGCAATGTGACTGTTAAAAAAAAAAACAAGAACTTGAACAGATTGAGTAAACGTTACGCTGCTTTTGCTTGACTCAGCCAATTTGAGTTCATGTTCTGTAGAGTCCAAACATTAACCTGACAAGCCAGATGGTTTGTTACACAGAACCATCTGGGAAGCCTTTGATGGGAGGTGTTTTGCAAAGGGCAGACACTTAAAAAGGAAAAGAATTATTTATATGTATATATATGTATATATATATATATATATATATATATATATATAATACACTGTATTATGTTTTGATCTTGGAAGAATCCAACTTTCCTCAAAACTTAACCAAATACTGTTCTGTCAGTATGTAGATATACATTATAATGACAAAAGTTTTGATCCCAAACTACCGTGAAATTAAATGAGCTTTATTGTTAATTAAGCCTATTTAATAAAAATAAAATCAGCATTGCCAGTCTCCACGCTTGGCTTCCAAGCTCAGTAATAATCCTCTCACATAGTTCTCACATAGAATTGGCAGCCTGAGGCACATGGTGAGCGTTTTTAAGAGAAGCTGTACCTGTGCTTCGCCACCATGCGTGACGTGAGGGCAGCCTCACATTCCTCAAATGTCCCACAGATGACAGGTGAGAGATGCAGCTCTCTATAGCAGCCAACAGCAGCCTTATTGCTGCCTTTCTTCAAGCTGTGAAGTCTAAATTTATCATTTTCACATCACAGTGCTGTCTACCAAGCCACTTTTTTTTTTTTTTTTTTTAATAATTGGCTGACAGACCGGTGAGAAGGCAGCATATTGCAGAGAGTAAATGGTTCTCCACGCAGCTTGACTTCACCTCTTAACTGAAGAATCTATAAAAGGGATCATGTGTGGAGTGCGTGTGGTGAGGCGTGAACGCATTGTCACACTTTTTCACTGGCTACTGACATGAATGGTGCAGACGTAGACACTGTGACAGTTTTGGCAACCTGCACGTGTGCGTGAGAAAGCGTGTCTGCGTGTATGATCCTGCCCCTGAGATGCGTGTAAATATAGTAACCATGCTTACGCACATGCCTGTATATTTGGATGACCATCTGCTTCTGCGAGCGTGCGCGTTTGCGAGGGTTCATTTGTGTGAGAAGGCAGTGAATCAGATGTCTTTGTACAGTATTTTCACCCTGGTGGAGATGGTGTGAGCATGGTGTGCACTCCTCATTTGTTATTTATGTTAAGTCATTCACACTGTGCAGAAGCTGATTCTGCATCTGAGTGGCACTTGTACCACAAAGTGAGTGACTGTAAAAGTCTCACCTTGTGTATTAGAGATATTCCATTGAATGATAAGATAGAGAGATGAGAGCTTTAGTGGGCGAGGAAACGGAGAATAAATCAGTGGCAGACGAGCATCCTTTTCATCTTCAAAGAGCAAGATGGAGAAAGATGGAGGCAGTATAATAATAATATTTCAAAACAGAGGCTTACATGGTGTTGCAGGGTACCAGCTTTATCTTGGAGAAACACAATGATCAATTAGACAAAATGAGAGCATCAGCTTTGTGCACAGAAATGCTGCAAGTCATGTGTAATAAAAGCACATTGTCTAAATAAAACTCACAGCCACGAGCGCACACAAATAGACCCACCAGAGAAAACTTCAAAAGCAGCGGTTCTGCGTTGTGCCAAATAAAGATCAAAGTTGGCTATTTGTTTTCCATTTTAGGCCTCATACTTTATGTAACTTGGTTTATTTTTGTCTTACATTTTTAAACGAGTGACAGTCAGTTCAGGGTAAATTTAGTGCATCTTCTTAAACCATAGTCCCGCCGTGTTTTATCAGCATTCAGTCCATTTGTGCATCCAAAAAAATGATTGTGCCCTGGCCTTACAAAAGATCTTTTTCAATGTTATTGAACATGAAATATTTAAAAGTTAGACATGAGCAGAACTGTAACCTTAGATAAGGAGTCCAGTCCTTCGATATATGGCATATCGGCCCCTCTAACTATAACAACAGTCTGCGACTGTCTGCACGGAGAAACCAAACCATATCATGAGGAAAATGATCATCTGTTCTGATGAGTTAGTTACTGAATTAATTGGAGAGAGCTCCAACTGCTGTGTCTGGCAAACAGTGGGTACTTCTTATCATCTGGTTAAGCCATCTTTTAGACCACTTTCAGACTGCACCACTTTAGGCATCAGCAAATTGCTGCTAAGGGGCTACACCCAGCTTTCTAAACTGTTGCCAACATGAAAGTGGCAAAACTTGCAGTTCCTCAAGTGACCACTGGCTCCAAGAGTCCATCTCCATTTACGGCCATGTTAAAATGTCTAACTTTACAGCAGAAATTAACATATATACATTGTGGTACAAAATTTGGTTTTGGTCTCCATAGCTTGACTTCATATCCGTAACTGTAAATGAGGGCTGATGTACCTGATCTGTTCAAAGGCTATGAAGCTATACATTTATGCCTCATTAGTTTTTAACGACCGGCTCTGGTTTGGCCAAGAAGGATGAGGGGAACGGCTCAGCAACTATACAACTGCTCAACTGCCCTCGAAACCACGTTTTGCCAACAAAACATGTGCTGAATATGAGGAGTAACCAGATGCAAAGGTTGCTTAAGCGAAAACTGACCCAGGGAGGTAACCGGTCCAGGCTATCTGTGCAGTTTCTTCATATCATGAACCCAAAAAAGGAAAGACAAAGAACAGGGTAAAAGAATGGGTGAAGGCACATGGGCAGAAGGGACTGTCTCTGCTACAGAGTTGGGCGTGAGTAAAAAATATTCTGCTCATAATGGGCTATGGTGCTTTGTCTTGTTGAATGTCCCACTGCAATCGCTGCCCAAATCCATTACAAACCTGCTTCGATTGAAGTTAAAATTGTTGCCTGAGAAACTAACTGCTGAATAAAGGTCAAAATATTTCTGTACTATAAATAACAGACTTGCAGTTTCTGAACTTTGACTAATTGAATCATGGAATTATAAAAGGGCCCAACTTCATGATTTTTGGGAAATCCAGGTTATCTCCCTATCTTGTACATTAGGTTAATAGCTATCAAAATGAATTGAAGAAAGGCCCAACTCCAGTTCATAAAGCTGTTAACTAAGTTGATGTTTTTTGCCTTGAGTTGAAGAACGGCCCAAGTCCTGGAGAGAAAAAAATGCTCTTCCTGAAAAATATACCTCGGTGGAGTTAGGCCCTTTTGTAACTCCTTGATTCAATTGTGGTGTATAAATATTTATGGGGGGAAAAAAAAAATTAAAATTAAAATTTATAAAATGATGGGCTGAGCATAAATTGTAAGGATTTCAATTCTTTCTGAAGCAGTCGTGTTTGTAATATAAAATATAAGGCAGCAACAAATGTTACATTATGAGAGATGTGGATTTAGAAAGAAGTAGGTACCGTATTGGCCCGAATATAGGACAATATTTTATTCAAGAAATTAAGAGGCTGTCCAGAGTGTACCCTCGCTTTTTGCCCGAAGAGAGCTGGGATAGACTCCAGCAGATCCCCGTGATTAAACGGGCATAGATGATGGATGTGAGTCAAAACGCTGATTTTAGTAACAACATGCAACACAGTCTGGTAGGTGATCTTAACACATAGATGTAAAAGCATCTTCTCAGCCCTGTTTTGGTTTTTGAGTCAGAAGTAGAACAAGCACTATGTTATCCCTATGGTGGAATCACAATCTATAGCAACATTTCCCTGTTTGCAAAACTCTCTCTTTACAGTTCTCAGGTGAACTGAAAATAATAACTGCCTGTAAGGCTGGATAATGTAGTTCATGTTATATATATATATATATATATATATATATATATATATATATATATATATATATATATATATATATATATATTAGAGATGGGCATAATTAATCGATTAATCGATGATTGATCATTAAGAATTTGGTCGAAGACATTCATTTTCGTGGATGAACCGAATTTTTTTTTTTTTTTTTTTAAATAATCCAAATGTAGGTTATCAGTGCACGTTCTCAAACAATGCGATGCATTTCGCTGTGCCACTGATAGATATTTGGCAAAAGGGGGCAACATTTCACCATCACCCTACCCTGGCTTGCCTCAGTTGTTACATGCGAGCTTCTGTAGGTCATCGCCTAATCATGAAGCGGTCGCGGTGAAGTGTGGCGTGGGACCATTTTCGTTTAGAAAATGACCAAGTGTACTGCAATCACTGCAATGCAAATTACAAATACAATTAATCGTCAACGACAATGATGTATCACTTGAACAACGCGCATCCAAGTCTTGTAAAGGACGGTGGAGGCGGTTCATCTCTATCTCAGCCTAGCCTAGCCTAGCCTAGCCTCAACTCGGTGTTAGCACGGACCAGAAGGAGCTGCAGTGCACATCGAGCACACAACAAGCGCATCTTTTTAAGAATCTTTTTAAGAAACAAAAAGCCTGTAATACTGGCGCCTTGATATAATGGGATATAAATTGTCCTTGTTAAGTAGTCTCCTCGATATCTCTTCTTTTATTATCGTTTTTTTAAGAAAAGAAAAAGGAAATGTCTGTTACGTTATTCTCGACCATGAACATCTGGGCCACTGAACACATCTGGGCATGCGCGGGCCATAGCAACCAGGCCAAAGGGGAAAACAAACGTCACGCCAATATCGAGAATAATTGTGATAGTTTTCAATAGAAAAATGTTAATGATTAATCGATTATTAATCATTAATTCTCCCGATGATCAACAAATAAATCTTCACCGAATGCCCATCCCTAATATGTATATATATATATATATATATATCAATCAGCAATTACTCTTGGGTATCTCCATTACAGTACCAGTGCTATAAAAGTAGAGAATACTTTATGAATAGAGATGGGCTTAAATGACTGTTTTGAGTGGCTATTTTTTGCAGGGATGGTCCCCGGTGTTTGAGTGTGAGGTAATGCCCAGGTTAAACTAACCTCCCAGTATCATTCTAACATTGACCTGCTCTGTCCTACAGCGAAGTGCTAACACTAAACCTGTAAGCCTTGCTGAATCACCCAGCCAGTGACAGCTTCTCCCCGAGGCCATTTAAGCTGAAGCGTGCATGAACTATGACCCCCCCCTTCGCTTGCTGTAATCTCACTATCTTTATATACTCAACCCACCTCCCAACCTGCAGCCTCCTCTGAGTTGTTTTGTTTTTTCCATCATCCATCCGTGTTTCCCTCCAACAATAGAAGCCACAGAGCTCCAAGTACTGATGGAAGACTGACAAAAGCAATCAGCTGAAGAAAGATGATTTATTTTCTGACATGTCTCCTGAACACAGTTGGATCTTAAATTCATCACCATGCAAATACCACATCAACTCTGACCTCAGCATATGTGGACCGTGAGGGTGAAGAAAGCGGAACAAGCTGCTGAGACACAGAGTCAGGGTGGTGGGGAAGAGAAAGAGACAACGCAAACTGCATAATTATGTGCATGTACTATCTTTTTCCTGCTTCTTTCTCCAGCAGTCCCTGTGGAGCCTGGCTGTAATACTCCAGCTACAAAGCAGTTCTTTCCTGCTTCCAGGGCTCATTTCCTGGATCTTTGTATCTCTAGTATAACAACCATAGTAGATCAATTCCACTATTTATACCAATGGCAGTGTGAAAGCATATCAGTAATACATCTTTGATAATGAAGAAAAATAAAAAGCTCTGATGACAGGGTTGTTTTGTCAGATCTGTAGGATCTAAGTTTGCAGCTGTGTATTAGTTTGAAAATCTAAGATGAAGGACATGTGTCTAACTCCCATCAGGAATTCATAACCTCTCAGTGGAGCAAGTGAAGTCATTTTTAATAAGAGCCTTTTTATGGTAAAAACTAAGGCTCTGCCATAAGTCAGCACATGGAATGAGTAGATGGAGGTCTCGCTTTGGTCCTCTGTAAGAGTGTCTTTTTAACAATCTCTCCAAGGAATATGCCTTGAGAGAGGCGATATGACAGGCTTTCTCTTATTTTCTGCAAACACTTGCGAGATAAGCCCACTGTAACTCTTTACAACCAAAACCACCCAGTAAAGCCATGAGATGGATGCTGTTAGGGCTCCTCAAGGATTCGCAGAATGACAGCGCCATGAGCTAAAGGTTATGTGATGACAAAGCTGTAACCTGTGACCAAACAAAGGCACAATCACTTCCCCGTATACATGTTGTCATTGCATAAAAACATTTGCTTTGGCTCAGTGTGAAAGTGATGCACGGGTCGTGCACAGATACATAAGCACACATTTTCATAGACAACAGTGCTTTGGTGTAGAACTTCTCTGGAAATGTGCACACATTTGACCCCCTGCTGAAACGTCTGTAGAGACATGCTGAGATGCAAACAAACCTTCCACTATTTGTTCTATTTTAGGTTTTCTATTAGCCGCCCCAAATAAACTCAAGTGGCAAAGACTGCTTTAAGTGCACATTAAGCACTACTGAGCAGTTTTATGGCACAAAACAGTTCCATTCGACAAGTGTGAATAAGTAATTTTCCACGTTTTTTTTTTTCAACAACATGAAAAATATAGGAATAAAAGATGCTGAAACTGTTCAGGCATTTAGATGCCACATCTTTATGATGTGCATTAAATTACAAGAGTAACATCAACAATTAATAAACACAAATAAAAAAGAACATTGTTGATACCATCAGCTATGAAACTCTAACAAGATCTCTGTTCTTCGTGACTATTTTTCTGTCGCAGTGGAATCAAATTCCTAACATCTCTCTTGCTGCACAAACCCACCACGACCCAAATGAGGCGCCAAGCAGTACCACAAAGGAGAGTAAAACTTGTGACGGCTCTCCAGAGCCTCACAGGGATGGAAGTACGTGATTAACAGGCAAGGAGCAAGATGAAAACTATTAAATATTTCTACAGATAGTGACATGGGCTCTCTCAACCTGCTGGACTTGTTTCCAAGTTTTTTTTTTTTTTTTACAACACCAGGTTTATGGAAATGCTTCGCTGCATAAAGGTTGTCCTATTAGGAGACATAACGATCCAGCGGATCGTTTCGTCTGAGAAGTGATATTGATTCTGAAGAGTCACTGTAATGTTTACCTTGTGCTCAGAGTGCTAAACAGTTGGCTTTCTGATTGGGAAAGCTATTGTGAGAATAGACATCTGACCTGCTTATACTATCAAGGCTCATTTAATTAGGAAAAAAAAAAAAGTTTTAATCATTTACTTGTCATTCAAGTCAGTGAGATCTGAGTCTATTTGTGCTGCAAATGAACAGGTTGAAAGACTTTTTCATTAAGTGTCCTGTCTTCCATCAAGCTCCACTTTCAATTCCATTATTGGAAATCAATATGAGGGAATGGAAGGATACATTTGCACGGTTAGCGGCCCCAGTGTCACCAGTGGCAGCTTGAAAGGAGAATGCGGCCTGTGGGAGTTCACCACAAAAGTGTGAGTGATGTGTTGATGGTTGTTAGGTGCGCGGAGTTCATCATCATACAGTAGTTTCTGCTCACAGGCTCTGAGTATTAGTGGGCTCGGCGGTGCCACAGCCCATCAGACAGCCCATCAACTTTCCCGCTGCTCGTAATAGCAGGGATATATCACTGCTGGCAGGTTAATACACAAAAACACAACACAGGCAGACAGGACTGCAGACTACCCACGCGCATGTGATCTGCCCACAAAGTACACCGACGCTCACGTTTTATGCACAGTTTGAGTGTGTCTGCACAAGCACGCGCACACACGGACACAAACAAACTCTGACCGATGAAGGGAATCTCTGGAGCCCCCTGTAATCTTACACAAATGAGTGTTACATTCCCCCTAATGTGACTCATGTGTGACGAAGGAGTCAGACACGCAGGCTGTTGCTATGGTGGGCTCACGAGAGCACACGCTGACATCACCTCAGGGACAGCAACCTGTCCATTGCCTCCTCCCGCAGGACGGTAATGTGGTTGACCAAAGAGACACGTGAAAGTGGCAGCGCTGGGACCAAAGGGCTTCAGGACTGAGGGAGTATTAGTGTGCATTTGTGAAAATTCATGTCAGCGGTGATGGCCCAGATTAGAAGGTTCAGAGCAGTAGAAAAGCCAGATGCAGAGGAGGGACGTTACCACGGAAATGTACAGACTATTACTCAGGAGAAAAAAAAGGAAAAAGGAAAAAAAAGATGTTGACTGGCTCTGTTGGTTGGTCTGATATTGGTGCGTCAAATAACAAAACATATACCATAAATATAACCATAGCCTAAATCAATACCATAATTGTCACCATCCTTTTGTAAATCTTTGGTAAAACATCCTCCCAGGTGAATTAAATAAAAAGCAATAGACAGACTAGCTCACACGTAAGCAATGAAGCCTGTCGAACTTTGAGAACTAACTAACAAAATTAATGAGCTCAACATTATTAACAAGACTCACAGGGAAAGCAGAGCCTTGACTAAATGATCTGCTCCAGTGGCTAGTGCTTCAGCTGTGTTTATAATCATGTCTGTTGTATTTTAGCTTTGTTGATTTCTTACGTTTGTAAAAATGTTTCTGACCTCATTTGTTGGGCACCCTAGTATGTGACCGTAAATTAAGGCTCTGTAAAAATGTCACGGGAAGTTTAGCGCTGGCTAAAGTTTATTACAATCTGTCTGGTGGTGAGCATGAATGCCATTGCCAAATTTAGTAATACATGTTCTTCAAAACCACAAATGTCAAGCTCATGGTTGCATTTGAGGAGAAATCAGAAGGATAAGCAAAGTCTGCACAACTTCCTCTCGGGAGCATGAATTTTAATGGCAATCCTGTCAAACCTTGATGAACAATAGGTCCCACTGAAAATGCGAAAGCTGCAACCCTGTCAAAGTGTGATACATTTAAAAGTTCAGTGATTTAATCCAAATAAAATATAATTCAATATAATATAACTTGATATAAGATAATTCTCTGAAATGGTAGCCATCAGAAAACCATAAAATGTGAAATACCAACATTATTGTTACGTACCATGATGATCATACATGTCAGTTATATTTCTGTTTGTTGGGGCCTCAGATAGATAGATAGATAGATAGATAGATAGATAGATAGATAGATAGATAGATAGATAGATAGATAGATAGATAGATAGATAGATAGATAGATAGATAGATAGATAGTGCTGGCAAGGTACAGTATTCACCTTAGCATAAGTTTTTTTTCTAATGTTGCAATTAGAAATTGAAAAGACCTTTCACTCAGGAAAAGAAAAATGTTTGATGGAATACCGGTGAGCTCTGTAGTTCACTGATTTGCTCTTCATGATAAATTCTGACACTAAATGTTTCTGAGTAAATGGAGTTGAAACCGCATAGAGCTGCTGAAAAGCCTGTGTGCAAACATTGAAACAGTTTAGGATGGTTTTTAAGGGTCCTCTGAACGTTTCAACTGTCTGGATAACAGAAATAATCAGTGCAGAGTTTGCTTTCCTCCCCCCCGCCTCCATGGTTCCCATTCCCTGCACTGGCGATGCCATGCAGCCTCGTCTCGTGACGGGAACATCCTCTTGGCTTTTTACCAACCCCCTTGCAGACGGAGGCATGAGTCTGCGAGTAACTGCTCCCTGCTGCCTTCACTTTGTCTTTTCACTCTTTCCATCATCTGCTTTGCGTCTCCAACATCTTGCAGTCTGACCCTCGTTTCCGCTTGTCTTCTCCCTACTTTTCAATGAAACTTTCTAGCTTTTCATCTGTCTCTTTCTTGACTGCCTACACAAACATTATATTTCTTTGATCATTTTCACCTCTCTTGTGGTCTCACCTTTTTCTAACAGTACCTGACATCTTGCAGCCAGTATAACCAATGGGGTTGGTGAGCAACAATGCGCGTCTTGTGTTTCATGAATGATTGGAAGTAAAAGCTGTGCCTCTTAGGCAATAATGCTCATGAATAATTGCCAATCCTGACGTTTGACAAGAATGAGTTATTCAAATTATAATATAAGACATCATGTAGGAGAATGCATAAATCATGACTGTTGTGACTGTGCAATGACTCTTTTTTTTTTCAGTTTGGGAAAAATACATCATGAGCTAAACAGGAAGGGGAGAACGGGTATTGTGGTAAATTATGAAATGAGACACACTTAACACAGTGGCTTTTGAAGCCCCCTTGGAGTAACAGCAAGGAGGAACAAAGACATCAGCATGAGAAGCCAGTGGAAATCTCTGAATGTAGCCATGGTGGACCATGTCTTCACACTGCTCTGGATCCTCTGATATTCAAAGTCTTTGTGTGGACTAATGCTGCCTTTAACAGCTGCGAGACCTACTATTGTGTCACTCAAAGGGATTAAAAAAGACAAAGCTCCTTCTCACTCCAGAATGGGCAACTCTGGACCAGGAATCATTGGCACCAGAAAAGGATTCATATTCTGAAGGCATTTTAAACTCATTATATTCTAAATTCTTCATTCACAAAACGTTTACCATTCAAAAGACTAAAATCCAATCTCACACTCTGTCAATCACTCACCTTCCTATCATAGTAGAGTGCTGCTGCACAGCGGCCTCTAGGAGGCGCTCTAGGATGGTCCATTCTCCCATGGTTGGAGTTAGGAGGCATCCACTGGGTACAGGAGATCAGGACGGACCGATCAGCGAACTTCCCAGCCAGCGGAAGAAGCAGCGCCGGTGCTCAGGTCCAGTCTTCAAATCCACTTGTTGTGTTGAGATGAGGTAGAGAGTCACTTCACTTTACAGAACTCTGAGGTGGCTGGAGTGTGCTTGCTGCACGCGCCAGGTTCTTCAGTAAGCGTGTGCCCCTCAGTCCATGTGCTCTCCTCACGTGAATGCGTCTTCTTGCCTTCCTCTGGCTGCCCCTGACCTCTGATCACCCCTTACACAGCTGCTCTGTCAAATGTTCTCAGACGCACCTGATCTAACACAAGCTCTCATCCACTTCTGCTGAGCTTCAGGGAGCCGCGGCGGTTTGTGCAAACAGACATCTACCACCTGCACACTAACGCTCTTCCCTTTCCCAGTCGTTTCCTGACAGCATCTCGCTGGAACTCTGGCCGGGCACAGGTCCATGGAGTCGCGTGAGCTGGAGTATCAAAGGATCCCTGCTTGTGCTCTTATCCTCCATCCTCTTCATTTTCTTCTTTTTTTTCCTCCTCAGACCTGTCTTTCTCTCTCCTCTCCTTTCAGCTATTTGTCAGGAGATTCCTTCTCTTCCTCCCTGTTGCTTCTTCCCTTGCACCTCATCTGGTTCAGGCAGAGCAGGTCTGAAGCATTGTGCTCCTCCTCGATCTCCTTCCCACCACTGTGAGACTTCCAGTTCTCACTGCCTCTCACTCTGCCTCTGTGTTTCCCTTCAGCATGCTTTACGAGAGGCAGCCGTCCTTTCTTCAGCTCCCTTCATCTTCTTCCTTTCCCGTTCCTTTTCCTCCTGTTTGCCTTCACCTGCCTCCGTCTCCCTCTTTCTTTTTAAGCCAGCAGGCAGCCAGACCGAGCGTGTGTCTAGAGGATTAGAGAGGAATCATCCCTCCGCTCCTCCCCCCTCTAGCTCCCTTGCACTCACTCTCCATCACCATGTTTATCCCCCCCACCCCCAATCCTCTTCATCTCTTACTGCTCCGCCACCAACAATGTCACAAATTAAAAATTCCATTTTTCAGATACTTAATATTTTTTTTAAATCCCCTTTTTGTCATCTGTGCATACCTGACACCTGCTGTCACTGAGAGTGAGACATGAGAGGAGCAGAGTCAATGTATGTGCAAAATTGTGTGGAAATGAAATTAGTGGCAGTCATTAAAATTTAGATGATTTTGCGCACCTCTTCATTTTATTTCATTTTATTGATTCATTCCAGACATGTCAAAACAATCTTTTAAAAGCATAGGCAATTTTAACACTATCATGAATCTATGTATCTAAAAATAAATATAATATATTTATAAAATATATAATAATGGATAAATCAATCCATCTTGATTGTGCACATGGCAGCTTACCATGCAGGAAAACCTTGTATGACCAAATATCTAGTTATTTTTTAATAATCTCACAATTGTAATTGACTCCACAGAATAGTAAATAGTAAAATTGATAACTCCAGCGCTGATAGGATCTGCTGTTAACTTGTTATTGCCAGACAACCCCAACACCATTCACTTCACAATAACTACTACTGTACAGTTATTGATCCACATTCACCTGCATTTGATCCAGCAGTTCCCCCTCAGCTCTTCAAAGTTGCTAATTGTTTCCAGTGACATAGTTGAATAAGCCACATCACAGCTTTCACAGCGTAGCATTTGCAGTGACACGTCAATCTACATCGATCCATTGATTTCATTTTGAAGGATCTGATAGCACTAATACAAAATGAAAATATCCATCAGACACAAATACTGGTAATTCTCATCATGTTATCAGCCTTTTGTAGTCTATTTTTACCCTCCGCCAAGGAGGTTATATTTTGGTCAGTGTTTATCTTTCTGTCTGTCTGTCTGTGTTCAAGATAACTCAAAAACTTATGGATGAATTTTGATGAAATTTTCAGAAGTTGTCAGAAATGTGAAAAGGAAGAACTGATTTCATTTTGGCTGTGATCCGGAAGAAATCCTGGATTCTGGATCACTTTGAAATTTTTGATAACATTGTGGTCAATGGGGCCAAAAATTTTGTTTCTCAATATCTCCGTTAATTATTACCCAAAACTCTGTACATTTGACTCAGGAATTGACTATGGGAACCTCTATCAAATTTCAAAGGCTGATCTGGATCTGATCCAGAACGTGGATTTTATCGCAATCTGTAAATCGCTATATGGGGGAAGTGTTGCACTTGGCAGAGGTCTGCGCTCTCCGAGTGCTTTTGTAGTTATTAAACAAACAGATTTTTATTTGTCATTTAACTATCTATTAGAACCCAGAAATAAAAATGTTAACTGATATTTTAGTCAATTACTGCATTTTGATATGAGTGGAAGTGATTGCGTTCAGTCAGCACATATCGTCTCCTGGATCAAATCATCACCCAGTTTATCGATTCAATATTGTATTGTGGTGAAACTAAAGAATTTAGTGGAGACCAAAAAAGAAAAAAAACATAACACAGAGAAAGTATGGACTTAAATTCATGAGGCAGATCCAAACACCATCCATGCTCCCACCTAAATGAATGTTTATACAGTTCAGTTTTATTTTTATTGCACCAACAATAAAACAAAATATAATCTTAATGTTATTTCACAGAGTAATCATTACAGTTAAACATGGATGCATGCATTTTGTTTTTTTCCTTACAGATATTTGCTCAGTTATATAACATAAGTGCTGTCTTCAAACACATTCTGAAATTGCAGATCCTTAAAAATTCATGTTAAACTTAATTTTTTTTTTTCACGCTCTGCATCTGATCTCCCTTTTGATAACCATTTCCATGTGTGAATTTTACAGTATGTTGGAGGATTCTGGGATGTGTATGACCTAAATTATCCTGCAGCACAAAGCTCATTGTGTTCACGTGCCTCCACGTGTGCCCAACTACAGTATCTGTTGGTGAAGAGGTGAGGCGAGGAAGGACAAAACAGAAGCCTCCCATTTCACAGCAAACGAGCTTGGAAGCTCAGACAATTAAGAGTAATACTCATGTACATATTCAGTCAGGGATGTCTCCATGCAGTGCAGCTCCTCCGTCACGCCCCAGCTCTTCAGGGCAGAGGAGTAGTAAATCTATTCTGTAATGAGTGAGTGCACACACGTAATCCTTCCTACCCCATGTCAAGACAATCTGGCAGCACTGAGTCTCACACGTGAGGAGAGGAAAGCAAAACGGGTGCTAAAAAAAAAAAAAAATGAAATTTTAAACGACTTGGCTGCAGTCTGGCACGAGTGGACAAAAAAAAGACACCACGATATTTCTCTAACTACCCTTGTAAAAACAACAAACCAAGCATCCCGTATATCCCACTATGAGCTGCACCACTTTGGTCAAAATAGTGTTCCAACTAACATTTCAGCTACTGTTAATGCACTTTCACAACTCACTTCCATCAAGGGCACTTTCACAGGATCTTATATAAATACTGAGGCTCTTAAAGTTGAATCCAGTTCGTGCAAGTGATCCCTTGACTCTTCCTCAAGGTCATCAGTTGGTTATCAGCTACAAGAAACAGCGACTGGTGACTGCATAACACCCAAACTCTTGAAGGACTAAATTATATGAGCACATGTAGACCAGTGTGATTACCACAAATCTGTAATTGTGCTTATTATTTTACCCACAGAGTCGTCTTCAAAGATAAGCAGCATCTATACTGTATATTCAGATAGATGGGTGTCATTTCCACTGGAGACATGCCTCCATCACTTTTTGATGTCCCCTTCATTTAATTTGAATATAATGCAGTAAAAAATGTTTTTAAAAATATCTTGCATCAAAAAGATGCTTAGGGAGAGTATTATTAGCTATTAGAAAAAATATGATGTTGTGTAAATAGAAAAAGGCCAAATGTACATTTTGGATCAACTCCAGCGTGTTATTGCAGCCGCAGTTACATGTGTGTGTTTGCAGATGAGCTCAGGTTGTAGCATGACAGTGTTACAGTGTCCTGTTTTTGTGCTTGCTGCAGCAGAAGAAGTAACATTAAAATTTATCCAACCAATGCACAGAAAAAAAACAAACAAAAAAAAAAAACCCTGGAAAATCTAACATTGCAATCGATTCAATGAACTGTTTTTTCTTCTTCATTAACACGTTATAGAGCACTCAGTGAAATGTTTGGAACTTAAACATTTCAACACCAGAGGGTTATTGAAGTACATGACAAGACAATAAGATCTTTTATCCCTGTATTTTTTCATGTCTGTACTGTATGTCGACTGAAGTCACCAAATATGGCAATTTTCTTGATCAAGGGATGAAACAAGAGTGGAAGGAAGCGGACAGTTAACTTTAAATGTAAAAGCGAAGGTGACATGTCAAATTTTTGCTTACTAGTTTAACTAGCAGTGTAAATATGGTCACTGGCTCAAAATTAACAAACAAATAAAACATAAAATAAAATAAAGGCAACTGAAAAACCAGTGAATGATGTCGCAGTTACCATTTCCATTCACACAGGCGATGCTCTCAGCGTGTGTCATTCTTTAATCACATAGAAATCATCTGTGGAGAACTCCCCCAGAGGCTCAAGTATTGATTCGCTCGACTTTTAGGTGTGTAGAAACAATAGACAAACCAGCAGCTGATGAGTGAGTGAATACCTCCAAACAGAAGACTGATTCTCTGTGCAACACACATTTCCCAGATGTGGAGTTCTTTAAAGTCAAGACATTAAAACTACCATTAAAATGAATCGATGGTACCGTCTGTGACTGAGAGGGTACTAATAGAGCCACAGCTTGCTGAGCAGGAGTTAATATGTGGTCGCCCATAGTTTCATCTGCACCCTCTAATCATCACAGCCTGATGGGACCGCCAGTGACTCAGCAGTGTTAATGAAATGACAAAAAGTGACAAGTGACAAGCTTTTTTGTGTAATAGCTGTTAAGAGGTGGATATTTTAACGAGCATTAAACAGTCAACCTGGTAATGTGAAGTTTTCATTTCAGAAATTTGGCCTCATGGCAACATGAGCTCTTTAAAGTTAGACATGGTTAAATTAAGGGGCTGTGGTGACTGGATGTGTTGTGTGGTTTGCAAGACAGCAGACTGCTCCTAAGCAGATTAGTGCCTCTGGTTTTAAAGTTAAATATTGTGACAACTGCTGATGAACCGTGTTAAAAAGTGGAGAGATTTATCTGTGAAGTGCCCAGAGATTACTCTTTTGTGAATTTGGTGCAATCCAAATATACTGAATTGATGTCCCCGCAGCAAAGTGTAATTCTGGTTTTCACCAGGAATATTTTTATTAACTCAAGTTTGACTTCCTGTTCAATGCCTGTTGGAACACATAAGTTGGTTAACAAACCAATACAGTAGATGGATTAACTACAAAGTATGTCTGCTTAAGATATGTTTACTCCCAACGGTACAAATTAATTACACTGAGGTCCAAGTGAAGAAGTAACATCTACAGCAAGTGTTTTAATACATTCTACAGACAGTAAAATGTACTGGATGAGGTTCCTTGAGGACAAACTGTGGCTTTATGAGTCAGCAGGTTAATTCATTAGCAGGTAATTGGAATAAAATGTTGATGAAAAGTTGTTCAGGATGTCGTTTGTCTATCTAGTGAGAGGGGATCAACTGATTTAGGCAGCTTCGTGGGTAGGGGGCTTTAAAGAGTCCAAAAGGTAAAAGATTACATTTTCACACTGATTAATGGATAAGAAGCTTTGGCTCAGGTCACGGCACCATGGGACCAGCAGGACACTGAAGGCAATTATGGTTTTAAGCCAGCCAGCTGGAATCTGTCATCACATGCCAACTTCCTCAAATGCATCTGTCTATATTAAAAAATATATAATAAAATAATAATAAGAAATTGAAAAAAAAAAAAAAAAAAGATTAAAAAAAGGAAAAAGAAATTAGAAAAAAAACAAATGCTTTGCTTTCTGGTGTCTTTTCCTCACTTTGTGGGAGTCTAACAAAGATACACAGTCCATATGCAGAAAACAAGGTTCCAGCTGCTGCAGCTTTCTCTTTCACTGTGACACTGATGTGTGTTTTATGAAGTTGTGCAAAAAGTCGCTGTCATGTTGAGAAAGTGCTACATTGCAGCTGAAATAATCTGGACCAAAACCCTGCTGTTGTTAGTGACACTTGATGTGGCTGCTGACCCTGATACGAACCTTCATTCATGTGTGAGCAGAGAAATGGCACACTGACACTTGGACTCAGCTGTACACTGAAAAACCCTTTGATAAACTTATCCTCATAGGGCTCATATTACATAACACCAAAGTAACTATAATTAACAAAGAAGTTATATAAAAGATGCAAAATAGAAGCCACAAAAGGAAATGCACAACACTCAGCACTGCTGTTTGTCATGCTTTATTTAACATTGCTGCAGGTGATTAGGTGATCTCTCGAAACGCCCTCTTCTCCACATACTTCAACTTCAGTCTCCTCTTGAACCTAAAAGGGCAAAGATGAGAAAAAACACACACTTTACTCACTATACACTATATAAAACTAAAAAACCCCTAGACTAAAGCAGACATTCCTTACTTGATTCTTTCTCTGGGTTCGATGAGGTTTCTCTTCTGCAGACTCTTGAAGCGATCTTTGAGAACACTGCCCTCTGGCTGCAGAACCAAGACATTACAAGAAGTGAGCATGGGAAGATGATTTTTGATAAATCCCTAGGAGCCACTTCACTTTGACTCAATATGCAATTCCCACCCAAATCACAAAATCCCATTCACACCACAAAGGCTGATTAAGGTAATGTCATAATGGCAGGAAGTGAGAAAGAGTGGGAAATATTCGACAAGCAATGACCAAATGAAACTAATGATTCCTGTCGAGAAAAGTGGGTCATCGCCGTATTAGAGAAGAGGATAAAGCTTAGAATAAGACAATACTCGGTACATTCAAAAGCATAACATCAGTAAAAACTGTGTCCTGACTGAAAGAGGTCAGGGTAGATGAGAAATTACAAATGTTAGAGAATGTTTGTGAAGCACCTTGAGCTGTCGCAGGGAGCCAGCCAGCTCATCCCTCAACTGAACCTCCATGTCTGGAGCCTGGAACCTGTCAACAAGTAAGAAAAGGAAACATCTGAAATGTCAACAAAAAAAAAAATGCTCGTTCACTGCCAAATAGTTACCTGCAGAAATAACCACGGGCCAAACTTCACAGTCTTCCCTTTGACATAGGTTACAGAATAAAAAAAGTGCAAGACATATCTTGAAAAACCTTTTGCTGTTATACATTTATAACAGGATCCGTAGAAGTTTGAGAAGAGAGAAGGAGGCTTGAAGTACTGCTCCACTAATTGTACAAACTATCAGCCTCTGTAAAGAGAGGAACCACTGGAGCTGTGGGCTGTAATACTGTTTTTCAAAGGCTTCTTTGGTAGTCAAGAAACACTTCCTTAGGCTAAAAAAAACCCCAACCCTGCTGTCATCCCTCCTCACACTCAAGATGTAAAATTCGTATAAACTGTGCTCAATCACACAAGCAGCCATTAAGCAAGCAAAAGCTTGTGTAGAAGGAAGGATAAGTGCATACTTGAGTTTGCCGAGACGTCTGGGCTGAGCTTTCTGGGCCTCCTGCTTGGCCTTGCGTTTTTCTTGTCTGGTCTTGGTCTTTTGTTCCTGCTGTTTGACGGAGGACTTTATGGAGCGAAGCTGGAAGAGCTGCTGATGCTGGTGAGTCTGGTGTTTGCTGGCCAGTCGTTGCTGGTCCTACAACAGGGTTTGAAATAAAAGAGGCGGACAGCTCAATGCTTAGATGGTGAATGTGGTGGCAATGTGACAGCTTTTTAGAGAAGCTTTCTGGAATCCAGAAGAGCATAAACCAATTGCAAATTGTTTACTGGTTCAGGAACACAAATAAATAAATAAAAATTAAAGAGCTCATTTCCTAATGTAACACTTGGACGGAAATTCTGTACAAAGATGTTTAACAAATACTTGGCCCCTGAGTGAGATATGGGGTCCCTTGATGGCCCCTTACTTCAAAAAAAACATCCATCACTTGCGAGGCACGACACAAACGCAGTCAGCTACGCTGCAACTTTCATCTGCCTTAGCTGAGGCTGATTTTAAACTTATTAGTGGGTGTGTTGAACTCACTGGAGATTTCTTATACAGCGGTGGCCATGGTCGGTCCTGGAGGGCCGGTGTCCTGCAGGTTTTTCATGTTTCCCTACTTTAACACACCTGATCCTAATTAATGGCCATCATCATCTTGTCATCAAGCACATGTCTGTTAATGACACCGTCCCTTGTATCAGGGTGTGAAAAAGGAGGGAAACATCTAAAACCTGCAGGACACCTGGCCCTCAAGGACTGACTTTGGCCACCCCTGTTCTAATGCTTTCAGCTGAGTAATGTCTCCGCTTTATTTCTTTTTTTTTCCATCCACCTATTTGTGCATCCTCTGCTCAGTCTCATGGACGCTCCGGTTTGTTCAACTGTCAGAGTTATAATCAGTGATCCTGAAGCTCGTCATGTACCTCATTCTGTAAGATCATTTTGCTGCTTCGCAGTTGTACGAACAGCTCTCCAAGCTTCATCACCATCATCTTAATGTCAGCATCAACACTTCAGATTTGTTTCCTCATTTCCCCACTTTTAAGCTACTTTGTTTGGGATTTCCCATCTTTCTCCATTTTTCAAACCGCCTGAAGCTGTGATGACGTGATGCTGTAACGGGCACATTCAGGGTGGCGGTTCAGCACCACCAACTGTTTTGGATGTAATGATCTTTGTGTTTAAAAGTCTAGACACCAAATATAAGATGACCAACTTTTTAAGATGTATTCAAAGGGGGGGGGGAAAAAATCCACATCTTCTATTCGAGTCATTATAGTAACAATATATATCAGGTTTTCCCTGTTTAAAAATTTAGGTAATTGTTTAATAACCTTATTAGAAAGTAATACAAAGCGTCTCTGCTCTCTGAAACTCATTTTATTTCATAAAGACGTGGGCCAAAACATGTTTTTCTTCATGGTGGATTTCAGTCAGAAAAAGGAAATAAATTAATTGATTATTCATATGCCATCAATTTATCTGTACAACAACAGATTATTTTAATGAATTTACTTCAGGTATCAGTGAAGAGATACCCATGTTTTTTAACTTTTACAGGTTTAGGAGTGTGTATCATTGGTTTTGAGAATTCAGTACTTCACTCCTTCACCCTTTGAATGTAAAAACACCTTCTCTACCGTTAAGATCAGGCTTAAAACTCTCCCTTTTGACAAGGTTTACATTTAGGGATGGCTCCGGTGACCCTGTAACATTCCCTTAGTTATGGTGAGCACTTTTCTCACTCTCTCCATGCATGTATATAATGACGATTGTCATTAATTTTATGTTTCTCTTTTTGCATTAAAGCCAGTATCCCCGGACTATCTGTGTGTTCGCTGACATCTCTTTCCCATCCTCTTTGCCACCCAACCAGTCGAGGCAGATGACTGCCCTTTCAGGTTCTCCGGGAGATTTCGTCCTGCTCATTGGGGGTTTTCCTCTCCACTGTTGCCTCATACATGTTCAGGACAGGGCTCTGAACTGTAGTTAGGACTCAAAACAATCAGACAGGGCGTTGCTTAGATATTTACTATTTACTTTATGAACCTGCAATTTTGAATGAAACTGATTGAACTGGAACATAACGGGCCTGAATTTTATTAAACTTGCTTACTTTCTTCAAAGAGTGCCTTGAGATGACTTTTGTAGATCCGAAACATGTAATGCGAATAAAAGAAAAAATAAATCAGGCGAGAAAGACGTTTGTAATCAAGCGAGAAAGAAAAAAAAAAGCGCAATCGATGTTTACAGTTTTAAGTGGAAACAGCTGCTCTGTGTGTCTCCAATGAGGATGGTGGAGAACACTTTCTGAAGGGTTTTGTGTGCAGCACAGAAGAGGTGCATGTACATCAGAGACTGGGAGCTAGAGAAGAAGAGTGCGCAGCTTCAAACCTAAATCTACATTTTCCTAACAGAAATACTTCTTCATTAACATACATGTGCATTCCCAGTTGGGACAAGTGGAAATATCTGGGATGAAAAATTTTCATTTCTTGACTTTAATCCACCAGTGCAAATATAAAATCATGAAGTTACTTAAGGTGACACCTAGGAGTTGACAATATCAGTTTTAATTGGAGTTGAAGGAATATTTAATCATGTAAGTGTGATGTATGTTCTCAGCCTCCTGTTTCTACTCTCGACAAAAATCATCCAAAGTTACTTTGGACTCCCGCCCCAGTTGTCTCTCACTACAACTGTATATCACTTTGATTTGGCACAATGTCATGCACATCAACAGTGAAAACATATATGATAGAAAGACGTTAGACCCAGCAGGGTGATAAGGAGTTATTGAGGGCTACAGGTTGGTGTGCATTTTAAAATCCTCAGATCCCAGGACACTGTTCACACAACAGACCCCTGAGCTCCTGTGTGTCATCTTCACATTTCCATAAAGGAAATACTGGGAGCGCAAGGATGAGATCATCACAGGACACACACAGTACACAAAAGGTTATAAAATATATTGATGTTTCTTTAATTTTTTAAACATTTAACTTAAAAATTAAAAGCTTTAACCCAGTGTTTCCCAAAGTGTGGGCCGTCGAGGTACTGCAGGTGGGCTGTGAGAGGTCGTTAAAAATAAACAGATATTTTTAAAAAATCGAGGATTTAAAACATATGTTTTCAAATTACTGTAAACTATTCAATACATGATTTAAAAAATATTTAGAAATAATAAAACACGCAAATTGAGTGTTATTCTACTGTAATCTTAATTTAACGTGTAATATAGTAATTATTTATATATATATATATATATATATATATATATATACAAATATATATATATATATATATATATATATATAATATATATATATATATATATATATATACAAATGCCCTACAAATGCCTTGATGATGGCAGAGGATTTACGTTCCCACTATGCAGCATAAACAAGCTTCAAACTCTTACATAATTAGAAGTTTACCACGTTTGCACATCCGTGGCAGAAGTGCACATAAAGTATCAAACATATCAGTCTTGATGGGATCTTCAGCGTGAGATATCAAAAGATAAAGCCAGAGGGAGTGTGAACAGGTTGAACTGAAGAACTCTTACTGCAAAATGGATTTGCTCTTGCACTACTGGTCTGGTTTTCATTTTATTTATTAATTTTTTATATATAAAATGTAGTGTTTTTGTGAGTACATTTAGCCTCCTGTTTCTACTCTCGACAAAAATCATCCAGTTACTTTGGACTCCCGCCCCAGTCGTCTCTCACTACAACTGTATATCACTTTGATTTGGCACAATGTCATGCATCAACAGCAACAGAGCTACAGTGGACATCATGGAAGAGGTGAGTCAGAGACGGAGGAAACTAATGAAGGAAGAAAAAGGAAGTGGAGAGAAACTGAACCTCAACAGGAACTCACGGATTTTTACATCTGTTGAGGATTTAAGAATGTTTTAGTAATTGTGTGTACCTTAATTTTTTCTGCTCTCTCTTTTTTCCTCTGTCTCTCAGTCTTCTTCTCAGCCACTGTGATGGCAGCCACTGCTATGTCTTCATCATCATTGGGAGTGACCTCTTCTTCGTCATTCTCTTCCTCTACCAGCCCTTCCACCTGTTCATGGAAGACTGTCTCCTGAAAACAAGCACAAATCACACAGAAATTTAACCTCGACCAAGAATAAAAGCAACATACCGACATAGGCTGCGATGATGATGATGATGATGATGATGATGATGATGATGATGATGTGCACCTCTGTAGCTTTGTCTTCTTTGTTGACAGCCAGCTGTCTCTCTATTTTGTCTTCCTGCTTTTGTTTCTTGACCTCCACCTCGTGGGCGTCCTGAAGCAGCGCCTGGGTTCACACGGAGAAAGCCAGTCATTGCAGTTTCAGTCATCACTCAAGGCAGTGTGGTACAGAAAGCAATGCCCTCCTTTCTACGCTTTTGTTTTCACAATGTCACAAATGAAGATTAACGTAGTTAAGGTTAATTTATGGAAACGGCTGTCTTAACTCAAGATTTTTATTTCCATTTTAAAACACTGCATAAGTAATTTTGGCTAAGATGTTTGCGTTACCTGGTGGGAGAAGAAGTCCGGGTTGTAGGATCCTCCAGGAGCGATCACTTCCACAGCAGGGAGCACAGACGGCTTCTGATTCAGCTTCTCTGGACGCTAATATAACAATTCCACACTTGAGTAACGCCATCATCCACACACAAGGACAGAATTATCACTCTAATCAGTGCTTGACTCACCGTGACACGCTTTTTGCCCGTTTGTTGAAGATACCAAGGATCAGAGGAATCTTTGCCTACATTCAAAAGACAAACTGGTTTTACTTATGGTGCTGTCCAATATTACAAACTTTTACTCAGTCTCTCATTGTTAAAACTAGAAGTAAAAATTCAGCATTTAACTGAATTGCTCCCCAACTTGGACAACAGAAGTGACATGAAGGCATCAGTGCAGTTTCAGCTTTATAACTGTATAAATAATGCTCTGCTGCACCTCTGTTACTTCAGCTTCCATTTTCACATCTGAATCCTAAGACAAACTCTAAAATTACTAAAAGAATAACATTCCTCCTGTATCCTCAGATCCTAGATGAGTGTACACACAACGGTCATCTGAGCTCCATGCTGGTCTTCACATTTCCATGAAGAAATACTGGGAGCGCAAGGATGGGATCATCACCGGATGACCTACAGCACATGCCCCTCTCACCTTCTGGTTCCCATATGTCATAATATGCTCTGTCTGGATTGTTGTTGGCCTCTGCCACTGCCTTCTTGACTGTCTTGTCAACGGGCCGTCTGTTCAGCAGCTGTTTCTGCCTTCGAGGCACCACACCTTTGGCTGCCAGCTGCTCGGCCTTCTGGGCGATGCGACGGAGTTTCTTGGCATTTGGCTGCTGGTAGGTCAGCACACTGGAGAGCGAGGCAAAAGAGATTTTCACTCGATTATAAGAAGCTGGTGAATGTGGGAGAACTTTGTGAAAACATTTATGACAGAAAGACGTTAGACCCAGCAGGGTGATAAGCAGTTATTGAGGGCTACAGGTTGGTGTGCGTTTTAAAATCCTCAGATCCCAGGACACTGTTCACACAACAGACCCCTGAGCTCCTGTGTGTCATCTTCACATTTCCATAAAGGAAATACTGGGAGCGCAAGGATGAGATCATCACAGGACACACACAGTACTCAAAAGTTTATAAAATATATTGATGTTTCTTTAATTTTTTAAACATTTAACTTAAAAATGAAAAGCTTTAACCCAGTGATTCCCAAAGTGTGGGCCGCAGCCCCCTGGTGGGCCATCGAGGTACTGCAGGTGGGCTGTGAGAGGTCGTTAAAAATAAACAGATATTTTTAAAAAAATCGAGGATTTAAAACATATGTTTTCAAATTACTGTAAAATATTCATTACATGATTTAAAAAATATTTAGAAATAATAAAACACGCCAATTGAGTGTTATTCTACTGTAATCTTAATTTAACGTGTAATATATATATATATATATATATATATATATATATATATATATATATATATATATATAATATATATATATATATATATATACATATTTAAATTGTTACCACACATGCTTTAGATTATACCACAATATAATAAAGTATTTTGAATTTGAATATAGATTTGAAGCTATATCCCCCAGCCCTACATATATGTATTATATACATGCTTCATTTTCCCTCTTTTAGTTTTTACTGTGTGAAAGAAGAAGACCTACCACTGATTACAAACCGTAACATATTTGGTCCCGGGACACAACATGTTGACGTGCATACAGAACAGGAAGAGGTTACTCAAGAGCCATTCTGATACCACACTAAGACCACAGCTGTTTTTCACACATGGTGAGAATGTCTGAATAATTCTGTCTGGACAGTTTTCCCACAGTTGCTCTTCACACAAACACATCACAGCATGAGATTCACTCTTATATGCACTCTGAATTTCCCCCTTGGAGGATCAATAAAGTATATTTTAATTGAATTGAATTGAATTGAATATGAGGATTGGAAATCGTTGCTCCAGGATGTACGGGAAGCAGAATGTGACCTGTGAAATTACTGTTTTATTTACAGTCATCTCTCCCCGCAGGAGATGTGATACCCATTAATAGGATGCTACCTGTGCAACAAATCCAGTCATGAAATTTCCTCACTCCTAAATATTCCACAGTCAACTGTCAGCTGTATTATCAGGAAATGGAAGTGTTTGGGAACGACAGCAACTCAGCCACGAAGTGGTAGGACACGTAAACTGACAGAGCGGGATCAGCGGATGCTGAAGACTATAGTGTGAAGAGGTCACCAACTTTCTGCAGAGTCAATCACTACAGAAGCTCAACAACAGAGCAGAGAGCTTCATGAATGGGTTTCCATGGTGGAGCAGCTGCATCCAAGCCAGACATCAACAAGTGAAATGCAGAGTCAGATGCAGTGGTGTAAAGCAGCCACCACTGGACTCTAGAGCAGTGGAGGAACGTTCTCTGGAGGGAAGAATCACACTTCTCCATCTGGCAATCTGATGGAAGAGTCTGGGTTTGGTGGTTGCCAGGAGAACGGTACTTGTCTGACTGCATTGATCCAAGTGTAAAGTTTGGCGGAGGGGGGATTATGGTGTGGGGTTGTTTTTCAGGAGCTGGGCTTGGCCCCTTAGTTCCAGTGAAAGGAACTCTGAATGCTTCAGCAGACCAAGACATTTTGGACAATTCCATGATCCCAACTTTGTGGGAACAGTTTGGAGCTGGACTACTTCCTCTTCCAACATGACTGTGCACCAGTGCACAAAGCAAGGTCCATAAAGACATGGATGGAGGAGTCTGGTGTGGTTGAACCTGACTGGCCTGCACAGAGTCCTGACCTCAATCTGATAGAAGACCTTTGGGATGAATTAGGGCTCTTCGGGAAGAATGGTCAAAAATCCCCATAAACACACACCTAAACCTTGTAGACAGCCTTCCCAGAAGAGTTGAAGCTGTTCTAGCTGCAAAGGGTGGAGCCACGTCATAATTATTAGGAATGAGATGAACTAAAGCTCATATGTGAGTTAAGGCAGGTGAGCGAATACTTTTGGCAATATAGTGTGTGCAGATCAGTGTTAATTTTGACAAGAATTTTTATTCTTTTTAATTTAGTCTTAGTCACTCACCAAAGGATTGATTCAGTTAAAGTCACATTTAGTCTTTTTGTGTTGCTTTGTCACTACAAATCAGTTTAAGTTTTAGTCTCAATTTAGTCTTTTGACAAATTTTGACAGTTGTTATACTGTAATTAGATTTTGCAAAAGGATGCCTGTCATGGTAGTAAAAACTGCCATTGTAGCATAAGTTTAATTGAGTTTAGTCATTTAAACTAAGAGTGTACCATATTACTTCACATTTATTTTCTGAATATTTGTACAACAAATGATTTACCTGCAAGGCTAAAGCTCTAATCCTCTTAAGATGTCAAAAGAAAATCATTTCAAACCCATTTTCACAATTCACCAAAATTTTCTTCAAAAATAGACCAATAGCCATAAAACAATATAGAAAACTATAAAAAAGTACTGAGACAGAAAAAGCGGACATGAGTTTAGCACAGTAGTCTAAAAGGAGGCCTTAACATTTTGCACATAACACTGGTGTTAGGGAAGCTGAGAATTTAGTAGCTCAGGCCAAAGAGATGTAGAACAAGTATAACACATCTGGCACTATGTCAAAAAAAAAATCAGTGTTGTAAAAATTACTGGAAAACCATACTGGAGTAAAAGTACAGATACCTTACTTGAAAGTTACTCAAGTAAAAGTCCTCCCCCCAAAAAATTACTTTTATTATGTATTAAAAGTACCTCACATTAAATGTGCTTAAGTATTGGAAGTACCAGGTGGTAAAATGTACTCGAGTTCAGTATCAAAAGTTGTTGACTCTTTACTCCTAACCCTGAACTCTTCTCTATGTACTGCATGCCTCATACTTCTACTTCATCAAATTTCATAGTAGTGTGGTAAAAAGTACAATTCATTTTATATACGGTTTTTGTGTCACGGATTTGGTACAGTTTCAGACCACCCGCTACCCTAAACCTGCGACCGCAAGATACCCAGTTTGCGGAAAGCGCAACTCGCATGTCGGCGCGTAAAAGAGCGCGTCCAAATAGCATCAATGC
Source organism: Hirundichthys speculiger (assembly GCA_018398805.1). NCBI lineage: Eukaryota > Metazoa > Chordata > Actinopteri > Beloniformes > Exocoetidae > Hirundichthys > Hirundichthys speculiger. Next base: position 3,908,923 of record JAGFBZ010001224.1, read on the forward strand.
GCGTCCACCTGGTCACATGTGGACGTGCACAAACGGTTCTACCCCTCGATTACGCATCACCGTATTACTGTCATACGTTTTTATTCTCTTGAGGTCAGAGGATGTCTGGTCAGCAGTTGTGGTGGATGTGGGAATAGTCACAGCCAGACACGTCAGTGTACAGCTGTGGCATGATCTCATCCAGATGTCTGCTGTGGAGGAAACCAAGGAGATCTTTGTCTCTGGTGTCAAGCTGGAAAAGGTTGGATGCTGTAATTTATTTCCGATATGTCTGAAACTGTTGGTGGTCGAGGAGGGACAGGAACATTAATTGTTCGTGATTTTTAAATGCGCATCCAACGATTCGTTCTGCAGTATTTTAAAAAGCACATCAGCTGCGCCAAGACGCACAGCTGGTAACAACTGGATCTTACGCAGGTAAGATCGTGGGTTTAGGAAGGTGGAAGATTGCGTTCAGGGCCGTCGCAGGGGGGGTGCGAGGCCCCGTGCAAACTTGAAATGCGAGGCCCTGCAGTTTGACATGGATGCGCAATTGCGCATGACTAACAGTCACACGGACACAGCTATTCTAGTCCTACTGCACGCATAATCGTGCTGCAATACGTTTTTATCAAGTAGAATAATACAGCATAATCATACACAGTCTCAGCCTTTTTGCTATTTATTTCAAATGGGGAAAATCAACTGTGCAAGGAGGCTTCACATCACGTCAGCTCAGTCACTCTATTTTTGGCATCTTGACATTTTAAACAAGTAGATTAGGACACTTTTCATTCATAATATATGTTAATTTTCATTACAACTATACACAACATATTTACTGCACTGTAACTCTAACAAATCAGATGGACTCACCATGCGTAAATTGCGCGGAAGCTGATCATGTCAGAGTCACTTTCCTTGCCTTCTTGGCTGCAAACTCAGCAATAAGATCTTTATAATCCAGTTTGGATGCAATGTCCTTTTTAATTAATAGCAGGGCAAGCCCGCACAGTCTGTCCTGTGACATGGAGGTGCGCAAATTGTTTTTGATTAGTTTCAACTTTGAAAAGCTTCGCTCGCCCGATGCCACTGTCACTGGAAGAGTCAATAAGATCCTGATCCAATCTCACAGTTAGGGAAAGTTCCTTGAATCCCTTTAAGGTAACGAAGTGTTTGAAGTGCTGTAGTTGTCCCCCTCTGGGATTATCTCTCGAAGTCCTCAACTCCGTGAAGAGGTCCGGTGCGTTTATTCGGACAAGCTCAGCGCATCACTCAGTCTTGTGCACTGTCTTTGCAGGTCAGTCTCATCCATTTCACGGAGTTTGGTCAGATCAAAAAGAAATCCAAACATGTTTCCAAACACCTGCATTTGTTTAAAACGGGTATGGAGAGCAGTGAGGGCCTGGTCCACTATCACATTAAAATATACACCTGCTCTGGGTCTGGAGTATATTCATTTGCATTTTCATCACGTTTGCGTTTCAATCGCCATGTTGCTTTTATTACAGCTTCAGTAAATAGTGTATTTACTGAAAATAAAATAAATAATAATATATACTGTATTATATATGTATTATATATACACCTTCACGTCACAGCGCGGGGCCCTGGGCGACCGCGGGGCCCTGGGCGACCGCCCCCTTCGCCCCCCCCTTGCGACGGGTCTGATTGCGTTCTGTTAACTGGTAACTGTTTTCACTCCCTCGCCGGTATATTCAACAGCAAAACCAAAATGCTCCCACACCGGTGATTAAAAAAAGTTTTTCCCAATTTCTCTGCTACCGCTGGTCATGCCTGCTTGTTTTTTTTTTTTTTTTTTCTGCATCTATGAGCTGCAGCCAACCGGCCAAAGTGTGATAGGCTGGTCACTGTGAGTGAGCGGAGGCGAGTGCACATTAACATGCAGTGGCGGGCCGGGCCTGTTGCCTAAAAGGCACGCACGCTCACGTGCAAGTCCAATGCAAAGTTATTGAAACATAAATACCACGGGACATAGAAGCGTATTGTCCCATGCAGGTCGTACCGAACGGTTCAGTATTTTACCGAGTACCATTGCATCCCTAATATATATATATAAAGTATTTTCTTGGTGGTAGTACTCTTCAAATTGCTCAGGGTGAGATTTGCAGTGGAAAATTATTCTGACTGAATATTCACTTGTTTTTTTCTCCATCTGTGTCATATCAGGTTTAACATATAATCTGAATCAATTTTAAACTGTACCACAGGATGAGCTTTTGTTGCTTTTAAACACAACATTCAAATAATGAATCCATGCTGAGAAAGCACAGTTAAGGCAGTGTGAGATATGATAATCAAATGAGCTCCAGATCTCCAACAAGAAAATAGCAAAATCAAAGAAATAAAACTCACAACCCTATCCTGCATTTCAACATGCAAGTGCTCTGTTATCAGCCATGGAACCAGATACTAAAGCAGTCATGAGAAATCAGAGGCTTTCCAAACTAAAATGTTGATTCCTAATCGTTCCATAGCAGTTCTGTTCTAGGGTACGTACACGTACAAAAATATGCTATCAGTTGATATGTGCTTTCAATGTCAGGCGTAAACAAGGTAAAAGTGAAGGGTACTGACTCTTTAGCAGGTGGCACCAGGGAGTCGCGCTGAAGGATCAGGTCTATCCTCAGAGGACGCACCGCTTTCCCTTTTCTCCTTTTCCCCTCAAGAGGTTCTGGTGCTTCACAGAGAAAACAGATTAAACAGAATAACCAACATTAAAAAATATATATAGAAAGTTTTTCAAGAAGAGGATGTGAGGTCAGACAAGTTAACTGCTCCTGAGGATTTCATTTATACATGCTGCTATAAGAACAAAGAAATTACATTTACCCTTCTGTTCAACCTTCTTTGGCTGTCCAACATCTAAAAAGAACAAGCTGTCATCTGACTTCTCCGACAGCAGACCCCTGAGATATAGAAAGATCACATCATATCCAGTTTAAAACAGAGAAAACGGCTACACTCAACAACTTAGTCACTAGTACTTAATTTGTTTGAATAGTCACACAAGTACAACTCCACTTCCAAAAAAGCTGAAATGTTGAGTAAAATATAAACACAAATGGAATATACTGATTATCAATTCCTTTAAACACATATTTTCATTTTCAATAGAACACGCCAGGTGTTTAAATTGAAACGTTTTACCAATTAATGGAAAAATATCAGCTCATTTTGACTTTGATAGCAGCAACAGGTGTCAAATAAATGGGAACTAGGGCACCAAAAGGCTGGAAAAGTAGCTGGTGGAAATCAAAAACAAATGGAGGGGCATTTAACAACTAATTAGGTTAAGTGGAAGCAGGTCAGTAACATGACTGTGGAAAAAAAGGAGCATTTCACAGAAGCAGAGCCTCTTGCATGTAAAGATGGTCATTGGTTTACCAATCTGTGACAAACTGCATCTAAAAATGCAGAACAATTTCGGAAAAATGTTGCTCGGCATAAGACTTAAGACTTTGAAGACCCCACCACCTACAGACCATAATATCAAAAGATTCAGAGAATCTTTACCTTTTTACACAGCATCCCAACGTTTTTGAAATTGTGGTTGCAGATTTATGCTTAATTATACACATACGCATGTAAACATCTTTAAAAATAGCGAGTCGATGGTTTATACTGACCCGCATACTGTCAACACTTTCACTAAAAAATCTACCTCTTATATAAGCTGTGGATCTATATAAAACATCACGAGTATACTGAAATCTTGGCACACAGAAACGCGTTCACAGGCGTCTGACCAGAAGCCAGACGCCTGTGAAGTGGTAGTTTACTGGGCTTGCCTCGTAAATTCACTTAAAGCTGCTGATATTCATTGAAAACAGGGAAGTTAAGATTTTTTATTTGGATAACTGCCACAAATGTACAAGGAGAATGCGTTAAGGAAGGGAGAAACCTCCCCATGTCCGCTCACTCACCCCGTGGTCCTCTCTTGGTGCCTCACATCCTCTAAAAAGTCCTCTACGTCATTTATATCGCTGTGTTTGTTCCAGTTCTTTTTCTTGTTCTTGTTGACGCGTTTTCGTCGACTGCTGACCAAATCCGCGGGATCTACATTTAGGTTTTAAAGTTAAAAATCCAGGCTGCGACACCGCCATGCGTTTCGGTCTCCTGGCGGCCGCCATGGTGGCAATTTGGGAAGGGAGAAAAAAAATAAAACAAGGGTCTTCTTCTCTTTCAGGTTGGAGACACAGTAGTACCGCCACCTACTGGACGGGTTGTGTAATCTCGGATGAAATCCATTTGAAAGTAACTGATGTGATTTCTTATTAATGATTATTGTTATCATAATGTTTTCGCAAGATTATAACAACTAACTTTTGTTCATAACTTAACTGGAATTTTAATGAATTCGGAATTCAAATTCGAAAATTGAATTCATAAAACCATACTATTTGTACTTTTAAGTTACTATTTTACAATGACAACATTTAAATATATATATACATATCAAGAAATGCAAATAAATAAGACTGAAAACCTTTATATTTGGACTTCATCTGTGTTGTTTTTAATACTCAGACAATATTTTCCTTGTATTTTTCACCTTCTAAAAATAAACTTTTATTTTGGATATCTCCCGCCCAAAAAATATATTTTAATTAACAAAAGAATTTAATGAACAAGAGTTGGAATAAACTTGTTGCACTACATTTCCTTTTAATATGATCACACAACTATTTATCATATTAGAACATATGTGTAATATGTTTGTCCCAAGTGCATCATGGGAAACGTGTCTCCACTTGCTTTCCTATGTTCGTTTCTTCTTTTTTTCCCTTCCTACATTTTATAGTGAGAACAACGCTTTAAAGACCGCAGAGTAATTTCGCATTTAGAGGCCGAAAATTTTTCACTACTTTTTCAAAGGTGAGTATCAATATTTTAATAAAACTCCATACTATCATTTAATGTAATTTTAGTTTCAGATTGATGAGTTTTTTCTATTTATTTTCGATGAAAAAGAAAACGCAGAGCGGTCGAGCTATTATCTGCTTGCTCGGGGTGTCAGGGACCTAAGAGGTACTTGGGTTCTGGTCGAATTTAAATCGAAAATGCGCCTAAAGTGAGGGACCATCTGACAACATTTTGTTCATTATTTGATCCTCTAACATGTCTAGTGTGATCTTCAAAAATCATATCCCACTTTCCTACAGCGGTTTTTTTTATTTTTCGTCGTTTTAGTCATCACCCGCTTCGTTTGGTTCAGCGATTTTCCTTCCCGTTTACATTCTTCAAGCCAGCAGCCAGCCATCATCTTTAAGTGCGCTGGTTTTCTGTAGCTGGGCAGCCAGCGCGGGCGGCATCGCCAGTTTTTTCTTCAAAATAGCTCATTCTTTGCGAAATGAACGAAACGTGTACACAACCGGGGAACCTTGTATGAAGAAACGAACAAACCCACATTGGATACGCAAGGGGCGTGGTTTATTGAGCAAATATACTGCTGTGAGTGGTCGAGAGATCTACAAAGTCCCGCCTAACATTTCATATTACAAAATCAGATTGGTGTTGCGTTAAAGAGCTCTGCTATGATTGGTTGTCTTTTCTGTTCTTTTAAATACGACCATTACATAAGCTGCGTTGGAAATTATTCACAAAACCGAGGCTTCTGATGCCGTTTTGTTTTTTTTCTTTCTTTTTTTTCCCTAAAATGTATTCTGCCTTAAATAGAGTATGTGGTGGTGATGTAAAACAAGTGCATTACATGAAATTAGGGGTAATGTTTTCATAACATAAATTCTAATACTGTTACACACAAAGTAAGACGTAGTTATCCTAGAAAAATTCTGTTTTTTTTCATGTTTAGGTGATCTGTAGTAGCCATGGCTCGTACCAAACAGACTGCTCGTAAGTCCACTGGAGGCAAAGCTCCACGTAAGCAGCTGGCCACAAAGGCTGCTCGTAAGAGTGCCCCTTCCACCGGTGGTGTCAAGAAACCTCATCGCTACAGGTGAGGACTTATAGTTCTTGTGATGGTTTTCCTTCTTTGCACCTGTCATGTCAGAGCAGTTGTTACAAAATCCATATTGGAAAATACCTCAGGTGTTGCTGATAATCTCACCTTCAGTTGTACTCGTGAAGCTGAGAATGTAAGTGACTGTCTCTATGAGGTCATGACTAAATAGATTCTTTAAATATTGTCTAAATTAAAGATTAAATTATTTCATTTAGGAAGGACAGTCATGCACATGCTTGAAATATTGCTTGTTAATTTATGCTTATCTTCTCCACTCAACCTAGGCCTGGTACTGTGGCTTTGCGTGAGATCCGCCGTTATCAGAAGTCCACCGAGCTGCTGATCCGCAAGCTGCCCTTCCAGCGTCTGGTGAGAGAGATCGCCCAGGACTTCAAGACTGACCTGCGTTTCCAGAGTGCTGCCATCGGAGCTCTGCAGGTCAGTAGCAGTCACTGTGGAAAATTGTTTATGTTTTACCATCTTTTACCACTTAACCAAGTACTTAAATGTTTGTTTCTGTCATCCACAGGAGGCCAGTGAGGCATACCTGGTGGGTCTGTTTGAGGACACCAATCTGTGCGCTATCCATGCCAAGCGTGTCACCATCATGCCCAAAGACATCCAGCTGGCACGTCGTATTCGTGGAGAGCGTGCTTAAAATGTTGAATCATGATATTCTTTGAATTATTATATACTTTCCTCTTGTTACTCTCTCCTTCCTCTGTACTTTGTAGTTTGGTTTGAGATTCTTTCTGTCTATATATACATCATATCATTGTGATTACCGTAAACGTGTGATGATGTCTTCTTTGGTGCTACTAGTAGGAGATTTTCTATAGCAGTATATTCATGTATGCTTCAAACTCTGAATCACAGTAACACTCATCAGTTCCTATTAGTAAGCACACAGGAATACCTTGTAACCTCAATTAATAAGGTGTTTTTGCGGGCAAGAATAGTGTATGATATGAAATGGGCATAGGAAATAGCATTAAGGTTAACATTTTCATCTAATGACCGACACATACTTAAATGAGTCTTTTTTTAAAATAGAAATTTGTTGTACAAGTACTGATTTTTTTTCTATTTACAGTAATGGTGTATTTCTACTGTTAGTGTTCTGTGTATCAAAATACAAAAGTTTGATCCTGGTTGTCAGTTGGAAAAGTCATTGTGCTATGATGACACTGCATGGTTTGACAGAATACAAGCGGCATATATGTAGCAGAAATTTTGATTATTTTTTCAGCCACGTTATTATGTCTGGGTAATGTTTTTTGTTCCTCTCTCAGGTTGATATGATAGCCTAATTTGTTTTTCTACTTTGTTTTTGATTTATGTTTTCAGTCATTTTTAAGAGCAAAATATTTGTACTCTGGAATTCATATTAAAGCATAATAAACAGGTTCTTGTGGTTGAAAAAGCCAAATCTTTACATCACAGCACCTTCAATATCATGTAGTGGCTAAAGATGAAGGAAAAAAAAAAATCTAAACATTTTTAGACTAAACATTGTCACTTTCCAAGCAAATCAAACATCCTATATAGTTCTTGTTTCACGGTGTCATCAAATGTATAAGACAGTGACCCTGAGACCCAAAATGTACCACAAAATTATAGTTAACGTTTATGTACATGTAGTCTAGGTGGAATTTAGTATTAACAATTGGCCTAAATTGCATGTTTTTGCACTGGGAGGAAACCAGAGTAAAACACTTTAGAGAACACAAGCAAAATAAGATTCAAAACGTAAATGAAAAAAAAAAAAGGATTTTTTTTAAACCATATACATACACATTATATATATGAAATGAAATGAAGCATAAACGTTATGCCATATGCATTTGTACAATTTTGTGATAACTATTAACCATATTGGCAGACATACTGATTTTGTGCAATTTCTAACTTTTTTCTTTTAGTTTAAATAACCTTTATTATTATTATTATTATTATTTTTACCATTAAACATGTTTGGATGTTTGAACAGCCACTAACGTTTACAAGCACCTTTCCTTCTGATACAAGTCACTTTCAAGGTAAACAAACAGTAAACCTTCCAAACATCACGTCATTCTCTTCAGTTTGTCCACTTTTTTGTTTGATTTATTTTGCTTGGTTTTGAGTCTGTAAAAACATAAAACTTTCGGACAGCACTAAACCGACACCGAAAAAACAGTTGACCCCAGTCTGCCCCGCACGAGCTCAACGGTAACCACCGAAATGATGCGTGAGCACTGTTGCATTGTGGGACACATGATTGACGCGGAGGCCATTTTCCCGCTGGACGCTGCTTCTTTGTGGAAACGAAGAATAAAACAGAAACGGAACGCAGTTGACTTCTACTCGAGTCCCCCGCGGTGAGTTTTGTGACACGTTTTTATTATTTTTGGAAAATGTTTGTAAATACACATAACATTTTCTTTAGTTGTTCTCTCATAGATTCATAGTTAAATGAAAGAGCTGTCGTTTGGTCGTGTGGGTGATCACCCGCACGGTTGTCGGAGCGGCAGTGAAACGCAGTCTTCTCTGCAACCGCTCCGACGAGCGCATATTCAGGTTCAAATAATCCGCCGGTTGTACGCAGCCGTTAGGGGCTGTTTTGCTCTCCCGCATGTATCTATGAGTTCCTTGAAATGTTGTCTGCGTTACTGTCTTGTTTTCCGATACGAGGGGAAAGCAGTTATTCGTAAAATTGAAGTTGTTTATGTGCCACTCGCGTGTTCCTCTGCTCTGGGTCTTTATCCCGTTTGCGCATCAAACCGCCGCCATCATCAGAGCGAGGTGGGCGGAACTAACAACAGTGACAGGCAGCCTATAGGTCCAGCCCACTTTGTTGATTCAGCTCACTGACTGGTTCATAGATTATCATTTTCTTTCTGGGTTTGGTCTACTAGCCAATAACATCGCTATTTGTCTTTGATTGACATTTATCGGGCTGATCGTAATCAGGAATGCCGTGTTTGTTTACTTATTTAAAGGTGAACTTAATAGAAGTGACCGGTTGCAGTTTGAAACCTGTTTAAAAAAAAACACAGCGCCTTAAATCATCATTATTTAGGAAGTGTCATCCACAATAGTAGATTCACGTCAAATACAGAAGTATCAAGCCAACAAAATGAAGTGATGAAGGAAATATTTAATATGGTCTACATGCACTGCTTTCGCCCTTAAACTTTTTTTTTTTAAATAAATTTGAGTTTATAAATATAGCACAAGAGCTCTGAAAAAGCTTTACACAGAGAGCACTTGTCTGTGGTTGTTAAAGTATGGCAAAACTGTTGAAATTACTTTATGTGGATGTTATTACTAAGGAAGATAGGCACTTTATTTTGAAAACATACTTTCATTTGTTTCAGAAAAAAAGTCAGACATCCATCTCTGTTGAAGTGTTTTAGCTCAAAGTGATCTCACAAGGCTTACTTTTCCCTGCAGTCTGGAAGGGGATATCTTTCAGCTTTTATGGAGGGCTATGGAGGATTTGTAATATGAGATGAATTGAAAAAGAAAAGGAATGTGGCACAACAACAATTTTACCCTATTGTATTATTTTCATAATTGAAGACTCAAATCACTGCTGAAATCAAAGCTACTTAATTAATTGGTTTTATTTTCCTCATTGTCTTCAGGTGATCTTTCGTAGCCATGGCTCGTACCAAGCAGACTGCTCGTAAGTCCACTGGAGGCAAAGCCCCACGTAAGCAGCTGGCCACAAAGGCTGCTCGTAAGAGTGCCCCTTCCACCGGTGGTGTCAAGAAACCTCATCGCTACAGGTGAGACTGATCAAAACAGCCTTATGACTTCAGATTTTCTTTTTAAGTTAATGTAAAAAAAAAAAAATCCTAAGATGTAAATGATTGATTTACATTTCATTTAGAGTCATTTAGGGTCAAAAAAGCAACTGCAGGTGTCCTGCTTTGTATAATTGAAGTAAAAAGACTTTTCACTGCCAGGCTTCGCTTTTCAAAATTTCTGCAACTGATGCACTTTTTTGTTCTTCTGTTACTTGAAGGCCTGGTACTGTGGCTCTGCGTGAGATCCGTCGTTATCAAAAATCCACTGAGCTCCTGATCCGCAAGCTGCCCTTCCAGCGTCTGGTGAGAGAGATTGCTCAAGACTTCAAGACTGACCTGCGTTTCCAGAGTGCAGCAATTGGAGCCCTGCAGGTCAGTGTTACAAGTGTTGTGAAATGTAACTGGATGAGGATTTAAGTATAAATGTTAAGAGTGCTGTCAGTATCACAGAAATTTCTGCTGCACCTATGTTTTAGAAAAAAAGTCAATTTTTGAGAGACAACTTACACTTATCTGGGAAAGATGTTCCAAAAGCTGGCAAATTTTAAAGGGAAGTTTGAAAAAAGTAAAGTATTTATGTGATAATATTCCAGAATATAAAATGTCTGCAGCATTGCAAGCAAAATAAATAACATTGTGAAACTTAATAAATTATCAAGGTGACTGAAGCTTCATAAGAATAGTTTTTAGATTTGAAATTTTACATAATCCTAAATATAAACAATGAAAAAAAAAAAACAAGGCTGTCGATGCAGTTAATAAGCAAACATGTACCAGCAAAGATGTCCCAAAACATGGCTTAAAAAAAAACATATGTGGCATGCAGAATAGAAACAAGGGAAAGCTTCACAGAAGTATGGGGAGAGTTAAGTCACCATCACTCCTTATGAGCTCCTTGAATCAAAAGAGATCCCACAGTGTCGTCCCTTTTCTCTGTTACCTTCCAGTAGATCAAACATTGCCTTGTTCTTTAATATTTATGGCATACACACAAAAAAATAATTCTTTAATCAAGAATTTTTTTTCTACCAAAAATTGTTACCTTTTGTAATACAGGGATCCCTCGCCAATTCACGCTTTAAGTTCTGCGGTTTTAGTTATTTGCAGATTTTTCAGAAATATATAATATAATAAAAAATCACGGAAACATCACAGGATGTTGTGCGCATTCTCTCACAGCGAAGAAATGTTGTGAGCCAGCCTGGCCACTTTAAGAATATGGCCTTATGGGTAATGGAGTGTGTGTGTCGTGGGACGGCAGAACGAAAATGGGGTTAGATGAAAAGTGGAGTGAGCATAAACAGCAGCCCAGCGTGTATAGATTTACATTCTCTGTTAACCGACAGGAGCTGAACAATACAACCTGTGTGATGTTACAAGTTCCTGCAGTGCCAGAATAAAGTGCTCGTTCCATGCAGAGAAAACCGGACTTTTTGTTTTGTTGTTGTTAGCGCAGGGGTGTCAAACTCCAGTCCTCGAGGGCCGCTGTCCTGCATACCTTAGATGTTTCCCTGCTTCAGCACACCTGATTCAAATGAATGGATTATCACCACCTTGTCATCCAGGTCTGCACAAGTCTGTTAATGGCCCAGTCATTTGAATCAGGTGTGCTGAAGCGGGGAAACATCTAAAAAATGCAGGACAGTGGCCCTCCAGGACTGGATCTTGACATCCCTGTGTTAGCATGTTAGCCGCTACTTACGAGCCAAAAATAGCACAATACCAGCGGTTTCTGTACTACGGTTCAGAGACCAGAGGCTGTGTAGCACTTTAGTTCTTAAAATGACTACAGTAGTAGTAAGTTTTTTAGCCCCCCCCCCGTCTAAAAGCTTGCTTCAGACTTGGGCTGATCTCCAGAAAGTGAAAAAGTTATGTTTCGTATTTTTGTAGTTGGTACTTCAGACACACAAATGTATGGTCATTATTTAATCCATTTAAGGATTCTTCCCATCATCTTATGTATAAAATGTTTTTTTGCAGAAATTATAATTTTCCTGAAAATATCATAAGCCATGTGCCTTCAATAAGAAATACAAAATAAGTCATAAATGAATGAATTGTTTGGCTGCACTGACAACTCTTGTCCTTCCTGTTTCTCCCCCTGCAGGAGGCCAGTGAGGCCTATCTGGTGGGTCTGTTTGAGGACACCAACTTGTGCGCCATCCACGCCAAGCGTGTCACCATCATGCCCAAAGACATCCAGCTGGCACGTCGTATTCGTGGAGAGCGTGCTTAAATTCTTTTTCTCCCTCTTGATCTTTCTCCTTTTCACCTCTTCCTGTCCTTCCTTCACCATTCTATCTATCCGTCCCTTTACCCCTCACCAATCCCCTCCCTAATCCCTCCCCCTTTGTTAGTAGTGTGTAGAAAAAACTGATTATATTATAATTAAAGTGTATAGATGTGTTTTTCTTAGTGCTCTTGGCAGCAAACTTCTAGGGTACTCTCTTTTTGTGCATGTACCAACTCTTTGGTGATGAGACCTCGTCAAGGACACATTTCCTAATTTGCACTGTTTCTGGCTCTGTGGAAATGGATAATTTGTGGATACAGAAGGAAAAACATGGACAACAACAATGCAGATTTAGGAGGGACAAATGGGAGAAGAGGGTGGCTATTTATCTGCTGGGGGACTGTAGTCTCCTTTCTGCAGCAGGGTGCTAGAAGAACTTGCTATTTCTTCTTCTCCTATTTCTTGTTCTCTGTCAGCCATCACACAGAGGTGAGGATAAACAGCTGGATGATCTGTCCCTGTATGTGTCAGCATGAGCGTTGGTTCCAATCACCGCAGCAAATTTGTACACAGTCCATCAACATTTATATGTACCATAACGAACATTGCTGTCATTTTTTCTCTTTTTTTTTCTTGCAGTTAAGTCTCACATTTGCTTTTTTTCTTACTATTTGTGAATGACAGAGATGGGGCGGATGAATCAGATTAAATTACAGAACAAAAAAGGCAGATCTGAATTATTTTTTTTTCTACTGAAATGTGATGCTACTGACATGCTTCTGACACCAAAGTTTGATCCTCTTGTAAATGACAGTTTCCTAACACACTGAACAGTTTGACCTTGCCTGTTTTTGTGGTTTTCAAATTGGTTTCATCTAATTATTTAAAGCCAAAGTTTAAGAGTTAAAGAATGGTGTCAGAAACTTTTTTGTAGCAGTGGCTCTTTTTTAAATAAAGGACCTTTTTAATAGCAAAGGTTCGTGGAGGTTTGTAATATTGTCTAAAACCAAAAGTTCTCAATGTGTAAAAAGGATTTTTTTAAAGCAAAAACAATTAATTCAAATGACAATATATCCTAAATTAGTGTGACATGACTTTTTTTTTTGTATACATCCCCCCATTTTTCTTTTTTTCTCTGGTTCAGTTGATCATCTGTGTACCTTTTCTCAGGTTGACTTGTCACGCCCTTATAACTTAATTTTTAGGTCAGTTTGATTTTCTTTCCTTCATTTTTGTTCTCTTTTTTTGGGAAATGTTGACAATATTGTTTCATTCAAAGTATGTTTGTAATTTCCAGATTTGTCATATAAGATGGTAATAAATGGATGTTACACACATTCCTCTGTGGAGAAGTGCTTAAAAAACGCAATCATCTGACATGGATAATGTTGCTTTTTTTTTTAAATAAGACTAAAAACTAAAACTACTTAGATCTAGTACTTGTTCTTGCTTTTTAACAGATAAAGCACCTCTGTTCCTGACCTGTATCCATTTACAACAGTGTGTTTGGGTGACATGAGCACTGCAGAAAATTAATGTCTGGATCTACATGCTATAAAATGAAAAATATCATTCATAAAATAAAGAAACATTGTAAAATCAAGAGAAAATAAGCTTTTGATCACCATCAATGTTTCACAGATGTAGTTAAGAGAACAAGTCAGAAGTCAGGCTGTGGCCTTACTAATTACTAACCCATAAATATTCTGATACTGGTAAGATGTGCACCCAACACGTTTACATTCAGATATCCCCATGCCATTAAAAACAAAACCCTGAAAAGCTGTGAATATGTTAAATTTGTGTTCCCCAAATCAAATAAACTCATCAAAGAAAATTAAAGTAATAAGTTTTAACAGTTTGTAATCTTATGGTGATTTCTCTTCTCACACTAACGACCATATACCACTAGATGGCAGTAAAACACTGTTAACAACTTTCAATTTCTTAAAATTCCCATATCCAGAATAATGGACCTCTTGAGGATTACAACAACAATATGTACTCACCTGGGATGAAGTTAACAGTATGGTTTATATGTGCTGGATGAATGACAAATACAAATATTTACAAAGTAAATACAATAGTCCAGAAATGACATGTAAGATCTCTAAATGTTTAATGGATGCTTGCAGAATGTTTATGTGGTAATGGCTGATTGTTTAAAATAAATGCATGGAAATTATTTTATTTGTAGCTCCTGAAATGTTGCAAGCAGGTATCCCAGACTTAAAAATGGACTCTTTTAAGTCCATTTTTAATATAACACTATCTGTGCATACGTGTGTTTTGTCATTCTGTCTTTTCTCATAGAACTAATTAATAAATTAAGTCTAATTCTAACAGACAAAAACAGAGGAAGGCGAAACACAAGGTGAGACATGGGTTAGACATGAGACTGTAGCATTACAATTAATATCCTTGTCTGGGCTGACATCATGCCCCTCATCAGTGTTTCATTTCATCCTTTCTACTTCCTTGATTAAAAGGGATAAAGCTGTCCCCTCAGTCATATTCATTTCAATGAAATACGCACACAGATGCACCCTCAGACTGCTGCAGCCTTAGCTACACTCATTCAATGAAACTCACATCAGCAAACAAACATCTAATCAAACACCAGCCTTTGATCCTGTTGTTTTTCATAGGTACATTGATACAGACGCGCATATTTGCATATATACCCACAAATTGACAAAGTCAAGCAATCACGTCACTGAAATGAAGTTGAAGGGAGTTGTAGTTCAGTGTAGGCTCACTTCTGACCTGCAGTACAACTGCATTTAATGGGCTTCAAACTGTTAAACCAACTCATAACTATTATTTTGTGTTTCTTTCTTTGGTTTTTCACTGCTGGAGGAGAATGAGTGCAGCCAAACCTTTGTAGGTGGTTGTTATTTAACCTGTGGAATAATAAAAACAAGAGATCACGTTGTCAACAGCCGTATTAGTCTCCAGCTCAGCACAAAAATATACTCAACTACATTAGTACATTCCACCTGGAAGCTGCTGCTCCTGGAGCTACACATACCATGTGAAAGTGTTTTGTTTTGTTTTATTTTCTTTGTTTATCTGCTTCTATTGTAACAATTTCTTGTCTTGTCTAGTGTTAGACCAGAGAGACAGGGTTAGTGCGTGAGCTTCATGAGTCCTGTGTAAGTGGGGGAATATCCCATTCCTGCCCCAATATGTTTCACAGTTTTCCCATATTACACTGAGAACTGGGCTCACACAATCAGACCATAATTTATACAAGAAATCATTTTGTTGTTTGGATTAAAAGAAGACAAAAAACGAATTCCCAGCTAGTCTAACAACCGGATTACAAGGCAGCATGTCAAAAGAACAGTTTCTTTCAGAATTTGGAACTCAAACATCGAACTGTGAGAACTTGACCTTTATTGTTCTAAATAAACTTTAATGATTGATTGGATTATTTATGCACATTTTTATAAATGAAACTCCTGTATATTTCCCACTCAAGTTTTTGTTAAGCAAGCTGACACTGGAGCCTCAAAATGTGCACCATCAGCCAACATGAGCCTCCTGTTTTTATTATAGCGTGCACGCTTTCCTTGTTCATCAGAAATATTTGGTCTGATAGTATTTATGTTTTTTTTTTTCCTTAAATTGAAGGGGCATCTCGTGAGACCGCAGCCACAGATTACCAGCATGTTGCCCTAATTGCAGCCTGTGTAATGGACTCTGCGGGCCCATCTGAAGAGGTATACACATAATTTTCTCTCTCTCTCTCTCTCGCTCTCTAATTGTATGTCTTTGTGTGCATATGCATGTATGTGTGTGTTTGTTCGCAACAGTACATTCACCTTCCCCAAGGTCTGCGTCGTGCCGCTCCATCTGTGGCACTCAGGGGATTACAGCCAATCTGTCTGTCTGCAGCTCAAAGTGCTGACCGTCAAACCAGCACCAGATTAACACAGCGCTGGGATTGGGGAGGGGTGAGGGGTGAGGGGAGATGGCGCGGGTGGAGTGAGGGTGAGGAGAGATGGAGAGATGGTGGGTGGGCAGCAGCGGGGAGCGGATGGATGTTGGAGAGACATGGGATTTGTATGTGAGGGGGGTTGGGGGGTCCTGGGTAGGTTGAGAGGACAGCCCCTAGATTAGCACACAACTGGTACAGTGTTTGAGTTTACGTGTGTGTGTATGGTGTGTGTCTTAATGAATGGGGGAGGGGGTTGCAATAGGGACAGAAGGAGAAGACGGAAGAGGGACAGATGTATAAATCAGTTGCTGATGCAGTTTTTATGGCAAACGCACACAGTAGTTTGTCATTAATGTGGAAGAAGTAAAATAGATGTCAATAAAGCTCCATCTGATTCACTAACCAGTGTCCTCATGTTTAAGTCTGATAAGTTTTGACGATGAACAGTAAATGGTTTTGAAGTAAAACCTTTAAACGTCATTCCGCATACAATATCCAAAAAAGTTTCGATTGTGTGTTTTCTAAAATGTCCAGTCAAAGTTGTGATGGGAAACACTTAAGACAAAGGTATCAGGATGCTGTGAACTGGACTGGAAACTGGGGAAGATGTTGTTCTGACGAAAATGCCTCAGCACCAGATCACTTGGTACCTGCAACATTGTTTTAGTTCACATTTTTTTTTTTTATTCCTATATTGGAAAAGCAAACAATTTAGACAGGGGTTACCCAAAACTGACCGTGTGCAGTTAGGAGGCAAGGATCTGTGTGTGTGTGGTGTGGTGACATAGATTCAGCTTATGTGAGCTGAAAATATTGTAGTGCACTAGTATAGCAGTGGAGGACATGCAGGGGGTGGGGGGGGGGGGGGGGTCAGGGATAGGGGGTGTGGGGGCAACTGATTGAGAATTGCTCCAAAGGATTAAGAATGTTCAGCCATGAGCACAACCTGTTAGTGAGCTAGCATCACAGCAGGGTTCAATGCTGTTTAACTACATTTGTAGCTATTGGTTCAAGATGGGAGACGTTGTGGTGGAGTGGTTAGCACTGCTGCCTCACAGCTACGAGCTTTTTTCTGGGTACTCCAGCTTCCTACCACACTACAACCTAAAAATGTGGATTTTAGCTTGACTGGTCACCCACTCCAAAGTGTCTGTAGGAATGAGCGTGTATGGTTGTTGTCTCTATGTGGCCCTTTGATGGACTGGCAACCTGTTCAAGGCGTCTCCACTTCTCACTCAGTGATTGCTGGGATAGGCTCCAACCCTCCTTTGACCCATAAACAGGATGAAATGGTCAATGAATATGGCTAAAAGAATGAACGAATAATTAAATTAATCAATAATTAAATCACGATCTGTGGATAACGATTGTTGATTTAGGATGAAACAAAAAGCTACATTTCATACAGTGTAACCATTTGATGATGTTTATGCCGGGATGTGATTCCACTTCCTACTTTTGCTGAAGTATATGGTGCACCAACTCTAATTCCACTAATGTCCCAATAATGGAAGGATCTGAAACACCAATCACACCTCTGCAAACAATCCAAACATCAGGGACTCTGTCAGTTCAGAGTGCAGGGCAGGCAAGGTCCTACAGACAGAGGATGACAAACAGCCATTTCCACAGATGAAAGCAGACAATTACAGGGAACAAAAGCAGAATTAGGTCTGGACTTTCTCAGAAGTTGCTGTTTGGTGGTTGCTGGCGCAGGTTCTGTGCTGAGTGGCCCCTGGGTGAAGTGCATCAGAGGGAGAAAATGATGCGAAAGGTAGTTACTATAAACTTGGTAGCCATAAATGCTCCAGACTTGTTGTTCTATTCATTTCCGTTACCCTTCAGTTGGCTGGGTCTTCAATATTTCTTCATCTCCATGGGGGAGCTAGAACATAAGCCCTCCATCTGTAATATGAATATCACATTTATAACACATTCATTTTAAAGTTCAGCTGAGTGCCATGAAAAAAGGAAGATTCGTTTCCAAGTACACAAAAAACTTTTTCCTTTAGCTATAATTAACAATTTGTAATGTTTGTAATGATTAAAATCATCAAAAATCATTAAAAGTTATTCTTGAATTTACATCTACATTATCTCCCTCACTGAAAAAAAAATTAGAATTCATAAACACTCAAATATTTTAAATGTTGGATTGCCAGACATAAAACATCTGCAAGCCTCACCAAAAGATCCTCTCTCAATAACATACTCTTCTATAATTTTTCAAACTTGCAGCGATAGATATTAAAAGAAATCACTTATTGAACTAATCTGTTTTTCAAAGCCTTCCCACTTCAGCAGATGAATTTGATGAGCAGCCATGTGACGCGTGTCTGCTCTCTGCTGTGCATTTACATAACTCTGAACCTCTAAGGAATAAAACATCAACGAACATAACAAATTTCTGACCTAACAGGACCTTTAAATCAGCCTGTAACAGCAAAACAGAACTTATTCCATATATTTCCCCTCAGAGAGTTTAGTTGCAGTGCAGCTCAATTTTGTGTGTGTGTGTGTGTGTCTTTGCTGACTTGTGTCTATCAGGCCACGTGCTTCTCTAGTCACACTGCTAACAAAGGCACACATGCTGTGTATGGATGCATGCAGGGTTACCCAGGTACAGCTCCCTCCAGTGTCTAGTTATGGCATTACAGCGAGGCGTGAGGACGAGCACAGGTGAGGACTCTCTGGCTGTGATCCATATCTACAAAGGTAGCACAGCAAAGGAGAACTGACAAAGGGAAGTTAGAACACTTATAAAAGCAGCAGCTTGTTTGTAAGTAAAGGGATTGAAACGACCGTATAGTATAACTCAGTTTAAAGTAAAAGCCCAGCAATAAAGAATGATACTTAGGTATAATTATGTCAGTATCATCATAGAAATGTTGTCAATCTTAAATTAAACTAATCTTAAAAATGTTATGGAGAACTGGAACTATTCATAGATCAACTGATTGTATTAAACAGTTTTTTTAAATGATTATTTTGAAAATGTTTAACCCATTCATCCATCATTTATGCCCGTTTAATCCTCTGCAGGGTCACAGGGATCTGCTGGAGTCTATCCCAGCTCACTTCGGGTGAAAGGTACGAGTACACCCTGGACAGGTCACCTGTCCTTCACAGGGCCACATGTAGGCAAACAACCGCTCACACTCACAATCACTCCTACGGGCAGAGCTGACCCAGCTCCGCTTTACACCCAGGGGGACTGTGTGGAACGGGTCAGCTCCATCAGATTCCTGGGAGTCCAGCTGTCTGCAGACCTCTCCTGGACTGCTAACACCACTGCGGTGGTGAAGAAAGCCCAGCAGCGACTCCACTTCCTGAGGGCGCTCAGGAGGAACAACCTGGAGGAGAAGCTGCTGGTGTTGTTCTACAGAGCTGCCATCGAGAGCATCCTGGCGTACTGCATCACAGCCTGGTACCAGGGTGCTCAGCAGCAGACAGGAGAGCAATGCAGAGGGTGATCAACACGACCCAAAAGATCACTGGCTGCTCTCTGCCCAGCCTGGAGGCCATCGCCAGCTCTCGCTACCTCAGCAGAGCGACCAGCATCATCCAGGAGTCATCCCACCCCAGTAACCACCTGTTCCACCTACGACCCTCGGGCCGACGGTATCGATCCCACAGAACTCGGACAAACAGGCTGAGGGAGAGCTTTTTCCCCAGAGCCATCACTGCACTGAACAATAACTGTAAATAACATTCTGCACTTTATACACGACCCTGTGAATGTACTGTAATACTTCCAGTGCAATACTCAATATACTGGTCGACAGAACACCCTATAGACTGTACATAACTTGGTTTACATTTTGTATATACTTTTAATAACTACTATATTACCATTCCTTCGCTGTAAATATATTTAATACTATTAATATTCCTGTCTACCTTTTGAAGAATGCATGCAAATTTTGTTGTTATGTACTTCTTGTAATTCTGATTCTGATTCTATGGGCAACTTAGAACCATCAATGAACCTAACTTGCATGTCTTTGGACTGTGGGAGGAAGCTGGAGTACCTAAAGGAAACTGTCACAAGCACAGGGAAAGCATGCAAGCAAACTCCACACAGAAAGACCCCTGCTGAGGTTCAAACCAGGAACCTTCTTGATGTGAGGCAACAGTGCTGACCACCAAGCCACTGTGCTGCCCCATGTTTGACCCTTTGACAATTTTTTTTTTCAGGACAATGTAAATATAGGGCCCTAATGGAATCCGCGATCACGGAATCGTGGAATAGGAGATTAAAAACGGAATTCACTTTAAATGTGCAATATAACAGAACTGAACGGCAATTTTGCGTAAAAGTTTTTTTTTCTCCCGGACTAAGAGGAACTTTTCTTTCGAGAAAATGTTTCCAAGAGGGGTCACTAAAAGGTGGGGACACTCTAGCTTCTCTGTCCCCTCCTGCCCCCACTTTCCTCATGAGCAAAAAAAAAAAAAAAAAAACGTCGAAGCGGCCACCTGAGAAACCGGTGAAGAAGCGAAGGAACTAGCATCTTACTCCCAGGTACTTCAATGTTCTGCAAGTTTAGCCAGCACACAGTTGAATGGGCACGCAAGGATACGTGCGAGGATCACTTCCATCTATCCATTAGCTCCCACTTGGTCCAGAGTCGGGTCACGGGGGCAGCAGCTTCAGCAGAGAAACCCAGACCTCCCTCCCCCCAGCCGCTCCCACCAGGCCAGCTAAAAGATATAATCTGTCCTGGTCTGGCCCGTGGTCTTCCAACGAGAATCATTTAAATGAGTGAAAAGCACAATTACATAGTATATAGTAAATATAGTTTTTTCTGTTCAGACACACAGTTTGTCATGACATAACCTGAAAAATATCAGGTACGTTATGACAAACTGTCTGATAACAGAAGAATTTAACAAACTAAAATGATTAGTTTACTGCTGTTGCGATTTCTTAACTAACTTTAGAGGTTTTTTTTACTTGTTATTTATTACATAGAAAAAAAACTGATGTTTTTTTGTTTGTAAAAAAAACAATATTTTGTTGGACACTGTTTAAAAGTATAGAAAACATAAAGTTTACATTTATAATTGCATAAATTGTCTATATTCCATTACTTTATATACTGTCTTGGGGTTATATATGCATAAAATGCTTAAAACGGAATTCTCAAAAATTAAAAACCGAAAAACACAGAAAATGAAAAAAATGAAAATTTGAGAAAAAATAAAACGGATTTCATAAGGCCCTATAAATACTTATTTGATTCCAACTTGTAATATTTGAAATATTTTCTTGTGTCAACTGAATATCTTTGGGTTATTTTGAGAAAGTTGATTTGGGCTTTTGAAGACACTAAAATATATTTTAACAATTTTTTTTGACATTTTTGAGACAAAATAATTAGAAATTAAAGACCCTTTTCACATGTTGACAGGTTCCTGACGTATTTATCATTATGTCTGTGCCACGCTTTGGTCCAAATGCCACAGGAGTCAGAAAACAGATGATTCAAAAGTCTTTACGCCTCTCTTCATAGCAGCTAGTTTTGGTGGCTGGAGTGAGCCACTCTACCCCCTATTTCCATGAGAAATGCTTTATTTGAAATCTGCCCGACAGCATTTCCATTTCCATACGAACCTAAATTTAGACACAAATTCCACTCAACGACATTTGAAGCCCATCGTATTTGACACTTAGCTCCTACAAGACCTTGGTTGAGAGCTCATAAAAGACCTGACAACCAATTGAGCTGCCACATAAAGAACTGATGAGAGAAAAAAAAAAAAACTTTACCAGCCATGTTATTCTCAAATACCTAAATTTGCCTCAGCTGCAGTTCAGCTGCTGAGTTTGTACTGATCAGGCTTCCTGAACTGGTCCAGGCTGCTGAAGCATCACATAGCAGATACTGAAGGACACTGTGAGACACTGAAGTCATGTAACAGCCAGCAGCTTCAGAGACAAGACAAAATCATATTATACTTCCTCCTTCACATTAAGGCTCAGTAAACCCTGAGCTTCACTCTCCGTTCATTCTGTTGAGTGTTGCATAAGATTTTAGAGACCAACATTAAAAGGCTGTTGCCTATGTGGGCAACATTTCATTGATTTTAATCTGCTGGTATTGATCCTGAATTCAGCAACAACTTGGAAATCAGATTTACCCATTTCCAAAAAGGAAAAAAAAAGAAAAAAAATGCATGAAGTCTAATGTCACAGTGAAAGCAAAATTGAGTTACAGCATGATTTGAAGTAAAGTGGAGATAAAGATGAGATGGCTGAAGAACGAGTACTGGGATAACTAATAGACCGCTCGCTGAATGACATGTTTTCAGAACAAAGTTACAATGATGTCATCATTTCAATCACCTAAATAGTTGCTTTTTAAATTTTCTGTCATGATTTTTCCTCTTCAACCATCAACTCCAGCTACAGGATAGATACAGGAAAATATACTGCTAGTTTGCTTCATTGTAATAGGATATATTGCTCATTTATTAATAAGCCTGCATTATGATGATGCAGGATTTTATTTTTTAATTTGTGAAGGAAGATAAAATAAAGGTGTTGAAGTAAAAACTTTATAATTTCCTTTAAGAAATGGAAAAGGGCATAAAATGAAAGGAAAAGACTCAAGTAAAACCCTGTATCTCAATTTTGGACTCTCTTGGAAAGCTCAGTATTTTAGTCACTGTACTCATCTACATTCAACCAGCTTTTCCTTCATTTTTTCTTTCATACAACAATATAAAATCTTTCTTTATTAGGCTGTGATGTCAGTTCAGTATCACAGCATAAAGAAAAACTGAAGAGCAAGGAAAGAATGCAATAATCTTTAGACGGATTTTAATATATTTTTGCCATAGATCAAAACAGCCTCTTAGTCACTCTGTTTGTGCCATCTTTGTATTTTAATGGAATACGTGAAACATATAAACATATAGAGCAGGTTTCAATCTCAATACCCATGGCTTAGTACACACAGAAAATAAAGTTTCTCTCAGAATAAACAGTATAAAAATGTAAATATAGAGTAATACAGAGTTTTGCTGCTGCTGTTGGACACAAACAAGATAGTTGTTGACGTGTTTGTAGCAGAAAAACTGGCATGTATTTTAGTCACTGAGTCACAGAGATGAAACAAACATGTTGACTTGTTGTTTCCAGAAGGAGGGTGCGTGTGTGTGTGTGAGAGAGCATCAGTGTGCATCCAACTAATATTGTGTAACTTAATGGAGGCCCCCCCTGGCCCCCCACCCCCACCCCATCAGTTTATGATTGGTCTGCGGCTCCAGCATTGGGGATTAGGCCATGTTTCCCCACTTTCCGTCCCCTGTTCCTGTCTCTCTTCTCTTTTCTATTTCTCTCTGCCTTTCTCCCTGCATCACATGATCCGTTACATCACGGGATTGAGGTCAGAGCTGGATTAGGGCGAGCTACGTGAGCGAGCGAGGGAGGCATCGCTGGAATTACTGAAAGTGAAGGAGGAGAGCTGGTGGTGGTGGTTGGGGGGTTTAGAAGATCCACAGATGAAAAGAGAAAGAGAGTGTGGAAAGAGTGATGAGAAATGGTGAGGAGATTGAGACAAAGAGATGGTGGGTGGGTGGAGGGGTGGGGGTGAAGATATGAAGATGCTTTATACTAAAAGCAGGATTGAACGATTCAAATGTCCTCTGGTGTCATGTGAGGTGCTTTAATGTAGTGTTGGGGCAGAGTGGAGCTCCATAAGAATAAAATGTTCTCTGATTTGTTTTTCTTTTTTAATTCTTTTTTCCCAGAAGTTGAAGGATACATTCACCACACAGTTAGACAGATAAAGGAAACAGCAGGGAGCATACGTGTGTTGGAATGACAAAGGTCAGCAGCTCAGACAGGAAGTCACTGACCACGCTGTCAGTCTGACAACAGACTAGCAGAGGGAGAGGGCACTGAAATACACAGCAAATCACAAACTCTTTTCATTGCTTTATTTGCAACAATTCTAAGGCTTAGTATATGTTTAAATGTTGTGTGTTTAGGTCCTTTAGATAATAATAACAACTAAAAAGGAGAGTAAGGTTTAATTGGTTTTGGGTCATGTTGTGCTGTTAATTTGGATTATTCTCATTCCTTATAAATGTAGAACTGATACAGAACACAACAGGTAAAAATGTATTTAACCTCTTCCTCCCTGCAGCCTCCTGTTTAGGGAATACCTGCCTGGCTTATTTACTTATAAATGGACCCATGTATTTAAATTTTCATAGGCAAAGACATAAGTACCTATTATTAAAATGAGTAATAGCAATAAAATGAACCTAAAATCTGTCTGATGAGAAATTCTCATTATATACATTTTTAGATGAAATGTAATTAGTGCAAAAAAGAGTGTAAAGATTCCTGCATGGTTCTGCATCTGCTCTGCCGACAGACTTCTACATATTGCTGTCATTTGGGAGCAGTTCCAGCAGTTGTGTGGAACAATCTGAGACGTGACTACTGCTGATTGTGTTAGAGCTTGTTTGTGGAGTACCTGGGCACTTTACACCTAAATATAGGGGTCATCTTAGTTTAGAGGTTGCAGTATTTATTATCTCTCTGAACTGAAGTTAAAATGTTTGTTCTTTTCCCAGGGGGGTGGGAGGTAGGGTATTTGACCAGCATTTTTGCCAGTGAATGTTGGGAGGGTGATTGATATTTAAAGCAGATTACGACATGATCTCTGACCGTAATGGCACATAGGCCCCAATCGTACACTTTCCCTTACCCGTTACCACTTGCCGCTACCCTCAAATTACGTGTATAGGAACGTCTGCTAAGAGCTAATGCAATCTTCCACCCGCGCTATAGATGCTACACATTTTGCCAACAGTCTTACTCACTTTGTAGGTGTGGTAATGGGTGTGTCTTTTGCCCTTCCCTCAAACTTGGTATCTTGGCATCGTAGGTTTAGGAAAAGCATTACGGGTGGTCCGACCACCAGCAACCAATGTCGGTTCGCACAAGAGCGCGACCTGGTCACATGTGGATGTGCACAAATGGCCCCACCTCTCAAATTAACTCTCAGTTGAACCCCGAGAAACTGGCAGAGATTGTCTTAAACTGCTTGCTTGCCAGTTAAATCCATAGACGACCAGAGCGTGTTTGGGAAAGCGGGTTTGGGAAAGTGGATTGAGCATAACGCAACCTACTCTTAAAGGCAATGGCTGCTGATGCACTAATTGGTTTAACCAAGTGAAACGCCCTAACCACTCCTACGCATAATGTAGCGGGTTTGCGGAGGTGGGATAGCGGATATAGCAAGGGTGGAAGATTGCGTTTTTTTCGGGAGAATGCCTCTCCCGCTACACGTTATCCCTAAATAGCGGCTATAGCAGATCTGGCCGAAGATCAGACCCATAGTGTTCAAAGAGATTTTCTGAAGGAGGGCCACAACAAATAGTCTAGACAGCCATAACCATTCACCTAAAAATTCTCACTCTTGAAATTTGTCATAGCCATTTCCAAAGGAACACGACAAACCAAATCAATGGTCATGGTGTGGAAGTGGCGATGGCTCTTAAAGGAACATTCATGAGCCACTATTAAAAAAAAACCACAATTCCCCTACATCAAGAAATGTTACTCATTAACAGCTGATATTAGGGATGCGCGCGATTAGTCGTCTAAACGGTTAAATGTCCGCTCACTTACTAGTCGGCACCAGAAATATTAGTCGTTTAAACCAATTTGTGTTTTTTATCATGTAAAAGGCCGCTTAACTGTCATACAGCCGCCAGCCACTAGTCGGGGCTACAGAGCCGTCAGACAGCAGCCCCCTCTCCGCGGAAATGCTCGAGTAGACTGGAGTTTTAAAACGGCACGGTGGGAAGATGGCCTCTCGCAAAACCAATGCGGTTTGGCGGTACTTTAATCTAGAAAATGAAAACAAGGTAGTATGTAGACTGTGTCAGAAACAACTGGCATACAATCACTCGACTGGAGCAATGCGCAACCACATTCGACTCAAGCATTTGGATGTTTATCTGCACGAGACGACGGCTGCTAATGCTAGCGGTGCTAGCCACACTCAGGCCAATTTGACATTGTTTACCTGGAGACGTGTTCTCCCGTCCGGTCTGAGAGGATAACGCAGCTCATCACGATAATGACTTCACAAGATATGCTTCCACTTAACTTTGTGGAAGGTAAAGGCTTCAGGAAGCTAATGGAATATGTTGAGCCCGAGTACACCGTACCGGGATGCAAACTGATAACTTCCAGGCTGGAGCGCATCTTTTTTTTAGACTAGTCGACTAGTCTTAATTAAAATTTTTGTTTAGTCGACAGGGAAATTAGTCGCCAGGAACATCCCTAGCTGATATCACAACATAGATGAAGGATTACTTTGGGAAACCTTTGTAAAGGATCACACGACAGATATGTATTCCCAAATTTCACTTAAAACTTTACTGTGCCAAAAGGAAGTAGCGCGGTAACGATGTACAGAAATGGTGTCAACGTCTCTGAGCTCGGAGGCATCTGGGATGGACCCTGACATAGTAGAAAACATGTGCTGTGGTCAGACAAATAAATAGTCAAAGCATTTTTTTGGACCAAAGGTGAAGGGGACCATCCATCCATCCAGGGGTCCACCTGGACAGGTCTCCAGTCCATCGCAGGGCGAAGGGGACCATCCAGACTTTAATCAACAACACCTAAAATCAGCGTCTTTATAAATATTAAGAGTCATCTGGCGCGGACCATTACACAGTCTAAGCATCTGTGGGAAGACACATTACTATTCTCTACCTTTTTTGTCTGTTTGTTTGTTTTTTGGAAAAAGGGGACCTACTTTTCTCCTGACTGACAAGTCCAAAAGTCAAACTCTGTGATGGTAGATGTTTGTGATCAATGCCCTTGGTAAAAACAATTTACACTTCTAGTGATGACAGTATTGAAGAAGAAAATTACATTGAGATGTTGTGTCCCTGCATTTTACAACAAGGCAATTGAAAACCAGTATCTGCACAATGCAAAGGCATGGCTGCAGTGCTGACCTGTCCAACAGAGAGTATGTGGAGAATATGGAAATTAAAATGCCCAGTACCCAGTACCGTTACGCACCTTAGAGCATCACTGCAGGAAGAATCGGACAAATTAACAACTGAAATGCTTTATCAAGTGCAAGAACGCCTTTTAAATGTTGTAAGAACGTAATGACATGCTAAAAAAAAAAAAAAAAAAAATCAGATTGCATTTTTTTTTTTCAATGCCAGCACAAGTTTTCTGATTTGGGGTTGTATTTGTTTTAAATGTATTTGTCAACCACTCAATCTAATTTAGAGCATCTTCCAATGAATACATTATTGCAATTGACTAGGATGGTTTAGCCTTGATATGGGCTAACTTGTATATGCGACACTGTTGCTAGCTATAACTCCAGCAAATTTGATTTTAAGCACACTTTTGGTTTTAATTGTGAAAGATCCTGTTCAGCTCTGGAGGAGGAGGGGATCGAGGACCCTGCTTCCACAGCAACAACAACAGGAAGGTGTGGCAGGGGGTTCAGCACTAGAGATCGACCGATTATCGGCGGCCGATATTTGGAAATTTGACATATATCGGAATCGGCCTTTTTTTAATCCAACCGGCCGATATGAAGAAATCAATGTAAAACTGGGTTATTTCGGCTGAGAAACAGCTGCACTTCTCTCTCCTGCCAGTTGTCTCCTGCATTATTCACCCCGTCCTCTGGTTGGTTAAGCGGCAGAGGCAGAGCCTCCGAAGAAGAAGCTGTCATCACACACACTGGAGAGTGAGAGGAAAAGTTTTCTTGTGTGAGAAGCTCCGGACAGAAAACACGTGTCAAAGGTAAATGCAGAAAGCTCTTCCGAAATTGTAATAAACATCCCAGTGCATCTCACAACTACTACTAACGTTACAGTGAGCAGCAGAATAACGTAAGGGCAGAGTAAACCTTAGCGGCAACTCTGCTGACTTGTATTACGTCCCAACATGTCTGTGATTTATTTATAAGAAGACTGCGGATAATATCGACATGGAAACAGTCCATGATAGAAAAACGTGTGTGTGATTAAGAGAAAGTGCATAAAAAAACTCAGTTCACTTGTTTTAGGGAGCGCTACGGTGGAGGCTGCTTAGCTTTTACCATAAAATTAGTTTGTCGATCTGGCTCTAAACGCTCTGCAGACTATGTATTAGCAATGGGGAAAATACACCGTACTTTCCGGACAGTAAGCCGTTACTTTTTCTCACGCGTTGAACCCTACAGCTTATACAACGATGTGGCTAATGTATAGATTTCTACGGGCCAGCTTCATGCCGTCAATACGTTTATCCTTGTCAGAATAAAATTACAGAACCGGTCACAGTGGACCAATGAAACTGTTCGAATTAAATCAAACGCACTCACACTAAATTCTTCAGATCAGTCATTTTTGTGCTTCATGCACACACCTTCATCATGGAAAACACACGAAGGAATGCACATGATTTAGCTTTTAAGTTAAAGGCAATCTATCTATCGGTCAAAGAAGTGAACAGAGCTACTGCACGTATTTATGTTGAGATCCGAATATTCTGATCCTTATATTTAGGTGCGCTCAATAGGAAATCACGGTATGTAATGTGGAGAATAGTATGTAGTTAAAGACACATGAAAAACTCCACAACTCATGACTACTAATGTTGCTATGAGCTTTCTGGTCCTATGATCTGAAAATGAACGGGAAGATGAGAGAGTAAAATTCAGAAATGATTTATCTGAACAAAGTGCTGGAACATTTTAAATACTGTGTGAGCTTTGTGTCCTGTCAGGAGTTTAATTGCACTCATAGCTAACTATTATATTTTTTTATGTAGCCTTTGTCATATTAATCATTAATAATGTAGCAATACAGTTTTAAATGACAGGGTCCTTTTTGAAACAGACGTTTCTGAGTGTAGGAAATTCAGGTGCTTCTGGAGCTATTATTTTCTATTTGTGTGATTCAATAAACATGCTTTAGGCATTTCAATGAAGTTCAGTGTTTGCATTATTCAATTTTTTTACGCCAATTTTTAAACTTTTACTGCAAATGAATGTCGGCTCCAAATATCGGTTATCGGCCTCCTCTAACTACTAATAATCGGTATCAGTATCGCCCCTGAAAAACCCATATCGGTCGATCTCTATTCAGCACTTCACCAACTACAGATCTAGCATCCTCATGGTTGTTGCCTTACTGGCAGAGGAACTGAATCACTTCCTTAACCTGGATCTGAATGAGTGGTGTCACCAGACGCAGCTACGATAGATGCCCGGCCACTCGGCCAGCAGCCACATCCTCATGATGCAAGAGCATGAGGTTCAGACCATCAATCACACCATCACTCAAGCAGCGGGACGTGAGCGCATCTCAGGATATGCACTGAAGGACTCTTGATGGTGGTCTTCATGAGGACCTTCAACCAGTCCCTGTCTCAGTCCACTTCCCACCCTGCCTAAAGTCCTTGACATTTTTCCTACCCACTAAGAAGTCCATACTCTCCTGTCATTATGATAACTAGCCTTGACTTGTATCTCGTCTAGCCTCCTGAACAGGTTTTGAGACTCACCAGTTTGCTTACAGGACTAACAGGTGAATTGAAAACACTGTCTATCCAGCTATGCCCCACCTGGAGCTATGCTCAACTGCTCTTTGCAGACGTCTGCTCTCCATTGAACATCATCCACCCTCAGAGACTGGTGGCTGAACTGTCAGACCTTTGACTGTCTTCCTCTATCTGCCTCTGGCTCAAAGTCCCAGAAGGTGACAATAGGCCACCATAATTCCTCAACTGACAAAGCCCCTTCAGGGCTGTGTGCTGAAGCTCCACCTTCATTACCCGCCAATGCACCCAAACCCACTCCAGCAACAAAATCATCAAATTTACTGATTATGCCACCAATGAGGTGGAGCAGCTGTCTGCACAGTGTATAAACAATAACGTGGCCTTGAACACATTGTCGATCAATGAGCTGATTATAGACTTCAGGAAGAAGTCTATAACACCTGACTTTAAGCCCCTGAGTTTCCGGGCATCTACATAAAGGACGATCTGACCTGGAGCACCAAAACCAATCAAGAAGATTGAGCAAAGACTGTACTTCTTGAGGATAAAACAGCTCACACAAAAGCTGTTTGAGATCTTTTATCACTGCTCAGTAAAAAGTGTATTAACACACTGTACACCTGCATGGTTTGCCGGATGCATACCTGTTATGAGTAAAGTGATTCAGAGGGTCTTCACTAGAAGATCCTCAGCTGCTCTTCAATCCCTGGAAGAACTGATCAGTGCCTGAAAAAGGCCAACAGCTTTCTAAAAGATCCCATCACACGTGGTCATTCCCTGTTTGAACTGCTAACCTCAGACAGATGATGTAGGACTGTTAAAACACGGACAAACAGATTCAAAATAAACTTCTATCCCAGAGCAGTGACGGCAGTAAACACTGCAAAAACCTGGAAATGTTTGTGGAATATAAATGTAGATTGTGCAATATGAGCTGAGTGAAAAAACACTGCATATATAATATCATATTCTAATGTTATATATTTAAAATGAATAAAAGATAAATTAATATACATTTTATCTTCACAAAAAGAAGCACTTTTGTAAATATGAAATGGTGGATCTTTCATTGTACATGTACAAGCACAATAAAGATTATTCTATTCTATGTCTCATGAGTTGGATAAGTAATCATGAGTAATCAGTGATAGATAACTGAAAATAAAAAATAAATTTGAATAAATCCTTTTTAATAGATCCTTTTCATCCCATCAGTTTTCCTTATTCACAAATGAAATGAATTTTAAGTTTGTCAATGCTCCATACACCTGTTTAAATTTGATTGAAAATTTGAAGATATTTAACATTGGTACCGCTCTTTCTGTTAAGCTTGTATTTACTCATTTACATACTAATAAGGTGTTTAGTATTTAAATTTTCTGATTTACTCAAATGCTAAACTTTTGAGGGAATTCTTCAACTATCACTCTGCCTCTGTGAAAGAATAAAGAAACTAATAAGAATGAGGAACTAATAGGAATTCAGACTCTTAGTCATGTTTTTTATGAAGGTTTTACTGAAATTCTTATTATAATAGTTTAACTGAAAGTCTTATAGACCAAGGCAAAAGCAAAGTTCCCAATGCAAATGAGATTCTCTGATCTGTTTTATTCTCTGTTATGTACACGGGCCTCAGGCAACGTTCAGGAGAGACCAGAGGATTTGACTGAACCAGGCTTTCAAAATGAAGCTGACACAAACTCTTCAAGAAATGGTTTTACCGTAGACAGTCCAGGACTTGAATCCAGAGCACATTTCTAAATGAAATAAAAAGGAAAACAATTGGATGGCAGTGTTTTTATCCTGGTAGACAGAACCTAGACTGACCTGCGCTGGCTCAGTCAAAGTCAGGGTGAACCTGCGAGAGCCGGACCACAGATAAGCCTGCATATCAGTCTGGCCTGAATCGGAAACGGACTGCAGGTTCCCGCAGCGTTGGGTCCGACCAGTCTAATGCAGCCACCGTCGTAAGGGCTGGGAAACATCATACCAACACCTCTCTTTTTACTTAACATTGACCGTGAGGATAAAAGGAAAAAGAAACACGATGTGAGACAGAAAACTTCATTTTTGTTCATTTTTTTCTTCTGGGTGCTTTGTTAATGCTCATTGGTGGACCTCATCAGTGTGATCTGATGGGTTTTTTTCTTTTCCTTTCTTATCTCCAAGGGGTCAAAGTTTAATTACCAATACTTTACATCCCATGATGCACTGGGCCCGCGACGGCATCTGTCATCGAGAGGGAACATTGGAACCAATTTGTCATCTTCTGAGGGAGAGGGCTTTAATCCCAGCGATGAAAAGAGGACAAGTCTTGAGAAAGATATAGACATACAAGTAGAGAGATGATGAGGAGAGAGTGACAGCGAATATGAAGAGGAGGAGGACGAGAAGGAAGAGGAGGAAGAGGGAGACAGTAATCCTGTCTAATTCACTTAGTGTTGCGCTGAGGGAGCAGGACACTAAGAGGATTTGGGACATTCTCTAAATTAGATCAGCAAGAATAACAAACTGCAAGGAGAGGTGGAGCAGAGGGATGGGGAGCAAACTGGGAGAGGTGGCACAGAGGAAAGGGGCACATGAGGGCAGGTGGCGGAACGGAGGATGGAAAGAGAGGACAGGGTGGAAAGAGGTGGACGAAGAAGCAGAGGAGATATGTCATGAAGAAAGAACTGAGAAAAAAAGCAACCTTTGATATAAATGTTGAGGGAGGGTGAAAAGATTTTAAAGTTCCGGATCATTTGGGCCTTGGAGTGTATGCAGACATCAAAAACAGTGCCCGTCACCTCAGTTTCAGCCACGCTGATCACAATCTGTGATCAATATTCTTAGTACCTCTGTGCTCCCATAATCCCAACAACTGTTTCATTTAAACATAGCATTAATCTGTGGCTCTAAACACTGACTTTTACTATTAGCGATATTAACTAGGTGTTAAGTTGTAATCTGCAGTAAAGCCCTTAGCAGAAGTGTATAGAGAGGTTGACAGTGCTGGTTGATCCATTCATAGTGTAATACTGATCCTGTTACCACCACCAGCTGCAAATCACTCAAACCTACTTACGCTGCTGGACTATGTGATTCAGAAGCATTACAAATCTTATTTAATGATTAATGCAAACAATGATCAACATGACAATATTTCAGCAGCTGATAACCGCAAATGAGCACTTTAACTAGCACTGTGTATTTAATTTATTGTAAAACTACACTGTGGTTTCTTGGTTGGGCTAATATGCAGGAGTCATTTTTGAGGCTTTGGGATTTATTTTTATTCGATACCATGCGGTCTTGCTCATGAAAAGAACATCTTGAATCCCCACCCCCACTTTCCAAAAATGATCATATTTTTAAAGGAACTTTTCTCATTTTTTTTTTGAGTCACAAATACTATACTTTGGTATTTTGTCCTTCCATGTTCCTGACTAGGAAAAACTGGGTATCATGATGCACAGCTGGGCTGATTCATGATCTGTTCACGGAGCATTCAATCAGTTTTATGTGGCATTCTGTCATCAAAACCTTAGTAAGATGACTTTTTTCTGACAATATCATTTAAAAAAAATAATATGATCTAAATTTATATGAAAAACGCTTGTTACCACCTTTGACCCTAATTTGTCAGGAAAATTAAACAAGGTTTTTAACCTGTTAAGAGGCGGCGTCCCACCTGTGGTACACGTGCCTTTTAAAGGTGTATGAGGCATTTTTGAGGTTAAGACTGTTAAGATCAAGTTTCATTCAGTGATAAAGTTTCTACTTTAAAAATCCATATAAAACACACATATTTATGCCAGGGGTGAAGGTGTAGGAGGACCCAAAAGCAGGAAAATCAGAGGCAGGAGTAGTAAATAAGGGCCTTTCATTTAAAGACGTGCAGATATACAGCAGGATATTTATAAAGAAGAATAGAGAGGATTCAAAAATACTTAGATGTTGAGAGCAGACAGGAGCAACACAGGTGGGTAACAGTGGAAAACATCACTGATGGACCAGCAGGGGAAGGAGGGGAAATCAGTATATACTCAGTTTAAAACAGAAGTTCTAAAGGGGAAAAAAATCCCAGACCATGATTGTGGGTCAGGAGTAGGGTCAGCAACAAGAGATGGGTCAGGGTCAGCAAATGGAGCTGGGTCAGGGGGGTCTAGGCCAAGGACAGGAGCTGTACTGGGGACGAGGACTGGAACAAGAGATGGGTCAGAGTGAGGGGCAGGAACCAAGTTAGGGTCGGGTACCAGAGCTGTGTCAGAGTCAGGGAGTGGAGCTGGAGCTGGCTGGTATGTAGATAGTAACTGGATCAGGTGACACAATGAGTCATTAATTATAACTGAACATTCAATGCACCACAGAATAAAGAAATCACACTCACAGAAGCCCACTATACAGTCTTGTCTGTTCTCTTTCAGTTCAAATGTTTCATAAGTAACCTCACATGAACAACAACGTGTCATTATTTGCTAATCAAAAACTAAAACCATGATCTCTGACAATGTGAACTGGCTTAGCAGATATTTAATTACAACAGCCAAAATGCAGATGCAGGGTTTGAAAAACTAAGTGCTCCCAATAAAGCAGTAGTTAGTAGATCCACCGTTAACAGCGATAACTTACTCAATGAGGTTTGCAGATAATCACTCATATGAAGCTCTCTTAAGGTGCTACTAGTGTCTAATTATAGATTTGGTCTGGGCCACTGTAACGGCTTTTTTTCTTTTATTTTTCAAACATTCTCTTGTTGGTTTGTCTCGGTATTGATTACTGATCGTCAAATAGCTTTAGCCATCAGACAGATAGCCTTATGTTTGACTCTAGAATACTCTGGTATACATGCGTTCATGGTTGTTCAGCATCCTGTGATTGCCAAGCAAGCCCGAACCATCAGCTTTCCACTAATGTGCTTGGCACTTGACTTGAGGTGTTTCTGCTGAAATGCTGTATTTGACTTTTGATGAACATGATACTGTGCAATTTTAGGTGAAAATCTCTCTCTTACTCTGCGATTACTCATACTACCTGTCAGTTTTAAAATCAATTATTAAATTCTTGTTTTAACATTTAAAGCTCTCACCAGTAAGGCACCCCAGTACGTCTCTGAGCTCCTGTAGTTGGTCTCTGAGGTCCTCTGAGCCGAGGTTGCTGGTGGTGCCTCGTTTATTACACAAGGTGATCAGGCTTTTGGGGGGGTAGCAGCACCTAGACTCTGGAACTCTACTGAAACAGCTCTATAGATGAATATAACTTCCTTACTTACACTTTTGTGTTGTTGTTTTTGATGATCAAAGATTGCTCCAGAGGTCTAGTAGTTCATTCAGACACAACTTTTCAAAAGAAAGGCTTCCTCCTGAGAACTCTTACAGACAAGCTGTGCTTTTGTTTTGTTTTTTTTGTCAACTTCAACATTTAACATGAAACCTGAAGAGATTTTTATTTTATTTTTTAAGCAGTATGGACTTCAAATGTTTTTGGAAATGGCTTTACAACACTTCCCAGATTGAGGGACTGCACTGATTGCTTATTTAAGATCATTGATTTGCTTCACTCGGGTGAAGCAAATCAATGATTTATCTATCCATCTATCTCTCTGTATGCAAAAATCTATGGTTGATGTGCCAGTCTGTGTGTATGTGTGTGTGTGTTGGGTTGCATGCTCAGTGCTTGCCAGCGTTGGGATTAGGAATCGATTAAGAGGAAACTGGACTGGGGGTGGAGGGAGTAAGATGGGAGGAAGGGGTGTAGGTATCAGGGCTGATGGGGAGGCCAGTCAGCTTGGGCAGCAGCAGGCCAGAGCATGATTACAGTTTGCCTCCACAGCAGGCCAGCCACCAGCTTGTTTGTTGGGGATTAGAGAGAGGAAAGAAATGAATCATATTTCTAAGTCCTGAGTGTATCTGTATCTCTGTGTCTGTGCTTCACAGTCCATATGCTGCTGCTGAGGGATTACAAAAAACTCTATCTATCTATCTATCTATCTATCTATCTATCTATCTATCTATCTATCTATCTATCTATCTATCTATCTATCTATCTATCTATCTATCTATCTATCTATCTATCTATCTATCTATCTATCTATCTATCTTCTGTTTAGTCCTAGGTAGGTATTTTCACATAAGAAAAATTCACTCTCTAAATTGTTTTCCATCTCTGGTGTGGCTGGGACTAACTGGACGTGTCCACCACAGTCCCTCCCTCCTCACTCACAGTCTGCTACCAGAAGGAAGAAGTGAGAATTGAGAACTGTTAGTGCGCATGTCCACAATACACATGCGATTCTGCATGCGTGCACTTGCACCGCTGCTCCTGTTTTCTTGCGTGCAGTAGTGTCCTCCAACACTTCAGGGTACCCGGATCCGAGATGCTTTCCATAGGCGATGAACGGGCCACTTTGCCTTACATAGAAAAGGAATGAGATCTGTGCAATGCAAGCAAGTGGTAGCATGTAAAGGGCACCGGCCATTATACCAGATATGGTGCACTTGGTGTATCCCACAATGCTTAGATGAACAGTAGCGCACAACCAATATCACTGCATTAGCCGCTGGAGATCCATTACAGCAATGATGCAGTGAACAACACTAGAGAAAAATTAGATCAAGTGCTATCTAAAAGCTTATTTTGCTGATGAACTCAGTTCATGATTCCCTACACAGAAGTGTCCTATGTAGTGACAAAGTAGTAGTTAACTCTATAGTGAATATGATGAGATTTCTGTCACTACACCAGTCTTTATCCCAGCTTGTTGCTAATTGTGTATGTTGGCTGTCCAATAAACTCTCACTGCTCACTGCTTCAGTACCAAAATGGTCTCAAATCTTTTATTAGAGATCTGTGCATGTCACACAATGGAGCATTTTGATATAAAGCGTTACTGGATAAATTATCCTATTCAAGTATGTCAGTGACTGAAGTCCAGTGCACTTTGTGAGTGATTTTTTTGGGCTACCCACTGTTCTGCTGTGCCACCATGGTGCTAACATGCTAAAAATCCAATCAGAAGTCTCATTTCTAACATGCCCTCTGAGAAATAGAGTTTGTAGAGTTTGTGCACGTTGCCCCACATGTTGGTTTTGTGTTCCTGTCGTATCTTAGTGTCCAGTGACATTGTGTCACCTACCAGGAAGTTTGAACTTCCCAACTTGCCAACAAAACACAACGTGAACACCAGGTTCTGGTTTGAAGACAGTGGCATATCGAGGTTACAGTCACATAAATGATTGAGTCATTTATTGACTATATGGAAACCGCTGCCCGACTGTACAAATGAATTCAGTGTTAAGAGAATCAGATGCAGGTCCTCTCCAGCGTTTCCCATTCACACAAGTAGACTGCAGTAGACTGTCAAAATAAAATATATTCTAACCTAGGGCTGGGCAAAACGATGAAAATTTTTAATCGCAATTAATCGCATGATTTCCCTGATTAATCACGATTAAACGCATTGTATACCAAAAATCAAATAATGAATTCAAAAGTAGTGTAAAGTGCACTTTTATTTAAATGTTCTGCTGCTATATGAAATAAAGTTCCATAACATTTGTTGTTCAAACACTTTTAACATCAGCACTTGTCAATAACACATATTTAGTGTAAATCTAATCTTAAAAATGTCAAATAAAATACAGCTTATGGCCACTGCCAGGGCATTAATGTCATTCTGTTTTTTAATGAAAAATAAAAAAGTCTACCATCAAAATCCTGAGCCACAATCATAACAATAAAACAGGTAATTTCTGAGGTAACAGCAGAAACTTTTAACAGGGAGTTCAACTTGTCTGTTGTTACAAATAACCTTGTTTCTGTTGAATCCTCCATCTGGGAGAACTTTAAAATGAAAATGTCCACGTTAAAGTTCTGTAACTTTATCAATCTGTGTATCATTCGTTCTTTCCTTTTTCAATTGTCAATCAAAAATTTAATAAAAAAATTAAAAAGTGACATTTTATTTTGTTTTTCATTTTTTTAATCAAACCCAAAAAAAACGCAAAAATGCTTATTTTTTTATATTTCAATGTTAGACTTGGATCAAAAATAAAAACAGGCCATGGGACTGAATTTGTTTTTAATATTTAATTGTCCAGTTTACGTGACCCAGAAATGGCTTTGTAGCCATTTCAGGTAGCATGGCGGCGCTGGAATCACATACTATAATATTTGCAATATTGTGGAAATCTGAATGAAAACTCAGCTCATAAAGTGATAAACCAAAGCGCTCTCCAGCTCTGCGTCTTCTCCTCAGATCATGACGAGTACAGAATCTTCTGATGCTCATTTCCACCATTGGAGGACACCCAGGAGGATATTTTAATCTAGAAGTAATATTCTTAAAAATGGAGGTCGGTTTATAATCGAGGACGAGACTCTTTGTTGTCATTACATATCTGTGCCACTAGATGGAGCCGCACTGAACTAACCAGCTGGAGAACAGCAGGACAGTGAACACATGGAGCAGATCTGATGTAAAATGGAGGAATGACGCGATCGTCTTGAATAACGGGGTTTAAAAGTTTTGTTGTTGTCCAGAATTTTTTTTCAGACAGAATTGTTAATATTGGTACCTGGGTTGCTACCTGAACTGTAAAGAACACGGATTTTTACTGTTCTCCATGTCCATTTTAGCTTTACCTGCCAATTCTCTTCCAGTTCTGCAGCAGCCAGTAACAGACTTTTCAAAACAAAAGCATGTGAGCAACATGCATTGACGCGCGATAAAATAAATGTTGGCGTTAATAAATTAATGCGTTAACGCGATAATAAGGCGTTAACTTGCCCAGCCCTAATTCTCACAAATGGAAATATTTCAGAGTGGAGCCTTGAGAGCCCAAAGGAGGCGGGACATGGTATAAAAAGTAAGACTTGGAAACCATTTGTCTGTTGAGATGAATATTTCTGTTCATGCTGAATGCGTGTACTGGTTATTATGATTAGTATTTAGAACCAATACACGGGCTGGAGCAAACATGCATAAAGCAGAAAAACGTTTTTGGCACAAATATTTGCTCACCATAAATCCTCCAAAGCATTGCATTCTCTGGGAATTTGTACTAAAGGGAGCAGACAAGGTGATGGACAACATTTCAGTCCCTACAGTAGACACTATTGGCTCAACAACGCCGACCTATTCTTCTTTGTTTTGTTTTGTTTTGTTTTTTTTGTATTGGTATTATGCATTTTACTCAGAAAGAGCAGTGAGACGGGGCCAGCCTTTCAGCATTATTGTAATACAGCTTAAATAGTTTCTTCCTTCACGAGTGCATTGTGTTGTGATAGAAGACCCGCAGACTTGTCATCTGAACATTCAGGAGCTAATAGCACATTTAAAACCTTTCATCCAATGCACTTCTCATAACCCCTGTGGAGCTGGCCCTCTGGCCTATCGGTGGCAGGAACACACTGAAATATTCCACAATCCAAAGTAATCTGCCCATCTCCCATACTTCAGTTTGGCCATGGCAGAGTGGTGGGACTTGTCATAATGGTAAGTTCTAATCTGTTTTCTGTCCACTCTGCCCTGTTTCCCCTCATCTCTGCCTTACATCCACTGACAGTCTTGTATGGATTAGTGGAGCGCTCCCACAGACGACTCCCAATATCCTTTCTGCATATGGCCAACACTTCATTTCCTCCCGTCAAAGCACCAAATAGCAGAGGAATAGAAGGATAGCCCATGCCAGGAGTGCAACAACTGTGCGCCGATTAAGCATTTAGAGCCTACATTCTGCTGGCGCTGACTTACAGAACACAGTGACCCCAGAGTTTTAATGAAGTCGTTTAATGTCTCAGAAACATCATAGCTATCTAGCATGGTAACGGTGAGATTGGTCGAACACAAGAGACAAAAGAAATATACAAAATAACCCATGTGAGAAAAAATAAGCAGAGAAGATTATAATGCAAAAGATAAAAATACAGTAAATGTTTAAGAAGCATAAACAGAGTTGTGTCCTATTAGTGCTTCTTTTGTTGGATGAACCCCTGAGTTTGAAAAGAAAAAGAAGCAGAAACCAGAGAAATATAAACAGTAAAAAGTTGGCAGTTTTTTTTAGATATAAGAAAGAAGAAGTGGGTCTGTTCGATGAGCGCCTGCGTAACAACACACTGCTGATACCAGACATGATTGCATTTTGAATTTTAATATTTACAAAACAACAACAAAAATGGATAGTAGCAATATCCATGTCAGCTGAAGACATAATATTAATGCTGATAGTAATAATACTGATAATATTGACTTAAAACAAATTACCACATTGTATTACTTAAACAAATTCACAAATTTTAAAAGAAACTTAATATTGTTTAAGTCTAATACAAAAAAAAAAAAAAACTAAGAAAACATCAAACACAAAAAGTGGTGCCACATCTTTACAGGTTGGAGTTTAAAGAAACACCAAACGCTCTGTGCAAAGGGGGAGCCGCATGGCGGCCCAGTCCCTTCCCTTTCTCTGGTGCAGTCTTCTCTCCAATCACATACTTTAGTCCAGCAGCGCGTTCAAGAACTGCTTCAACAATCAGCTTAGCTCACGCAGCTATTGCGAGATGGGGGGTGGGGTGGGGGGGGGGTACTCGGTTGCCGATGGTCACAATGTGACCATTGTTGCCCATATTGCGTGGAAGTGATCCTATTAAACAACGTACGAGCCATTGCGCTAATGATTTCAACCATGCTCCAAGGCAACAGGTTTTTTTTCTGCAGTCACTGCTTTGACTGACTTCCCCCTCAGGTCGGTGTTAGACAAAGCTACTGGGAACCATCAGCTTGTGCTTGCTATGCTTTTCTCATGTGGTAATGAACTCGTGGGCTCCCTCTTAAGACACTTCCTTTTGATGTCAGAGTTGGCCGAGGTGTTTTTCTCAAAGCTTTGAAAGATATACAACACAGAAAACACAAGACAGAGTCTAGATGGACGAAATAACAAAAGCTTTTACTGAAACACATCAGTGCCCACGCTGCCTGCGCCACCCAAGTGACAAACTGTAGGTTACTGATCGTACAACTGTTGTGCTTTGAAAAATAAGCTCTGCTTCAGGTGGTATCCAGTTAAGTCAGGACCAAAAGCAAGTTCACGTGTCCGTTCTGTCAAGGAAAATGTGCAAAACGTTCAATTAAAAACTAGTCAAGTTGCCTCCTTTGTTTTGCATATTCACCATAGCTTTAATGTTTAAACCAAATCAGTTTTTCAGTCTTCTGTTCCACAGAGCAGGAGACATAAAGCTTTTGTTCTTCATAACTAATCAGATTTTATTGTACATGTACAGTATCATTCTTGCTATTCGTACATGTGGCCATTCTTTGATTTAAAAGGCTGACGTCTTCCTGAAATACTACTGTCATCTTTTTATTACAATCACAAAGTGAAGAATCAATGGATCATTTAAGTCCCGCACGTGTTTTTCTGAACAAAACAAAACAAAAAGTTTATTTCAGCTGATCTTCAACTGATATGATTAATATATTCTGTGTCCAAAGTTCTTTTCTTTCTTCTACAACACCAAAGGTAATCTAGGGTTATTACCCCTACTTTGATTTTGTTTGATTTCACACTTTTCCCCCCCATCTCCCTCCCTCCCTCCCAGCACTTCCTGTTGTCTACAAGACCTGGAACTTCCAGGAGTTCTGGTCTTTGTAGTCCAGACAGTCAGCAGCATTGAAATTCAGCTTCCAGGCAGCTTGGTCTTTGTAATCTAGACAGTCGACGGCACCAAAGCCCAGTGAGGCAGCTGTGTAGCCCTGGGAGGACAGCGAGGCAGGGGACTGACTGAGGGGTCCCCCCATTGAGGAGGCTGTGATGGGGC
The DNA here is from genome assembly GCA_018398805.1 of Hirundichthys speculiger. Taxonomy (NCBI): domain Eukaryota; kingdom Metazoa; phylum Chordata; class Actinopteri; order Beloniformes; family Exocoetidae; genus Hirundichthys; species Hirundichthys speculiger. The sequence continues at coordinate 3,950,203 of JAGFBZ010001224.1, forward strand.
TCAGGGCTCCTCCGGTGCCAGACAGCTGTGGGTGCATTGGAGACAGGTAGGAGCTGCAGTCCAGGCCAGTGAAATAGGAGGAGGAGCCTGCGTAGCTCTGGCTGTAGGCTGGGGCCTGGGTGTAGGTCATCGGGTAGGTGGTGGCGCGCTGCATGCAGGGGGTGGTGGAGGCCGATAGGGGGTCAGGCAGCGGAGAGATGGAGGCCGGGCTCCAGATGGACACCGTGGCACTGGCAGAGCTGGAGCTGGGGGTGATGGCAGTGCCTGGGGGAGGTGGTGGAGGGCTGTAGGGTCCATTGGTGGGGTTGGCACTGGCCTCGGTGTTGGCCTCACGGGCAGGAGAAGCCTTCTTTTTAGGGGGCCGTGGTTTGGACTGGCCTGTGCTCTGCTTGTTGCTGCTGGCGACACTTGGCACGACGGTTCTTGAACCAGACCTTTTGAGAGGCAAAACGTTGATATTGTGAGAAAAGCTGTTCTTCCACACAAACATGATCCAAGTCAATCCATGTTTCTTTATTGTTAGCAGGATGACATCAATGTGCTGTGGAAAATGTTTTTTAATGTGTTACCTGCACTCTGGACTCTGGCAGGTTAATCTTGAGGGCCACCTCCTCCCTCATGAAGATGTCTGGGTAGCGGGTTTTGGCAAACAGGGCCTCCAGGATGTCCAGCTGTGCGCGCGTGAAGGTGGTGCGTTCCCGACGCTGTTTACGCGGGGTGCCTGAAAAACATTATTATTATTATTTTCATTATTATCATTATTATCATCATTATTATTATTATTATTATCACAGCCTCTTTAGAAATCAACGATAACCTGATTCTTCAAAAACATATAAATAAATAATTTAAATAAAGAAATAAATTGCGCTGCAGACCCATAATGCATTTTATATGTGTTGACATTTAATACATAAACACTTCGAATTAAAATAAATAATAGTAATAAGGAAAAATAACGCTATATTTAAAGAAACGCGTTTAAATTTATCGTCGGCGGCTTTTTCCAAATTATGTTTTTTTTTTTTAATTCGCACGAAGAAGTTCTAAATGCTGTTAATTTTTGTAATGTGTTTCTACAAAACATGTCAATGTAAAATATGAAATAGGTGAAATGTTTCACAAGTCGCCTTCGGTCCGAAAAGAGAGAGACGGAAAAATGATATAACGGGTCCTGGACGGTTTTTATTTTTCCGCAATGGGACAGTTGGAATCGAAGTGTGTACAGAAACGAAACGAAACTCACGCCGTTTTAACCAGTGTCTTGTCTGAATGTTTTTAAACCTCGCTGATGAGAAGGCCTCCTGTCAGCCGAGCCGAAAACATCGGGCTTCATTGTGACAGATTCTGATCAGAACATTTAAATCATCCAGTCAACACAAACAGTGTTCGTTCATGAAAAAAAAAAAGAAAATGGAAACATTATGGCGCAAAATAAAATACAATGACCGGCCTTTTTATATATAGGTTACTTGATTAGAGGAACAGATTGGGGTTTATTTTAATTCGGTGTGAGAACAGGCTGCGTTTGCATTCACACACAATTTCATTGTTTTTTGACTCTGTAATCCGCTGATCTTATAGGTCAAATGAGCACATGCTCTGGGAGCTTAAGAATCAGACATATATTGTATTAATGAAGCAGAATATTACAGTTTCATTTTATTTAAAAAATTAAAATAACTACATTTGGCTTCCCGCACCCTGTTTTTTAAAACATTTAATGCACAAGGTATTACTTTCTATATTCCTTCAGTGTCAGCATTTAATTTATTCCTGAGGCCTTTCCAGAAGTAAATGACACGTTAAATAGATGAAAAAGACGTGTTTACTTACTGGGATATCCAACGGCGGCGGTGTGGAGCAGATCCATGCCCGGGCCGGACAGCGTTAACCCGTTCACGGCGTAATGGGGTTGCTTAATGTAGGACATCATTCCTCCTGACGGCTTTAAAACACTCCCTCACTCCCTCACTCTCTCTCTCCTTCTCTCAGACCGGGGGCCGGCTCTCCAAACTAGTCCCCAGGGGGTGTCTCTCTTTCTCTCTTCCTCTCTCTCTCTCTCTCTCTCTCTCTCTCCTATTTCTCCGCGGACTCCCTCCCTGTTTTTCTTTTCTCCTCGTTGTTTGTCAGTCACTTGTTGTTTTAGGGGTTTCTGTGCCTGCCTTCTCCCTGACAGCCTTCGTCCGCTACTCTGACTTTGAGCCGTAAACCCAAGCAGCGCTGGTTCGAACTGCCGTGGTAACCGCGGTGCGCCTTTACACCTGTTCTTACGCGTAAAAGCGCAGAAAATTTAAAGTCTGAGTATATGCGTTCTGCTCTTTTGATATAAAAAAAAACGACAGCTCAAATCGTCCAAAAATTTATATTCGAAGACACCAGATATCAAGCGGCAGAAGCTGACAAAACGAGAACCAAAGTCGTGCGTAATTGCAGTGCGCGCCTACGGTGCCAAAAAAAAGGCGCAGCTCCAAAGCAGCTTTTCGCAGGCGGTCTAACGGGGGCTGAGGCGCGTGCGGGGGCCCGAGCGGCAGGTCCCTGGTGCCTGAGAAGAGGATGCCGGTCTGCAGGGTGGACAAGTGAGGCGAGCGAGAAGAGACTGGCTAATTAGAAGTAACTTCTTACCAAAGTCGACACCCAGAGCCCTCCCTCCTTCCCTCTTTCCCTCCCCTCTCCCTCTCTCTCTCTTCTCTCTCTCTCTCTTTCTCTCTCTTGGCCGCAATTACGCAAACGCCCTGCCCAGTATATCGACCGTTCAATTTGACCCTGATCTTTTTTTTTCTTTTTAAATAATTTGAAACAAGTTATTGCTTTTTCTTAAGTTTGAAATGTTGTATAATTATTTAGTCATCATTTAGGTTAGAATCCACACAAATTTCATAGACACACTTGTAGATAAAAGCAAAATTAAAACATACGGAACGAAAACCAGACATTTGAGAGGTTTATTTCCCCTGTTTTTAAATGATGATTCAAGAGAGCTATCCGAGGCCTTGTGAGTCTTTACATCGAAGCAGGCTTTCATTGTTTGGAAAGTCATGTTTGAAATTAGCCTCCTGAAATATTTGGGCGACCCTCCCTGAGAATGGAGACAGAGGTAGAGCAACTGCGAGGTGGAGAAGGGGGTTCAGGCCGGATTAAAACAACACAAAGACCTCGTTGTTCTGCAATTAAATCCCTCTCTGATCCCCAACATGCTTCCTTTGGACTATTCTCCCAATCAGTCTAATAATAATAATAATAATAATAATAATAATAATAATAATAATAATAATAATAATACATTTATTAATCGACAAATTCCATTTTTTTCATATTTTGCCTCCGAGTTCTCGTGTATTTCTAAAGGTCTTTTATTTAGACACTGGAAGCTTTTTTACTCCTTTTCAGACCAGTCCTTGCTACACAATGTTTGGAGGATTTAAAACGAAAAAAAAAATTAACACTGACCTGCAAATTATTTAAGCAAAAAAAAAAAAAAAAAAAAAAAAAAAGAGAGAGAGGGAGTCCTCAACTCAGATGTTTCCATTTTAATATCACACAATAAATATATCATAGAAGTAACAGAGCTGTTGACTGAAATTTTTCAGTAAATGAATCAACTGAAGGATGATGCATCTCTTAAATTCCTGGCTCGGGTCTTTGCTGAAAATAAGAAAAATATAAAGAAAAGAAAAAAAAAGACTCAAGAGGCTTGTCCAGTAATGCAATATTTTATGTGAAGGCTCTGGGGGAGATTATAATATAAAGTATTGTATAGAAGCATGCAAGGCCAACAGACCTTGGAAATAAACCAGAAAATGTAGTTCGTTTTTGGTTTATCTGATTTCTCTCGCGCTCAGTCTGGCTCCGGATCGTTGTAACTGAGGCTGTAGTACAACATTACAGCGGATCCCTTTTCTTTTTCCTTTTTGTCAGATATCCGGTGTGTATTTAATAACACTGAGCTGTTTGTCCCCTCTGCGCCGGGCCAGTTTGGTCTCCGGCATCCTCTGCGGCGAGACAATTTCAGAGTGTCCAAAGCCGATTCTCTGCGCTTGTTAATTGAATCGGATTTCTTATACTTTAAAATCCACACACACGCACACACACACACGCAGAGACCCATGTAGCTACAGCCCAAACTGTATAAGGGGTTTATCTAGCTCTGTAAAGCCAAAGCAGAGATATAAAGACACACACACGGCGACGGGACTTTACCGGAGTGTTTGAACGTTTTCAAATCTCGAATAAAACGTCTTCACCTGCCGCTCAGGTGTGTGTCGCTGGTGTGTCAGGCCCGAGTGAGTGTGTTTGAGTGGGCGTCCGTGGCTGCGCGCTGCTGACGCGTGGATACCTTGTATCTCCAGGGGACGCCTCACTTCCTCTGCAGGTACGCGCTGTTTATTTGTTTGTTTGTTTGTTTGTGGTCTGTTGCTGTTCAGAACAGTTGCTGGAAATGAGGAGGGCAGCCGTGGGGTGTCCCACCACAAGAATACCTCCAGACCTCCGACTGGCTTTAAAAAAAAAAAAAAATCAGGCGGGAACAGTGAGACCTCTGATGTGCCCTCAGAGCGCGCGGAAGGCTAAAGTGCACGCGCACTCTTCACGCACCTGCTTCTTCAGGCTCTTCTGTTGTAGCTGCAGTAGTTAGTTTTATAAGATTCTTCTGCGACAGGCCTCTTTAAAACTATGTTAATGAGCTCTTTGGTGATGTTTTCTGAGTTTCTGATAGAATTACGGGTCTAATAAGCTCAAACGCGAATTTAATTCAGTAAAACAGCACGGCAACAAAAATTCTCCCTCCTGCACGTTAGTTAAAAATAAATCTTTTGTCTCTTTTCTTTTTGTCTTTTATAAATATTGCCACGTTATGAAATGCTGGAAAAAAGGATGAGGACGCTGAGTGTACGTTTTTGATGGCATTAACTTGAGGGGAGAAAGCTATGATGTGAATATCATGGAAATTTCCCAAGATTATAAATTCTTATAGTGGCATTTAGTCAAATCCAGTCAGGAGATGCTCTCGTGGAGACACCATAAAAACACTTCAGATTTGAAATCTTGAAAACAACTGATAAAGTTACCAGCACCTCTTTATTTATGTTTTTTTATGTTTTTCTTTTGTTTTTGAACAACAAATGAAAACTTTTAAATAGCAGTAATTATTAGTTAATTTGTTCAGTTATTTATTTCTGTCCCTTTTTACTTTGTTTTTTTTTAGTGTTTAATCATATGTTCTTGTTTTTGAACAGTTTGGCCGACACTAAATACTCAGAGACTGAGAATGGACGGAGCATTTCAGGCTGTTGTTGTATGAGTGCTTTTAGTGCTTTTGGGTTGTTTGTGAGGAAATTGCTTCGTGATGAAGGTCTGCTGGTAGTTAGACGCACTAGGACCCAGAGCCGAAGCAAATTAAGGACAACCATCACATAAGAGGCTTAGTGCATCTAATCTATAGTGCTACACACACGGACACACACAGCATTTCATAAATATCCCATTTTCAAACAAGCATGCGTGCATGTCCCAAAGGCAAACGCTGCCATTGTATTTTCATTTAGTTTTCATTTTCTCCAAACTCTTTTATTCCCCTTGTTGACCTCAACTTCTATCCCACATTGTTGGAGCACAGTTGCCCATATGCTCCACTATTTCACTCATCCTATTTCATTAGCAAACGGCCTTCAATGATTACAAAGCCAGGAGCAAACTCATTTCTTCTTGACAATTATTGTCAGAAATGGAAAAATACTTACGAAGGAAATCTACCTCATCCATTTGCTGAGTGCATCTGCGCATATCTGTCTGATACGTTGCGTTTCATCAGCCTGTTTTATTGTTGAAATCGCTTGAACAATCACTCCAACGGATCAAGAATGGAAAAGGATTTCAAACTAAAAATTGAAATGAAGTACCACAAAGTCATGGCTTCTGAACAATCATTCTAATGAAATTATCCAGAGGCCCCCGACAGAGCAAAAATGCCTTTTCTATGAGGTGGAATTTAAGAAAACAGACACAAAACATGCCAGAATCCAGCCTGTAAGCCACAATATGATGTTCAGTACCAGTGCTTGTGTTTGATGCTGATGATGAAAACATAAGGAGTCCATGCACATTCAGGTTTCCAGTACTTGGTGATCCACTTCATGTCATAGACCAAAAATCACCTCATCCCAAAACACCCAAAACCCACACACACCCATGCATTATTTTGCACACACACCAACCCCCGCACACACACACTTTCCCAGCTGTTTGGTACCTCTGACATCATGTTGTTCGATACACACAGTGTATTTTTGTATGTCTGTGTGCACACCGTGTGTTTATAGAGCATGTGTGAGTGTGTGAGACAGTTACACACTCACACATACACACACGCGCCGAGTTCAGCCGATTTATCATAATATGCTTTATCTGAAAAGTAAGTATCTTACCTCGGGATAAAGGGAGGAAAGAGGGGTTTGTGGCCAGATTGACAGAGGAAGGGTGGATGGAGAGAACCTAACGCTCTTTAGAGTGGAACACGGAGCCGGACCTTTACTACTTTTGCTGGATTGATCACTGTCGATAAGGTAACTGCACCTTGTGGGAGAGGAAAGAGCGGTATTGGCAGAGTGAGAGTGTGTGTGTGAGACAGAGAGGCAGACAGACAGACCCAGGACACCGACACATAAATGAGAGGGAAGGAATGTGGGCTCACTGCTAGGGACTGACTGGTGGTGATGAAAATCATAACTGGAGGAAACTGGGTGGAAAGTTCGGGGCGGATGGGGTGGGGTAGACGGAAGGAAGAGAAGAGGAACGTGATGATAAAACAGGGCAGAAATAAGTGAGAGAGGCAGATGGGGAAGGGGGAGTATGGGAGGGGCATTGGGACAGAACAGGTTCGAGCCCTTCTGAGGGTCTCACTGACACTGTTTTGCTGCTTTTGATGTTTTTAGATGCAAAGGTTAAATTATTCATATGGAGAGCCTTTTACAAGGGATATTAATCTGTGTTCATAATGTAAGGCTGCTGCTGAATTTATGTTTAGTTATAAGCGCTTGTTTCTCTCTCTCCCTCTCTCTATCTGTGTGTGTGTATTGAGGTCACAGTGTGTTAACCCCTCATTTAAGTTATGTGAGGATTACTCTGCGTGAGTCCAGGCCACACCATGTGTCTCTCTCCACAGCACTTACATCTCTGATACTGGCAGAAACACAATGGGCCATATGATGTGAAGGTCCCACACTGTGTGCAGGTTACACTGAGCAGTCCTGCATGCAGAGTGCTCTTACATGCCATTAGTGTGTGTCTATATGCATATGTATGGGCTTCTGGGTGCGCGTCCGTCTGGAAGGATTTAGGTTGTCAACAGTCTGTGAGTAGTCTGACCTAAAGATAAACGGAAGTCGTTTATATAATGAGGAACTATATATATAAGGGTATACATGCTATATGTAGCTCAGTGTGTATATGCAACCAACAGGATTACCCTATCTGGAACAAAAGTGCACTATCTATAGTTTCGTGTTTACTTAATTTGCACCTTATGCAACTATAATGTCAACCCAATGATTATATAACGCAGTACATTTTATCCACAGGTTATAATAGAAGCTTGTTGTAACAGTGTTTTATAGTTAAGAGGTACTGATTTGATAATAATCAGCCAAAATATAAGTAGAAATAACTCAAAATCAACGTTCAAATGTATACCATGAACACCCAATATAGACTGGGAACAACCTGATGTCTTGCTGACTAATATATTATTATAACACGAACAGTCTCTAGGCTCAAGTAAGGCTGAAGAGTGCTGATGTGAACTTCAGCAAGACAGGTCAGTCTCTTGAAAGACCAGAATGAGGCTGGCTGTGTGCCACGCTTAAGCCTGCTCAGGGAGCTGAGTGTATATGACAGGAGAGGGAGGATCAGTCTGAACATGAGTTCATCTTCAAGTAATGTCTGGCCAGCGTCTTGATCAGTTTCACAGACTGCAGACCCCCTGATGTGTGCATGTGTGCATCCTGCTGTCTTCTGAGGGGAGACAGATTTCTAATCTGCTGCAGACAGCAGCAGGTGGGGTCTGCACGCTGTGTGTGTGTGTGTGTGTGTGTGTGTGTGTGTGTATGTGTGTTAGTTAACTGTCATCATTTAGCCCCCTCCTCAACCACGTTCTGGGGTTTTAGCTTGTTAACACCTGTTCATGCCGTCATACACGTTTGCAATACCAGCTTGGATATTGCAATAGCTAGAATGTTATCAAACCATTAAAAAAATGTTTTATGTCAATTTAGGAAGTGCAAAAAACATCTTTTTAGATTATTCCTTAAGCAGTTTCACAGCCATGTAAATGACATAATTTTTGGTACTGAAAATTAACTTATTTTTTATTTATTTTAGAAATAACATCATCGTTATTTCATGTTACCTAGAAATCATGATTATTTGGCGTAATCTTTCACCTAACTAATATTTGAGTCATTATAACCAGCCTCATCTAAGTCTCCAGACTGAAGTTTCAGTGGTTATAACTAAATATCACTGCAGGAACAGCTTTATGTCAAACAAACTCCCACAATCTTCAAGTTGTAAAGACAGTTGTATGTGCATCTATGGATGGCCTTGTATTCTCAGCCTCACGAACAAGTGTGTGTGTGTGAGAGAGAGAGAGAGAGAGAGAGAGAGAGAGAGAGAGAGAGAGGCCTCTGAACATGTGCTTTGAGCCGGAGTGGTGAGGAAAAAAAGGGGGAACACAGTTGGTGTGGGGTGAGTTATAGTGCATGGTGCAGTACAGTAGCTTGCACCCCCACCACCTCTCAACCCCCTCGCCCTCCCCCCACCTGCAACCCCACCACCCCATATGGCAGAAGGCAGCAGTAGTAATTATGGAAGTGGAGCAACAGGCCCTGAGCCTCACTAATCCTCGGCCACACTCCGACACGTGCCGCACTTGATGCATACACCCACCCTATGCACACACACACACACACACACACACACACATAAAGACAGCCTCTGCATCGAAGACGCCATCGAGATACACATTAACGTACAGTCAACAGCATGTGTGGAGACACCGCACTCATAAAAGACCGCACCTCTAAAAAAACATTTAACAATAAACACAACACAATGGAGAAATACCTCTATCGACTCACTTCTGTCTAAACATAGTGAGACCAGGTGGGCCGGCTTCTGGTCCAGAACAGGCCCAGGTGAAGAGCAGGGGGCCAAACACACGTCTTATGACTTGCAAGGCCCTGTTCGGAGAGCCATACCAAAAGCGCACATCTCTCAATCCATCCAGTGCATGATTTTTTTTACACACTTGGTGTTTGATGTCAGTTTGTGAAGCCATTCATTTCACATTAAACTAAAACTTGCACATTGTGTCAATGAAGTGGAATCCACCAATAGAACACAAAGAGTCCATTTTGACCAGCATAAAGCACCTTGCCCTCCTGCACACACAAACTGAGCCACATGTACACACTGCGACACACACATGCACACACACACAAAACTTTTTAACTGTGACGCACAAGGAGACATGGCCACAATGGCTCTCTTATTGTTAATTGGCTGTTTAATCCCGAGGAATGCGTGTGATTAGTACGCGCCGGTGGGTCAGGATCTTGCTCAACACTCTTGTTCACAATGGGCATGCTGTAACAGAGATCTGTGAGGGAGCACACACACCGGTGTCCACGCGCACTCGCAGGGGCAAAGGTGTGCACGAAAACATATGCAATGCACAGGTGGTCCAAAAGAAAAGCACAGCCGAGCATCGGCGCGTGTGTGTCCAGCGACCGGCCTCACTCACATCCTCGCAAAAAACATACACGGCAACAGACCCAGCATGCAATTCAACTAAACAGAAATCTAAACTGACATCATCATAACCTTTAGGCCCAGAGCGTCACTCTGGATAAAAATGAGAAACATTTTATACTCTGTGTCAGACTACTGGTACCTGTCAGATTCTACAATATACCAATTTTTACAATTTACTTAATCAGGTAAATGTTAGGATGGTTCCCCCATTTTGAACTCTACTTTTTGCATTCATCTTCAGAGCCATGTAGTGCAACAATAGTACAAATGTGCATTTAAAGATCTCCCAATAAAGGGTATTTTACTTTGATGCGTTAAGGAAATCTATAATTCCATGGAGCTGATATGAGTTCTTTGCAAATATTTATTTCCTGAAAAATCCCCTGGGGTATTTTTTGGGCTCAAGCTGTAGGGTGGTTTGTAGTGCACGCCGCAGTGGCCTGCAGGCATCACAGAATCCGCTGCGCCTTTGCATGTTGACAGCATGTTTGTGAAAACTGGTGGTGCAGCCACAAAATGAGGTTTTGACGGTTAGCAGTATGAAAACTAAAAAAAAGGGGACAAGGAGAAAAGCTTTACAAGACAGTAAGATTCTTCGCCCATGCATAGATAGGATGTGCGTCTGTGCACTTGAATGTGTGTTTCGTAGGAGGTCTAGCCAGGCTGCATCACTGCTGACACACTGCTGCTGGTAAATCCAGCTTAGTGTGTCTAAAACAGGCCTACAAAATCTGCCACAGGGCACCTAATGCTAGGGCCGCTGTCACCCTCAATCACTCACACACAACTAATCCCCACGCTGTGACCCAACACGACACACACACACAACACACACAACACACACACACGACCTGGGCCCATTCAGCTTGGCAGGCCGGTCCCAGTACCAGGAGACACCAGCCACAGGGTCAACATTTCATGTGGATGGGGTGGGGGTGGGGGGGGCTGATGGGGAGGGTGGGGAGTTTTGTGTGGAGGGGTATGAGGCAGAGGAGTTCAAGCAAGGATTTGGATGACAGGTGGAGGTGGTGGAGGTGAGCGGCTGTAAGCTGGGACACTTAAAGTGGCAGGCGAGAGGTTGTCTATATAAAGGGGTGAGGTGGGGGGGGGGGGGGGGGGGGACACCGAGGGAGAGATGGAAGTGAAGGATGTATGGTGAAGAAGGAGAGCAGAAGCATGTTTGCACTGCTGTGTGTGTGGCATATAGCATGTTTATTCCTATGTATATATATATATATATATATATATATATATAGTATATATATATATATATATATATATATATATATATATATATATATATATATATATCTATATATATATATATATATATATATATATATATATATATATCCCGTGCACTCTTATTCATATTCATAATTATTCATAGCCAACCAGTGTATATCTAAATATTTTGACTTTACAAGTGCACTCCTGGTTAAATGCTAACTATATTTCATTGTCTGTATTGTAACATGTCCAATGTCAATAAAGTTGAATCTAATCTAAAAGATATTTTAGAGAAGAAAAGCCATAGATCTTATGAAAAGCCTGTTTTATCATTGTCAGTGGCTACCTTATATTCTACACTCATACATTCAAATTGTCTGATGATTTATATGTGGGAATGGGCACTTTTTCAGTAGAAAAATTACAGGTGTAAATGAAAACGTAAGCAACGGCTCACTGTTGCACAAGCAGGCTTGAACAGAAAAGATCGTTACTCTTTTTAGTGACGGCAGTAAAACCCACAGAAGGCCCACTTCTCTGGTTACGAGTTCAGTTCAGACGATGTGTGATGAGTGTGGGAGGTATACGGACTCTACGAGTGGGTTAGATGGTGCTGTAATGTCCATGATCTGTCTGATCACACTAAAAAACTCTGATCTGTCTCACTCTTTGCTTTTCTTTCTTTTTTTTACTGATTTTTTTTCTGCACTTTATAACTTCAAGAACTTCTAACAGACTCTTTCCGTGTGTTGTTTCAGGTTTCTCTGCATGCAGTGAAGATAAAGAATCACACATGGCGCTTGGGAGTCTTTAGTCTTTAAGTATGTAAGCAGTATGTCTGAAAATTATTATTATGTAACTCTTTCTGGCTTTAAACAGCTGTAATGCACAGCAACATTCGAGTCAGGCAGGCTGCTGGGCTTAAAGTAGGCCAGGAAATTCTAGGGGCCAGGGAGTTCTATCTTCACGTTCACCTTTTGTTCATCTTTGGAGTCGCGGCGCTCTCCTGGCCATAAGGTAGGTGGAAGAAAGATACATGTGTCGCACTTAGTGCTTTAATGAGACTAGCAGGGCTTTTTGCTGCTTTCTGACGGTTTAAATCCTCACTGTGTTAGCAAACACAGCGAGGATCCACGATTTGAGCGTCCCTCATCTTAGTTCCAGGTTTAATTGCAACTAATTCATCCATTACCTATATCCGCTTATTTCTATTTATGCAAAAGGCAGCGAGGCTCCTGGACAGGTCATCGGTCCATAGCAGGGCCACACATAGACGAACCACTCATACTCACACCAGGCAGTTAGGAAACACCAGTTAACCTGATAACATGTTGTTGGACTGTGGGAAGAAGCTGGAGCACCTGGAGAAAACCCACACAAGTATGGTGAGAACATTCAAACTCCACACAGAAAAGCCTCTGCTGGGATTTGAACCAGGAACCGTTCTTCTTACTATGAGGCAACAGGGCCACTGAGACTCCGAGCTACCCGGCACTTATTTAATTTATTTGTTAATTTCTTCCAGCAGAAATACAATTTTAAGCTCCCACAAAGAGTCTTTTAATTTAAAGGCGCTGCCTCTCAAAGCAGACATATAGAATATAACAATGTTGGAGACCTTTCATTAAAATCTGTTTTTGAATGATTTAAGAACTGTAATCCTGACAGCCGTGTAATATTGTTTTAACTGTTACTATTAATTTAATAAAGTGAGTCCATATAAACATTGCTATTCTGTCCCCGTATGTATTTTTTGTTCAAGTGTGAATGTGCATGTGCACAGATGTACTCAGATACACTTATGTTGTCAAGTTGCAAGCTGCATTTGATAGCAGCACATGAAAGATTCAGGAAACTCAAGGGTGGCAAACGAACTACAATACCAGAATTTGGGTCTTTTACACATATAACACATTCTCAAAAGACTACAGAGTTTACATGTTTGCAAGAGACAAAATAGATCTCCCTAAACAGAGATGTACAAAGAGAAACGGAGCTGTTAAAAAACACTGAGGAAGCTGAATGGAGACACAACATTGCCATCTAGTGGCCGCATGAAGCAGCTGAACATCATGGACAGTGGAGGTACGAGAGCAGACGTGACGCATGCGCTCTTCATCGCATAATTTACAATTGTATTTTCTGATGAAAACTTCTGTTATGAAAATAAATGAACACCTGTATATCTTTGAGACTCTGACTTTTTTCTTCTGTCGATGCCTTATATTCTTTTTACTGAATACTGAGGTGAGTTCACACTCAAGGACACATCCACAGTCATATGATCAGGTGGAATAACCTGTGAATTGGTCTCCACTCTGCTCTTTAAAACCATGATATCAACAGCTGGTTGACCCCAGATAGTGCTCAAACCTGATGCCGTCTGTTAATGAACAAGGAGAATCTCATTTAATCCAGATATTTTCGACTCCTCAACTCTGCCCACACATTGTACAGATAAAAATTAATCCATCTCAAACTATTCAAAGCACCACATGCCATTATTTTCTCTTCTGCAGATCTTGGTTTTATTGTGAATGTCATTGCACAAGGGTTGATAATGAGACCTTTGGTTAGCTTGTGATTTTAGAAGGGTATAAACACAGTATTCAATAAGTTGCATGAAAAATCTTTAATTTAAATCCAGTAATTTTTCCAAGTCACAGTGGATCTATGTTGCCAAATGTGTTGTGTCAATGCATTAATTAAAACACGGTTTGTGTGTTGATGGCTCAGTATGGCACATCAGAATCCAAATATTACATCTCATTGTTGTGATTATTTTTAAAATCCTATTTGGGATGTGTGTTACATCAATCCTGGGCTCACAAATGAGAGACCCTGTGCTTCTGTCTTTCAACCTTTTAAAACTGCGTAGTTAAAATGGGCTAAATCAAAAACTGAAATGCCACAGTGATATGCTGAGTGGCCCCTCTACTCCCGCTCTGCTATGGCAACCAGGTGCTCTTCAATCTCAGCCTCCGACAGCGTCCTGAGGGGATGGAGGAAAAAATACTGAATACAAGTAAAAAGAGACGTGGATCATGACAGCAAATCCAAGTTATCACACAAATCTCCAAAAATGATACGCATACAATATCAGCACAGTAAATAGACCGGACGTTTGAGCCAAGATGAAAGAATCAAATAAAAGAAAAGAAAAAGAAATATTAACTTTATAAAACATCAGACTGTTATATTTCTGACAGGATCAAAGACAAAACTTCAGAACTTCATTCATGGTCAATGAAAGTCTGGGTGAAATTACCTGAACTTCGGTTTGTCTGTGGTGACCACACCGACCTCCAGCTCACTGGACTTGAAGTCCATCGACAGCACAGAAGACAGACATGATATGGCCAACTGGAACGACAGAAGGGCTGAGGTGAGGGTTCTGACAGGACTGAACAGAATAAACTAAACGTTTCTCTCAGAAGAGATAGATTGTGATCATTATCAAAGCGAAGAGAAATCTATCAGAGGACACAATGATGCAGAAGCAAAGGTTCCAGGAAGATGACATGAACCTGATCTATTAGAAGCTGTGATATTTTACAGCAGTGAGTCACACCAGCTGTTGTCATGTAAGTTTTATTTAGCTTGTTTAATGGTCAACTGGTCAACTATTCTGGTTCTCCATAGGCTGTTCAAACCATTAAATCAATTATAGTGCAAAACTAAGAAAGTAAAGGCATGTATAGCTCAACCAGAAATGCAAAAATATGCTGCCAACCCTGACTGAAACTGTACTGACCTACAAAATAAGGATTAGAGGAAACATTTTATGAACTTTCAATGTCTGTCTCACGTTTTGGTCAAACTACCCAACTACATCCACACTGGTCCTTTCTTTGTTTCAATAACAAAATCGACCTGCATCCACGTGAGCACTGCAGCACCTTTGCTGCAGATTGTTCTAGTAAAAGTTCATAATGGCTTTCCTTCTACACATGCTGGCAGCTGGAGTTTTACTGAATACAGACGTTGGCTCCATAACCACCTACACAACAAAGATGAGCAGGACTTGCTGTTCCAGCTTCACGTTATTTTTACGGCCAATCAACCGTTGCACCTTGCAGCTCATCTGTGTGTTAGCTTCAGATGATGGCTGAATTAGGAAGGACACGTGGTGACCCAGAGGAACAAACTGATTCAACTACATCACTGTTTCCAAAACATGTGTCAATTCACATGTTTTGGCAGCTACTGGAGGATTCAGTGAAAAATGGGAACTTTGAAGTTTATAAACTTGCGAAAGGGCCCACATAAGGGGCCAATTCCAATTCCTCCCTTAACCCTCAATCTCAACCCTCGCCCTTAACCCTCAGTCTTTGTCCCTCAATCTTGGCCCTCTAAGTGTAAGGGCTATCTCGTGACTTAGAAATGGGACACCCCTTGAGTGCAGTTACGTCTTCAGACTGTGGGGGGCGGCCTTACGCTAAAGCTACGTCCAGTCTGTCAAAAAAACGTCGACGACGAAGAAGAAAGTTAAGAAGACGTAGAAGAAGAATGAGATAATATAAATATATATAACGAAGACAGTAAGATAGTTTCGTAACATTTATATCTTTATTAACTACGAAAATATGTACATTTGTAGCTCGCTTTTTTCGGCGCCAACCATTTCGAAGACGTCTTGGTGAAAATACGCAATGCCTTTTGGGTAGCCCTTACTCCCAAGGGTTGTGCCGGAGAATCTCACTATTGAGGGTGATACAGCCCTCAAACTTGTCCCTTCAACTTGACTTTCTAAGAATCGGGACGGCACTTGCACTTCACGGGAGGGTGCATTTTTGAGATAGAGGGTTAAGGGAGAAATTGGAATTCACCCAAGATGTCAGGAACAAAGCAACCGGTTTAAAAAAAAGAAAGACGTCCCCTTTAAATACATGATGCTGTGAAATTCAAGACACAATAGTTGAAATGTAAAACCTATGAGGTGACGATCTTGGGACAGCATTAGACAGGCTTTCATGGCACAGGATTACAGGAAGACAACCAAACACACACGTCATTAAAGAAATCTATCCAGAAGAATTGCTGAAGGACACCATACAAAAACATCTGCATGTGAAAGAAGGTCCAGAGACATGAGTTTGGCGTCACAGTTATCTACTGCTTGAATTTGGGTGATGCTAATCGCCATGTTTACTGACAAATGCTACGTCTGCAACATCAAAGATGAAAAAGACAAAGCAGAGAATTTGAAAAGAGAGCATAGCATTGTGGGGGAAAAAAATAGATCAAAGACGATTTCCAGCAGCAGAAACAGAATACAGATCCAAATACAGTCTTTACACCTACAAGCCAGGCAACGCTGGCTGAAAGTAAATAATCATATTATTTATAGAAGGACAGTCATACAGGCTGACTTTACCTGCACTGTCCTATCGTGGGTCAATTCTGGCTTCTTTTTCAGTTTCTTTTCTAGGTAGCCGTTGGCCTCCGTCTGTTTGGCACCAACCGCTGTAGCTCTGAAGCCACAGTAGTAGCCTGCTGGGTCACATTTATACAGGACGGGACCAAGCTGGGGGTCAATGGCTGCCAGGATCATACCTAGAGAGAGAGAGAGAGAGATCTGTGCTAAAAATATGCTGCTATCGAAAAGAAAGACGGAAAAAAAGCCTTCACTCACAGCAGCCTAGAGGTCTCATCTCTGCATTCTGCGTGTACACCTGGGAGATGTCGGCCAGCCTGCGACACAACACATCTGCCGTGATGTCATAACCAAACTTATATTTCCATTCTCCAGCTTCCACTCGGGCTCGGTGAACCTGCGAACGGCTGTCCGCTGCACAAACCAGAAGGTGGGGCCATTAGACGCACAAATGTGCAGTTTTTCACAACAGAGAACAGTTCAATCTAATCAACAATCCATCAACAGACTAATGACACATACACTGGATTTTACACTTCTTCCTTACCACTCGCACATCTTCCTGCTGTCACTTTACATTTGTACATCAAAATGTCAGAGAAATTTGGACAGTGACATTTATTTATGTTATGCTCATAATGAATACACACCATTGTGGCCGGTCATCACACAACCAATGCGAGGAGTTAGTTTAAATATGTTGGTCACAGTGGACGAGTCCAGCAGCTTGTCCTGCAGTCAGGAAAGATGCAGAAAATCCAGTTTGATGAAGTTATTGCATGATGTACATATTGTTGTGGATGCAGTATGTGATTATATTTCCGTAACACATGACCAAGAGATTTTTTTTTTTATATATGTGGACTTTATTCATGTTTCTCAGTCAGTTCTGTGTATTTAATTATTGATAAGCCATCTTATTTTCCCACATCTATGAATAAAGCTTCGCCATCCAGGATATTCTTACACATCTAAGATTAAATCTGAGCTCACGGGATAATTAACTCTCATATTATGATGAGCAAAAGCTTTAAAAGTGGCCCACCGTGTGGTAATTTGATTAATGAAACGTCCTGTTCAGGTGTCTTGTTCCAGCTTTTTGCTGACCTGACTGCTTGGTTTCAGTCTCACTTCAACATAATCCAATGAAGCGTGTGTGTGTGTGTGTGTGTGTGTGTGTGTGTGTGAGGCACCTTACCGGGACTTTCTTTTGCGTAACCACCACAACGCTGTCTTTTCCCCTAATCCCGACGGATGTCAGCCCACTCTGGGAGATGGCTTTGAAGGCATACTCTGCACGGACACACAGCAGAAAGAGATGTGTTCAGTGAAAGAGAACATAGTTCTTCAGCTGAACTCAGCTGAGTGACCCACCGGGTGTCAGCGCCCACTCCCGTCCTCCCTCTGGCATCAACTCATCCCAGGAGTGTGCCAGGTCTGGGGCACTGGGCCCCTTAACTAGTGAGGTGGGCCCACCTGTGGAAGCTGAAGGTCTTCATCACAGCGGGCCCAGGTTCAAGTCCTCACCTGTGGGCCTCTGCTGCAGGTCACAAAGGTCACTAGCGCCCCAAAATTATTAGAAATAAATACCACTGCAACAGGTTGTCAGATATGGCTAAGCGTGTGAATTTTTGGCCAGTTGGGCTGAGTGTCGGCAGCTTTGGACCTTCAGAAACAATACCTGCTTACCCTCCTATTTATTTATTTTTTTCTGGCATCCTTAATTTACATTGCATGACAAAGATTCAAGTTTGAACCCTAACCCTGCTCTTTCTGTTTCTCCATAAGAGAAACAGTTGGCCGTCTTTATACTAAGCATCCACATGTCACATCCACATTGTTGGATTCTTACAAAAAACTGATAACACTCCTACTTTTAATTACACCGACATAACTTATTTTATGAATAATTTAGATATAAACATCTAAGATACAGATACCCCATTATTCTCTTAGGGAAAATACCATACACTCACCTGCAAGTCAATTTAATCCTTTATTAAATCAGCTTATTTCAACTGAATTATTTTTTATGATTATTATTATTATCCAAACTGAAGCACTTGAGTCTGTTTCTGTGCCATTATTGGACTCGGTGGTGGTTCTGGGACACTCCAGTAGCCGGTGTCATGCTGTGCAGTTAGCCTTAGCTTCAGGAAACTTCCTTACCGACTTGGTAGAGGCGGCCTTCTGGTGAGAATATGGTGATGTGTCGGTCGAAGCCTGCGTTGGAGCCGCGCGACATTTTCCTCCCGTTGACCTCGGGTGAACTCAGAGCCCGACGTTTACTTGTACGGAGCAGGATAATCGATTATTCTAGAGGGTTTTGAGAGTCAGGGGACCAGAAGCCGCATGCCTGCGCCACAGCTGAACAGTAAGCAGAATAATGGAGTTACTTCCCCGACAGTTTTTTTTTTTGTGTGTGTGTTTTTTTACTTTCTCTTTCAGTTGTTCAGTAACTGCATCGCTCGCAGCCATTGGACGCAGAAACGAAGGAAGTGAAGCGACTCTGCAGACCGAGCCGCTCCGCTTCACCTGCTGACTTCAGCCGGACTGTCTGGACCCGAACATCCAAACTAGAGGGTTCTGAGGACCATCAGCGGGTTTAAGGAGGGATGGATGGACCGGTGCTGTCTTCAGGTGCTGATGGTGAACTTAAACCCAGCCGAGGTTGCAGTTTGATTCAGAGCAACGAAATTAAACATTATCATTATTAGTTGCAGTTATAGTAGTTGAGCATGTTTTTATAAAAATGTCCTTGTAGCGCTTTATTGTTAGAAAGTTAGCTCAGTTAGACACACCACACCATCACGATCTGCTTTATGTCATCTTGTTTAGTGTCTTCATCTGTTCTTTTGTACTCCACTGTCGGTGTTTTAAGTCCTTCCTGACAGAACCAAGGTTTTAGGAGTTAATAAAGCACTAACTCACTATCACTCACACTTGTGCATTTATTTTAAAAAAATAAAATAAAAATACTACCAGGGAGGACTGGTGAAGGGCATGTCCACTTTTCACATTAGCACAAAAAAAGCTACAAAAAAAAAAAAAAGAAAAAAAAGAAAGTTAGCTCAATTCAATTCAATTTTATTTGTATAGCATCTGTTACAATGTCAATTGTCTCTAGGTGCTTTACAGAGACCCAGAGCATGACCCCTGAGCAAATATCATTAACTAAAATTATAATATTAAATCCAATCAATGATAATGGCAGGTAAAAAACTCCCACAGATGGAGAAAAAAAACCTTTAAGGAAAAACTCCACTTTAAGAGGAAAAAACCTTGAGCAGGACCTGGATTATATGGGGGGACCTTCCTGCAGAAGGCCAGCTGGGTAATTTCATTTGTGTAATGTCAGGATAATTGGAAACATGCTGAGTCGTGAGGCTGTAGAAAAATGAATCCATAACTTTGTTGCCTCTAGGTTGGATCATTGTGATGCATCACTTTCTTGCTGAACAAACAGTCGTGTTAAAAACCTTCAGCTGGTCCAAAAGGCTGCAGGATCACAGCTCACCAGTTTCAGCTTCATCACACTGACTCCCTGTTAAACCTAGAACTGAATTCAAAGATTACTTCTGGCATATGAAGCCTTTAACAGTGAAATCCCAACATATCCTTAAAGACCTCATAGATCCATACTGGCCCAGTAGAACTCTGCGCCAGAGTCTGCAGGTCTAGAGAGGGCAGCAGAGCCTTCAGCCTTGGTCCTCCTTGGCCCTTTGACTCCTCTATTTTTTCTCATCTTTCCCTGACGTTCCTGATCATTTCTTGACACCTGTTGTGTTTTAATGCGCTAACTATCTCTGCTAACTTCTTTATTTATTTATTTTTATCACAGCTTGTCAATATGGCAAAAAACGTCCAGACTGTTTTGTTGGAATTTGCATTAGTTGTGAAATATCATGTATGTTTTTCCTCTATTTGCTCTGAGCCAATAAACAAATGAGTCCACTCCAAGTGATCTGATACACTCAGTTTATTGATTGACAGGTAGCATATTAGAGGATACAGCAGGCACAAAATACACAAATCTGATTGGTCAGCAATATTGCAAAACATATTTTTGTTATTTTATGGTGTTTGCATTGTCCAGTCCACCCATGTGTCACCCCCCCTCCCCCCCAACACACATAAAAACGAACAAACAAACAACCATACATTTCCTACAACCTTCTTGCTGGCTTGTAAGTTATATTCTGTGAAAACATTTTGCACTTCAATAGAAAACTACAGTACATTCAGGTTTCATTTATTAGCAGTGGTGGAAGTCCTCTTTGGAATAGCCTGTAATGAGCTCTTCACCGTTGACTCATAATGTGTGTTATTACTCTGTGTGTCCACACAAGCTGATCAGCTACTTCGCAAGTGTTCAAACACATAAATGTACAGTCAATCTTGGCTTTGTAGAAAATCAAGGGAATACATTTGCTCTATAAAAACTTAATGATGCACTTTGATTACATATTAAAATACACAAAGTAACTAATTCTGGCTATTTATTGCATTCACGTGTGCTATAATCTATACTGTATTATTGCAGTAAATGGGCATCCATGTATAACCCTGCCAATCCTGCACTTTGTGCGTATCTACCCAGTGTCCTCACGGGGGCGCTGTTGCTTCATATTTCTTAAAACCTTGGCTTACAGACCACATAGCTAATATTTACACACACATGAGATGACAGTTGTAAAATCAGTGATTTATCAGTATTATTGTCAGTGTTGCTTTTACCAAACTACAACAAATGGCTTTAGTGTGTCCCTCCTCCTGCCCTCAACTCCTCCTTGGCTTGTTAAGATAAGAGTGCAAAGCTGGCTGAGAACCCGAAGTGACACTTTTAGACCTTGTAAGCTCCTAGTACATCACCTGCTGTTACGTGCAACAACCACGCAAAAGACAAAATTGACACCTGACCTAAGCAAAGGTGTCTAAAAGTTACAGCATCCTTCTCTTGAGTTTGGCTCGTGTCACTTCGGTTCGCCACAAACAGTCTAGTTTTAACAGTGCGTGAGCCAAATGAAACACTATCCTCGTTTCAACTTGATCAAACAAATGAATCAGACATGAGTTATTCCCTATTTAACAGTCGGAACAGCAGGGGCAGCTTACATAACAGTTTTACACAAAATATACACATCATCAGTAGAGAGGTGGTTTTCTCTCCAAGGAATACACAATCAAAGATGAAGAAAGAAGCACTGATTGCAAGAAAGTATGACTCCTGGTGGCTGGCAAGCAATCTGCAGTCAAAATAAATGTTTCAATAAAAGTGCAACAGGTTGTGAAAGTGCAAATGAAGTTAAAAAATACCCTGTCGACATCTCAATTCAGCTCAGACAATGCAACGCAACAGTATGGACAGTTTCTACTAATCTCCATTTACAGATTCATGTCTAAAGCATTTCTTTGATTGCTGTAAAGATTGTGAAGGCTGTTAAATGGAAAACTGTGAGCGTAATATGTGACTACAACGGAGGACTCTGTCAGTCCGTTGTGTGGCCGTGTGTGTGCGTGAGCATCTTATCCTCTGCGGAGCTCCCTCAGCTCTGCAGCAACTTTGCGCAACTGTGCTTCGATCTCCAGTAGCTCCTGTGGATAAAATAAAGGAGAATAAATGCCACAGGAGCACTTTATCACTGCACATGAAAACAACTCCTCAACTGTCGATAAGGATTTTTATAAAAGCAGTTATTCTTTGTTTAACTCCTCCAGAACTTACTGGACGGTCACTGAAAAAGCTTGAGGTGCTATAGGTTACTTCAAGTTCAACCAACGTGTCTGGTGCTTTTCCGCTCCAAGTATTAAATAAAACGCTGGCTTTAATATTCTGCCACCTCCAGAACTGCCCTGATATTGATATTGAGGGTATCACGTCTAAAAGTCCCAGCAGTTTCAGGGAGAACCCTGCAGCACCAAGCATTTCAAACACGGGGGATTTTGCTTCTACCACTTGCCTCAGCTATGTCACCGTCAGCCTTAGTTATAACTCAGAAAATCTATTTAATTTAAGCTCCTTTCCAGGGATTGGTGTCTCTGTTTGCAAACACTATACAAGGTCATCCAGAGAGGACAAGAGAGAAAGAACACAGCTTGACATGAAATGGTTCTGCCACCCGGAGAGAGAGAGAGGTGACGAGAGAAAAAAGGAGCAAATCAAAGAACATTTTCTGATTCTTTCGCAGTGGTTCAGTTCCCAATCACAAATAAAAGCAGCTGTACGGCCCTCCTGTGTACTGCAGGTCACTCCTCAGAACAGAGCAGCACTGAGAGATTGTTTGACCAAACGTCTGTGGACAAATCATCCTGAACATTGGGCTTTATGAACATTTCAGTTCCCTTGAAAGAAAGAACTTTAAACAAAAAGCACCAAGAGCTTTTGGTTGACATACAGTCCCGACCTCCTCAACCTCAAACAGTGAAGGAAAAAAGCAGCAGCAGCAGTTCAGGCGAGTCAGAGAAAATGATTATAAAAGACAGGCTGTGCTCAGCAACTGTTTCACAACAGCAGCATTTTATTGCACAATTAACCACATCCACAAAATCCATAAAGGTTTGTGTTTGTTTGTCTGAAAAATGAATGGATGGATGGATGGATGGATGGATGAACCTCGGTAGAAGAGGTACTGCAGTTCCTTAACTGTTACTGACAATACGGCAACTTTTGACTGTCCAAATTAAAATGGAGGGAAAAAAACAACAATTAATTGTGTTTTATCAAGAACATATTCATTTCTATGTTTTTTACCACATTTTTGCCAAAAAGGATGAGGTTGTTTTCCTATTTTATTCTGTATCCAATTTCAAGTAATTTCCATCGACCTTTAAGCAGAACCATAACTTCTATTTGCAAATAATTATTTTTAAAAATCCATTATTTCACAGTTTAATTCCTTAAGCCTCATAACAAGAAGAGACTGAGGGTGACTGGACCAGGGTCTTACAGACTAATGGAGATTCAACAACTTTAGTTGTCTTTCTCAGACTGTTTTCAGTGCGCAGCCTCACTGCTGTGGAAAACTGTCCACAGCAGTGAGGAGAGTCATGGACAAATGCAGAGAAAAGTCTAACAACGCTGGCCTGTGGAATCCCTGAACCTGAAATAACTGTTAACAGTGTACAACATTGTATTGCATGTTCTGTGTTTGACCAGAAACACTACTGACTGACACTCTTTAACACCCCATCCTGCAGTGGGAAACCCTCAGTTTTATACGTCCCACCTTTGTTGAGCAGCGAGGCAGTGACCTCATAACCTCCGAACACATGACCGTTCTGATAATGTTTATTTACATTTCACAGGGAGAGAGTGTGGCCAGGGAGCTACGGAAGACTTGCTGCAGGGATGATCAGAGTTTGCAAAGTTGTGATCAAAGTCAATCCTGGATATTATGAAGACATCCAGTGTCTATAACTCTGAATCTTCAGCTGCTAGTGTGCTCTCATTTGTGTGTTACACATGTGTAACACATGTGTTATGAGGCTGGGCGTGGCATACAGACTGATGTCACACCTGTGGCTCATCTCTGATGAACTGCTTCAGCATATATTCCTGGGACGTTCTCCTGCTGTGTGATCAAATCATGTTACTCTCTAGTGAAACTGAGCTTACTGTAGCTTTGTCAAGCAATCGTTTTGTGCAAAATCAAGTGGTACTTTTTCCCCCCGGCGCTCATCAACTACTGCTCTCTTCTTTGTCTCTAGTGCCTCCAAGTGTCGGCCTCTCAGTCTGACCCTCAACTCTGACAGTATCACCAGCTAAGTAAGCCGCTCCAGGCTGGTGCTTCTCCACACCACAAGCCCTGCAGCTCACCTCAGCCTCCACCTCAAACCTCCAGCTGAGCTGCTCAAACCTGCCAATAAAAGCACCTAAACCTGTAACCTTTGTCTCTTGTCTCTGGAAGGCACGTGTCAAACACAAGGCCCGCGGGCCAAATGTGGCCTGCCACGACATTTTACGTGGCCCTTGAGAGCTTGGGCATTATTGGCTTAGATTTTAAACCAATATTTTAAGACTTAAAATAAGATTAAACCGCTTTAAAGTGCATATTAACGATAAACTACATCTCCCATCATGCATTTCTTCGTAACCCACAACGATAATGGTAGCTATGAGCAAGCCGATTTTTTTGTATCTCAAGGTGAAATAACAGTATGTCTTTTGTGTTATGAGGCGGGTGTCAGTCATGAAAGAGTTTAATCTACGTCTACGTTGACAGCAAACACGGAGCTAAGTATGCTAAATTTAGCCTGCAAGAAAAACAAAGAACCGCTTCTGCTTCCGCTTCTGAAACCAAGGTAATGGATACTCTTACAACCACAAACCCTGAGTTTAATATAATAATGACTTAAATGTTTAAAACTTGAATACATAATAAATAGAGAAACTGTTATTTAACATTATAATAAGGTGTAGTTTAATTTATTTTGATTTACATTGTATTTTGTTACATTCATGCTGTCAATCTGGCCCTTCGAGGGCCAACATGATGCTGATGTGGCCCTCAGTGAAAATGAGTCTGACACCCCTGCTGTAAGGTGTTTTGGATCCACCTTACACAACAGGTTTCAAACCACGACATATGACGATCTAAAGCTGATGTGGCTTTGACAGCATCTTTAAATGAGACCGCTTTTGCGTTTCAAGTCCAGCTATTTCGCTTTTCAGCCAGAAGGTTAAACTCAAGTATTTTTAATACTTTTGTTAAGAAAAGCATTGCTCATATTTGTCAATTATCCTTAATTTTATACAGTGAAACACACCACCACTAATATAAGCCACTGAAAAAAAAAAAAGAAAAACGTTTCCTTTTTGGCAGACTTCATGAAAGTAGGTTTTAAGGCTCTCATTGGATCACATCTGCTCTGTGTTTTCATAGAAAGTAGAAGTGACTGGTACCAAAGAAGCCATCAAGTGTAATAAAAACTAAATTTGTCACCATAGCGACACACTGGAACTCCCAAAGCTGCTGCACGAAATAAATAAATGTTGTAGAAATTACATTTTGGCTACTAATGCGAACAATCAAATGGGAGCTGGCAGGACCTGCAACAAAATATTTAATAATATTTTTAATAATAAGCTTTAACTCTTCCATCGACTGTGAATTAATCAAACAGTAACTTTTTTTTTGCAGTTCAAAATATAAGAATTCTAATAAATGTTTCAAGTATACACTATAAATGGTCTAGGAGGAAAATTCAGTTTAATATCACTTGGTCACCTCGTGTGGGCAGCCTCATCTGTCATTCGTGTCTTCACATCTGTTTCCATAGAAACTAGATCTGATAGGTTTTGGAAAAACGATAATACTGTAATTTGGTTAGAATTGCCGTAATGACACATAAGTGTGGAGTGTCATAATTTAATAAGAAAAAAATATTAAAAGAAGTAATTTATCCCATGGTGAAAAAAAAACACACACAAAAACTTTCATTAAAAAGGATAATACTAGTAAATCTAAAACGTTGCCTCTGGAAGCAGAGACGCTCATTACAGTGTGAATAGAAAAATACCCTTTAAGTCTAAATTTAGGAACTATTTGAGCTTACCTCCCCTTCATCTTCCACAGTATTATCCTCATCCTCATCATCTTCCTCCTCCTGGCCCTCGTCATCCTCTCTGACATATTCATCCTCATCTTCTCCGTCTTCATCCTCCTCTTCCTCCTCGTACCTCTCCCGCTCAAACTGCCGCGTGGCCTCGTCACTGGCTTTCTCCATGACTCTCTTCTGCTGCGGCTCCTTCACCTCTGCAGCTTCATCCTTCTTCTTCTCTTCCTTCTCTTCTTTTTCATCCAACTCTTTGTTCTCTTTGTCCTTCTCATCGGTGCTATGGTCGTCCCCCACATTTTCATCCATGCCCACTCTCTTTGTTTTCACCTTGCACCTCCTGCTCATCCTGCTCCTGCACCACTTTCATCTTTTTGACGAGTTCCTCCAGCTCTTCCTGCTTCTCCTTCCTCTCCCTCTCCTGCTCTGGCTTGCTGCTGCTGTCCTGCTCCTTGAGCAACTCCTTCAGCTCTTTCTCCACCTTCTCCTTCTCCACCATCAACTCCACCTCATTTTTCTTCCTCTCTTCCATCCTCTGCTTCTCCAAGTCCCCTGCTGTTTCCTCCTCCTTCTCTTTGTTCTGCTTTGTCTTTTCATCCTCCGCATCCTTCTTCTGGTCTGTTTCAGGGCCCTTCTGGGTCTCCCTCTCCTTCACTGCCTCATATCGCTTCTTCTTCAGCTCTTTCAGCAGCTCTTTGAGTTCCTCATCATTCTTCTCCTCTTTGCCTTTCTTTGTGATCTCTTCGGCGAGCAGCTCCTCGAGCTCCTTGGCTCTTTCCTCTTCATCGTCTGTCTCTTTTCCTTCAATGCGTGGCTCATCCGTCATCCTCCTTTTGTCATCATCCTCTGTCTTGTCTTCTTTTGTTTCCGCTGTCTTTTTTTCAGGATCGCTCACGTCTCTCTCATCATCCTTAGAGTCCGTCTGCTCAAAGTCACTTTCATCGTCGGCCAGATTGTACTCGTATCTCTCCCTGTCATACCCCTGTTCCTTTTCTCTCTCTGCAAATATTGGATTGCAGCAGTTAGTGTCATTTATCTTGTGGTGTTGATATAAATGACACACAAAGTCCACATGGCCAAGTTTTCTACCAGTTATGTTGTAAAACGCCGTGTAGTGTCGGTGTAAAGGTATGCTTACCATCATCTGGCAAGCCTCTGCAGCTCTCTGAGGAGGCCCTGATGTCTTCTCGCCTCATCAAGTTCCTCTGTGGAATCAACAATACACAAAATATCAAAAATGCCACATCAGAGACAAGAATTAGTGCCTTACATTGACCGAATATAATACCAACACAACACATTTATTTCACTTTGTAGATGCAATAAAAAAATTAAAAAAAATCATTAGAATAATAATTAAGGAAGGGAACAAATTAGTATATGATGTCAGAGGTTAGAGAAACTGGAAATTATTATTGTTGTATTTTAAAAGCTTTTTGTGACATATATAATGTACAAAATCTGAAATTTAAAAGTGGTTGAAGCTGTCAAGTTAACTGTTGAGTAAGAATTTCTCCCTTTGAGTGTGGAAGTAATGCAGCATGAAACAGAAATGTTAAGTATCTCAAAGGTGTGCGATGTTACCTTTTAGCTGTAGTCCACAATCGGTGGGCAAGCCATCTTCATTCAGTGTCTTCTGAATAATACACTCAACCTGGAGGCAGAATCCAAAAATATGAAAATAAAACAAACAAACAAATGATCAAGTTATAAAAAAAAAAAAAAAAGCAGAATGATTGTGGAAATGTAAACAGACTTGCTTCTGACCTTGGCATCATTAAGAGGTGAGGTTACTGGCCGGCTCCCCACTGAGGCAGGAGCACGGAGGGAGAAGAAGAAAAAACATGGAAAGTCAGGGGAAAATGGAGTAAAAAAAAAAAAAAAAAAAAAATCAGTACAACCAGCAGGTCTGTAGTAGAAACCACGAAATCACCTTCCGCAGCACCACTGTGTTTCATCTGCAGGTGTGCAGATGAAACACAGTGTTTCATCAGCAGGTGTGCAGACAGAGCTGTTCCTCACTGAAGGTGAGTACAGTTACTCTATATTGCCAAAAATATTTGTTCACCTGCCTTGACTCACATAAGAGCTTTAGTTCATCTCCATTCCTAATCAATATGAGGTGGGTCCACCCTTTGCAGCTAGAACAGCTTCATCTCTTCTGGGAAGGCTGTCTACAAGGTTTAAAAGTGTGTTTATGGGGATTTTTGACCATTCTTCCAGGAGAACATTTGTGAGGTCAAACACTGATGTTGGACCAGAAGGTCTGGCTCTCAGTCTCTGCTCTAATTCATCCCAAAGGTCTTCTATCAGGTTGAGGTCAGGACTCTGTGCAGGCCAGTCAAGTTCATCCACACCAGACTCTGCCATCCATGTCTTTATGGACCTTGCTTTGTGCACTGGTGCACAGTCATGTTGGAAGAGGAAGGGTCCAGCTCCAAACTGTTCCCACAAATTTGGGAACATTGGAATTGTCCAAAATGTCTTGGTCTGCTGAAGCATTCAGAGTTCCTTTCACTGGAACTAAGGGGCCAAGCCCAGCTCCTGAAAAACAACCCCACACCATAATCCCCCCTCCACCAAACTTTACACTTGGCACAATGCAGTCAGACAAGTACCATTCTCCTGGAAACCACCAAACCCAGACTCTTCCATCAGATTACCAGATGGAGAAGCGTGATTCATTCACTCCAGAGAACGTTCCTCCACTGATCTAGAGTCCAGTGGCTGGCTGCTTTACACAACTGCATCTGACGCTTTGCATTTCACTTGGTGATGTCTGGCTTGGATGCAGCTGCTCCACCATGGAAACCCATTCATGAAGCTCTCTGTCTCTATTGTTGAGCTAATCTGAAGGCCACATGAAGTTTGGATGTCTGTAGTGATTGATTCTGCAGAAAGAGTGACCTCTTCACTCTATGTTCTTCAGCATCCACTGACCCGCTCCGTTAGTTTACGTATCCTACCACTTTGTGGCTGACTTGCTGTCGTTTCCAAACACTTCCATTTCCTGATAATACAGCTGACAGTTGACTGTGGAATATTTAGGAGCAACTGCATTTGTTGCACAGGTGTCATCCGATCACAGTTCCACGCTGGAATTCACTGAGCTCCTGAGAGCGACCCATTCTTTCACAAATATTTGTAGAAACAGTCTGCATGTCTAGGTGCTGAATTTTATACACCTGTGGTCATGGAGGTGACTGGAACACCTGATTCTGATTATTTGGATGGATGAGCAAATACTTTTGGCAATATAGTGTATCTTGGTAGAGTGACACTGGAAAGAAGCTTAAACCCTCTGGCTCTGAGGTGCAGACATTAACAGCGGCTTTAGCTCACAAGTGGTTTCCCCAGTTGGGCTAAATCAGTCACCAATCCCTCCTCTGCACATGTATCATTAAATTCCCACCAAGCATGTCTGCATGCTTTCTCAAGGAACTTTAACTGGGACTTAAACAGCAGTGCAGATCACAATCCCTGTTCATCCTGCAGTCAGTAGCATTTCTTTCTGCCATCAGTTCACAAAATTAAACCACCAACCACTCACATGAAACTACTGACAGGGTGGTGTCTAGCTTTTTGGGGCCCCTGTTTTATGAAACTCCACTGCAATAGGACCATTCAAACTCCCCAAGATGATCTGTCCTGGGGCGTTGATCTGTTGCACTTTAAGAGCTGAGGTCAGACTGCAGTAGGTCTGCACAACATTTCAAAAACTCATTAACATATTAACATCTGCAATATCAATATTGTAAAAAAGGGTAGTTTATTATTTTTAAAGGCATATATCAATACATTCGGCCAATCAGATGGAAGCTTGACTGCTCAAGATGCTAATTTACATGGTGTTGTTGCAGTTGCTGTAGAGTGCAGTTTGCTCTTTATTTTCAATAAAATCAAGTAGCTGGAAAAAATTTTACAGTCATACAGTGAGGTATTGGTTTATATATCACAAGACACTACAGACACAACAGATATTATGACACTTTGTCCTAATATCTTGAAGCCCTAGACGGCAGGTAATATGGGTTTACTTCTGTCATTAAACAAATTAAAAGATAAAGCGTAATGTAAACTCTACACCAGGAGTGTCAGACTCATTTTCACTGAGGGCCACATCAGCATCATGGTGGCCCTCGAAGGGCCAGATTGACAGCAAGAATGTAACAAAATACAATGTAAATCAAAATAAATTAATCCATCCATCCATTTTCTATACCCGTTTCATCCTTGAAGGGTCACGGGGATCTGCTGGAGCCTATCCCAGCTGTCTACGGGCGAAAGGCAGGGGTCCACCCTGGACAGGTCGCCAGTCCATCGCAGGGCCACATATACAGACATACAACCATTCACACTCACATTCACACCCTACGGGCAATTTGGAATTATCAATTAACCTGACATGCATGTCTTTGGACTGTGGGAGGAAGCCGGAGTACCCGGAGGAAACCCACACAAGCACGGGGAGAACATGCAAACTCCACACAGAAAGGCCCCGAGGTTCAATCCAGGACCCCCCCCTGCCAAGGTTCGGACCAGGAACCTTCTAGCTGTGAGGCAACAGTGCTAACCACTAAGCCACCGTGCTGCCAAAAAAAAAAAAAAATTAAACTATACCTTATTATAATGTTAAATAACGGTTTCTGTATTTATTATGGATTCAAGTTTCAAACATTTAAGTCATTATTATATTAAACTCAGGGTTTTTGGTTGGAAGAGTATCCATTACCTTGGTTTCAGAAGCGGAAGCGGTTCTTTGTTTTTCTTGCAGGCTAAATTTAGCATACTTAGCTCCGTGTTTGCTGTCAAAATGCCTATGTGGATTAAACTCTTTCACGACTGAAACCCGCCTCATAACACAAAAAGACATACTGTTATTTCACCTTGAGATACAAACTTGTATTCGTTTTCCCATCATTCATGAAAATGCAGTCCTTGTGCATCAATTTTTCTTTTCTTGGACAATGTTGGGGTTAGTTTGTAAAGGTTTTTCTGAAGTCCATCAGTTCTGAAAAATCGTCTTGTTCATAGCTACCGTTATCGTTGTAGGTAATGACGAAATGCATGATGGGAGATGTAGTTTATTGTCAATATGCGCTTTAAAGCAGTTTAAGCTTATTTTAAGTCTTAAAATATTGGTTTAAAATTTAAGCCAATAATGCCCAAGCTCTCGAGGGCCACATAAAAATGACGTGACGGGCCACATTTGGCCCACGGGCCTTGTGTTTGACACATGTGCTCTACACTGTTCATCCCTGTCTGTCATGCACACGTGCGCAAACACAAACAGGCTTGATTTGGGAATCTGAAGCTCAAATCCACAGTGAGATAGCAAAATTTTTTTTAAGTTGCTCTGTATCAGTCAGATCAGTACACACCAAGATCAATACTGTTTGGCAAAGGTTTTCCTCCCACTAGAGGAGGGTTGTTTTTTTTTTAATTTGTTACTTTCCATTGTTTTTTAATTAAGATTTAATAATATTTGTTCGGGGGTCATCCTCTGGGGGTCATACTCTGGGTCTCTGAAAACCGCCTGGAGATTGTTTGCATTGTAACGGACGCTATACAAATTAAAGTTGAATTGAACTAAATAGGACTAATTGATATATTTGTCCTGGTGACGAGCTCCCACACAGACATGTGATGTCCTCAGAGTACAGGACAGACTTGTGATGTTCTATCATGTCCACGTGAAGACAAGTGTGTGTGCACGTGTGGAAGACGGATGCGCGGTTTACGTGGCAGTTTCTCTTCATATTTGATTGCCTACAAAAGTAAAGCCATACTACCTGCGGATTAATCTGCTTTATCATCTCAGGGTGGAGTTATTTCCCTCAGGCACTGCGACACACACAGATATGTAGGTTATCGACTGGACCGCTGCATAACACCAACTGATTTGAGCCCCGTCACGCGCTCGTCTCTGCTCTGACCGTCTGTGACTGTTTAATTACAGCGGCTTTTTTCCAGGCGGACGGCGCGTGGCGCCACGGCACGCGCACACCGGCTCGGAGTGTATAAACGTGCGTTTTTGTTGACTATCTGTGGTCCCCGGATGCGTAAAACGGTCCGTGTGATAATATAGCAGCATCATATAACAGACAGGAACAGAAAGGTGGGCGTTTATGTCACATTATGTAACAGCGCTCGTTAAGCGTATTAAGCTCCGGTTGTCGCCATAAAGGTTAACACACACACCTCAGGTCTTCTCCGTCGTTTAGACGGTTTTTTTTTTTTGTGTGTGTGTGTGTGTCCGTTTTCATTATGTCGCCTGGCAGCTGAGCTGAGGCAGCAGTGTTTTGCCGAAAAGATGCTGCGCAGCTGCTGCGAGGAGCAAAGCTCACCTCCCCCCGTTTTGTACCACAAATTAACCCGCAGAAGCGGCTGCTGAACGGACTGCTGAATGGACGCTTACCTCCGACGGCGGCCCAGAGAAAAACCGCGGTTATCAGAGTTCCCATAGGATCCGAAGGGTGAAGCTGCATCAGGAGATAACCTTGTAGTGATGGGCTGGATCTTCCTCCCACACCCGCTGAGTGAAGTGGAGCTGAGCCGCGGAGTGTGTGTATGAGTGTGTGTGTGTGTGTGGTGTCAGGTGACCGCAGGAGGTCAGGTGTTCGTCCTGAGCTCCAATTTGTTAACAAAAAGCCGCTTCGTGGTCAAATTTAATTTACTAAATCTGCACTCAAGTCATTTGCATGATCCACTCCACCACCATCAGCTCGTCTATCAGATTCTCAATTATTTATCTATTGATATTTGTTAACTAATAATGCAACGCACATTGAATGATTAAGCTGTTTACAATGAGATCTAGAATTATTGGGGAATTTTATTTTTTTTCAGCTTTAATCTTTAAAGTTCAGGTCATTCACATCCTGCTTTTTGTCTTCTTCTGTGGGAGTTTAGTTTTTTTTTTTTTTTACTTGATTTGGATTAAATATTGTAATTTTAGTTAATATTTGCTCTGGGGCCAATTGACATTGTAACAACTCTATAACTCTATACAAATAAAATTGAATTGAATAAAGTGGATTTCCAAGCCACTTTACCCTGTGACTGCAAACTTTAGCCACATTGTGTATCGCTAAAACAGATACAATTTATTGCATTTGAATGCTTCTTCTAATTTATATCATATTCATGGATTATGACTTTTTTAAAAATCAAATCTCTGTGCAACCCATTTTATAGGAACAGTGGATGTTACATGATATGAGGCTGACTGGAGAAACACTCAGTGGTGGTGGGGTTGTACTGGACAATTCCCCTCTGAAATGGACCTGTGATGTCACAGAACCCTGCAAATCTCGACAGCTCACTGAACAACCCATTTTCTGTATCTCAAGGTACCAAATACTAAGTTACAGGGTTGTGCTCGGTCAGACTTTTTCATTTGGTTCTCTTTGGTCACTTTTGACACCCAAAAATATGCCCTCAAGTAAAGAAAAGGGGTCATTTAAAAACACCCCCAACCCTTTAAAGATCTGAATATCCTCAAATTAAAGCTGGGGGTTTGTCATTTCTATTCATCAGTCAATCATTACCTGAATATGCTTTACGGATATAAACATAAAAAATGAAAATTGTGCTGATGTCTGAATCTTTCCAGTTCATGAGAAACATTTAAATAAATACACGAGATGTAGACTTTTTTTTCCTCATTGCTTTTCCTCTAATTTTCAAAATAATCTTACATCTCTTATTTCATGGCCTTTGAGAGAAGCTATAAATACATTAACAGTATCAATAAACTTGTTGGTCTTTGACAACAATCCTCTAAACTCCTCCACGATTCAAGTACATTTCATTTAATTTGAGTTAAATAGACATACAACAAATCCACTCCCATTTTTTAGGAATAACATGGTAGTTTTCTTCCTCAGATGCCTGTGATTGTTGGCTGGTGTTGCAGCGCTCCACCTGCATGAGTCTCATCTGCTCTTTGGAGCAGGTCTGGGTGGCTGATACTGCTGGTTGGGTCCGATGTATTTCAGTGGAGTGTACTGGGGCTTCTCAATCAGTTCCAGGCCCAAGTAAGGTTGCAGGGCTCGGGGAACACGTATGGTTCCCTCCTGCGGGGATGGAGAGACACGAGAAGGTTTAAAAATGCTTCTAGAACAGAAATTTCACTTACTTGCTGAAGTGCACAATGATGAGAGTTCATCTATGAGCTATCTGGATATTGTTCAGGTGACTTGACAGCATTTGGTAAATAGTGGACTGTTAGTGTGC
Organism: Hirundichthys speculiger; assembly: GCA_018398805.1. Taxonomy (NCBI): domain Eukaryota; kingdom Metazoa; phylum Chordata; class Actinopteri; order Beloniformes; family Exocoetidae; genus Hirundichthys; species Hirundichthys speculiger. The sequence continues at coordinate 3,984,410 of JAGFBZ010001224.1, forward strand.
AGAATAATCATCACAATGATCTCTGAGATTTGTTACCATCATGGAAACACAGAAAACTTGATCTGCGATATAATGGAAACTGCAACAGGGATCTCATGGTTATTCTTAATTTTTTATGAATATATTATGAAAAAGAGCAAAGACACAGGAGAGCCACGATGGAACAGTTATTTGATTTTGAATGTCGTGGGAGGCAGACAAGAGTTTTAATGGAAGAGAAAAGAGGAATAAAGGCAGCCATTCTTTAAAAAGCAGGTGTCAGAGAAACCAAAACAACTTTAACTGCTGACTCGTTTTACACTGTAAAGAAAAGACTAACTGCTGCTGCTTCCCCATACAGATGAACTGTTTTAAAGACAAAATGATTTAAGAGCTCATTTGAGAGTGGCCTGGTGGCGTCTTACTTTGGTCTGGTGAGTCTCTAGGATGGCGATAATAGTTCTAGGGATTGCACATGCTGTAGCATTCACCTGTAACACAATAGAGAAAAAAAAAACAAAGTGTTATGAAGGTGGCACACTGCTGCAGTCTAGAGCTGCAGGAATATACAACAGCTTACTGTGTGGGCGTACTGCAGACTGCCGTCGTCCCTCTCGTACAGGATGTTGAGGCGTCTGCTCTGGTAGTCGGTGCAGTTGGATCCACTGGAAATCTGAAATGCAGGAGAGAGCTCCTCTGTATCAGCAATATTCACTCTCCTTCTTCATGCAAACAGAGCAATAACTGAGGTTAATGGCTCTAGAGCGACGGCAGGTGCGTCTGTCAACTCATCAGGTCATCAGTTTAATTTCAATGACTCCCAGAACGGTCCGGAACAACACTCCATTAAAGGACCCTGAGACGGAACGTTGATCCAACGAGAGCAGCTGCCTCTACGAAACCAGTCACAGTCGCACTTTCAACAAAAAAATGTTACTCCATCTTAAACAGCCCTTTGTCACTTTATGAAATGCTTTCAGACAAGACAGGGTACGCTCTCCCCTGGCACTTGCTCATTTCTACGTGTCGCGTCACACAAACCAGCCTGGCTGCAGCACAAGGACACACACACCATCACTGTTATCTATGCTGAAGTTTACAAATATTTCCATTTCCAAGTCCAATTACAGGTAACCCAACAGATCGCTAAGACAAAGAAGAGAAGCTGGTTCATTTTTCTGAACTGTGTAATAATGTCTGTTTGACAATATCATGGATCCACACCTTCATCCACAAACAGTTAGTACGACATCAATACATCAATAACAAGAACAGATTACAGATAATGAATAGTTATCTCAACCTGTGTGGCAGTTACAGCAGGAAATTAAGACTACTTTCACCCCTGGTGTTATCTGAATGATCAGGCGGAGATGGGCTGACTATGAGGGGCTGACCTCTCCAAAGCTGTTCCTCCCAGGCATCCAGGCTTCGATGTCGTACTTCCTGTGTGCTGGAGGACCCAGTTCCTGCGTTGGCATGTCCAGCACCCTGAGAAAAAAAACACAAATAAAGATTAAGTCATAAATTATTGTAAAAACTTACTTTTTTATGTTAACTGAAGACAAAAGGTTACTGAGAAACATTTTTTTTTTTTTTTTTTTTTTTTTTTACAAATTATGCAGTTTCTGCATCAACTAAGGAAAGACTGAACAACAAAAAAACAAAGCTGATATCTCTGACAAAAGACCTCTTTAGGGGAAGTTTTACTATCAATTTATAAAAGCATTACCTCCAGAACAGTCAATGCTTTTGACTTCTTTCAAGAAATTATGCTACATCTCAGCAGAGCAAAAATAATTATCTTAAAGTAGCACAGACTGGGCTTCATTCGCGAAACGTGAGCAGAACAGATTTGTCAGTAAACAGTGAGCAGAGCAAATTTTACGCGTTTTGGCATTTATGAAATTGTCAGCAGTATCAAGTGTTTTGTAGCTACGAAAAAAAAAATCCCGTCCTGCCTCCAACCGTGTGTAGAGTTCGTGTGAATGAGGAGCACACACACTGATACAGCTGTCAGTCTGTCTTTACAACATTAATGCCTTACATGGACTGGTATATTTAGTGTGTGGAGACACATCTTTTAACATGAGAATAAGATGAAATATAAGACATTCATTTTAATCGATGGGCATTTTGCATGTTTAAGCTTCAGACTGTATTTTATTAAAGTGTCAGTGGGTTTGGACTTGATATGTTGACACATGACAGAGACTTGGGCCTTCAGACAGCGCAACAATGGAGTCATGAAGTACTAGAGGATTCCTGAGAGGTTTCTCGTCAACAGAGACAATGCAGTTTTCTGCAGCAGAGTTTTGCCAATTTTGTGATGAAGTGCATGTTCCAATTTTTTATTTATTTTTTTGGTCTGGATCCAAAATCATAACGAAATTTCAATTCACCTGTTGAATGGTTTGTTGCACAGAAGACACAGCATTAAATATCTGCATTAAGTTCTGGTATCGCAGGGATCAGAAGCGCTGTGGTCTTTTTGTTTTTTCTTCTTTTCCCTTTCCCTTCAACCTCAAGTCTCACCAGAAGCATTTCAAAAGTAGGAGCACTTTCCAAAGCTTCCTCCTTGCCTGGATTTGAGAGATCATGAGTTTATCCGAAGGTTTCCAGATCATGTGTATCGCCTACACTTTTGCACCCCTTTATATGGTGGTCCCTTGGTGGGGTTTATGCTAATTAATGAGCTCTGCGAGAGTGCTCCCCACCTGTGATCATCCGAAGTAAACCACTTCACTGTGAACAGTGTTGTGACAATTTGTCTCTGTGTTATCTTTTGAAGATGGTCACATGTTACAGGGTTGGCAAATCAGTGAAGAATAAGTAGCTAGTGATCCAGAAGAGCAAATATGAAGCAAATCACTGCAACGTCATCATCATTTCCACCGTTTTGCTTTGTGTTTTGTTTATCCCACATTTGTGTGGACACCAGGAGTAAACCAAAACAAGTTGTGTGCACATGTGTGTGTCCTGACCTGTAGTGGAGTTCCAGTGCAGAAAAGATGTCTTTCTGCAAAGAGACAAACTCATCCAGCAGCTCCGAGCTCTCCTGTCCCGTCTCATCAGCCGTCACTCCAAACATCTCTACCTGATTCAACACGCCAGTTAGATAACACCGCTCATCAGACCCCAGCTTACACAATTCAGTAATGTCAAATATAATATAGAAACCCCAATACTCCTGGATATCAACTGTAGATTTACTGTTATCAATAAACAGAAAGGACTGAACTGCAAATTCAAATGTCTAAATAAAACCTTGTGTGTCTGCATGTTGTGGTTAATTAGACCTTATTGAAGTGATGAACCCTGTAGAGTCCCCATGTCTCTCTGCCGGTGTCGGTCTCTGCTCGGTAGCAGGTGCTGCTGCACACTGTCCTGCAGGCAAGAGGCAACAGCTTGATTCAGTTACAGTCTCTCCACTGCCTCTCTACCTGCAGCAAATGATGAGTGAGGGGTGTTTTCTAACCTGACAGGCAGGTCCTTCCAGTTTACCGCATGATCCATGAAATAGCCTGAGGAAAACACACACAAATACATGCTATCCTTTAACACAACACTGAACATTAAGTTGTCTTGAGCTGCGAGTAAAATGCAGGTGTTTTGCCGAGACCAGCAAATTTAAAACGAGGTTTCAAATGAATCCTCAATGTTTTCTAGTTACTGCACTCCTTTGTAGCTGCAGCATTATAAAATAAACAGGTCTAGTGCTGATAAATGATTGTAATGGAAATGTATTGGAGGGGAGGGACTGGAAACATGTTATCACATTGTGGAGTCTCACCTGCCACACCGACTTCTCCAGTCCCGGCCAGGTTGAGGTCCGGGAAATGGGTCGGGTCCAGCGAGTACACCTGAGAGCGGTGGGCATTGGGTTGCATACCACAACCCTCCTGGAGGTGGAAATGGGTCAGAGCATAAGGGAGTGAGACACTGTGTTGCTGCACCTTAAGACACTGACTAGAACATAAAACCTATGTTTCAACTATGTAGGCACCATGTTTTTTTTTTTTTTTGTGCAGTGTTTTTTTTACTGACACCAACAGAGTGATCATAATTAACTAGAACTGCTAGCCTCTCTTGGATGACCAGTGCAGTAACAAGAAAGTTCAAGAGTCTTAATGCAGATCTGAGAAAGAGATATATTTACACAACTCTGCAGTTTTGTTTTTTAGAAAATTGTTTAGAAAACATTCCAGATTCCAAGAGCAGTTCAAGTTATAAGGAGGTTTCGTTACTTTGCTGAAATCAGAAAGAAGCCCTGAACTGGGAGCTCAACTGAACCACACTCAGGTGAGAGACAACAAACTGAGACACTTTTGCTCAAAAATTAACATCTTCGTGCCAATAATATTCTGTTATTTTGAACCAGAAATACTTACAAACACTGCCCCCTTCAACATATCAGGCACAGCCATGGGAATGAAGCCCTGAGGAGTCAAAAAGAAAACTTCAACAGGCTACAAGATAACACAGTTTAAACTGCCATATTATGGTCTAAAACTGTTTTAAATGCTTATTGTAGTGAGACTTAAGTTGAATTAAAGTGAGAGGCTGCCGTTCTTTTCTCACTTTTTGAGTTGGCAGTCAAACACCCAAGCATAGAAAAAAAAAAAAGATTTGACATAAAATGACTCCTTTAATTATGCCAATATCATCCACAACATTGCCAAACACAAACCCGTCGTTGTAGCGTGTCAAGGGCCAAGTTCTGGAGCGCAATTTGAAGTCTTGCCCCTGCTCCCCTCAGATAGTAGGATCTGTGGCCAGAAACGTGAGATAGATGCCTGCAGCAGTGGACACACAGAGTGTAAATATCTCCATTCAGGTCTACAACAGGGACTTTTTTTTTTTAAACAGACATTGAAACTGCGCATGGTAAATGGAATACATAGTGAAAAGCAACAACAGCATCCAGAGCTGTCCTCACCTCTGCCTGATGAGACCCCAAGTCCTCCCCCAGCTCTACATGGCCTTTGGGCTTGAAGTCAAATTCTGCAGCGTGGATGGAACACATTTCCCATGTAAGTGTTTGTCAAAAGTCTGTGATTACAGCGCGCCAAATCTACTCATCCACACTTTGCATCAGCAGTCACCTGGTTTCTGTCCAACAAGCTCCACCACTCTTGCCTGACTCTCATCACCAACTGGCTAAAACGAAGCATGAAATAGAAAAACAATCTTAAACTTTCAGTCTTGAAGAGTCACAATAAATTTCTTCCTGAGATGCTCTTGAAAATGTGTGAGTGTGTCCTCACCACATCAGGGTGTGAGGTGTTGGGCAGTCTGAGCGCTCGGCTGTAGTGTTCCCGATCCAGTTCGCTCTCTTTGAGGTAGAGCTGATTCAGTCTGTTGCGGATCTCTCGACCCTTCTGCAGGGCTTGGGTGTACTCAGGAAGCTGCAGGATTAACAAGCAATCAGCACTTCTTTTAAAATCAGAGATATGCACTCTTTTATTACAAATATTTTGCTTTCAATTGGATTTGGAGCAAAAACTTCGTCAATGACCTATGAAGGCAAAAAATAAGATGACACTAATATAATCACTCACTTTTGGATCTGATGGTTACAAGGACTGCGACTGCATTTAGAAAATGTAGCGATTAAGCGTATAACTGACTTATGCAAAAGTGGTAGAACGTACAACTCCACAAAACAGTGTGTGCTCAAAATATTTTTAAGAAGAGTTGTTTCAGATGACAGAAGAGATGTGCTACTGATCGGCTCACACAGCATGAATCTCTTCTGATTTTCCAAACTGAGAGCACTAAGACCACTGTCTGTGCAGGTAAGACTCTAACTACACATACGAACCTTCACAACCCACATCACAAATCTGAGAAATGAGATATCCCGCACATGCAATGGCATCCAGCGACATTTGTGATAAGGTTCCTCACAGTTTCATTGAGACATAATGATGACAGTGGCTCAGAGAACCACAATGCAAGTGTGCTATTTGTCATTCTGTATGTTCCCAAAGGTGATTTACTCACCTTTGGGCCAGGGCCCAGGAAGGCAATCAGTGGGCGAGAACAGGAACTTGGCTTCACGCTAACACCAAGGAGGTCGAATCGATACTCTTTACTGGTCCTCACAGACCTCGACTATGTGGATGACATTAGTCTGCTCTCTGACACCATGAAACAAGCACAAGATCTACTGAGCAGGGTAGAGCTAGAGTGCACCAAGGTTGGCCTTAGGCTAAATGCAAAGAAAACTGAGGTCATCACCTACAACACGTGTCAAACACAAGGCCCGCGGGCCAAATGTGGCCCGCCACGTCATTTTATGTGGCCCTCGAGAGCTTGTCCATTATTGGCTTAAATTTTAAACCAATATTTTAAGACTTAAAATAAGCTTACACTGCTCTAAAACGCATATTGACAATAAACTACCTCTCCCACAATGCATTTCATCATCACCCACAACGATAACAGTATCTCACCATGAGCAAGACATCAAAACGATTTTGAGAACTAATGGACTTAGGAAAAACCTCTACAAACTAACCCCAATATGTCCAAAAAAATGAGAAATTGATGCACAAGGAAGGCAGTTTCATGAACGACAGAAAACAAATACAAGTTTGTACCTCAAGGTAAAAAAAACAGTATGTCTTTTGTATTATGAGACAGTGTCAGTCGTGAAAGAGTATTAATCTACGTCAGCATTTTGACAACAAACACGGAGCTAAGTATGCTAAATTTAGCCTACAAGAAAAACAAAGAATCGCTTCCGCTTCTGAAACCAAGGTAATAGGATACTCTGAGTGATGTTTACAGAGTCCGTACAGACGATGGAGGGCTCGTCTGAGGACGACCTAGTAGTAGTGATTTATTCCAAACCAAGAAAGCCACAACTGACAAACTCAGTAATGGTATGAAAAAAAGCATGCGAAAAGGTTTAACTTTCTGCAAGGTTTAACTTACATTTGAGAGTGCCTTCTTGTCCATTTTGCCCTGCAATTAAATGATTGTCATATTTAGAGATGCAGCTTTATCACAGTAATGCCTTGATACTACATAAAATTCAAATAATTGTAAATCAACATGAATGGTTTTTAATAGGGGTGCATGATAACTATCGGGCCGATAACAGGAAATTATGACCACAAGCCAAAATCCTTTAAACGTAATTTCTTTGTTACTATGGAGTGCACTTTTTCAGTTTATTTACAAAGACAAGTCTAACTTGTGTCAGTACATTATGCACTGTGCATTATTTTTTATTGTCATTTAGGAATGCATCTTTTCAGTTTGTAATTCTGATGCATGTATTTCCATCAGTTTAAGGAGCCTTTATTTTTTATATCAGTCAGTAATGAACCTGATTTAAGTTGATGTGAGATATCAAATAGGTTTGTTTAATAACTTTATGAAAATGTTTGAGAGGCTTGACAATAGTTTTTCATTGTAAAAAATAAATATCTGTTCATTTAAAGAGTCACAACTGCTTTTGGTTTTGTTCATAGCATTGATGTAATGATCTTAGGTATATGTGTGTGTTATCAGGTTATCCGTATCGGCCTTTAGGAGCTGTAAGTTATCGGTTTTCAGTATCGGTTTAAAAAAACAGTTACCGTGCATCCCTAGTTTTTAATAAGCGCTCTGCACGTTGACCAGTATGACAAGAACCTTTACTCACCACCAGACCTCTGACTGTGCCACTGATGCGTCTCTTTTCCTCCTCCAGCTCAGAGATTTCTGTCTTGACTGCCTGGAGCTCTTGCCACACACATACCTACGATAGAAACAGATATAGTCAGCATCATCAAGCGGAAAAAAGCTCTGCAATACTATACAGACTCAGGTAAAGAGTGAATCCCAAATATATATGCCATATAACTGCTTTTAACTATTTTTTTTTTCAAAGTCATAATTATTCGTGAGTTAGCAGTTAAAATACAATTACAATTTTCCTGACATCGTCCCCTCGCAGGTCTCCTTTCCTGCTCTCCACATTACAGATGACTTTGTCAGTCTCCTCGCACACCGCTGTCATGTCCAGCTCGGGTTTGTCGCTGTAGCCTTCACGGACGTGCTCGTACAAACTACTCCTGGGCCCCATGGGAAAACCGCTGCTGGAAAAAAACGTTTATCCTCCTCTTTGACCACTGCCTGCCTACCGGCTGTAACACCTTAAGTGCTATGCCTCCAACTCTTGTAACCATGCTCATGCAGGTAGCCATGTTTGATGAGTGTTGCATTCAGGGGATGCGGGAAAATTTTGAGTTGTAGTCATTTGAGAGCTTGGTCAGCTCCCGTCATGCTTCACTGCGTTCATGCGTCTTGATACACGTTTACGATGAATATTAGATTTAAGCATGGTAAATTATAGTAACAAGATAATTTGTATTTCTTTTCATGTATGGTTCCTGTTTTGCTGAAATTTTTGGTACGAATCTTCCCGTAAGTTCTTTGAATCTAACATGAATGCGGAAAATGTTGATTTTTTGTTGTTGTTGTTTTAAATAAATAACATGCTATCTTCTTTTAGGCATTAGATGATAAGTAATAAGTTCCCTGCTCTGCAATAAAAAAATTGAGTCAAACGTTAAAACTAAATATCCTACATTTTCAATTTTCCCCTCAATACAAAGAATATAAATGTATCCCTCGAATTCATTTATTAAAACTAGTAGTTGTTGACAGCTTTGAGCAGTGCGTTTGTTTGTGTGTTGTTCATTATTGAATACTATAAATAAATAAAAAATTATAAAAGCAAAACACGTAGATTTTTTTTTCATAACACGAAACAGCACAACTAAATTTAAACCCCGAATGTCACATAACGTCGTGGAACCGATATTTTTTTCTTTCTTTCTTTCTTTTTTTTTTTTTTTTACCGGTACTTTCTTTTTGACAGACAATGGTTCGGCCCCTATGTACACGTCACGAGCCAAAGGTCAGCCAATCAGATGAGCGGAAGTTTAGCGTCGCTGTAATCCGGTTCAGACATGACAAGTGCGGCCGACTGAACCTGAACTCAGTCTTCAGTTTTAATTATAAAAACTACAGTTTGTTTTTTTGACGTTTCGGTGCCAAGCTTTAAATGTGAGGACACTGCTATGGTGGACTGATATGTGTTTCAAGAGGACGCGTTTACGGGGAGAGAATAATGTTTGTTCATGGGTTATTTTGGACCGACTGTTACTGTTGATAATGTTCACCGGGCAGCGAGTATCCAGACGGGGCTTCACCAGAGGCCAGGACGACTGAGACAACCCGATGCCTCGAAGTTTCTGAAAACAGACGGGTGGCTCGGATACAGTTAGCCCGTTCTAACTGCCTCGTCGGTTCTTACAGAGAGTGAGACCCAGCCATCTTTCACGGTGGAAACGAGAAGGAGAGCAAAGGTAATGGCAGCTAAACACTCAGCCTTGTAGCAAACTTAACATAATCTTTGTCTGGAATGCAGTGTTTCTCCCCTGAGATACTGTACTGGAGGTGTTATCTAGGTCATATGTCTCATAAGGGTCTATTTATAACTTGAGGCAGTGTATACAGAAAGATGCTTGTGTAAAACCCATTTTCCCCCCTCTCACTTTAAGTGCATGATGTACATATGTGATGCTCCTCAGATGAATGCTGTGCGGGGAGGCACAGTCACCTGGCGTCCCCAGCCATGGCAGGATGGGGATGGGGGAGGAGGAGAGCCTCTGTCAGACAGTGACTCTGAAGAGGAGGACTTCCCTGACGACAGCACCACCCCGTTGGGAGACTACATTACGCATGGTGAGCCAGAAAAATGCAGAGGCAGGGCTTTTTCTGTCCCTGTCCCATCTGCTTTCCCATCCTCCTGCTCTTTAATTTCTCCCACCTATCTCTGTGGGGTGTTTCAGGACTGAAACAGCTCCTGGATGCTCAGCAGCTGTGTGATGTGACCCTGCTTGTTGAGGGAAAGAAGTTCATGTGTCACAGGTATGAAGGCGTATCTCACTTTAAAAGCCATGTTGAGACTCTGATCATAAGCTAAATCTAAGAAACTCGGCACACTGCATGCTGTAAGAATGTCTCAACCATATCCATCGGTGCCTCTCCCTCTGACCTTCTTTCCTCACAGAGTCCTTTTAGCAGCCGTGAGTCCATATTTCCGGGCCATGTTTACTAGTCCTCTGGTGGAGTCCCGCCTCACTGAGATCCGTTTGGAGGAAGTGACACCATCTGTCATGGAGACTGTCATCCACTTTGTGTACACTGGTGAGGCGGGGCTTTCTCTGGACACTGCTGAGGATCTGTTTGTAGCTGCCAACAGGCTTCAGGTCATGCCCCTTCAAGATCTTTGCTCCAGGTAAGGTTTGGAGCCTTGGTATCAAAGCTTAAAGGCTGAAGTGGCTCTGTCTCTACAACCCCAACACAGAAAATTCAGTGTAACCAAAAACAGAATGCTGTTGTTTGAAAATCTCATAAACCATATTTTATTAACAATAGAACGTTTGTGGAGGTTGGAACAAGCCAATGTTTACCACCGTGTAGCACCCCCTTTTAGTTTTAAGAATGGTTCATATGCGTCCGGGAACTGAGGAGACCAGCTGCTGAACTTTGGGAGAGGAATGTTGTCCCATTTTTGTCTGACATAGCATTCAAGCTATTCAACAGCATAGTGTTGCTGAAGATGTTGTCTAAGTTGGAACATATGTTGCTCTAAAAACCTGTATATACCTCTCAGCATTGTTGTTTCCTTTCCAGATTTGCAAGCTGCCAATTCCATAGGCACTAATGCAACCCCATATCATCAGAGGTGCAGAACTGAGTGCAGATAACAAGCCAGAAGGTCCTCTCTCTTTTTTTTTTAATTAATTTATTTTTTTAATAAGTCAAATGTCTGAAGGATGAAGCATCAAAAATTTCCAGGATTTCCAAGAATTTCAGAGCACAAGACAATTTTCTACTTTGCTTCAGTCTATTATAAATCAGCTTTGGCTCAGAAAAGATAGCAGCAATGGATCATATTTGGCTTCTTTGTCTGTTAGACCTGCTTTTGTGGATGGCACGGCAAATTGTGTTCTTAGAGAAGTTTTCCTGAGCATTTTATTTTCTTTAACAGAATAATCCCTTTTTTTTTAATGCTATGCCGTCCGAGAGACTAAAGATTAGAGTCATCCGGTACTGACTTCCAGCCATGTCTCATTCGCACAGAGATTTGTCCAGATTCTCAGTATGATTTTTATGATGTTATGTTCTGTAAATGATGAGATATTCAAAGTCTTGAAAAACTTTACACTGAAGAACATTATTCTGAATTGTTTCAGAGCTTGTAAACAGTTTTTCGCAGAGTGGCGAACCTCTACTCATCCTTACTTCTGAAAGGCTCTGGCTGTTAACTACTACTAGAAGTGAACTACTTGTGAGAACGGATTTTGCCAGAATATAGTGCATGATGTATGGGAGAAGTACCTGGATGGTTAGCTACTTCTGGGAAACTTTCTAGTGTGCAACTGATTAGTTTACTTTGCATACTATATCCCATCTATGAGCTGGAGCTGGTCTGAGCGGTCACATGATCGACTTGCATTTGAGCTGTAGCATAGTTGTTTTTATGGTGGTATACTGCAGTACATACTTTATACTACATTGTAAGTGCAGTATGTTGTATCTGTTTTTGCCCTCTAAGATGCTGCTTCTATGCTCAGTCATGTCACATGATCTGTTGCCAATTAACCTAATTAGCTACAAGATGTTGCTCTAGGTCTTTGCTTTTAGTACCACTTTTCCAGGCTTTTGCTGCAGATGTTCTAATTTTTTTCATGCATGTTTCTGCTCTCAAATTCAAAATGAGCTAATATTTTTCACGCCCTGGCAAAATGTCTCACTTTCAACATTTGAAATGTTTTCTACGTTCTATTGTGAATAAAACATGGATTTATGAGATGTGCAAATCATTGTTATTTGTATTTTATACAGCCTACCAATTTTTTGGAATTGGGGCTATACTTTGACACGAGGTTGTACTTAACAAATCAAATTCTGTTTTCTGGATATTTTATCTCAAGTTTCACTTCCCATGGTCCTTTTCCTCCTCCTCAGGTTTTTATTTGAGCACCTCTCCGTGGATAACTGCCTGGGGATGTACTCTCTGGCTCGGTCCCATCATGACCAGCTTCTGCTGCGCGCATCCCTGCGGCTGGTGGCCCAGCACTTTCCACGGGTGGCCCGGCAGAAAGACTTCCTCCTGCTGGACCATGGCACGTTAGGCAGCCTCCTGAGCTCTGACCGTCTGGGGGTGGAGTCTGAGGCAGAGGTCTACGATGCAGCACGCCGCTGGGCAGAGCACCAGCCCCTGGACCGCTACGCCCACATGCCGGCACTACTTCACCACCTTCGCCCCGGACTTCTGTCCCAGGAAGAGAGCAGAAGGCTGAGCCAGGAGCTGGGGCCCGCTGCAGCTGGAGAAGGCCTCGGGGGGCCTCTGAGACCACGGGAGGGAATGTTTGAGAAAAAGATTGTCTGCATAGACCTGACGCCTCGAGATGATGAGAATTTAGTCACAAGAGACTACACAGTAGATTGCTTTGATCCTCGGACAGGGAAGTGGGAGAAGTTAGCCGCCCTGGGTTCTCTTGTCAGTCCTGGCTGCACGGCTGTGGGTGGGAGGTTGTTCGTGGCAGGCGGGATCCTGCGGACAGGCTCCGTGTCTGCAGCCGTGCATGAATATGATAATGTGTTGGACAGGTGGATAGAGCGGCCTCCTATGGTCCAGCCACGCGCCATGCTCGGGCTGCTGAGCTGCGGGGACTCGCTCTATGCCTTGGGTGGTTGTAACCGCTCAGCTCTGCTGGACTCCAGTGAGACCCTGGAGCTAGCAACGCTCCAGTGGGGCCCCGGGCCTCGGCTGCCGCTACCGCTGCGGGCCTTTGCCTGCGCTGCTTTACGCGGACGACTCTACCTGCTTGGTGGAACCACGCTTGAGCAGAACCGGGCTGTGGTCCACTCAGGAGTGCTTATTTATCACACCCTGACAGACTGCTGGACACGGGTAGGTTTGGACTCCGGTGCCACCTGCCTCGCTGGAGGTGTGGCAGTGCGAGGCGGAGTCTGCGCCATCGGGGGATACATGAGGGAAACGACCAAGTTCCTTGATGGAAACTACACCAATCTGGAGACTTTAGATGCCACTGGCCGTGTACTGTTTTTCAGAGAGGGAAGGGGGTCGGGGGTGGAGAGGGAAGTCACTGGGGGAGGGGTAATGGTCAGCGCAGAGCAGCGGGGTGTTGCAGGCGGTGGAAGCGACCGAGCTCCAAGTCCCGTTGTTTTCCCAGGCCTGCCGAGGCGGATCGCGGCCGGGGGCCTAGCTAGGTGGAAAAGAAGGATTTACGTGTTGGGTGGAGAAAATGGCTCACGGTTCTATGACAGCGTGTACTGTTGGAAACCTGGGTGGCGCAGCTGGGTCCAGAGACGAGAAAAACTCCCAGGAGACACTGGAGGGGTTAGCCAGTTCGGGTGTACCACTCTTAAGTTCCCCAAGAAACACATCCTGTCCAGACTGAGACTAGCCAAAGAAAACTGTAAGAAGCCTGCTGACAAACTTGACAGTAGTGTTTGACTGATGTTGAGGTCGCTTTCATGTGGCTGTAAATGAGCTCCCCCTTGATCTCATGCAATGTTAATGTTTGAAACAAGTTTGAATGGACAATACCTAATTTTATAGGATGTGTGTGCAGCCATGAAGCAGGCCTATAACGGACAGGCCTCAGCAGTCTGACAGATGGAGCAAGAGGAGCCAGAATTTGATTAAAAGTTGAACAGCATGCAGCTGAAGGTTACCTAAGCCTACCATTTGTCAGAAGAATAAAAAATCTTTAAGAGTAAAAAAAGAGCCTTTTAAATTGTTTTGTCAAAGTGTAATGCTACTGTTGAACTTTGTTGGTGTAGCAGTTTTAAAGCAGTTTGGAAATCCCATTTCTGATGTGAATTTTTTTTGACAGTTTCTACTTCAGACACGTTTACTGGTATGTTTCTAGCCATGATGTGTTTCGCTTTATTTACAGCTTTATACAGCTTTATAAAATTGTTTTGTTTTTTTGTTTGTTTAATGTGGGCTTTTGATGTCCTCTGACTAATTATGAACAACACAAATGAATTTGACTTCAAGGGAAACATATTGGAAACACGCAAACGTTTCATAAACCTACTGGCTTCTAAACTGTTTTACTTGTACCATCCATGAATGATGGAAAAAAACAAACAAACAAAAAACTTCTAAGCCAGCTTGTTACCAAGTGCCGAAAGAAAGAAGCTATAATTATACATGTGTATATAAACAACCCATGCCATGGGGGAACAGAAGTTGAAATTTTACAGAACAGGCCTCTCCTAAAGGGATTAGGATGTTGGAGAGGTTATCGGACTGCACTGTGCCTTAAAGGTAAGGATTAGAAAATTAAACATGACTACATCTGCTGCCAGGAAAGATTCATGGTCTCCAGTTTTGTCCATAGACCAGTTTCCACCAAGTTTAATGTGATTTAACATGATGGTGTAAAGGTTTTATATACAGAAAAATGGAAGCATGTTTCACCTGGAATACTTGACATGTGACTGATATTGTATCTAATTAGAGATTAGGGACTCCTCACATCACCGATGGCCACATAGAGGGACACAGGTGTTGAACTAGTTCAAAGCTGCACCGTGACCTTGCTCAAGAAGGGGATTTCAGGGTGGGAGCTCTTAAAATGGTGCAGTACAGCTTTTTCTGTCAGAGAGGTGCTTGAACTGTAGTCGATCAAAGGCAATGAAAAGATCAAAAGAAATGATAATGACTCAGAAAAAAATCAGTGACGAGTGTGTATAAGTACATTTCCACTACTGTATCAACAAGGTAAACATCCATTTTTACCTAAGTAGTGAGATGAAGGTTCGCACTGATCTCATGTAAATGAAGACCATCGTCAAGTCTCAACAGAAGAAGGTCTACGGCTCATCATGGGAGTTTTTGGGAAGTGGTTTTGCATCAGGATGCTCAAGAGTCTGACTGGTGTAGCACCATTTATGATTTGAATATGCTGGTAAAGCCTTTTTTTTTCACTTGTGTCACTATTCAGGGAGTAGCACTCCTCTGACTGATCCAGATATTGTGAATGTGGATTCTAGAGTGTGCTTTTATCTAGACAGACATTCTCATCTTCAGTGGGAAAATGTGCAGATCCATTTACAGCTGATTAATACTCAAAAAAAATAAATAAATACAGATGAGTAGCTGTTGCATGGGACTGGAGGGCTTTGCAATGAAAAGCTACCTTTCTGGAGTAACACTGACTTACTGCTTAGATGCAATTGCAAAGAGAAATAAAAATTAGCTGTCTGACTATACATATAAGAGGTAAGATTATACATGTGTCCTAAGCTCTAACTGATCTATATTTTCTTAAACCTTCCTTTCCAGGTTAGCAGTTACTTAACATGAGTCCTATAGAGGTTTGCCCACAGGAGCATGAATGTTTTTGGCAGCTATTAAACTGCTCATTGACAAAAATATCAAATCAGCCAATCACATGGCAGCAGTTAAATACAGACGTGGTCAAGATGAACCGATGGAAGTGCAAACTGAGTATCAAAATGAAGAAGAAAGGTGATTTAAGTGACTATGAACATGGCATTGACATTTATGAGTTTTTCAGAAACTACTGATTTGGGATTTTCACAAAGCCAGCCCTTGGGTTTATGGACAACGGTCTGAAAAAAATCAAATCCTGTGAGTGGCAGTTCTATGGGCACATGGGCACTTACCTGATGCCAGAGAGGTCAGAGGAGAATGGAGAGACTGGTTTGAGCTGATGGAAAAGCAACAGCGGTTCAAAGAACTAGTTAAAATCAAGGTATGCAGAATACCATCTCTGAACGCTCCACATGTCAACCTTGAAGCAGATGAGCTACACCAGCAGAAGACCACATCTGGTGTCACCTATAGGAACAGGAAACTCAGGCTGCAGTTTGTAACCTGGGATCACCAAAATTGAACAAAAAGCAAGACTGTTTTCTGGTGAATCCATGTTCCTGCACTCACTCTCATGAACTGGGGGTCGTAACTTAAAGAAGATTCTCATGGATACAAGCAGCTGAACAGACTCTCCCTCAGAGATGGGGGAGATGTTCAATCATCCTGGTCGGACTCAGAGTTGCTGCCTTTCAGGTGGAGAGCAGCCAGGTGAGGTGGTTCATCTGGTTAGGGCATGGGCGAGGCTAGCCCTTTTTTAGGGGTGCTTCAGCACCCCTAAATTGAAATTCAGCACCCCAAAAACCTGGAGTAAGAAATGTTATTCAAAAATTTTAGTTCACATTTGACAGGCTTAGAGAATGTCCAAAACTTAACCCATAGTTTGTGGTTTAAGTTGATATTTTAAGAATGAAAATGAAAACGACCCCGCCTAATGGTATCGTCCTCTTCTCACTAACGTTACTTGTAGGTTGTGGTGGGGCTCATTGGGTGCTCAGCACCCCTAAAGCTCTGACCCTACAATCGTCCCTGGGTTAGGGTGACTACTTTGGAGGTGTTTTTGGGCATTTCCAGCTGGAAAGAGGGACCAGGAGAGATTATATTTGTTGGTTGGCCTTGGAAGGCCTCAGTGACCTCCTGGAAGAGCTGGAGGAGGTGACTGGGGAAGATGCTGAGGACCTGGACCTGGATAAGGTGAAGATAATTGATGAAGAGATGGATAGCTTCTCTTTTGTTCAAAATAAATGACAGGATGATAAAACTTATGTTGTTGTTCATCTAAGGTTGTATGTGATTAAAGCCAAAGACCCACTATAATCACATGATTTATTGTTTTTATGCTCATATCAGCTCATGGTGATCGGTGGATCGGTACCTGGGGAGGGGGGTCACCAACATACTTGTGTGTTCTTTATTCTCAAACATAGTCCTACTCCTTGTTTTTATGACTTTGGAAAAACTACCATCATTCCGAAATGCAAATGAAAGCTTTGATTAAAGAAATATTATTAAATAATTATAGAACAACTTGCTCATGTTTCCTAATTTTGACCAATTTTTTCCCCTTTTTTTTAAAAGCATGAACTTAAACTGCCGGCTCATCAATGACCAAATTGAGACAGAAGCTTGGATAGTGTATTATGTTACATCAAGAGTGACAGATATTTTTGTCATTAACCTAGAAACTTTACTTGTAAGATGTCTAAAATAATGAAAACATTCACCTTTACAATTAAAATGTCTGACTTAAAAGTCATAGACCTGAAACTATTTGCTCATAGAAATGACAGAGAACGTATTAAAAATCCAGAACGTCATGACTGGAATGTTGTTTTTCACTGTTTGCTGTTAATAATTACTCTAATAAATAAACTGCTGAATCTGCCCAGTGTCACAGCTGACCAAAGTTCTCGCTTAAAATGACCACCTTAACTCTGCTGCCTGGGTTTTTCCATCATATCCATATATGAGTGTGGATGTGCACAACACAGCAAAGGTCAGGTGAACCAGGTGATAGTTTAAAGCCTCCACTGGAGTGATAGCTTCTTCCATTTTCTTTTTAGGTTAAACACAGTCACATCTGAGCAGAGCAATGGAGAACCTCTCATCAGACAAGGTGACCATCAACAATCCAGCAGACGTCACCGTCATCATTGGATATTTCCTCATGGTTATCGGTGTTGGCGTTTGGGTGAGTGCTCCTGACAGTCTCATTATCAGAGTATTTATGAGCAGGTAGACGTTGTACTTGAGAATAACAACGTGTTTTTGTGCTCCAGTCTATGTTTCGGACCAACCGTGGGACAGTGGGGGGATATTTCCTGGCAGGGCGCACGATGACCTGGTTACCGGTGAGTTCAATGTGGAACAACCAACTCATTTTTATTAATTTCTCTTTCAACCAAAACATAATCTCCTCTGATTCAGTTTTCTATTTTTTCTAAAATGCAACAACCTTAGATCTGCTCAAGAAGTTCCCTTGAGAATGTTGATGCAGGTTTTGCCAGCCATGATTAGTGTTCTTCTTCTTCTTCTTGAACATCTTCTTCATCTCAGATTCACTGAGGATACAATGAAGACACAAAGAGGTGTTAATCCTGGAATATATCCATATAGTCTGTTGAACCCTCATATTAACTTCAGATATACTTCAGAGTAACTTCATCATGTCTGTGATAGAAGAAGCGTCACAAATTTTGTCCAAGCGTGGTTAGTGTGGATTTTGTCTTTTCAATTTCAACCCATGGACAGTAAAAAGGAGTCTGTTTTCCATCTTGATGTTGATCCCGTAACTTCTGCATCCCGATCCTTTGTTACCAGGCTCAATTGTGTTTTCCATGTGTTTTCTTTTGCAGGTTGGCGCGTCTCTGTTTGCCAGTAACATTGGCAGTGGACACTTTGTGGGCCTGGCGGGAACGGGGGCCGCCAGCGGCATCGCTGTAGGAGGCTTTGAGTGGAATGTACGTTTCCCCACAGTTCAATCGACTCCACAGGCAGAGTTATAAGGTCTAAAGATGTAAACATGTCATTTGGTATTGTGTGCTGGTTATACATCAGGCTCTGTTCATTGTGCTGCTGCTGGGCTGGCTCTTCGTACCTGTCTACCTCACAGCCGGGGTAAGAAGTCCACTGTATGATTATTTGGACAAACATTCCAGAAGTATATTGCTCACTGATGTGATAATGTGCTGTATTAGGTGATCACAATGCCACAGTACCTGAAGAAGAGGTTTGGTGGGAACCGAATCAGCCTCTACCTGTCTGTTATCTCTCTGTTCCTGTACATTTTCACCAAGATTTCAGTAAGTCATCCTGTTTGACCATACGCAGTAAGAAAAACCTCAGCCATCACATGTCTTTGTCTTCTTCATTCTTCTTTCCTCTCTTCTGTTCTCTCCAGGTGGATATGTTTTCAGGAGCTGTGTTTATCCAGCAGGCTTTAGGCTGGAATATCTACATATCCGTTGTTGCCCTTCTGTTAATTACAGCTGTGTACACAGTTACAGGTACATGTGCAAATGCATGATTTTACGCAGGTAAAGTTTGTACTGAGCTAAAAATGTGTATATTTTACACATGATGTTTTCCGTGGGACTATTGACTCCCATGGCTGTTGCAGGAACACCCTGAAATAACCCTAAATGTGGTGACTTTGGATTTAAACGTATTAGCCTGACTTCAAATAGTCACTGCTCTATTGGCTATTATAATCTAAAAGAAACCAACATCAAGCTTTGTTGAGAAGGATGTCAAACTATAACCACCCAGGCAACATCTCATATAGAAAAGATATCCAATGCCTTGCAAAAGTATTTGGCCCCCTTGAACTTTTCAATCTTTTGCCACATTTCAGGCTTCAAATATAAAGACATAAAATTTAAATTTATTTGTCAAGAATCAACAAGTGGGATAAAATTTACTGGATATTTTAAACTTTTTTAACAAATAAAAAACTGCAAAGTGGGGTGTGCAATATTTATTTGGCGCCCTTGCATTAATACTTTGTAGCTGCAATTACAGCTGCAAGTCTCTTGGGGTTTGTTTTTTTATCAGTTTAACACATCCAGAGACTAAATTCTTGTCCATTCTTCCTGTAAAACAGCTGGAGCTCAGTGAGGTTGGATGGAGAGCATTTGTGAACAGCCGTCTTCAGCTCTTTCCACAGATTCTGGATTGGATTCAGGTCTGGACTTTGACTTGGCCGTTCTAACACCTGGATACGTTTATTTGTGGACTGTTCCATTGTAGATTTGTCTTCATGTTTTGGATCATTGTCCTGTTGGAAGATAAATCTCCGTCCCAGTCTCAGGTCTTCTGCAGACTCCAACAGGTTTTCTTCCAGAATGGTCCTGTATTTGGCTCCATCCATCTTCCCATCAGTTTTAACCATCTTCCCTGTCCCTGCTGAAGAAAAGCAGGCCCAGACCATGATGCTGCCACCACCATGTTTGACAGTGGGGATGGTGTGTTCAGGGTCATGAGCTGTGTTGCTTTTACACCAAACATATTGTTTTGCATTGTGGCCAAAAAGTTCGATTTTTGTTTCATCTGACCAGAGCTCCTTCTTCCACATGTTTGGTGTGTCTCCCAGGTGGCTTGTGGCAACTTTAAATGAGACTTTTTATGGATATCTTTCAGAAATAGCTTTATTCTTGCCACTCTTCCATAAAGGCCAGATTTGTGCAGTGTACGACTGATTGTTGTCCTCTGGACAGACTCTCCCACCTCAGCTGTAGATCAGTTCATCCAGAGTGATCATGGGCCTCTTGGCTGCATCTCTGATCAGTCTTCTCCTTGTTCCAGATGAAAGTTTAGAGGGACGGCCGGGTCTTGGTAGATCTGCAGTGGTCTGATACTCCTTCTATTTCAATATGATTGCTTGCTCAGTGCTCCTTGAGATGTTTAGAGCTTAGGAAATCTTTTTGTAGCCACATCCAGCTTTAAACATCTCCACAACAGTATCTGGGACCTGCCTGGTGTGTTCCTTGGTCTCCATGATGCTCTCTGAGCTTTAACCAGAACTCTGAGACGATCACAGAGCAGGTGCATTTATACGGAGACTTGATTACACACAGGTGGATTCTATTGATCATCATCAGTCATTTAGGACAACATTGGATCATTCAGAGATCCTCACTGAACTTCTGGAGTCAGTTTGCTGCTCTGAAAGTAAAGGGGGCGAATAATATTACACGCTCCACTTTTCATTTTTTTATTTGTTAAAAAAGTTTAAAATATCCAATCAATTTTGTTCCACTTCAGGATTGTGTCCCACTTGTTGTTGATGTGTTGAAATGTGGCAAAAGGTTGAAAAGTTCAAGGGCGCAAATACTTTTGCAAGGCACTGTACTCATGGAAAACATCCAGTAACAAGCAGGTAATTATGATGTGTTCCATTTACGTTGGAAGCTGGAAGTTGGAATAACGTCACACTTGAGTTGACCACGTTCAGGTCTGACTTAATGTGCATAAAAAAAAATACAGTACAATGGGTGTTAACTTTGTTGATGTGAGTAGCAGCCATGTTGGATCTGTAGGTGAGGTCTCTTCAGGACCAGTCCAGCTGGTGTACAACTGGAACACACTATTAGACTTCCTTTAGCAACCAGAACAATTGTCCCCTGGAGGTCAACAGAAAAAATACAGGTTCAAGGAATTTTTGCTTTGATTTTACCTCTTATTAATTATGGGTTGTGTGTCCACATAGATTGTGATTATTTAATGGGATGATTGGAGTGTTTTCACCACTTTTGCCCAATATTTGTGCCATAACTCTTAAGTAGCCGACGAACCGATTAAGTAGCACTTTTGTTATAGATATTTATGAGCTTTGGATTGGTACTTAAGTTTGCCTAAAAATCCTTATGTATGACTTTTTAAGCAATCTTTAAACCATCTATCACTATAACTCTCAAGATCAGATTTGTTAGTATAACTATGTTTTTGGATCGTGTGTCACCAGGTGGCCTGGCAGCCCTGATGTACACAGACACAGTTCAGACATTTGTCATCATTGCTGGGGCCTTTGTCCTCACTGGATTCTGTAAGTATAGACTTTACAACAT
The DNA here is from genome assembly GCA_018398805.1 of Hirundichthys speculiger. Lineage (NCBI taxonomy): Eukaryota > Metazoa > Chordata > Actinopteri > Beloniformes > Exocoetidae > Hirundichthys > Hirundichthys speculiger. The sequence goes on from JAGFBZ010001224.1 coordinate 4,005,902, forward strand.
TGTAATAAGCTCCTACCTCCAGCAACTTCACAGCTGGAAAAAGAGTTTAACCTGGATCTGTAATCATTAATTTGCCCACAGAGGTAATTAGCATGCTGACACAGCAGAGGTAAAAAAAAAAAAAACACCCCCATACCCCCCCATTACTTTGTAGACTTTTTTTTTTAATGGTAAAGGTCAAGATGCTTTAGATGTGATCAGAGTCTGTTCCTGGTGTAGATGAAAGACAAAGTCCAGGAAGGAAGAAGACAAGATAAATGTGTCAGAGAAACCAGCCCTATCAGCATTTGTGAAGTGGTGATGCATTGACCAGCTAGTTAAGACAATATGACAAGAACAAGGAAGCTGCAGATCACAGAGAAAAAAGACAAAAAAATACACAAACACACACGTACAGTACATACACATGCACACTCTTCTGCACACAGGCAAATTTCTTTTTAATTCACAATGAAATGATGAAGAACTCAATTTTTCTTCCTCACATGTAGCCTTTGCTGAAGTCGGGGGCTACAGCGGTCTAATTACCAAGTATAGCACTGCAATGCCGATTAATGTCTCCTCCATGGACCTCCAACGCTACAACATCTCCCCTCACTGCTACACCCCGAGACAGGACGCCTTCAGCCTCCTGAGGGACCCAACTTCAGGAGACCTGCCTTGGCCTGGTGTGGTGTTTGGGATTACAATTGGGTCCATCTGGTACTGGTGTTCAGACCAGGTGAATATCCCCCTCTGTGTCGCACTGTCTTATAATAAACTGATTCTACGAGGACTGATACAGGCTTCAGCTCCAGCTGAACGGTCCCTCTCCTCTTTAGTCTACGTCATCCATGGTTTCCCAAAAAATTAAATAAAATTTTGATTCATCTGACCACAGAACAGTTTTCCATCTTGCCTCAGCCATTTCAGATGAGGTTTGGACAAGAAGACAGTGCAGTTTCTGGGTGGTGTTCACATATGGCTTCTTCTTTGAGTGATACAGCTCTAACTTGCATTTGTGAATTTTATGGTGAACTGTGTTGACAGACAGGGATTTCTGGAAGTGTTCCTGAGCCCACGCTGTGATGTCCAGTAGAGAATCATACCTGCCTCCCTTTGGCTTCATTACTTGAACACAGATACTCCTCCAGATTCATTTACACTGAGAAACATTTTTCTGAGACTGTTTCACAACTGTTAGATGCAGTTTGTCACAGATTGGTGAACCTCTGCAGATCTTTACATCCATGCAGCTCTGCCTCTCTGAAAGTTATGCCCAGTCATGATACTGATCGGTTACCAATTAACATAATTGGTTGTGAAATGCTCCTCCATTTGTTTTTTATTTGTGCCAGTTACTTTTCCAGCCTTGTGTTGCGGCTTTTGAGTTTTTGAGATCTATTGCTGCCATCAAAGTCAAAATGTGCTAATACATGGCAAAATGTCTCAGTTTTAACATCTGAAATGTTTTTTTATGTTCTGTCGGGAATAGAATTTGGGTTTATGAACTCTACAAGTCATTGCATTCTGTTTTGAAAACTGGAATTATAGTTACTTGGCATTATTACTGTTAAAATAATGTCACCGTGTCATATGGCATGTGTTGTTGTTCATCTGAGGTTGTATTTATCTAATTTTAAGACCTGGTGAAGACCAGATTACTATTTTTCTAAGGAATTTTTGATACATAAAACCTTAGAGCTGTCAGGGGCTGTACTTTCTCTTTCCCATGACTGTATTTATCAAAGTTGATATTAAATGTCAAGGACTTTTTTGTGCTATCGGTATACAGCAGTGAAATGTTTTCTGGGTGTTGACTTACTGATATAATTGTAATTTCCTCTGCAAAATCAATTTAAAAACAGCAACATTCATACTTATAGCCTGGTACGGTTTATCTAATTTACAAGGAGCAGAAGGAACTAAAGGGCCCATTTTATCAAATCAATGGCTCCTAATCCAAATGCTTTAGGCAACTATCCTAAAACTGAATCTAAACTTCTTTAATAATAATTTATTATTAATCTTTTCTTTTTTTCTTCATCCATGCATGTGTATTCCTCTAGGTGATTGTGCAGCGGTGCCTTGCAGCTCGCAATGTCACCCACGTGAAGGCCGGCTGCATCATGTGTGGCTTACCTCAAACTGCTCCCCATGTTCCTGATGGTGTTCCCTGGCATGATCAGCAGGGTCCTCTATCCAGGTGTGTGGCACCTACTTCATCCGTCAAACTCTCATTAAAAGAAAAGATGATAAGGGCATAGAAATATCCTGAGAGTAAGATGCAAACTTCTGCAGATTGGCTGGTTCTCTAAAGAGAACATTGACTCAGTCCAGGCTTCATGAATAATACCAAAGTCTGGAACTTTGCTTGGTAAATTTTAAAATGACTTAATATGAGTATATTCATGTAAATACTTAATGTAATTTGATGGAGCCCCCCCCAAAAAAACATTTGTATATTGCTGCCATAACAGTAACTGATTACAGGTTTTTTTCACTGATGAATAAATAGTTCAATACTTCAGTCGCCTAAACTTCACTATGTCAGTAAACTAACAAGGATCCATTCTTGCTCTAAAAGTGCCCTGAGTTGATCAGAATTTGTAATTTTCTGTATATCCACTCACTTTTTGAGCATCGAAGAGTTTCCTGGCGAATCCAAACTTTCAGTTCCATGATCTCTGAGCCACTTTATCATCTATTACTTTTATCTTGTGATATGGGACTCCATCATGCTGGGAAATGATCATCACCAAACTGATCCTGGATCGTTGGGAGTAGTTGCTCATGGAGGACGTTTTGAAACCATTCCTTATTCATGGCAGTGTTTTATTGGTACAATTGTAATTTCACCCATACTTCAGCTGAGAAGCAACTTTAAACATGGATGGATGGAAGTTGTTGATAATGTGGTGAATGGTTCTTTAGGGTTCAATATTGTAGCAGCAGTTTCTTTACATGTCTGACCATTTGGATGCAAGGGAATGATGGCTGCAGGTGCATCTTTGGAGACGAACCTACTCTAATATCTTTTGTAACCATCAGCTTGCTCTTCTGATTCTGTCACTGTGATAGTGATTTCAGCTCACTTGCAGTCTTATTAATGACACCTCTGCTGATCATTAGATTGCTGAAATCACAGTCGTTGGTCATGTTGTGGCCAAAATACAGCTAAAAGTGGGTGTTCATGAGTATATTTTTATGCCTATGAAGATCTTTGCAATATATTTAAATGCTTCTGTTCACTCTGTTCACTACACAACAATCTAGAACAATGTGTGTAACTACTACAAAGACTGAAATGGCAAATCATTTGTATCGCTCCAAAAACCATCATCATCATCCCAAAACCTCCAGTCTTGACTGGATAGTAGATGCAGGAAACTTAACATTTTATAGGCTTCAAGCATGAAGTACAGTAGCTAAGAATAGAAAAGTTTGTCCTTACTGTGTGCATGTTTCTTCCTGCAGATGAGGTTGGCTGTGTGGTCCCAGAGATCTGCAAGAGGGTTTGTGGGACTGAGGTGGGCTGCTCCAACATTGCATATCCTAAGCTGGTAGTGTCAATAATGCCCAGCGGTAAGGAGAAATTACTACTGGACAGCTAAAAAACAAAACAAACAAAAAAAAAACTTGACATAGCATGTGCCATCCTTCACAGCTTTCTACTGTTCCTTTGTTTTGTTCTCCTCTGTCCAGGTTTGCGAGGCCTGATGTTAGCCGTGATGCTGGCTGCCCTCATGTCCTCTTTGGCCTCCATTTTCAACAGCAGCAGCACTCTGTTCACCATGGACATCTGGACTCGCATCAGGCCACAGGCCGCCGAGCGCGAGCTAATCATTGTAGGCCGGTAAACAGATGTTTAAAGTCTGCTTCAGCATCAGCGCTGTATTTCTATTTGACAGCAGTGAAGTGTAGGATGTTCTTCTCCTCTTTAGGGTCTGGGTTCTGTGCATTGTAGCCGTCAGTATCTGCTGGATTCCTGTTGTCCAGGCAGCCCAGAGTGGTCAGCTGTTTGATTACATCCAGGCAATCTCCTCCTACCTGAGTCCCCCTATCGCCTCAGTTTTTCTGTTGGCTTTGTTTGTTAAGAGGGTCAATGAAACGGTGAAGAAGTCATCTGTTTTTATGGATGTTTTAATTCAAAAATATACCAATGAAACACCAGCCACATGATTTTTTTTCATTTACTTTAATCTCCAGGGTGCTTTCTGGGGCCTGATGGGTGGTCTGGTGATGGGTCTCTGTCGGATGTTGCCTGAGTTTTGGTTTGGATCTGGCAGTTGCATTTTCCCCACTAAGTGCCCGTTCCTCTTGTGTGGGATCCACTACTTGCACTTCGCCATCATACTCTTCTTCTGTACGACAGTGCTGGTGCTGCTCGTCAGCTTCTGCACCGCGCCAATAGACGATCAACATGTAAGTTACATGCTGTTCTCTCTGACTGGGTAAGACCCCTAATCAGGGGCCCACAAAGCAGCACAACCAAGATTAGGGGAAACCTGAGTATGGTCAAAAGGGTGTCCACTGGGTGGCAGCACCAGTCAAAACCTGTCATGATCACTGCATTTGGGGCTTTGCGTGTCATGTAAACTTCCGGTTTGGAGGTGACCGCCAACTCTGACTGACTTGGAAGGCACCGATTTAGCCCGAGGGTAAAGACAAAATGGGGAAGAATAATGACAAACTGAACCTCACGAGAAATTCCAGGCTATGTTCCCATTAATTTGGAAAGAAACAGATTAACACTGACTGCTTCTCCTGGAATAACTGTAGGAAGCCATAGAGTAGGATGCATGTCTGCAAAGCCCTGGATGAATGTGACTTCACGTGATATTCCACAGTAGTCAGGTTGTCCCGTTATCTAACTGCAGGTCTGTCATTTAATAAAACATTTCAAACTGCACTACAAACAGAAGTGAGGCCTCCATTTCTACTTTCAGCTGCATCGTCTGGTGTTCAGTCTTCGTCATTCCAAAGAGGAAAGGAATGACCTGGACTGGCAGCAAGAGGAAAAAGGGCGGAGAGCCCGGAAAGAAGCTAAGGAGAAGATGGGGGAGAAATAACCTTGTTGTAGGTAAGCATGAAAGGAAATCACACTTACTCAGACGGATTTATAAAGTGAAAAAAAAATAAAGCACACATTCATCCTGTTTTAGAGACAAAAGAGGAAGAAAGCTCTGTCATCTGTCGCCTGGTTGCCAGTTTCTGTGGGCTGCGAAGCAGCTCAGAGGCTCGTGAACAAGAAGAACCTGAGGAGCAGCAGATGCCCGACATCAGCGAGGACCCGTTATGGAAGAACATTGTGAATGTTAACGCTCTTATCATGATGACTGCAGCAGTTTTTTTGTGGGGATACTTTGCTTAGCAGTCTTCTGGTCCTTAACTTAAACTGTACGTATCGAAATTTACATGTTACACTGAAAACATTCACTTTGTTGATTATAATTCTGGCGTCAGTCTTCAAGGGCTGAGAGGACAATGAGTGCTGCCATCTGTTGACAGTAAGTTGTCTCTGTACTCTAAATAACATGATTTCATAATTCACACAATTTCCAAATGGGAAGTCATACAATTGTACCACATGCAGTCTCACAAAAGGTTAAGGTCTTTCCCTCCACTTTTCTAGTCTTAGAGTCTGTTCAACTCAGGATCTAAAACCATTTATCAAGTTAGAATTCCATTACTGTATATGGTTACATGTTGATTCAATCACAGGTCAGTCACATTCAGCGCAAAAAGACTGAATTAAGACTTTAAACTCAATAAAGCTTTGAGTATCTCTTGCATTTGTTTTTAAAGTTTAAAGTTTTCAGCTCAAAAGAAATCAATGAAAGTTGAAGTTGAATGGCTTCACATTACCCATCTGCACACTCACTTCATCACTATAAAGTGTTGTTTGTTAAATAAAATACTAACTTGTGTTAGTATTTGAATAAATACTGCTTCAGATTAAATGTCATTTCTGGTTCTCTAATGTTGTACAATTAATCGGATATATTACCACATTTCACTACCAAATTTATAATCTATAAGGTACACACACACACACAAAACTAAGGACAAAAAGTATGCATATGTCATTTCACTAAGAAAATCAGAGTTGGTAAGTAACATAAGCAACAATGCCTCTAAACAATGTATCTTATACTTCTGGAAATCCTGTTCGTTTTCCTTTTAAATGGTGGCACGTAGGGTCAAGGTGTCAAGATGAGAACCTTGTGGTGAGTGCTGCGCTGACAGAAAAACATCTTTTTGTGGAGGCATTGTGATGGTGTGTTCTTCCCCTGACTGGAAAAACAAGACTTATCATCACTGGAGGCATCTCAATGTGGAGAGATATTGAGATGAATTTCTGTGACCAGTGCCAATCCCTTATATCTCCCCAGTCTGGACCAAACTCCATCCGCCCCCACAGTGGGGTTTACCAGAGACTCCCTCCTGAATCTGGGAGTGGAGAAGATGGAATAGCCTGCCATCAGTCCTGACCTCAACCTCACTGAACATTTTTGGGATCATCTTGAGTGTGCTGGTCATGCCAGAGTAACCAACAACCACGTCAGCTGACTTACAACAAATGCCGGTTGAAGAATTTGATGGCATCCCACAGCAGTGTGAGACCACCAAACCTGGTGGTGCCAGGCTGTTGTGGTTCGTCCACACGCTACCGAGGCTCCTGTTTGTTAAATAAATAAAACTAAACAGTTAAACTGCCAATACGTCTTTTTTCTTCAGACTTCAATCAAATCCAACGAACACCAAGCGGCTGCACCAAAAGAAAGCCGATTGACATTGGCAGAGATTTGGCAAATCTTTCATTGGTGTTAACAACATCCTCAACTCTGCTACTCATCCACAAATGCATGTTCCTTACAAATGTGGTGCCGTTTAAAAGGGAAAAAATGTCTTTCCAGCAGTAAGTTATTGATAAGAAGCACTGTTACAACAATGAAATAACCTACCAAACACAAATCTTCTTCCTTTTTGTGTTCTGTATGTAAATAATAAAAATATATATGAATAAAAGCATCTTAAAGGTTTAAAAAAAAAAAAAAGAAGAAGAAAAAATATCCAGTGAAGGTGGAAATGGTGAAATGGTGATATTTTATTAACTTTGGCTCTTTTAGTTCCAGCTGAGCATCATTTAAATGCCACAGTCTGCCTCAGTATTGTTGCTGACCATGTCCATCCTGCTCTGATGGCTTCTTCCAGTAGGATAATCATGTTAATCTAAATCATTTAAGAAGCCATTTGTTAATGAAAGCAAATTTTGCTCTGAAAAAAAGGCATGGACGCTCTCTTAATCTGTAAAAGAATCAACCATTTGAAAGTTATCATTCACTTTTTACATTTCAGACACCACACGGAATGGGTAGTAATTCAAATTTCCAGTTTTAATCATCACTTCTGTTTTTATTTAAGCAGATACTTCCCATTAGCACTGTACACATCTGCAACCTACAGGTCTCCCATGACTACCCAGCCATCTCCCCATCTTCATGCAGAGTTTCAGTATCATTCATCACATCAGTTCTCATATATCCAGTCTGTCAGCTTGCAGGAGTCTGGGAGTGTAAAAGCAAGGGGCGAGGAGGAAGGAGAGAGGTTTTTCATTTTATCTTTTTTTTTTTTTTACTTTTCCTTAGAATGAAGAGTCGGAGCCGTCACCAGGCACTGTTAATCATACACTCCCTCACAAAGAGTCTAGGGTGGATCCAGTAGTGCTGGATGGAGTGTGTCAAGCATCTGCAACCTAACCACTTACAGGGTCCTGTGCAACTCCCAATACTTGATGATCTGTGAGGTATCTGAGGCCTCAGTCTCCTGCAGGGTGGGTAAGAGGTAGGGGGCTTTTAAGGCTGGAAGCTGGTGTAAAGAGAGTTTCTGCTGTCTGTGGTAGATGTTTCACTTGCTTTAAAGCATGAATGACAACTTTGGCAAACACTGCTCTCGGCCAAATCATAGGACGGAAGGGTAGCGGAAAAGAGGAGAGTTCAGGTATAAAACAAAGATGAAATATTTAAAAAGAAAAAAAAAATCTTTGCAGGTTGAGAAGGGTGACAGACTGATACAAGGAGAACAGTTCAAGAATAAAAGCAAATATAACAGCAAACATTCTGACACACAACTCAATAAAACAGTCAAAAAGAAAAAAAAATGGCAAACAAGCAAATCAATCAAACCATACAAAGTGACATCAGGCCTTTCCAAAGTGACATCAAGTTTCTCTTTTTAAATCCCATTTAAGTCCATCTCCCATAATTCTCTGTAAACCAGAAAGTACTCAGTGGCTCCTCTTCATGGCTGATCAGCAAGGTTAGGGTCCGCTCTGAAAAATGACAGACTGACTTGTAAGCAGAGACTGCATCTATCATGAACCAATGGTATGGCTGTTTCAAAGTTATCAGACACAAGCAATGATTTCAGCAGCAGCATCATCAGGGGACAGATCAACATAGTACAGCGTTACAGCACATTCAGAAAAATAGAAACGGATGATGCAGGACAGGTACAAATGTCATCTTGTACATGAGGGGGTGGGTGAAGAAAGGGTTTGCTTTATACAATCACATTTCTATGGCAATGTTGAACATTCCACCACTGAAAAGTTTTAAATCTGCTGGACTCAATACAGCTCATTCCTTGAAGCACCACAGTACAGCTAACATGGATGTTTGTGATACACAGAACACAGAATAAGTGTTGGGAGTAGTCAGCAGGCTCTAGGGCATTACATTTCTATGCATCACTTTATGAATGCTAATCTCAATAAAATACACTGCAACATTTTCACATGAATCACCTACTGTAACATCCATGTGCATATTCAGACAAAAAAAAAAAAAAGAGGCAGATGAACGACAGCAGCAGGAGAGGACCCCAACCCTGGTATACAAACTTAAAAGCAGCCACTCTGAAGCGCAGTAGGGGAGAGAGGGATTCTGGAGGGCTGGGGAAAAAAAAAGGCAAGGAGTGTGACACACCTCTCTTCCTTCTTTTCTTCTCAACTTCCCTCTGTTGTGGGGAAGTATGAGAAAGAAAGGTGGAAGCCAAGAAGAAGGAGGAGGAGGGGGAAAAAAAAAGCAGTCCCGGAGTGCTGATTCCTCCTTGTACTCCTCTCTATTCCCCTGCTCTCTGACCAGAGCTGAGAGAGAAAGGAGGAGGTATGCGGGATGAGATGAAAGTTGGTATGTGTGAGGTGTACTTGTTCCCCTCTACCTGGCCTCCTCTCTCCTATCCTCCCTCTTGGTGCGGATGGGCTGAGACCCATCAGCAGGCTGCTGGACCCAGTTGTTATCGTGGAGCCCAACGCGGCAGCCAGGCGTGTCCTTGTCTGTACGCCGGCAGCACATCCAATAGGAACGTCCATAAGGCAGGTCATGGTGGTAAGGTTTGGGATGCCAACGGCACAAAGAAACGTCCCCACGCTCATACTGGCGCTTACACTGCTTGCAAGGGTCATCCCTGTACAGAGGGTCTTGATTCCAGCGTGAATCCACAGCACGCACCCCATATGTTTCAATTAGTGCCTTAAAGTAGTGGCAGGTGCACTTAAGGGCTGCCAGGGAGCGTGTTGGCAGGTAGCTGAAGATGTTGACCATGATATGGTCAGGGAGCAGTAGCATATACTGTCGTGGTTCCAGGAGTCGTTGAATTTGAAAGCGGATCTCCAGGAAGTCATGGGACACATGGCGGTAGAGGCGACACAGTGAAGGATCTGAACAGTCCTCTCCAACACTAGGAGAGTCTGGTCGTGTCGCCCGCTCCCCTGAACCCAATGCCAACCCTGCCCCAGGACTGTTGTTGTTGGCACAGTCCAAAGAGCACATTCCTGACCCACTGCCAGACGATTTTGCTTTTACATCTTCCTCTGGTCCCCGAGGGGGCTGAAGGAAAAAGAGTTGTCCAGGAGGGGGATCGTCTGATGAAGGTTCAGTCGAGTTTCCAACGCCCCCACCAGACCCTCCCCCACTAGGCATAGCAAAACATACCGTCTCCTCCTGCACATTCTCTGTGCTGTCCTTGCCATAAAAAACACATTGGTCCACTGCACCAGTTACCACCACCTCCACATGGAAACCAGTCACTCGCTCTCTCCCCATAGTGGGGACTTTCTTCTCCCCGGAGGAGAGTTCCTGGTTTGGGTCTGGGCTGCTGCAGGCCGGCCTTTCTGGATGATGCAGGTCTCCTTCTGGTTTGGGGGCAGCAGTCGTGGCAGCAAGCAATAGACAACTGGGGTCTCGTGATGAAGGACTGACAAGCTGGTATAGGTCACAGGTAATTTTCTCTTTGGCCCTGGCTGCTGCTTGATTACTCCCACCACCACAGCTCATAAACATACAACGAGACCGGCCAGCTGGTTCTAGCGGAGAACGGGAGTCCAGATTTGACACTCTGAAAGCTATCCTAACCTCCCCATGGCTGTGGCTGGGTGGTGGAGGTGGAGTTACAGTGCCAGACTCATCTCCTCTCCTATGTGCTCCCTCTCTTTGTCTCGATTAGAGTGTAATCCAGAACCAGGGCCCAGATGAAGCCGATTTTCAAGGTTTTGGGACTCAAAGTGTGCAATGGCCTGTGCTACCCTGCATGACTCATGCTGCTCCTCTAGCTCTTGATCGGTCTGAATAGGAGATGATGGCTTCTGGGCTTCTCTGGAGGGATGACCATTTGAACCGTTTGACACAAACACCAAAGGAGAGGGGTCTGACACTGTTCCCCGGAGTAGAGTGTGCTGGTTGGGGGTAAGGCCCTGACTGTGAGTGGTGGTAGGAAACTGGTGGTGTTGCTGCTGGTTTCCATGAACAGCGACAATCCCCTGAAGGGCCATGGCGGTCCTTTGCTCAACCAAGGCAACCATCTCTGCCACAGAAAGGAGGTCTGTTTCATTCACACCTCCTAGCTGTGGCTCATCAGGGCTAGGAGGTGCAAGAGAGGAATCATGACTGACAGTGTGAGAACGTGCTGGAGGGTCATAGGATGAACATCTTCTTCGCCTTTTGGCTTTACTGCAGTCAGTTGCCCAGTCACCTTTAACCTGCAGAAAAATAAATATTTCATTGTTAATCAGGAAATACCGTGATCAAACCAAGGAAGGGAAGAAAAAATAACTTCTTACCTTCATGGCACTTGGCCTGGGTTGGCCTGCTCCACTAAACTGGTGTGCGACAAAGAAGGCAATCTTTTCCTTTGTGTTGCCTGGCTTTATAACATACCAGGTGTCCAACAGTACACGTCCATCTTCCATCTGGGGCCCTGAAGAGGGTGGTGAAGGAAGAGCTGAAGGGGGTTGAGTGGTCTGGCTATGTGACAAGGAGCCGGCCTCATGCTCAGGTTCAGGTGGAGTGTTCTCTGAGCCCACATCCTCCTCTTCTTCAGTTCCATCTTGTGCTCCAACTATCATCCCTACATCTTCACTGTCATCTGCCGTCCTTCTGGGGCCTTGTGAGAGCTCAGCCTTGCAGAGCGAGGGGGACCCTGCCCCACTGGCAACTCCACCACTGCCCCCTGAGCCTGGGCTCCTAGCTTTGTTCTGGGAGTAGGTGCCAAAGGGGCGTGGGCACCACAGGCGGATGTGGGAGAAGGTATCTCGGTCCATCAGGATGCGGACCACCGAGGCATATCTGCATCTATGCTGGTCAGCAAATACCTAGAGCTCTCATTATAGGCTCCCTGCTTCAGTGCCAGCTCAATGGGCACCAACACCAAGATTACCACTAACACTGGGCATTCAACCTGCAAACCATGGGAGTGGGGGCAAGTTGGGGAGAGAGGGAGAGAGAGAGAGAGAGAGGTAGAGACAGGAACAATTACAATGTGATATCCAACAGCTTGATAAATTAAAGCGGTTCATATCTCTAGAGTAACAATGCTTCTCAAGGCTGTGATTTATGGGGATAATCAATCGCAAATAGGGGCCCATGTTGAATAGTTGCCTTGAGTTAACCATCGGACTGGTTGCTGTCTACACCTGCAGCCCACCCGCAAGACTGGAGCCAACAGAACTAGCATACTATACTGAAACTAATCACATATAGTCTGCTTTATTCTTTGGCCAAACCAAATTAGCAGTTACATTTGCTACTGCATACCAAGATCATATCCCCCACTTTGGAGACTCCAAATCAAATTAAAAGGATTACATTTCAGGTTTGGGGTGTGTGGTCAGCAGATGAGAGAGATGAAAGATTGAACACAAAAGCATCAAATGGATTCTCTTCTCTCTCTCCTTCAGCATCTCAGCCTTTCAAAGAGGACTTGCTTAATAGGAGGCAACATAGGGAGGAGCATGCAGGCATATGCCAGATCTATTTTTAGCTTTCAGCAGCAGAGAGTGGGGTAGAAGTTAAACTGTTGTTGCCATCCTACTTGTACTCAGCTATTTCTCCCAGCTGGAATCTATACAACAGGCGAGGGGGGGGGGGGCTTTTTATCCACATCCTTGCTTCTGTAGCTAGGCCAGCCATCGGGAATGCCAGGAACGTGCCAGCATGCTTAAGGACAGACACAAGTGGCAATAGAGCAACTTGTTTGGCTCACTGGTAAATTGTCTTATATAATGCCTTTTAACCAGAGTAGTTCTACAAAGCACTTTACATCTCATTTGCTCTTCAGAAAGACACACAGACGCCGAGGTCAACCTTTGTACATTTCATGGTTTATCTGTATTAAAGGATTAAGGTAGACAGAACCTCTCTGAATTATATAAATTTCTGACTCAGAAGTACAATTGAGATGAAGTTCACCAATCCAAAATGATTGCCTCATCAAAATTATATTTTAACTGGAATGGCAAAAGCCTAAAAAAACAAAACACACACAAAAAAAGAAAATCAGGCTGTATAAAGAAGAAATCTTGAAAATGTCCTCACTCCACACAGCTAACATATGCAGTTCTGATTAACCCACCTGGGCAGAAACATAAGAACTGACTTAGCAACTTCACCCTTCAAGTATCATAATATATACATTGAATGCAAGACATAAAACCTTTTACACTCGTGCCAATATTTTTCTGCCTATTTTGATCTCCATTCTTTACCAATAGTGAACGAGGCATCCAAGTTATTGTCTCTACTTGGGGCAGCACCTTGTTCCCAATCCAAAGTGGACATTCCACACTGTTCCAGCAAAACACTACTCTCTTGCATTAATATTAATGCAGTAAGTAAGATCACAGAAGCCCATCACAACTCAAGCAAGACTTCAGATTTCAGAAATTCATCTGTGACCTTGAAATAGCTTGTAAACTTGCTAAGTGTAACTTCAGCATAAGATGCGCTATGATGTGCACTGTGATGATTTGAACTTGATGCATTGTCAGAACAAAACTGAAGGTGTGCAGCCTACATCAAACTGTAGTCTATAATTGTTCACTGATCATTTTTAAGTCAGAGCAAAACAAAGAACTGCCAGAGTTATGTCAGAACCTTATGTTCAATTGCTGTAAAAGTGTATGACTACACTTTATTTAAAAAAGTAAATTATAAGTGGGATCCCAGTCAGGTCTTAAAAGCAAGAGTAAATGAGTGTTGACTTGTTAAGTCTGAGGTACAATACAGGTGATGTTGGGTGTTGATGAGGACTGGAATCCTAGATAATTCCACTCTGAGCTGGCATTGTGACATACCAAGCCCCAGGCAAATCTGAATGGCTCACCGAATTACACATTTTCTGACTTTGCAGTCCCAAACAAAGATCGGGTTGTTTTTTCAGTTTTTGACTTGGTACTGATTTAAGACAACTAAATATATCTCCCAAATTCAGAAAACCTGCCATCAGTTTATACCTTCAACAGTTATTGCACTCTGTCCTTTTATTAACAAAGCTAACTATATTCAATACAGTTGTTAAAAAGATTTAGCCATGACTCCTCAACACTGTACAAAAAAACAAAACTGAACCATACCACATGGGGAGTGAAAAGGCATACAAGGAAAATACTAAACTAAAACATCAACAAGACTCAAATCAATATGTTAACTTAAACCACATCATGTATGTGGAGCATGTTTAAGAGCAGCTGTTTTTAAACTCTGGCCTCTGCAGTTCCAAAGTGCATCATATCCGTAGCTACGAAGTAGGACAATGATTTAATGATGATTTCATCCTGGCGTGTACTATACATGTCTGTTTTTCTCTTCTTATTGATTAAAACAATGTTAATTAACCTGAATCCTTAGCTCCCTCTGCTGACTTTGACACAACATAAAAAATAAACAGGGAAGAGAATATAATGTCAAGTCAAATACCATAATAACATAAGCTTTAACAACACAATTAATGTACCATATCCCATTTCAGGGAAAATAAACTAGCTGGGAATTAGGCGTCAATGTTCACGGGCCTATTTCCACTTAATTATAAACACGTACTACTTTGATTAAAATAAATTATTAAACGTCTGTGCAACACAAGGATGTTACATTCACCTTGCAGTGCTTTGACAAAAACTCCAAGCCTTGACACAAGAAAGTCAACTGGTTCCCTTTGAGTTTTATTCAAAAACAATATTTGACAGCAACACCATGAACACCTATGTGGGCACAAAGCTATGTTGGTTGTACTCATTTTTACGATTTTGATTAACTTTAAGCTTTTCCTTGGATTCATTTGATATGCGTTGCTAATCAAGGCCTAAGATGTCAAATTATTTCTTATTCTTAATAACCCTAGAATGCTGGAATTATGAGAAAGTATAGACAGTATTTTGTGCACACGTGTAGCGCATTTTATCATGCATTATTGCACAAACTAAGAACAAGTTGGCAGTATGAATAGTGCACGTCCTATTAAGTAACTTCATCGCTATAAATAATTATATTCATACAGACAGCACAAAATCTAGACAAGACAGGACTTCACTGGCGCTTTTATAACAGCAAAGGCATCTGCGTGTGTCACTCATTTTTGACAGGAGCATCATGTAGTCAGCTGTGCTGAAGTTCCATAAAAGGATATAAAACCATCCCACATCGAAGTCTTGTGGAATTGATAGAAGACTCTTAGTCCCTCTAAGCATCACTTTACCTGTACACAGGTGAAAGAGTGACGGCTGAACTGTGACAGAGCTTGGCAAAGACAGGAATTAATCTCATTTAATAGTTTTTCTATTTATTTTCTCTCTGTATCTTGCTCTTTTTCCTCTGGCACTATAAAACATAACATCACTATCTTTTACATTGTGTGATGACCACCTCTATTTTCATTAACTATGTAACAGTTTTTACTTAAGTGGGAATTGTGTTAAGATTCATTGGCCAAAGCTGGTAACCCATTAGCACACAGGCTCCATTTTTCAGTTTCTATTCAAATCATGCATAGTGGTTCGATAGTTGGCAAGAAGATTCCTGGTTAAAATTTCAGCTGGATCCCATCTCTGTAGAGGTCTCCTGTACTCCCTGTGCCTGCGTGGGTTTTCTCTGGGTACTCTCAGTTTCCTCCCACATTCCAAACACATGCATATTAAGCTGACTGGTGATGCCAAATTGTCCGTACGAGCACGTGTGAGGGCATACAGACATTTAACTCATTTGTCTCTGATGA
This sequence comes from Hirundichthys speculiger, assembly GCA_018398805.1. Taxonomy (NCBI): domain Eukaryota; kingdom Metazoa; phylum Chordata; class Actinopteri; order Beloniformes; family Exocoetidae; genus Hirundichthys; species Hirundichthys speculiger. The sequence goes on from JAGFBZ010001224.1 coordinate 4,021,430, forward strand.
ACAGGCAACGTGGTGTTCCACACTTCTTTCCCACTGACTGCTGAGATGGACTCCAGCCCTCCTCCACCACCTCGAACAGTATGAAGTAGATACAGAAACTGGGTGAATAATATTTTCTAATCAATGTCCTTGCCTAGTCTCTTCGATCACCATCAGCTCATTATATTTAAGCTGCAGACTGTCACGTTTGCTTTCATTAACATTTTTAATCTTGGTTTCATAATTCTGGTGTGGACTATTTTTTCTATTCAAAAGACTCAAATAAAAAAAAAAAAAACTGCAAATGTTATTACAGCGATGTTGCTGTAGTGCAATGCATACATTTTTCAGAAACGCTTTTCTAGCTTCAGTGTTATACACTTTAAAGCAGCACAAAAGACTTCTGCAATTTTTAACACTTTGGGTCCCCCTATCACTGGCAATAGGGGGACCCAAAGCAACTTAACCCTAAAAAAGAGGTTAAGTTGCTTTTTCAATGCTGTGAAAGATTTCCTTTCGTTCAGTATTTTCCTCGGTCACTCCCTAATTTTACATCTGTTATTACTTTGAGTATCTTAGTTGCCTCTGTTGTGATGTTGGCCATTGCTTTCCGAGCTAGTTTCATTGTTGTTGATATGTGATATACAACCATAATCAATACTCGTTTGTCTGACCAGGACAGGGTATATGTTTTATCTGTTTTTGCCAATAGCAGGCATGGATGATCACTGCAGACAAACATCGCTTTCATGAAAGTAAGCAAATATTTGTTCAAATGACATTGAAACTGACATTTTGTGGTGAACAAAAGTCCTTTGTTCTGCTTTAAGTGCTGGTGCTGCCAACCTGCCTATTATATGTATCATGTATGTTCTGTATGTACATGCTTCCAAATACAATTAATTTATTTAAATAATATGACAAATCTTTTAATGTCCCCCTCTCCAATAGAATGTAATAACATTTTTTTCTTAACATTTACAAAATGGATTCTTGAAAATAAGGTTACAACAGCTTGACAATTGAGGAAGTTGACTTGGCCTGCATAAAATACCCATAATTCACTTTGTTACTCAAATGTTTTTCAATAAAGAAAGCTCTGAAGATGAGCATCAGCTCTGAATCTGGATGGCCATAACATAAAAATGCAATGCTCTAAAGCCAGCTAAAATAATCCATTTTAAGTAGGGATGTCCTGATCCCGATCGCGATTGGCGATCGGCCTTCGATCTTAAAAATTTAAGGTGGATCGGATCGGCCGATCAACATTATTTAACACGCCGATCTTTTTTTCATTATTTTTTTCCTCAAAAAGTGATCCTGATTAACACAAATTAATAAAGTAATCATATTACACAAACAACAATATTTTTTAAACTATATACATTTAATAATTTGCACTGAAATGAAGTTTCTCAGCAGCGCTGTCTTGTATCCACCTTAAAAGTTTCAAGACCGGCAGCGTCAGGCTAAACTTTAGCAAAAATGTCAGCAGTGTGGCAGCACTATAAAATTATAAAGACCGACGCTTCGACTGCGACTTGCAACGTGTGGAAGGCTGAGATATCACGAGGGGTAAGTAAAAAGAGAGTTTACAACACCACCAATTTAATCAGACACTTAAAAAAAGCACGCAGCACAGATCACCGCAGCCTTCTGTCAGGTGCCGTGGTGCAGACGGCTGCAGCTTCAGAGCTGCTGCCGTCGGCACCTGCTTCGGCAGCAAACGCTCTGTGAAACTTTTAAAAGAAAGAAACTCCCGAAAGACTCGGAGAAATACAGAAAAATAACCGAGCTAATCTCGGAATGTATTACTGAGGACGACCAGCACATTTACAAGGCATTTAACTGGCTCATTAATTACCTCGAGCCTCGTTCCCGTCATTACATGAACGACAAAGGACACAAAGGTGCGCGAACATGTGCAGCGGGTCTTGAAAGAAGTTAAGTTAATATTTTATGTTATTTTTATTCTGATGTGATTTCATTGATTGCAAAGACTTCTGCTAGTGTTTTCATTGCCTTAAACTGCTAGCCAAGTTCACCTGCTGCTATTCAAATGGAAGTGCTATGTTCTTTGGTACTGAGACTGTTGAACAGTCACTGTTAAGAAAGAAGAGTGTTTAAATAAGTTATTGTTTATCTTATGAGATGATAAAAGCTATTAATCTCAGCTTGGATGCAGGCCTATTTATTAATGTACACAGGAAATAAAATACACAGGAAATTAAACTCTGTTTGCCCACTCAAAAAAAGTGAAATCGGATCGGAAAAAAATCGGAAATCGGCCGATCATCAAAATTAAAAGATCGGAATCGGATCAGGACCCAAAAAACGTGATCGGGACATCCCTAATTTTAAGATGGAAGCCATATGGAATCTAGTCCCCTTGACTAACACTGGATTTTGTCAAATATAGACCATGTGGAGACAAACAGCCATAGATACTTTCTCCAGCATTATTTTGAAGCTACTGGTTGAGGTAAGTTTTTATCTATCCATCTTCAACCAGTGAGGAAAAAAACAACTCTAGATTTAAAATCTTGTTTTCCAAGAGTGCCCTGGCCAAGACAGGCAGCAACTAAAAGCAACAGTTGTTCCAAAACAGACAACAGCAATATACATAATATGCATAAAATGTTCAATGAAACAAAGCAAAACAGTAACTCTTAAGAGACTGCCAACATTAAGGCCTAAATTATTTTTCAAATTTCTAAAACAATTTTGGACCTTTGAAATTTTCAAGAATCATAAGCATGGCAAGCAATGATCAGACAGCATCTGCAGCCAGATGTAAATGCATCTAAAATGTTTAAAATATGCTTCAATTCATGTAATGAGACAAGATCCTTAAGATTCAGGTGGCTTTGGAGCTGATTTGAAGTGTGTGGAGCAGGATATTTAGCCATTTTAAAACCAGAATGCAGCATTTTCCATGTTATGTGGGACTCTTATTTGAATTGATTTTATTACAACACAAATGGGTTCAATAGCACCTCTACAGTTAGACAATCCCTGAAGCCATGCAAAAATTACCACCGTACCAAAAGAAAATTGATAGGTATACATCATAAGAACAGTTTCCCAGCTCGCTAAGAAACAATACCAATTCAGTTCAAATAGGTTGTTGTGGTGGAGGATTCAGGCTTGTAGTTAGAAATTTCCACACTGCTTCACTAGATGAATGTATAACTTTCCCTGTGACCCTGTTTATCTTGTAAATGTGATACATTTAATGTTCGGAGCATTTCAAGCAAAAGGTACCATACAAAATTGTTTGAATTGGTCAAAGTTATGCACAACTACCAGGAGCCAGTTAAAACAAGACCATAGTCATAAAATGTTTCTATTTATCATCACTTAATAATCAGCATTGCTCATCCCTATTAAACATGAATTATTTGATCACTGCTTTACATTTGTGCCATTTCAGTGTTCAATTCACATACTTTAAAAAGGGGTAACTTCTTGTGCTTCTTTGTCTAAAACACTGCATAGGTGGCGCTTTTTTGCGTATCTGGACTAATGGAATGAAAGACAGGTGCAAAAAGCAAACACAATATATGTAATATGGTGATCCAATATAAATTCTTCCTCTATAACCACACAACCAAAGCTCAACTAAGAACAGACAGACTGCAGTATTGTGAGGGGGAATAAAAACCTTTTTACTGCCCTTTTTGTCCATGACCCCTTTTGACTGCATCTCTACTTTCATTCTTTACTTCCCTTTTCATCCACTCCTCTTCTACCACCTTCTGCTCACAGAATCACACAGCCCATCACTCATACCATATTAGATGATGCTAGAAGAGGAGGCAGAAGAAAGACTCTCCACCCACTCCTGCACGCTAGTATGAAGTCACGCAAACACACACCTTAACCATCTCTAGAATGGAATTAGCTTTCGCCTATCTGTGAATTTAGAGGTTGGGACATATATCCTTACAAGCAGATTAATTTTAGATACCATTTCTATAGAAATTAATACAAAAATAAATTATCCAGTTATAATCAAGCACAGAGCTAAACACTCAGAAACCAGACTGCTTCTGCTGCCTTCATCGGGTTAAAACTCCATCTCACCACTTCCAGTTCTCTATATCTACTTATTGGATTTTGTTTTTCAATAAAGCTGAATAGACAATTTCAGCGCTATTGCAAAGCCTGCTCTGTGGTCAGGACACTGAAAAGCATGCAACAGTACACAAATGCCACAAGTTATCAAAGGCAAATGGCAATTTCTGAACAGCTTCATCGAGATTATAGATTAATCTACCCTCAACACTGAAATGTCATCTGACAACATAACACTACTAAAAGGTAGTGACACTTTTACTGTGTAATCAGCTTCACGGCCCTTCAAACTGAGGGCTTAGAAAAGGTACAGCGATAAAATCTTGGCTTCTTAAAAATCACTGCTACTCAGCATGGAGACTTATCTGTGCTGCAGTGAATCCTTGTTTTTGGAAAAGCTCTTTTTTTCCTGTCCAAAGTACAGTTAAGTCTGACTATTTTAGTCTGGGAAAAGCACTGCCCAAGTGTCTTTAGAATGTGAAAAAAAGGGTTATTATAATTTAACATAGTATGTCTTACATCTTATCCCGCACCTAGGAAGAGCTGGAGAGCCCTTTCTCAGTCTTCAAGATGTCCCATTCCTCCCAACAGTTGATCTAATGTTCTTTTTTCCCGTTACAAGGTATTGTTCGGTTTGATAAGGATACTAAGCTTTTCTTTTTGATGTGTTCAGTTTGATAAGGATACTAAGCTTTTCTTTTCCACTGCAGCAAGCTTATCCTTGAAGTTGGAAGGATAATTTAATGATCTTCACAAAGCTTTAAGTTCTGACAAAAACAAACAATAGTGCGATGGTGGTGATAAAAAAAAAAATGTTATGAGCAGCAATGTAATACTTAGGAGCACTACTTGCACTGAATTCAACAAAAACATGTCACCTAATTTGTCTTTCATGTAAACTACATTTTTGAGCGAGTTTAGTAATAAACACATATTTCAAGTACACTGCTTATAAACTAGTGCATAAAGAGCAATATTCCTGTTACTTTAAAGTAAGACAGCATGTTGGTATTTTAGTACATTGACTAGGGATGTCCCGATCCTGATCCCTGATCGGGATCGGCCTCCGATCTTAAAAATTTAAGGTGGATCGGATCGGCCGATCAACCTTATTATAACACGCCGATCTTTTTTTCATTATTTTTTTCCTCAAAAAGTGATCCTGATTAACACAAATTAATAAAGTAATCATATTACACAAACAAAAATATTTTTTAAACTATATACATTTAATAATTTGCACTGAAATTAGGTTTCCCAGCAGCGCTGTCTTGTATCCACCTTAAAAGTTTTAAGACCGGCGGCGTCAGGCTAAACTTTAGCAAAAATGTCAGCAGTGTGGCAGCGCTATAAAATTACAAAGACCGACGCTTCGACTGCGACTTGAAACGTGTGGAAGGCTGATATATCATGATGGGTAAGTAAGAAGAGAGTTTACAACACCAATTTAATCAGACACTTAAAAAAAACACGCAGCACCGATCACCGCAGCCTTCTGTCAGGTGCCGTGGTGCCGTGGCACCTGCTTCGGCAGCAAACGCTCTGTGAAACTTTTAAAAGAAAGAAACTCCCGAAAGACTCGGAGAAATACAGAAAAATCACCGAGCTAATCTCGGAATGTATTACTGAGGACGACCAGCCCATTCAGTTTGTGGAATACAAGGCATTTAACCGGCTCATTAATTACCTCGAGCCTCGTTCCCGTCATTACATGAACGACAAAGGACACAAAGGTGCGCGAACATGTGCAGCGGGTCTTGAAAGAGGTGAAGTTAATATTTTATGTTATTTTTATTCTGATGTGATTTCATTGATTGCAAAGACTTCTGCTAGTGTTTTCATTGCCTTAAACTGCTAGTCCAAGTTCACCTGCTGCTATTTAAATGGAAGTGCTATGTTCTTTAGTACTGAGACTGTTGAATAGTCACTGTTCTGTAACTGAATGTGTTTTATAATAATTCTCCCAAACAAAAAAGAAAGAAAGAAGAGTGTTTAAATAAGTTATTGTTTATTTTATGAGATGATAAAAGCTATTAATCTCAGCTTGGATGCAGGCCTATTTATCAATGTACACAGGAAATAAAATGCATAAGAAATTAAACTCTGTTTGCGCACTCAAAAAAAGTGAAATCGGATCGGAAAAAATCGGAAATCGGCCGATCATCAAAATTAAAAGATCGGAATCGGATCAGGGACCCAAAAAACGTGATCGGGACATCCCTAACATTGACCATTCATTATCAAAACAATCAGTAATGCACTTAATTACTTGATGATTTAAGTTAACTAGTTCAAACAAAAAAGAAACTCAGGCTCACTTAAACTCAAATTGAAGCTAAATGCTACCCACAAAGTAACTGAATGGAAGATGTTCTCTCACACAGGACAGTAGGATGATATTATTGATTTGATGATCATATGATAGTGTTGCAGCGCATATCTTTCAATAGTTCTTGATCAAATAGGTGGTCTGCAGTATTTTTGTCACTGTTTGGCATTTGGCACAACTGGAGCAGGATTAGTATCAGTTAGGTTACACTATTGTTAACTGAAAAATGCAACAGTGTTGAGTCATTTTACGTCTGTTTTTTATGTTTAATTTACTACTTCAAACAGTTCCTGCAACTAAATCCTTGAGTTTAGTTTTAAGCCTTCTGCAAGAAGCTAATCCTTCAAATCCTGTCCACAGTGGCGCCCAGTGACACCACAGCAACACTACACATACCCAATACTGCATTGTTTGGGGGGGGGTTATAGTTTTCACAGTCTACTTCCACACGCACATTGTGCAGCACTTTATGTATGCAGACAAGTCAACATACATAGCTCTAGTTAATGTACCATATTCTCCATTTATAGTGCTATTCAGGCTCTTAAAAAAGCCATAGAACAGTAGATCAAATCACACATCAGCCTGCACTTTAATCAAAGTTAAATCAAACAGCTATGATAATTACACCAGACCAAAAGCGGTTTCGCCATCTGCAATACAAAAATACCGAATGTCAATAACCCAGATTACATTGTTCCAACTCTGTCTTGAAGAGTGATCTAGTGTTTCTGTGGTTACAAAACGTGTAAATCCACAAATGGTTTTTTCTGACCATTATCAGAATCAGAGGCCTGTGGATTATTGACATAGTAAAACTGGTGATAAACTACTCACCACAAATGTACAAACCGCACATAATATTTAAATTTAACACGTTCACAAAAGACTATTCAACTGGTGTACAATGACAGTGTGACAATTTTGTTTGTTACTTAAAAGAAGACACAAAAACCTCACCAGTTCCCTATAATTATGTACATGCGAGTAAACATAAATAAATCACCCTAAAGCACACAATTCTTACTACAGGTCTCTTTGAATCCACAAATGTTTTTTTTTTTCCTTCCTACGCTCAAGCTCCTTTCCCAAATGCAGCTCTTCTGAAGACAGAGCAACAGATGAGCAACCAGCAGAGCAGCTTTGCTGCAAACAGAACACCTGAATAGCATATTACTTCAGAAATCTGCCCAGGAACATTACATGAAAGCAGTCTTTCTGCCAGGACACCTGGGGATAGTGTCTGGCTGGCCTGCAAATTTGTTTTTGTCACTAGTATGAGCACTGACACGTTTGTGCATCCCAAGTTAAGACTGATTCAAGCTTTGACACAGGAATCAGGGGACATTGTGTCAATGTGGTCAATCCTATTGAATACCTGAGAGAAGCATTAATCATGCACTGTCTTAGGATAACATCAAAGAGCACACTATCTAAGTGGGTTACGTCAACCACAATAACACTTCTTTGTCAATGACAGACTAGCTTTTTTGTGCCATAATTACAAAAACTGAATTCTTCAAGTCTCAACTTTATCTGTTTATATACATTGCTGTACAAAAAGCAAAGTGTGCTACACAAGGCTCTAATTCAGTGTACCATTTATCTCCATATGTATAGCCTGACATGATAATTAGATCACTGACATATCTGCTAGTTGACAAACTTGTTTATGTATTGACTACCGTAGAATGTATCAGGATATTGCCCAACATATTTGCTTACTTAAGAGTGTCACCACAACTTTAGCAACATGTCTGAACAACAGGATTTTTAATGACAATAATCGATGTTGTTTTTTTTCCCTTTTTTGATAGTAATAATTGTTTGTTCAAATCTATACTTCTATATTTTTTCATGAGAGCAAAAGTATGGACGATAACACTGCGGCTAGTTTACATTAAAGTATAGTTCTAACTGTGCCTCAAACTTCCTGGTCGAAAACGAAGGCCTGCAGGTCATTTAACCTTTTTTTTTTTTCTGGCTGTATATAGATAACCTGATGACCCTGTAAAACAAGCTGAAATAATGCCAACCTTTCATATGGCAAAACTGATAGTGAGGTGTGACAAAACCAATATATAACAAGAACAAATCCAACAGTTGCTCTGAAGTGTCTCGAACACTTTCAGTGTTTTTGAACCACTAGCTCGGAGACTAGCTGCTCCAACAGTTAGCTTAGGTATCGTCGTAACAACACACATTTTCAACACCTTCTGGACCAAACTGAACCCGGTGGCCCACCAGTATTATTTTACACCAGCTATGTTTCCTGAAACTTTAACCCATCATGCAGCGTGTTGATTAAAGAGATCCTTCCTGCAGTAACAAGCTTGCTAACTTGGCAGCACAACTTACCTGCAATAACGTGATACAAAAACAATTAAAAACAACAACAACAAAAAAACCCTCAATGTTATAGTTTCGTAGCTAAATTACCTTAACGTCGTTAATCTCCACACACAACCCTTCTGATTTGTCGATGGTCGATGACAAGAGTGTTTCTTAGATGTATTTTCTTCCAACCAAACCAGTCTATCTGGTCAACTGCAGGTGACACGAGTGGACTATCGGGAGTCCACGTAGCTAAGCTAACTAGCTAGCTAGCTTGGCTATCGTCGACATGAGCCTACAACTGGTGGCCGCGGTCGCAGCTTTCCTGTCTGTCAGCTCTCTAAACACGGTCCAGTTGACTGCGGGCCTTGTTAGGACTCTCAGCAGTCCCTCTCCCGCTATCTATTTAGAAGTGACACAAGCTTTCACGGTATGTTCTCGGGGATACCAAAATAATCAGTGTCAAAACGGCGAGTGGAGGAAGGCCATCTTGTTGACAAGCAGCTGCACAGGGCCCGCAGCCAATAGCAGCGCAGAGTCGGTGGTGTGCCCATATATGGCGTCCGCTCAGCTCCCTCCCTCTGCTGCCCCCTGCTACCCCGCACTCACTACACTGACCACAATGAAATATTGAAAAATCAGAAAGGTCATTGTATCAAAGACAGGTAGAAAAATCCAAATCCACTCATGCCAGCGTTCATAGATGGACATTTTCTTGACTTTCATGACCATTCTTCATGGATTTAATATACTTTAAGTTCATGACTTGATTTCATCAATAATGTTTTCAAAATTTTAGCTAGCCAAAATGGAAGATTTTGTCATATTTCAAATAAATATTCTGCTTTTTCTTTAATAATGAAAGTCATCTTACTGTAAAATTACACAATTTTCCTTATGCTGACAATGTTGAGACAAGTTTTCTCATTCAATTTCAGTGTTAAATTTAATTTAAACCCACTATTACTGTAATGGCCCAGTTTGCCAACAGGGATCATTAAAGTTTCATCTTATCTCCCAAAAGCTCTAGGTGCTTTTGAGAAAATCAAACTGCATTGGCTGTTTCAGCACCTTTACATGGCTGCTTTAGTATAAATTCTACCCCTCTTCTGCTCTTGGATTGGTAGTGTATGAGAAATACACTTGTGACACAGCAGTAAGTGTATTTTAGATATTTGCACTTTAAAACGGCCCAGAAGCAAGAACAAGCTTCGAGCAACACTATGTCAGTCCAGCAGGGGGCCACATGTTACTGCACACTGTGCATGTACCGTGACTAGTATTTTTCTCAAAGCTATAATCAGATGCACACACACATACACACGTGCGTGCACGCACAGACACACACACAGTATACAACTGGGTATACTCTAACGCAATACACATGTATTGCATCACACTCTAATTAAATCAGAGGCTTAGGGGTAAAGAAAAATCAGCTATATCATGACACACAACTGCAAGGCAAAGGGAGAATCCTACTTTACATTTGAAAACTAAAATTCTGAATTTCAAAGGAAAGATATGAAAATTTAAATATTCTATTTACACTGTATAATTTTGTTATCAAAATGGTACCAATTTTTCCTGTGTTTATTATTATATATTATAACCTGGAATGCAACCACAAGCAGTTCTTGAGAAACAAAGAAAGAAAGAAGCAAGAACTGTAAAAATAACCAATAGCAAAAGATTAAGACTTTTATTTTGAACTTCCAATGCTATTGCCACTACAAGCTCATGTGTTTGACAACCTCCTCATCGTCAATCAACTCCATAAAGTGCAAGGTAAAATGACAAATAACCAATCAGCCCATCCACGATGGATTTCAAACTTTGATTTTATTTCAGCTGGATCAATTTGATTCTTATCAAAAATAAGAATTATTCAGAATGATTTAACTCCATAAATCCTGCCTAACAGAAACAACCAAGCCTTTATATTCTGCAAAGAAATCTTTAGCCACCTACAGAAAAAATGTTTAATAGGGGTTTAAGTGACACAAAAGCCTGTTTACAATGCACCATGGTCAGCACTGATGACTCCCTCAATGCCTCACAGACCTGTCGATGAATCACTCCCCCTGGAGAACCAAGTGGGAAACAGTCCTGTATTTCAAACTCTCCATTACTCTGCCTGCTGGGTCATGTCTCTGTGGCTTTCACAGTTAAACAGAAAAAACACATATCTGAACTAGAAATCCAAGAAATCAAAAAATATTGATCACTGGTTCAACACTCACATTTCTGTAATATTCAAAGAAAATTAGATCCATTGGAAAGCTTATATTTGCTGAAATATGTGTACGTAGAATGAATTACAGCAGCGAGGCCTTGAGGTGATAAAGGCTTGGATAACACTATCTATGCTTTTAACAAACAGGAAAGACCAGATTTTTAAAATTTTATGTAACATCACATGAGTGTGGATGAGTGTTTTGACATTGTGACTGAAGAAAATGTGAGGACATTTAATAGGACTGTAGTGCCTGCATGACAATTTAACTGACTTAAGTTGAAGACAATTTTTGATTACCAGATTCAGATGTCTTTTAAGCAGCGTGGAAGAGTAATTGGTCAACGGTGGAGGAGTTAACAGAAAAATAAAGCTGAGCATTATAAGCATAAAGATGAGAAGCTATATTTGTGGATTATATGTCTAAGTGGTACCATGTATGTGGAGAAAAGTAAAGAACCAAGGACTAATCCCTGAGGTACTCCATTCAGTAATGAAGATGTGCTGTTGCCAATTGCTGTGTAAAGAAAATTTATTGTAGAGATAAGAATAAAACCGGTGTAATGCAGCTTCAGATAAGCCAATGCTTCCCATAAAATTATTGATATGTTTTTAAAGATATATATTATCAAAGGAGACTGTAAAATCTAGGATGATTCAAACTGAGGAAAGACTAAGGTCAGATGAAAAAGGAGGATCCTTACTCAAATTTTTTTGAGGGATAGTTGAAATTTTCAATGGTTCTAAACTGCCCATAGGAGTGAGTGTGAGTGGTTGTTCGTCTATATGTGGCCCTGTGATGGACTGGCGACCTGTCCAGGGTGGACCCCTGTCGTTCGCCCGAAGTGAGCTGGGATAGGCTCCAGCAGATCCCCGTGACCCTGCAGAGGATTAAGCGGGTATAGATAATTGATGGATGGATGGATGGATGGATGAAATTTTCCAGATTTAAAATAATTGGAGAAAACACCAGATGCTAGGGAATATCTGGTCATGGTTTTAAAAAAAGGAAAAAGGAATTATAGGACTTCCTTCAGGAAGCGGCTGGGGGGAAAAAAAAGACCCGACTTCATATGTGAAATGTCTTTGGCTATGATCGGTTGAGGGGGGTTGTCTAAAGACTCATGCAAAGAAATAAACCGTTTGGGTGTTGTTTGATTTAATCTAATTCTATTTGGGGAAAAAAAGCAAAAAAAAAAAAAAAAAAAAATGAATGAGCCATCTAATGTATTTACAATATAAGGTGTCTACTTAAAAGAAGATGTAAAGATGAGAGAATGTAAATTTTTGACATAAGTTGAATTGAAAAAGTCTTGGCTTTAAGTTAGTTTGGAACAATGGGAAAGATTGTACCAAATATGATCAAATGCATTTATGATCAGAGACCTAGTATATAAATCAAAATTATAACCTTTTATGTGAGTGGGGTTAGTATGGAAGCAAGATGGAAATCATAGATTTCTAATTGCCAGGGCAGCAAAAATGCACATTAAAATCCAAAGAATCACAATATTTTCCAGTCTAGGAATAATATGTGAAAAGAGTTCCAACAATTCAAAAATAATTTGAGAAATATAGATATAAAATATAAAAAGAAGATTCTACCGAGGTCTAATAAATAATAAATACAGCTAAAAAGTTATTGTATTGAGTATTAATTATTACACATAACTGAATTATGGCAAAGAGAGTTATTTCACAGTTGGTATGACTCAGAAGTGTGCCACTCAAAGAGATAAGCTTGATGGGCACAGGAAGGAATGATTTGCTGTGGCGCTCTGCAGTGCATCGAGGTGAAATTAATCTGTTGCTGAAAGAGCTCCTGTGGCTGATCAGCACTTCACAGAGTAGGTGGGAGACATTATCCAAGATGGCAAGCAGCTTAGACAGCATCCTCTTCTCTGACACTATCCATTATCCTTGATTTGGATTTAATATTATAATTTTAATTAATTATATTTGCTTGGGGGTCATGCTCTGGGTCTCTGTAAAGCGCCTTGAGACAATTGGCATTATAACAGACGCTATACAAATAAAATTGAATTGAATTGAATTGACACCATCAGTGTCCAGCTGCACCCCAACAACGTCTCTGACCTTGCAGATGTCTTTGTACTCTTGTACTCTGCTACCCTCAGCCTACTGCCTCAGCACCAACAGCAGAAAAGACAGCACTGGCTGCCCCAGACTCATATCCTGACCATTATCTGACAGATTTTAAAAGACCTTAGCGCCCTCTGAAAATAGACACACCTCTGGCCCTTCCTGTAAAGGCCATCACTGTTCATTGTCCAGTCCTGTTTGTTATCTATACAGACCAAACTCCACAATGCCTAAATTGACCCCCTTGATGGAAACAGGGGTCACTGGCTCTTTGGCCAGGGGCGGACTGGTAATCTCTGGATTCTGGAAAAGTCCAGAACGACCGTCCGGTCTACGGCCATTGGCTCTGTTCAATAACCAAAATTTTCAGTCTATCAACTAACACCAGGGGGCGCTAAGACGATCATGTACAGATATAGGCCTAAAAACCAACAAAGCAGACTAACGTTAGTGTCTGTCAACAGAAAGGTGGTTAAAAAAAAGTATCGGTACTGGGAATTTGGGTATCAATCCGATACCAAGTAAACACAGGGCCAGTATTGCCGATACCAATACCAATACCGATACTTTTTCATATTAAGCTTGATCTATCATGAAACTGCTGATCTTTGGTGTTTTTGTGATTTTTGTCTTTGGATTTTTTTGTTAAAACCTAGGATAGAATTTTAGCAAACTTTATAGGTGACTTCAAAATACTTTATCACTATTAACATTTTTGTGTAAATATTCCATGGAGTTGAATTATTCTGTTCATAATGTTTATTTTTTCTAGTCCGCCTCTTATGATATTATATCTTTCAACATTTGTGTAATTTTGTTTGCACTGTGTGCCCTTTCCTGTTGCTTTAACTCAATAGATTTCTCCATTGTGGGATAAATAAAGGATTATCTAATGTTATTTTAGCTTAGATAACACCTTTCAATGGGATACATGACATGTACTGGGTTATTTCAAGGTCTTAATTATATTTTTTGAGTTGGCTCCAGTAACATATGACTTAAGTAACATGTACTTTGAAAGTTAATATGAATTAATGCTGAAGATGACCACTCTTATCTACCTGGATACTCTCTGTTGGACTGAAAGGCGTCTGCCAATGACTTGTGTCTCAGGCTTGGCAGTCTGTCAAGGAATGTGGGATGTCTCTCCTCCTCTATCCATTTCTGCAGCTCTTTGTTTTCTTGCGCATGGTTTTTCGTGCGCTTAAATACATTTGTTGTGTTTCGACTGTATTTTACAGTCTTTTTACAAACTACACAACTTGCCGTTGTTTCGTTTTCGGGATTAAAATACAGCGGGGCTAGGGGGAGGGGCCAGGCTGAGTCTACCTGTATGTTTGGTTGCGGCAGCTGAGCCAAGTGATGGTGCAACGTCAAAAGACGAGACGAGAAGAGGGAGGAGGACACAGCGACAGCGTGTCAGAAACAGGCTTCAGTGAATTTGCACTTCACATCAGTCAGTGCTTATGGGAGAGAAAAATAAAGCTTGAGGATCGATCTTTTTAAACGAGTATCATTCGATACCAATACCAAAGTTGGTATCGATATTATCGATATTTGTATCGCTCCGCCCACCTCTAGTAAGCAGAAAACGCAAGGAGAAAGGTGGATTGAAAAGATTAAAACTTAAGAAAGCCAAGTAAGGAGGAGAAGTGTTTTCCAATTTGGCACTTTTTATCCTTTTCTTCTCTTTTGTGGTGCGTGGTGGTGCAATGTCTGTGGAATAGGCTAAAACACTTTTATACATATCTAAGCAAGAATCAGCTATGAAATTTGTCAGAATTTTTTTACCTGGTCGACGTTTGGATTGGGAGTGGCCATCTGCACCTTTGGGTGGGTTGTCGGCCTTCTTCAATTGAACATGTCTTGTTTTATAGATAGTTTTATTTCATGCAAATTTTACTGCTTGTAAATTGTACTTTGTTTCCTTGTATGTCTTGTCTGCAAACTTTGTGTTTTGCTGCTGCTGCCTGTCTTGGCCAGGTCTCCCTTGAAAAAGAGATTCTTAATCTCAATGGGACTAACCTAGTTAAATAAAGGTTAAATTAAAAAAAAAAGTGCTATGTTATACTCTTCTTTAACCACTAGGTGGCAGTTTAATGTCCCCGTAAGTGGGCGCCAGGTCCTTGTAAACCAAAATTTAATATTGTGGCCTAGACAACCAAAAATGTGATGTCCACACATGTGAACACCAGGTCCTAGGAGGTTAAATAAGTTTTCTCCCAACTTCTCCGCTACCACTGGCCATGCCTGCTTGTTTTTTTTTTTTTTTTTTTTTTTTTTTCCATTTCCTGCGTCTATGACCTGCAGCCAACCGGCCAAAGTGTGATAGGCTGGTCTTTGTGAGTGAGCGGAGACGAGTGCACATTGACATGCAGTGGCGGGGGTGTTGCCTAAAAGTCACGCACGCTCACGTGCAAGTCCAATGCAAAGTTATTGGAACATAAATATATATATATATATATATGTGTGTGTGGGTGTGTGTGTGTGTGTGTGTGTGTGTGTGTGTGTGTGAGTGTATGTGTATATATGTCTGTTCTGGAACAGCATCACATAGTCCAGAGTAATGGCTTGTTAATAACAATTCAATACTATGAAATTTGTCAATTTTTGACTTAGAATTGTAAGTGTCTTATTTTTTCTGAAGATCAATAAGCACTTATTGGAGTAAGCCCAAATTAGGCCCAAATTTAATTTGACATAATAAATTGTGATGTAAGACAGGACAAGTTTAGCTCATACTTGGAATTAAAACCCACTTCTCCATGTTTTTATGATATGTACTGCAGCTCTTGAACTTGAACACCTTTCCTGTCATTGTTATCCAAACTCTAATCACACATTACACCTGACACTTTCCCCCATCATTACATGCTTTTTTTTTTTTTTTTTAAATTTCCCTTGGTAAAACACAAATAATGAAGTAAAGAAATCACATTAAAGAGGATGTATTCTGGAGGGGGAAATTACTATTTCTGTGCTTGAGGACATTTGATTGAGTGTTTGAAGTAACTTTCATTTGAAAACCTCTGATATAACGCAAACATTCCCATTTGGACCAGACTTCAGTTAGTGACTGAGATTTAAAGAACACGGGTGACGTCACAGACACTGATGTGTGTATATTTAGGGTAAAATGGCCTGCCCTTGAACAGTACCTTTTTAACTTTCTTAACCTTGTCTGGGGTACGCAAAGCAATGTAGTCTCTCCAATGTCTTTGGCATTCACCCAGACTGATAAGACTGATAATGATCATACTGGATCATGAAAACAACTGGGAAAAAAATCAAAAAGCATTTCTATCGCAGTTTATTCTGAATCTGTAAATAGAAATATATCTCCTGTTTGATAACCGTTCCACACAAACACGTGCATACAGCAACCATCCTGCAACGATAAAACACCCCTGAATGCTCAATGGATGTTTGTCCCACTTTAGATCCGCCTTTCTCTAACTGTGATTGGACGAATGATCTCGACGCTGCGTGCGTCCCGTGCTGCCGTGCGCTACCATTGGTTTAAAAAACCAATCCCCTTGTCGAGTCGTCTAAGCCTTGCCCATTTAGGATTTGATTGGATGCTACTCCAGTCAGTCAAAGTTTAACTTCCGGGTGTGGTGTCGTTGCAAAACAGATCGCACGGTGCTGTAAAAGGGCAAATATCGAGAAAGGGCTGGATAACACTTCTCCGTGAAAAGTAAGTCGCCTTATTTGTCATAGACAGCATTTTATAAAGCACGTTTTTACCCATATGTTGGACCTCTGGGTTTAAGTATGAAGCTGTAGCTTGTTTGGGGGGTTTTTAGCGTCATTCTGCAGCTGCTGAGCTTCAGGATCTTAACACTGAGCTAATCAATGTATCTGTGAGGATAAAATGATGATCCGACTGTTGATTTCCTGTAAATCAGTGTTATTAAGCGCTCAACCTTAAAGACGTGGTAACGACGCATGTCTTGAAACATGGGTCAACATCCAAGGTTAGGTCTTTCCAGTGAACTCAGGCTTTCTGTATCATAAACATGTGATTTCATTTTTTAAAGTACAAACAACCGTCACATCTGTAGTTTTTTCCCCTCTTAATATGAATTCATTCTGTTTTAAAATGTGTGTTTTGGAGTAATGTGCACTGCTGACGTTGTTCAATGATCACTGACACGTGCATTGTTTCTGTTTCTGTGTTTGCAGTGATGCTGTCAGAAGTCCTGCAGGTGCTCCGTGGGGCTGGTAAAGTGGGGTCTGCACTAGTCACCACTCAGGGAGAACAGCTCCGATTGATGGCCTGCAACTCCTCTCTGGGTGCTGGAGCCAAAGCTGCTCAGGATGTTGTAGATGGACTGGTGGCCACTTTTTTTGGCAGCACCAATCAGGTGAATTTAATTGATAAATAGAGTGGAAATAATATATAAGTGGAATAAAATCTAGGTCACCCGTAGCTGACTGACTGATCCAGCTATGCTGTGTGTTGGTTGCATGTTGGTGTTGCAGCAGTCTATTTAAAGGAGGATGTGTTTCCGGATGCTGAAGGCTGGGAAAACATGGATCCTGATGAAGCAGCCAAGTGGGCTGTAGGGTCCGAGTTCCCTCCTGAAGCTGTGGAGCAAAGCCAGACAGAAGATGGACCTGCAGCAGGAATGCACACAGGTACTGTTGCTCATGCTTGTTAATGTTTGTAGTTAGCATTGCGCAGTAACAAGAAAAATGTTTCATTCATTTATTTTTTATTTTTTAAATAATGTACTTTTTGTGAGATAATACAGCAAATGTTTTCATTTGGTGATAGGTTTGGACTACAGCCAGAGGTGGTTTGGCATTATCTTGAAGGAAATAGGAAAGGCTTTTCTTAGCGGGAAGGAGGAATCATTACCACTTATTACTGGGTTTCTGTCTTTTCTCTCTCTCTATTTTTCTGAAATAATTAAAAAATCTGTCCACATCATCAATTTCTGGGTGTTGAACTCATCCACATCTGTACTTCAGAAAGATTCATGGTGTGGTGGAATAGTGGAAGATTTGAGTTGGGGAAAAAAACAACTCAACAACCTTCCCTAGTCGTTTCCTAAGCGTTTAAAGTTCGACCTTTTAGGAAAATGTCATGAGGTTAAAGAGAGATGGTTGGAAAAATCTGTAAGGACATAGCTGGAAGTTATGCACTGCAACAAGAATCTGACCACACGTCCACCCAGCTATCATGTGAAACTACAGAGGTTTGAAAGGTATTAAATACTTTACCGACTACATTCTTATCATGTTCTCCTGGATATGCAATATCATATTAATATGATCAAATATGACTTCATCATCATGGCTGGTAATGAAAAATAAGGAAATTAAAAGAAAAAAGCCAGCAAAGTCTAATATGTTGTTCCAGGCTGCTCAGCATTATTCCTCATTCCATGTTTACATACATGGATCACAGGTGTCATCTTCCCTCCAATAAAGATAGAGGCCTTTATTTACTTTATGTAGTAAGGGTACCTGGTCTTTGGTTGTTAGTAGACTTGTTATATTTTTCTACAATGCTGTATTTTAGTGTTTATGTATGAGTATAATCTCTGACAGGAGCTCAGTCTATTTCTATCCATATATTTGCCTTAAGTGTGTTATTTTATTTTTAACTTTTGCAAAGGATTTCAGAGAAGAGGCACAATGTTGTACCAGAGGATTTGATAAATGTCAAGTCGTGAACAGAGGCCGTTACTACACACTTCTGCTGTTCTGTATCATATTAAAATTTATTTTGAATTTAAGTGAATATAAACTATCTTGTGAGGTTTCTAGCCTGCCAGTCCCTATCCAGCATGCATAGGACTGGGCTTTATTTAAATCATTGCCCACCGCCATTATGAGAGGTCTGACTTTTAATTGAAAACTGTTTGAAGTAAGACGGTAGTGCGACAATATGAAAATAATGGTTGCTTTGATCACTGCAGCTACATAGAGTTGTGAATCAGAAATCTTTCCTCCTGTCGTGTAGGTGGCTGTCCTAATCCAGGGACTGCAGGAGGACCAGGCTGGCAGGGACAGAGTTCTCGCTTCCTGCACACCTCCAACCTTCAACGGTACTATTATCAGACGAGGTCCGTCCACAACACGGTGGTGGCTAAACTCACGCCAGAAGACATTAAGAAAGCCAGGGAGGCAAAGCAGGCCCTGGTGAAACCAGTCAGACAGAAGGTTGGTTTAAAGACTTCAGTTACAGACAAGTTACAGTAAAGATTTATTTTATATCTTTCACTGAAGATTATGTATTTGGTGGAATAACTCTTTATACGTGTTGAGTTGTACCAGAGCAAATGATTTCCTTGATGTTTTGATTTGAATGCTCGTGAATGTTGATGATGTCTGTTTAGTGACGGATACATTTCTGCCTGTGAAACTCACATGGTCACATTTATAATCCTGTTGTTGTGGAGCCAGAAATGTCCACTCACCTCGGTTAAAGCAATAATTATGATACAGTTCATTAAAGGGGTATTTGCTTTCATCCACTTCCTGTAGCTGAGTGACCATGCCAGAGAGAGGAAGGTGCCCTCCACAAGAATCAGTCGACTTGTTAACTTTGGGGGTAAGAAATATGAGATTTTTTTTGTTTTCCTTTGAACCAGCTAATTTCCTTATAAACCTTTTTGTGTCTTCACTGCCACAGCAAAGTTGGGACACCACATGAAACATAAATTTTTCATTTAACAACACCAAACCTTTCTGGCTTAGACTGTATTAAGAGGTGATATATTTAAAATTATATGCTCTAAAACAAGACCATGGAATTTTCTTACAGATGAGGGCTTGAGACAGTTCAGTCTAACAAGACTGTTGATGAGAAGCAACTTGCTGCTGTGAATCTGCTCCAGTTGTAGTATTGTCTGGTTCCCAGTCATTCATGTTGCTTGTTACTGGCTCTTCCTGTCGTGACCATTACATTCATGTCTTCTTCCTGTGCATTTAGTTACGATGTCGTATCAGAAAATGTAGAGAATATCTGGAAAAGAGGAGGGAAAAGTGATTTTTACCTCCACCAAGGAAATTATGTTTTTGCCAGCGTTTATCTGTCTGTCTGATTGTCTGTGTTCAAGATAACTCAAAAAGTTATGGATGGATTTTGATGAAATTTTCAGGAGTTGTCAGAAATGTGAAAAGGAAGAACTGATTTCATTTTGGGTGTGTACCGGAGAAATCCTTGATCACTTTTAAATTTTCGATAACGTTGTGGTAAATGGGGCCAAACATTTTGTTCCTCAATATCTCCGTTAATTATTGCCCAAAACTCATGAAATTTGACTCAGGGATTGACAATGGGGACCTCTATCAAATTTCAAAGGCTGATCCGGATCTGATCCAGAAGGTGGATTTTATCGCAAACTGTAAATCGCTATTATGGGGGAATTGTTGCACTTGGCGGAGGTCTGCGCCCTCCGCGTGCTTTTCTAGCAACATTTACTTTGACTTTTCTTTCCTTGTGATTGCCTCTGAGACGATGCAAAACCACACTGTAATGCATACATGACAAATGGATGAATGAGGAAGAAGAGGGTCTGAGTCCTGGACTGGCTTCCCTTCAGTCCTGGCACGTCCCCAGTAGTGATTGTGCAGGAATTTTTGAACATGTAATAACGAATGACCCTGTACTAATGCACACCTAAAGACATATTTGCTGATCGAATAGGACAACGTAAGGGCTAAAACCTGAATTGTTTGGTATCCTCAATGCCTCTTAAGTGTTGTGAGAAGCGATGGCATAATGACAGAATAATACCAGCGACTGTTCTTACCTTTTTTTTTGAATGTATTTAAATCTCTTCCTGCTTCTCTTCTTGCTTCAGGACTGGCTGTAGGACTGGGAGTCGGTGCCATTGCAGAAGTGGCAAAACAGTCGCTAGGAGGCAAACAAAAAGGAGGTAAAATATTTTAAACTCTTGTCTGTTAGCTATTCTCTCCTGCCACACCAGGCCTCTCCTGCACACTTAGAGCTCCACTCAGCAGATGGATGGACAGCTGGTCGACCCTGAGAAGTTTCTGTGTTAAATGATCAGTCCTCAATGAAGTACCGCTGCACCGGTTTTTAAGCTCTGCAGGGCCGCAGCTTCATGCAACAGTTGGGAAGATAAATGCTACTGTAAATAACTCTTGTCGTGCTGATGTACGTTTTGATATGCTACTCCTGCATTCACTGCTAATGCTGCGTGTCTGTGTGCACACATGTGATGTTTTGTAGACATGGGCTCCCTGCTCAACTCACCCTTCCTGTCGGAGGCCAACGCTGAGAGAATAGTCAGCACTCTGTGTAAGGTTCGTGGAGCAGCACTCAAGATAGGCCAGATGCTCAGCATACAAGGTACACTCCAGGACTCTGCTCTGATGTGCTGCCAGTCAGTGAGTTTTCTTGCAACTTCTTCACCCATATGGCTTTTTTTTCCCCCAGACAATGCCTTCATCAACCCCCAGCTACAGAAGATCTTTGAGAGAGTTAGGCAGAGTGCAGATTTCATGCCCGCATGGCAAATGAATGTAAGTTTGATCTGTCCCTGGCATACCTGTAAAGAAAATCGTATCAAAGTGCTACAGCATGTTCTTCTGATTAAGTAGAAAGTTCTGGAGGAGGAGCTTGGCCAAGGTTGGAGAGAGAAGCTCTCGTCGTTTGAAGACAAACCTTTTGCTGCAGCTTCCATAGGCCAGGTGCATCACGGGATCTTAAAAGATGGAAGAGAGATTGCTATGAAGATCCAGGTAGGATTCACACATGCACCATAGATTTCCTTCTCCATCACAACCTCTGTTCCAGTATGTTTGTTGATTTGACTGTTTGTTATTCCTGAATTCACCCTAGTACCCTGGAGTGGCAGAGAGCATCCAAAGTGACATAGACAACCTGATGTCTGTGCTGAAAATGAGCGTGGTCCTGCCAGAAGGTAACATGAATATTTGGTTCAGTTTTTGTTTGTTAAAGATTTCTTGTTGGTGAACAACTTTCAGGAATTATTCCTTTATACTGTTTGTATCATCACCTTTCCAGTGAATCTTAAAATGTAGAAAAAAAAAACTAAATGTACATCATTACTACTGCAGTGTTTAGTTGGGAACAGTCTGGAGACAAGGTATAAAATGTTCAAATTAATAAATAATAGGTGCAAAACAAAAAAGTCTGGATACGTTGGTGGAGCCTTTAATAAGTGATGAGTCACATTCTCACTTTCAGATGTTTTCACTGCTCTGTGACAGATATTTCAAGTAGTTCATCACGATCAAAAAAATGTTTTTAAATGTCAAAGGACTATCACTTTGTGGACTCCATCATTGATGGTACATAATATCATCAAGAAGGCAGAAAATGAATAATAAATGGTAGTAATTCTTAGACAGTGCTGTAGTAACATACAATGTTCTGTGAAAACAGTAGGCCTTTGAACAAATGAAGCAGATTAAACACCGCCATATTAAGAAAATGCATACACTGCCTGGCCAAAAAAAAGTCGCCTCCTGGATTTAACTAAGTAAATAGGTATGAGCCTCCTATTGGGTAATTACTGCATGGGTGATTATCTTTAAGCTGGCAACAAGTTATTTAACCCCAACTGGTACAATGAGTTGCTTCTCATTTCCTAAACAACCATGTCTAAAGACACATCCCGTGGTCGTGGGAAAGATGTTGGTCTGTTTGAGAAGGGTCAAATTATTGGTATGCATCAAGCAGAGAAAAAACATCTAAGGAGATTGCAGAAACTACCAAAATTGGATTTAAAAACTGGAAGGATAGTGGCGACTCATCCTCTTCAAGGAGGAAATGTGGCCGGAAAAAAATCCTCAATGATCGTGATCAGCGACATTTAGTGAGAACAGTAGAACTCAAGGCTGTTTAATGGTGAAAGTAAGAGCATTTCCACGCACAATGCAAAGGGAACTCAAGGGATTGGGACTGAACAGTTGTGTAGCCTTAAGAAAACCACTAATCAGTGAGGCTAAATGAAAAAAAAAAAGGCTTAAATTTGCTAGAAAGCATAAAGATTGGACTCTGGAGCAATGGAAGAAGGTCATGTGATCTGATGAGTCCAGATTTAACCTGGTCCAGAGTGATGGGAGCATCAGGGTCAGAAGAGAGGCAGATGAAGTGATGCTCCCATCATGCCTAGCACCTATCCTACAAGCTTTCAGCGGCAGTGTTCTGATCTGGGGTTGCTGCAGTTGGTCAGGTCCAGGTTCAGCAACAGTATGAGAATGAGGTCAGACGACTACCTGAATATACTGAATGACCAGGTTATTCCATCAATGGATTTTTTCTTTCCTGATGGCACGGGCATATTCCAAGATGACAATACCAGGATTCATCAGGCGAAATAGTGAAAGACTGGTTCAGCGAGCATGAGAAATCATTTTTTACACATGGATTGGCCACCAGAGTCCAGACCTGAACCACCATTGAGAATCTTTGGGATGTGCTGGAGAAGGATTTGCGCAGTGGTCAGACTCTACCATCATCAATGCAAGATCTTGGTGAAAAATTAATGCAACACTGGATGGAAATAAATCTTGTGACATTGCAGAAGCTTATCGAAACAATGCCACAGCGAATACGTGCCGTAATCAAAGCTAAAGGCGGTCCAACGAAATATTAGAGTGTATGACCTTTTTTTTTTTTTTTTTTTTTTTTTTTTTTTTGGTGGTGACTTTCTTTTTAGCCAAGCAGTGTATAATCCATCATCTGTTTCCAGTGTTGTATCCAGTTAAGACCATGAGGTGGTGCTATAGCTGCAGAGAGAAACTAGCTGTCTCCTGACAACAAGAAAGACTGCACCATAAACGGAGATGCACGAACATCTTCATTTGTTGTTATTAATGCTTTCGCAGTGGTGTCTGTTTATCTGTAAAACACTTAAATAGTATTTCACACTGAATGGACAAAGATGAGATAAAAGATCAATAATGCAGACATCCCTGCTGAGGAAAAATAAGCTGCAACAAGCAATTAATTTTTCTCATGCAGTCAGTGTCTGTCACTGCATTAGATTTTCATACATTTTAAGCTTTTATTTGTAACGTAGAAATAAATGGAGAGAGATGGGGAACATTACAGAGGTGTAAAAATATTCTTGTCTCTCAAGGCCGTGACCAAATCTGCTAGAGTATGTCCCATTTAGTTTACCCTCTGGTTTAATTTTCATTACTGCAGCAGCATCGTTTAAATTGAAATGAAATTGGCTGCTCGTGTTCAGGGATGACACGGTCCATATGTTTTCTTTGCCTTTCCCTGCTAAGTTCAGCACTGCTTTTTCACAGGTCTGTTTGCAGACAGCAGCTTGGAAGTTCTTCAGAGGGAGCTGGCGTGGGAGTGCGACTATAAGAGGGAAGCACAATGTGCCAAGAAGTTCAGGTAGACTTTTGTGACTTATTTAACCACCATTTAACTGCCTTATATAAACATATAAATACATGAATTTAATAAATGTGAAGAGGTTTTTCTTTAATTTGCCTCATCTTGAAACACGTGCGTCTGGCCTCCAGGTCACTGCTGGAGGGTGACGAGTTTTTTGAAGTCCCAGAAGTGATCGATGAGCTGTCAGGGCGCAGGGTGCTCGCCATGGAACTGGTGCAGGGTGTCCCACTGGACCAGTGTGTGGACCTGGATCAGGAAACGAGGAATCGGGTACAGTTTTACTCAGAGCACATCACCTGTGCTGTTTCATTTGCTGAAATGAAGATGGCTTACCTTAGTCAAGTGGTAATGTTGCTGCAGTGTTGTAAAGCAGAAATATCTGTATATAAAATGTCTGGCAGAGCCTCGTACAGTTAGAAGCCCATGGCAGCCTGGAGCATTAGTTGTTGGAAACGGTGAGAGCTGAAACCCTCTAACAAGTAGAGGCAGCGGATCAGATGACTCTGGGTTTCTGTTAAGAACTACACTGTTTCTTCTTTCTCCTGTCACAGTGTCTTTTTGTAAACACTGATCAAGCATGAGAGGATGACGACCCACTTAAATGAGCAAGTCCAAAGGAGCTCTGACCAGTCAGGGTCTGGACAAAGAACATCTGGGGGTGTCCTTGAGTGTCTGGTACAGGGATGTTATCAATAGATCCTTTGGGTCCTGTGGGGTGCCATCAGGTTCCATCAGATTAGTCTCTGTGGGGTTTAAAGACCAAATGAACACCTTTAGATTCTTTATGTTCTTTGAGCACTTCTTAAAAAAAGGAGAAATTCTGTTGAATTCACTGCTGAATTCTGGGGGCGGCTGCTGTGTGTAATTGGTCTGCAGAAATGTTTTGGTAGGTGCCAAGTACCAAAATAGGATCAATGTGAATGCCAGGATGCGAGTTTTCCAGCAGAACGTTGCTCTGCAACAAGATGAGTACCGACTGCTCACGTTACCCGTCAGTGGTCATAATGTAATGCTTTATTGGTGTATATGGACATTTTGCAGCATATTCTCTCCTGCTGGTAAAAAAGTAACTTAATTTAATTCGTTACTCGTGACTTGCAGTGATACTTGTAAGTTGGAGAACCATGTAGGTCTATATTTCTGCATAACTGTGATGTAAAACATGAGATCTTCTCAGAAGTCCGAAAAGTGTTTAACAAATTTATAAAAAAAGTTGTTTTTGTTTAATTTAAAAAAAAAAAAAAGTTTAACTTAATGCTCATTTATACTGCATATCTGAGAAGCAGAATTAATTTGTCTGTCAGGTGGGAGCAGTTTATGCAGCAACAGCCTGCAGCTTGTTTCTGTTTCTGTAACTGCTCCTCTCTTTTGCTCACTGTTCTCCTGGTGATGGACTCATAAACGTCAGCTTCAGCTAGCCTGTGATTGGTGAAGATCAAAACTCTTCTGAGATGATTTGTAACCTTTTTCAGCCTGATAAACATCGCGCAGCAGCTACCACTTCATTCTCCACGCGGTTCCCTCAGCTAAGTGTCTGGTCGGGTCTCGCTCAACACTGAAGACGTGGTGATGTCATCAAGGCATAGCGTATTTGTACATCTCCGTCCCTTAATATAGTGGGCAAGCTTACCGTACATTTATGCACAATCCCATGTAAAAAGTCAATTTTTGTTCACTGTTGCTTTACGAACAAGATGGACATCGTTTATCTTGATGCCAAACCCAGGAAAGTGGAAGCAATCTTACAAGACAAGTAAAAACTTCCAGTTCCGTCATTATCGTTCACCACGTTTTTTAATATTTTAACCCAGGCTTGAGTTTCCTTTCCTCAAATAAATAATTATATTCAACGTGAAATGAAGTATGAGGTATTTATGTCTCTTTTCCTTAGCTGGGTTCTTTATATCTACTCTTTAAATATATGTGGAAAATATTGTTTTTAAATGATTTATGTAGAAACGCTGAGCATTTTAAAGGATGCAGGAACTTTGGATCACTGCTGCATTGAGAAGTGCTTCACTGATCAGATGTTGATAAACACAAGTTACTTGCTGGTAAAGTTTCAGCAGTTCCTGAAAATCAGTGTTAAAATGGCAGCGGTAGTGAAAATCACACTGTCACGGTTCAAACACTGCATTTAGCGTTGTCGACTCAGCGTGGTGCAGTGCAGTGAACAAGAGGTCCACAAGGGAGTCCGCACTAAACCGCTGTGTGTTCAGCATCGCAGCAGCAAACACAACTCTCTTCTCTTCTCTTCACCCCCAGATCTGTTTCAACATCCTCCAGTTGTGTCTGCGGGAGCTGTTTGAGTTCAGATTCATGCAGACCGATCCCAACTGGGCCAACTTCTTCTACAACTCAGACACTGACAAGGTGAGCCCGAATCCCCACGGGAACCACTGCAATTGAATAACACAAGAAGTTGTGACTTCTAGACTCATTATATGCAGCAGATGCATAATACTTATGTGATTGTATGTTTAGGTCATTCTCCTAGACTTTGGAGCATGCAGAGGCTACCCAGAAACCTTCACAGACGACTATGTACAGGTATGCCGATTCTAAAATTATCAGATTCCAGCAAGTGAGCATCAAAACATGATTTATGCAGCAAGATTTCTGTGAATAATTGAACATCAGAGCTTTGTCTAAATTTTGCAACAGCCACATGTAGGCACGCTGGAGCCACAGAGAAATGAAGCCCAGACAACCACAGTGCGCTGATGTTTCTAGAAACATTTTTTATATTTTACCTCATTTCCACAATCTGAACATAAATTAACTTTCATTAAGCCTTTTAAGAGTCGAAAGAGCATATATAGTAACTAAAATGAGCATAAATATTACGTGAACATCCCATTGGTTATGCATACAGGCATTTAACACAGTGATTCCCAAAGTGTGGGCCGCAGCCCCCTGGTGGGCCGTCGCGGTACTGCAGGCGGCCCGTGAGAGGTCATTAAAATTAAACAAAAATGTTTTAAATCTTCAATCTTTTTAAAATATGTTTTTAATTACTGTAAAATATTAACAACATGATTTAAAAACATTAAGACAAAACAAACCAGTTAAGTGTTATACTACCATCATCTTAACTTAATATGACAAGTGTCCCCTTATTTGTTGACTCCTTACTTTAATGTCAGAACATAGCTTCTAGTCCTGAATGTTGATCACAGTTGTGATTAAAGGTTTTGGTGGGCCGTGGAGATTTTTCACATTTCAAATTGGGCCTTGGTATTCTGAAGTTTGGGAATGGCTGATTTAACAAAATATTTTCTGACAACATCTGCTACACAAATATGAAAACCAGTTACAGTAAAGTTAATCACTGTAACATGACAACATCCCATTTACACCTTACTGTCAGATACTAAATATAGCACAGTTGCTACAGGAGCAAACTATTTAAACACTGCAATAAACACAACAGATCATGTCATTAAGTCAGTCATAGATCACACGAAACCAAACAATACCTTGTACCCATTCTGGGTGAGCGCTTAATTATGAAACTAAGACTCTACAGTGTATGAGCACCTTGAATGTTGATGAAGTTGCCTTTTTTTGTAAGCAGTCACTTCACGCTCTTAGGGTATTAAAGACCTCGGCTTTCCAGGTAATACGCCAAAATAAGAGGCTCGTAGTACAAAGAGGGAACAAATTGGTTACCTTGTAATTACTTTTTATGTGCCATTTACAAGAAGCCATTTAAATAAACACAATTACAGCATTCATGCAGTAGTTTCACCTGAGCCTGTGTGTCATGTGTTCAGGTGGTTTATGCAGCCTCTGTTGGTGATCGAGACACTGTCCTGTCCAAGTCAAAGGACTTAAAGTTCCTCACCGGCTTCGAGACAAAGGTGGAGTATTTTAGTCCTCATTAAATTATATGATTTATATTTCTGTCTTGATGTTCTTTGTGCTTGATGTCGTCTCCCTATATCCCATCTATCCTCTCTCTAAACACATTCATTTTTTTTTTTTGTTGTGGCTGAAGTATTCATTCTACTTTCTTTGCTTTGGTCACGGATGAACCACACGCAGTGATTTCTGCCGACATTTACAAACAATTCTGTGTTTTCAAGTGTCATGAAGTGTGGTATTTATTCTGTCTTGTCCTAATTCAATCAAGTGTGACTATGAAACAAAAAAATAAAAATAAATAAAAGAGAGACCCCAGTCTAACACCTCTCACTGGTCGCCACCAGGCCTTTAAGGATGCTCACGTGGAGGCGGTGATGATCCTCGGTGAAGCCTTTGCATCCGCTGAGCCTTTTGACTTTGGGACCCAGAGCACCACCCAGCGCATCCAAAACCTCATCCCCGTCATGCTGCGCCACCGCCTCACACCTCCCCCAGAAGAGACGTACTCCCTCCACCGCAAAATGGCCGGCTCCTTCCTCATCTGCTCCAAACTGAAGGCACGCATATCCTGCAGGGACATGTTCCTGGATGTGTACAACGCCTACAACCAGAGGAGGCAGGCCAACCAGGCGGCGCAAGCGACTGCTTAGTCAACGAGGGAGAACCTCACTGCTGAAGAACTGTAGAACATTTTCAAAGTCGAGTCCAAGGGCAGAAAAAAATGTAGTTTTGACTCTGCAGTTGGAGACACTGGTTCGGACGCCACGTCAGTATGTTACTGACTACGCAGATGCGCTCTTGTGAAGATCATGTGTGTTCATGGCTTTCTCTCGCTCATCTCCTGTCTTCACTACATTTCGCTGTGAAGATACGATTGTGGGTGTCTCACCCCAGTATGTCCATCAGGATCTCTGAGGTGTGGTCATGTATGGACAAAAATCATTAAACTGTAATAATTTAAAATGAAAATACAGTGAAAAGGAAGGGAGTAATTTGTGCTGAAGCCCAAGAGGCTGTTATTATTAATCTACATGTTTGATGGTTTGTATTGCCACAATCATACAATACAAGGATACTATTTCTCAGAAAGGATGTATATTTTCTTTTTCATAGCTGAAAAGAATTCATTCCAACTATAACTCACTTTGATAGCAAGGTCCAAAAATGAATATCTCCTGTCTCTTGTGCTCATAATAAGCTCTGCACTGAATGGACGATGCTGCCAAGTGGACTTCTTTGTCAGAAGAACCTGCAGCTGGATAATAAAGCTTTCACCCAAATGGCTGCCAGACTAGATGTGCAGATGATCAGAGAAATTAGACCGTCTAATGGAACTCCATCGAATAAATGGCCTTGTGTTGTAGAGTGTACTTGATATAAAGCTCCAGCGCTCTTATTTTAAACCCATTAATGCCAGTTTACAGACATGTTTCCTATACTGCAGTGTGTGGTGCATGGCTTTTTTTTTTTTATTAATAAAATCTGGGAGTTTTTTTGTCTTTACTGGCAGCTGGAAGCCAAGGATTTTTCTTTCCACTCTATATCGATCACTTAGTGTCAATTTTAGACCTGTTCGGGAAATATTAAGCCATGTTTGACCTCACAGTTGTCCTACAATTGTCTCGTATTGACTTCTGAGAATAACGATGGTCATGGTGTGCAGATGCTGAGGTAAGAGTGTCATTGATGGGTCTGTGTTTGCAGCAGCTATTTTTGTTCCAAGGCGGTGCTGCCAGTTTAGTTTCCAATCAAACTATTAGAGCAAAGCTTAGCTGTCTGCAGGCTTCTCCCAGAGTGATGGGTGCTGAGTGGTGAGGCTTTCACTGACATCAGACAAATCTGATGGACAAAGGTGCAGTCTTTTACTGCGTATTTCCATTACTTACAGTTGGCATCCCTCCTCTGAGCTCAGTCATTCATCTGCTGAGCTGTTCCTACAGTGATGTTGACTTTTACACTACATCAAAAAAAAATCTGTTTAGTTTTTTTTTTTTTTTTTTTTTTAATGGGTTTTGGGAGCTAGCCACAGCTAATGACTGCAGCACATGTTGAGAGAAGAAAAAGCACATTCTTTTCTTGTTTCACTCAATGGAAAGTTGGAGTGTTTCTGCATGTAAGAAGCAGCTGGATTCGGTTCACTGGAGCAGAATTGACTCCTTCTGACGTTGGTCTCAGATGTTTTCATTGAGGATTACATGGAATAGTATGAGGTGATTTCTCCCAAAACCAGCTCATTACTGAAGTTTAAAACAGTGTTTTTTTGTTTTTGTTTTAAGGAGATGGTTCCAAAATATGCATGTTTTAACTGTGGAGAGAAAACCAACAGCTTTTGAATGAAAAAAAAAAAGTGACGGCTTGCAGCCTCACTTTTCATTTCCCTACATTTATCCAGCTGTTGATACTGAACAGACTAAATCATTTACCTATAAAATCTACCGTGACAGTCCCAGAATTTGCTTTGGCAGAAATAAATTAACAGACACACATAATCCTCTCAATTATTAGACAGGTAGCCTGCTACAGAGGACCGTGGAGAGTCGGGTCCTGGTCAGGTAGAGTTTGGGATGAGCCTTTCATGTTCAAAGTTGATTAAAAATAAACCCCAAAAATATACTTTAATCCCTGGAAGATGTTTTTTTTTTTTTTCAAGATGAAGCATGCAGAATTCAAGGTGGCCATGAATGTTTATGCAGAGCATTGATCCATCACATGCATCAAAGTACTTCCTGCCTGAATGGCCAGCAACAGATGACAGAGTAACATCTGGCTCCCTCCCTCACCTGACTTCAGCCAAACTCATGTGGAGGTGATGGGTGAGGCGTCTCTGAAGAGGCTGTGGGTGCTGCTTCAGTGAGAGGTGATAAAATAGAAGGTTGATAGAAGAAAAAAAAAGAATGTATGAGTGTAAGTTTATATCAGTAACTAAAAATAAACAGTAAATGAATAATAAATAAGAAACCATATTAAATAAGAAAAACAATCAAAAGTTACATAGCGCTTCAACCCAGAGGATCTTCGCTGCATGAACTCCCCCTCTGAGACCACAAACAAACAACATTTCTAAATTAAATAGACAATAAAGCAAAAGATTGAAAAATAAAAAACTAGGATTTTGTTCCAAATAATTGTCCATACTTTATGAAGCATTCCAGTTTGAAGGTCCATTATCGTTTAGCTCATTACATTTGTACAATAATGAAGTTGCACAAATGCAATTTAAAGTTATATCGTTTGCAAAGCCACCGTGCGCACAGATTTGACACTATTTTTGATTATTTTAGTTCATCTTTTGGTGTGAAGCGTCCTCTGCAGGGATGGCTGCAATGACAGAAGAGATGCCGCACGGTGGCGCTGTGGAGAAACTGGAAACGAACTGCGCTTTTTTTTTTTTTTTTTTTGTTCTGGAAAACATCAATGGGAAGAGTGGATTTGCATGTCCGGCCGTCTGTGCCAATGGGCGCACTGGGAAGGCTGGGTTAGCGGGTGGAGCCGGGGGAAGCAGCCCAGTAAGTGCACTCTCAGTCAACAACCAAAGCATCCGAGATTACTACACACACGCGCCGATTTTCTCCGAAAACCACCCTGAAAAACCCCGAGACGTCTTTCCCTCCCCCGTTTTAAATCAGAGTCATCTGGGCTGCAGGAGTTGGACGCAGCCGCCGCGCTGAAGCGTCTCATTTTCGTGATCAGGTTGATCTGCGGCTCCTCGTCGCCTCCTCGCGTCGCTTTGACGGTGCGGATGAAGAAGACTGGGAGAAGTCACCTATAGCGGATTTTTCCTTCTCTATCATCCATTTCTGTCCGGGGGGTCGTGGATTTACACAGAGCAGGAGCGGGGAGCCGATCATCCGTCGATATCTTGGGTGAGTTCACGTCCAGTGCGTCTTCCCCGCTGACACCCGACTAAACCCGATAATGTCTCAATAATCAATGAATCCAAGAACGACGTCCTCAGGAGAATTCCTGATCTGAGTTTCGGGGTCATCGCAGCCCGTGATGTGGATGGAGCTGCGACTCCCTGACGGGGTTCATATTTGCGGAATGAATGAAATGTGGCACCTCCAGCTTTTTTAAATATCTGTTTACAGTCGAGACCCACGACCAGAGCGCGCACCCTTGTCCCAGCAGGTCTGAACAACTACAGGACCAGAGGCAGCTTCACTGTGTCCTACAGGAGTCTTCTGAAAATGAAAACCTCAAACTTTACACCCCACGTTATGGAAATAGACTTTTACAGTAGCTCCTGCCGGGAAATGTGGTTTATTGCGTGATAACCTGATGTGGGAATGGCATGATTTGAGCTGTAAATGCGCACACTGGCAATTGGGAAATTATGAGCTGATCAAAGTTCTCTTGTCTCTCTGCATCATGCTGTTTGGTGAATTGTCTTTGAGGCTCATTACATCATTTTCAGGGCTCCTCTGAGCTTCTTTTTCCTTCTTTGGAAAAATGTATGTGACCTTTTCCTTGTCCATGACATGAATGGGAGAGTCATAAGAATAAACTTACACACACACACACACAATTGGCACATGCCTTCGTATACAGGGTCTAGTAAACGCATGCAGCTCTATTGTTTGAGGGTCTCCATCTGTTCGATGACATGGCATTCCTCAGACAACCAGTCATGCTGTTAAAAGGGGGGTGGGGGGGGGGGGGGGTGGTGGTCCACCCTGACCATCAGGCTCAGAGTGAGGACAGTCACATGAGACATATAAGAGAGTTGGTGTCTTCATCCGGCCAGCCTGAGACGGCTTCCCTGGACGGCAGGATGGAGGGAAGGTTGTTGCTTGGAGCTTGTGGATCTCTATATTTGGCCTCAAACCGGATTAGAGGATGTTTGTCTCTGAATGTGTTTGGAGGCTGGATTTGTTGTAAAAGTGTGACTAGATGAAGGACGGTGTTATTTGGGACTAGGTTTAGTCTAAAATCAGGAGCGGCTGAAGGTTAAACTCTGCCTATAGCCCTTTCCTCTGGGTGACTGGTCTGGACGTTTGTTCCGCAGTGGCCCATTCTCAGTTGTGCTTCACAGCTGGGAGTTCTTGCGGGACACATGGTACCAGCTGTCAGTTCTGTGGGATGGCATCTGGGCAGAGCACACAGGAGGCAGGACATGAGACAAAATGCCTGCTATGATGTGTTTTCAGCGAATCAAAGATGGATATTTGCATGTTCTTCCTCTTTCATTTTCCTTCATTTATTACTAAGGAGTTGGCAGTTAATCTTCGCAAGACATCCAAGAGACGCTGTAGTAAAGATATGTAAAAAAAAAAAAGCCGTATGAGAACATGTCGAAGAACATTCATGAAGATTGTAGGGCTGAAAGGAAGAGATTTTGAGGTAGTAAGGCTGCAGAATTGTAAGTGTGTAAGATTTTCTTTTCAAGGGTTGGGAGAAAGGAAAGATTGTTTCCTACACCAGTAGCTAAGGAGGTTTTTAAGATGGTTCATGCTTTGTATCTGTTATAAAAGAAGTTTTCAGCTTGGGCCACAGCCAACATTTCATTGCATCGGCTAGGGATGCACATTTTGGATTTTTTTTTATGACCGTTAACCGACGCCCTTTAACGGTTAATAACCGTTAACGATAAGTCTGGGAGGGTTGGCTACCGCGATGTTGCAAGCGTTGTCGTGGACGCATGCAGACACTTCCCCGTGTATACTCTCGCGGCAATGTGTCGCCATCAGCTTGTTGCAGAGATGCCGCCGTCACTTTTGATTTATACTAGCGCGGTCTCCGCTATGTTATTCCACGCCACAACGCAAGAGCGACAATCACGAACCAGCTAAACTTACTAAACTTATCTCTTGCGTTTTTCCACTTCCTCACCGTCTCGGCCGTATCCAGACCCACATTCATCGCTATCTCTCTCCATGAATTACTAGAATATGTGCTGTCTTCGTAGTGTGGAGAACCAGAATCGTACAGATGTGGGTACTTCCTCATTTCTTTGATGACGCGCTCTTTTCTACGCGGATGTAGAATTGACCAATCAGAGTCCTGTTGCACCTGTTGACACGCCCCCATGAGTTGATTGAATTACGTAGCTTAAAAACAAAATTGACGGTTAATATTAATCGGTTAGAGTTACTGTTATCGGTTAACGGTTAAACGGTTAACCATGTCCATTCCTAGCATCGGCTGATACCAGGGATGAAGTGATTATAGCTGTACATCGGCGAGGGCATCTTTTCACATGCCAGATGAAGAACGGACGACTGCGTCTCTCTGTCATTACTATCAGCAACGTAGTCCGCTAGAAGATGGGTCCAACAATCAGGAGGACAGCAACCATTTCTGTTCTCTTGACTGTTGCGTTTGTGCGCTCGCATTAGACATCACAGTTCAAGCTGTCGCAAAATG
The DNA here is from genome assembly GCA_018398805.1 of Hirundichthys speculiger. Classification (NCBI taxonomy): domain Eukaryota; kingdom Metazoa; phylum Chordata; class Actinopteri; order Beloniformes; family Exocoetidae; genus Hirundichthys; species Hirundichthys speculiger. The sequence continues at coordinate 4,056,083 of JAGFBZ010001224.1, forward strand.
ATTGCATCAGTTATTGCATTGGTGGGACCAACAGTGCTTTGGATCAGAAATGTTGAGATGAACAGAGAGGCGCTCGCGCTTGCTTGGAGCTATCGTAGGCTGTCTTTGGTCTGAGGATGCGTCGAGAAGAGTGTAGATGTTAGCAGGATGCTGGATCTGATCTGCAGCTGGGGTCTTGGAGATAGAGGAGAGATGGCGGTGGTAGAGGACCAAACCGAGTCTCTGCTGAGCATAAATTATCTGTGATGTAACTAATCACCACTGCAACTCAGCCATCACAAGCAGAACATAATTACACCACCCTCATTCTTACAGCGCCGTAGACACACACACACACTCAAATCTATATTCTCACACCATTTCCCAGTTTAGACCATTTCCCCTCTCCGACTGCTCTGATTGCTGCATTAGGACTTGGCTGTCACGCACGCACACTTGCAAAAGGGGGAGGGTTGGCCCGACTGAGACCACAATACAGCGGGGATCAAAGGTCATCCATCTGGCCAATCAGCGTGCTCTTCTGGGTTGGCTGATGGAGGAAGAGGGCGCCCCCCGCTCCCCCACCCTCTTTTGTGCTGGTCAGGGTGGGTCTGCTAAACAAGCAGCTCCGCTTCCAGCCATGACTCTGCCACTGCTGCCAGACTCACCGGGTTTGCTCTGCACATTTATCTAGACTGCAGGTCAGAGGCTCATCCAGTTTTAGAGAAAGTCCTTTATTATTTTATGACCAGGAGAGATTTTACAGAGAAATATGAGAAGCATAAAAGCCCCGACTGAAACTGTATGTTGCCACTGAAGGAATAGATTCTGATTTGACTGCAGTGTTGCACTAACAGATTCTGTTTAAATGATTAAAGTGTGCTGTTCCAACTGGGCCTCTGTTTATATTACATTTGTATTATGTAGATGTGTGGGTGTTAATGAATGCATCCAAACCCTCCGGCTAAAACCTTTAAGTTGATGACAAAATTCTGCCGGAGGGATTAACAGAGTGAGAAAGTGAGATTTGAATTACTAGAAAGACAATGAAGAGAAGGGAGTGTTGAGAGCACCGTCAAGATGAGATAACATAGATAAGGAGAAGAAGGAAGCAATATTGATTCTATGGAAGCAGAGAAAGAAAGAAACAGCGATGGGCCAAAGAGAAGGAGGTTGGGAAGTGGTAATCAGCCATCAGGCTGTCTTTGATTGGAGGCAGAACCTTCTTTCCTGATTGCATCTGATCACATCAGTCTGTGCAGAACCTCTGACCCAGGAGGTGTACATGTCTCCTTACATTTACATCCATGCCATCCTCTCTTGCTTTCTTTCTTTCACATGCACACACACTCTCTGCTATCTAATGCCTCAGTGCCTTCAGTATATGCTGAGCGGAGTTATCTGATTTCTACAGGCCAGTTAAATGCAGTCTCTCCTTTCTCCCATGTGTTAAATCGCTACGCATACTATTGGCATGCTAACAGTGCAGAGACATCAGGCTGTGGTTTTGCTTATGTCTGTTGGTGCACATAGTATGTGCTCCTATTGGTCTGCATGATGTCATTTTGGACTGATAAATGAGGAGAGCAATGGATTTGAGTGGCTGTCTAGTGGACAGTCATGTGTGAAGGCAGTAAGTTGTGTGGGCTCTGTTAGTCCATGTCTGAGTGCAGAGGGAGGCTTGCGCGTGCGACTGCATATTTGCCTGCCAATCAGCAGTTTTTATATTTGCTTCAGCGGTGGATGTTTTTTTTCTTCTTCAGCAAATAAGAAGAAAAGTGGAAATGGGAGGCATTTCTTTTAAGCCTCATTGGTGTTTTGATTGATGCTTTCTTCATAGACGCTCAGAAGCAACTGTACAATAAGGGATTTGTGTAAAAACAAATGTCAAAAGAGAAAAAAAATTAAAGACAAGCCTCTGAAAGACTAGACAGCCCCCCCTCCCCCCTCCTCCGGGTCTGATCTGATTGATCTGATCTGTTTTATTTTCCAAGCCTTTACCTGCTGTTTAGCTTGTCAATTGTTTTCTCATGAGCTGCCCCAAATGACATCTATCACCCGTTGAATAAGTGCTTAATGCTCTAAAAGCTTTTGACTCAACGTGTTCCTCAACGTGAGCACGTTTGCAGACGTTGCACAGAACAAAAATAGCAATTTAAGTCAAAATATAGACTGATCATGAAACTAACGTCCTCTCTTTGATAGTTGAATGCTCCCTAAACATGCTTCCATGTGGCCAAAACCAGTACCTGCTCTATGATACTCTTGATGAAAAACACGTGTCTTTGCTCTTTTATCTCTATTAGTGAGATGAAGAGGCGCTCTTGGCCGTATGTCCTTCAACTGTGTTGTTTCAGCTCTTATCAAATATCTTTGTGTTCATATAAGTATTTCACTTTATTCTGAAATTCTTATTCAAAGTTTGCTGATGAACCCATAAAGACCTGAATCAGCATGATTGTTGCTGTTGTTGTTGGTTTTTTTGTGGATGTATTTTTCTTCTCTTATGCAGATCATAAAGCATACAACCACGAGTAAGACACATCACGTTTGAGATAAAGTTGACCACTCTGAGTCGAGGCCGACCACAACTGACTGTGAGGGGAAAGTCACCCCTCCATGTTTCCCCTTTTGGCATTAAAACCATAATATGATTTTTTTTTCTAAAGTAAAAAAACTATCTTCACTTTATTCTCTTTAGTTAGATTAGTAAAATGAACATTAATTGAAAACTAATTGTCAGTCTAAATGTCACCCTTTTACCATCTGACAAACAAGTGTTAGAATCTTCACACAAATGTAAACACATGTTTGAAAAACCCATGTGCATTTTTCTGAGCCTTTAAGACAAATTTAATTATCTCTAAAGCAGTATGGAGAGAATGTAATAAAATCTAAAACTATAGACAGAACACACATATAGATAAATGATAGTATCATCAGGATAAATGTGCACTTTCACTCCATGTTACTTTGCAATGATGACTGTATTTTAAATGATGTTATTTTATAATTAAAAATAATTCTAATTATGTGACATGTTGCACTGCGATGCATTTAATCTGGAGCTAAAAGCGGGAGTGTTAAATGTATACACGTACATACTGAGTGCATGTTGTATTTAGGATTTAGGTTAAGTACAGTATGTGTTTATCAAGATTTTTTTTAATCACTCTGATCTGGGTTTAGTGATTGGGTTGGATATTGAGTTAGCGAGCTCCCTCAGAGTGTTCTTGAGATGCGCTCAGCCGTTTAGTCTTTACTAGATGACATTTAACTGTGTAACTGTATGTCAGGATGTAGCTGCAAACCCACACACATGCTTTTAACTTCTCCAGGATTAGGAAAAAGATCATGATTGCATAATCACTATTCTCTCTGTTATCTACACAAAGCTTTTAATTGAGCCCAGATGGTCTGTTTGGACTGTAATGCATCAGAGGAAAGCAGGAATTGTTGTTTTCTAATTTTGCATTATTTGCAATACCCTCTCTCCACGCTCTATGAACTTCTTCCTGCAAGTACAAGATGTTTGCTGATGGAAAAAGAAAAATCCATTTAGATCCACTGCACTATTTCAGAGTGACTCAGAAGGAGAGAGATTGTTAGAAAGAGACAGAAACCAAGTTAAATCTTCCAGAGCACAGAGAGGCCCATTCACTGTGCCATGTGAAGAGTTTAGAGAAAGGGGAAGAGAGGGGGGGTGTGAAGTGAGGGGAGGATGGAGGAGCCGGTGACAGCACTTAAAGTGACGTGCATCTGTTTGGTGTGTGTTGAGAGGTTCTGCGGGCTTGTCTGCAGCAGACAGACAGGGCGGTGTTGGACAGCTGGTACAAGTCATCCTCTGAGGGAGGACGCACCTGAGGATTCTATATGATGATGATGGATGTGTATGTGCGAGCCGTCACAAGTTGCATCCAGTTAAAAACAACGAGTAACTGTGGGAAATGCATCCACCCGTCTGTCTGGGAAAAGCTATGATCCCGTGACAAAATTGAATAAAATCAAACTGATGAAGTATGACTGGATGGAAAAAGTTAAAAAGTGAGACGTCCACTCAGGCTGAAAGAACAACGCAGGGGAGGTTTTGTGCACTTTCTTCTCGAACCAAAAAAAACGCTTCGTTCTCACGCTGTTGATGTGTAAAATCACGAAACATTGTTTTAGATCCCAAAAATAAATAAAGTGTGTAGGAGTTTCATCTTGGACTGTAATCTGCTTATTCTGACAATTTGAAGTAGACCAAAGGGCAGGAAAAGTAAGTAGGAAAAGTCAAATGTCTGTGGATCAAAATAGAGACAACTAACCATGTAAAACTGAATGTATCTATTCTAGGAGTCTTCTGCTGATGTCAAACTGGGGTTTTTGTTTCGACTCCGTCACTGGTTCCTCTTTCTGTAATGACAGTCAGCTGTGAAAACAACTGGTGGAGAGGCAGAGGAGGGCCATGCTTTATTTCTGTGGTGTGCAGTTTGTTGCTCACCTTCAGCTACAGTTTGCTTGTAAAGTATATGGTGATGCCACAGCAAGTGTGCCAGCAAGGATCTGGGTTCATGAAACAGTCTCTGTTTACTGGTGCTATGACTCATGGTTGCTATGGTGAGGAGCTCTGACAGCAACACAGCTGATTGGGAGCATCTGACTCCACATGACTGTGCTGCCTTCATCTTTCTCTGCCTGCGTCACTCCATCTCTCCATCTCTCTCTCTCTCCTTCGGCCTCTTGTCATTTCTTGTTCTCTTGCTGTCTCTGTTACGGCCACGTAAAGTATTTTTCAAAACTGCAGCTGTCACCAAATGTTAGTTTACATATTTCACCATTCCTCCTTGTTTTTTTGTCCTTCTCCTTTCATTCCACTCGCTTTATTTACTGCAGGGCTTAACCTTTAAAATACCTCATAGATTTTCTCATCCCATCATCGCCCCTCACACCTACCTACCTTACATTCTTACCTTCTCCTCTCTTTTCCTTTCTCCGTCGTCTCCATGTGCCTGTCTGTCTGTGCTGGCCATCTGCACGCCAGATGTGGCCCACTATCCCAGATGTTGGCATTATGAACCAGAGAAAAGTAAGATGGAAACGATCCCGTACGAGACAAGGCATGTAATCTTTGTGTTCTAACAGATTTAAGACGGATAAATTAAAAAGAATGCCATGAAAAAGGAAAAGGAAATAGCCCACAACAGACCCTCAACAGAACTGTTTGTCCCAATAGAAATGTTCCAGAAACTTCATAGCTTTTGAGATTTAAATGGATGATTAGCCAAGACTTTATCAAGTAAGACAGACACAGTTGACCCTTTTTGGGGATATTTGATGCTAATGAAGATTAGATTAGGAAAAACGAGAAAATATTATTCAGTAAAGGCACTGAGGACCCTAAAAGTCTGTTATTGTGAATATAGAACTGGCGCTTTTGATAGAATCTGTAAGAGCCAGCTGGCAGCTGGTATAGTTGTAGAAATCATGCTGTGTTTTTTTTCCACGGGACACATTGTCACAGAGAAGCTTGTGTACACCTGTTCATTCATTTTGCATGAGTGTGAAACTTTTAACCTTTAGTTTTGTTTTTTTTTTTGTCTTGGATTGGTTGTCTACATGCTCAGTAAAGCTGTCAATCCATGACTCTGTGTTTTCATTCACTTTTTGTTTACGCAGACAGTGACAGCTGTCCCATGATTCAGCAGTGAAGCAGTTTCCAGAGCTGCACAAACGTACTGCAGCAGACTTACATCTCTCTTGGTTCTTCTTGGCACGAGAACCAGGATATTTCAGGGTAGGATTTTGAAAACATCCTCAAGAAGGAGTCTTTCCCCCAACAATTATAGGAATATAAAGCAAAGAGGTTTTTATTGATTATTTAAGTGTTGATAAAAAAGTTCCAGTAATTCAATTCAATTCAATTCAATTCTCAGCGTTGTCATTTTTGATCCAGTCAATTTCATTTCAATCTGATGATTATAATTACATGAATAAAATTCCAATTCATAAAAAGCAGCTGTGCTAAGCAAACCACTGGACTGTATTGAATCTTAACGAAGTTTCAAGTCCTGACTGAGTGTGCACGGGCTGGCGGGCCACAGTGAGAAAGGAAAAACTTCTTTTCAACAGGAAGGCACCTCCAGCTGAACCAGGTTTAGGAAGGGCAGCGATCCGCCTTGATTGGTTGACAATTTCAACAGCCCACAAAGAGAATTATACCGTTATTACACCCGAAGTAGCCTAGTTAAACAGATTTTTAATCTCTTAAGCCACGGCTCCTGCTTCATAATGAGATGCACCCCCTTTAAAGGCGCCTCTGGTGTTGAAAAGGTTAAACAGGTTAAATGGCTTTTTCAAAGGCGGGATGCACCTGTTGAAATAAACAAATTAAATCCTTTTCTACTGGCAATAGTTGTGTGTCTAAAAATATGTGCAAAATTAGCTATTGGCTACTTTCCTGCATCAAGTCTTTGACGTTCATACTTGTACTTGTGACAGGTTTCAGCTGATAAACTCTTCGAATGCATTTACTTAGAAATATTTGGCCTTTTTACAACACACAGTTTCCTCTCAGTCTTGAAAGTCATGTGTTTATGCACTTCAAAAAACTGCTATTCATTGTGGCAGTAGCGGAAGCTCTTTTTAGACTTCTCTTCTGCAGTAAAATGCTGAAAAGGAAATATCTGGAAAATGGGAGCTGGGAAGCCCAAACTGATTTTCACATGACGGCAGCTATTTGCAGGAGCAGATGGATGAGGCTGCAGGCTAAGAGGAAAGAGGTGAGGAGCCACTGTAGGTGCTGGTGAGATGAATAGAGAGATGAAAGGAGGGCAAGATGGAGGAGGGAGAGGTGTCTCGTTTCACGGGCAAGTTGCAGTAAAATGCCTGTGTGAAAGAGAGCCGAGCACGTGGGAGATGTGCATTGCTGATGGTGTTAGCATTTCGAGTGGATTGTCCCCGTTGTGACTAGAAGCTGAGACGGATACTTTGTGTAAAGGGCAAGAAAGAGTGATGGCCTTTCCACACAAACCATATCGCACTATGTTTCACCAAGAATCAGTGTCCAGCCTGCAGATCCATGAGCACTGATACATTTCTGACTTTATTCCAACAGCCCTCAGTTATTACAAACTTATTTTCCACTCACTATTTTTTTTTTTTTTTTTAGTCTTCTCCCATTCTTCCCATTTCTTCATACATCTCACTTCCCCCCCTTCTCCCTCGGTCTCCTCTGTCTCCTCTGGTCAGGGGAAGTGACAGTCTCAGCCTGCTGGCTCCCAAAGGAACAAGCTTGCCATTGTCTTTCTGCACTTTAGGAAGATGAGTAGCCAGTCTTCCCAGTAAGCTCAGCAAGTCCGGTAGGGATTCAGGGTTTCTCTGTTACTAACCAACAATCCAGAACGCCTGTAAATCAGCCTGCAGCTCAGCCCAGGGCCTCTATGGTCTGAACAGCCAACAAGCCAGCCAGTCAGGTATTATGTGGAGTTCCCATGGCTGTTAATAAGAACGGATGGGAAAACCAGAGAGAGAGCAGACGGAGAAGGACTATAGGCCCCAGTTAAACGTTTTCTAAGTATATACACTGTCATTTACATGTGTGACTTAAACTGAGAGCAGTCAGTGGAAACTGAAAAATGATTTGCAGGAGTACGTAAACACAACCCCAGATAAACATCAGCACGTAACATGTTACACTGCGTCATTATTTCTTTAACAAAGAGTGAGCCACAATGCAGCACACCCCATGTTTCTGTAGGTTATGGGACCAAACTGAGGTAATGTCATTGTCAGCCCCTCAGCTAATAGTGAGTGAAAGCTTTTACAAGGTTATTTTAGTTCATTGTGATTTGTGGGGATTTGTTGCTGCCCAGCTCTCTTTTAAGGTCCCTCCACAACATTTCAGTGGGACTGAGCTGTGGACGTTGGCTGGACCATTGCAGCATCTTTTTTTTTTTTTTTTTAAATTTTTTTATTCAGCCATTCTGTTGTAAATCTGTTGACGTGCTTGGAGTCACTGTCGTGTCTCATGACCCAGTTTCAGAAAAAAACTTTAGCTGTTGGACGAATGGCCTCCCAAATCACCCGAGAATACCTTACGAGGCAGATGAATTCATACAGTATCTGATTCACAGACTGCTGCTGCTCAGGTCTTGTGACTGTAGAACAAACCCAGATGAACACCTCTCACCCACTCAACTTGTCAGCTGATATGAGATGCTTCTGCTCCCATTCTGTGTTTGGTTTTTACCTGGTGCAGCACCCTGTATTATTATTATACATATTACTTTTGGCCTTGTCTGTCCAAAACACATTTTTTCCAGAGGTCTTGCGGATTTGTCAGGATGCAACTTTTCCGACCGAACACATGCTGTCATGCTCTCTTTAGACAGAAGAGGCTTTCTCTTGGCAACCCTTCCAAACAAGCCATACTTGTTCGCTCTTTTCCTAATTGTACTCTCATGACCTTTAACATTTAGCATTCGAAATGAGGCCTGTCGAGTCTGAGATGTAGCTCATGGATTTGTTATTTTCTTTTTGTTTTCTCTGACTTTTTCACAGTCTGACCTTGGGATGAACTTTGTGGGATGTGCACTACGAGGAAGTGGGTCAAATGTCTTCCTGTGATTAATCTTTTTCACTGTAAATTGATGGATGACCCTTACGAGTTGTTGCTGTTGATGGGCAGCAACAATTGCTTCTCTAAGATCACTGCTGACAGCTTTCCTCTTTGGCATTACACACCTGAATGCTTAAACCAGCAGCTGCCAAAACCTTTGCGTCTTTAGAGGGTTTTTGGTTTTTTGTTAAAAAGCAACGACACTGTTGTTCATCTGAGGTCGTATCTACCTGATTTTAAGACCTGGTTGGAGTTCTTGAGTTATTCACTGGCATGTAAAACTTTAGGAACTGAAAGGCAGCGTACTTTTCCTTTCACACGACTGTCATGATATGAGATGACCAGACATTTCTCATCTTAGAGACTCCTGACAGCAGATGGGTAAAACCATGTCTCTTCACTGTGAGGGAACCATGAGAGAACAGTGTCCTGTTGCCTTTTTTCATTCACCAGTTTTTTGTTATTTTGTAATCTAAGAACTCAGACGTCAGATAAAAACTGCATCTTTTCCTCCACCTGTCCACTGAGCGCCTCAGTTTCACCTGCTGTCAGACTGATGGACAGTCAATTCGTTAAAGCAGGATAATCTTCTATGAGAATGTTGGTTTGCTCATAAAATGCTCAGAAAGAGTGAACTTTTCTATGATGTCAGTGAAATCCACAGTAAATATTTAGGTGCAATGTGCAGGTTCGTGGTTATTGTTTTGCTGTTGTGGAAATCTCTTAAAATCTACTGTATGAATAATCCCACATTTTCCTCACTATCTAATTATGATCACATTGCTCTTTTGGAAAAGGTTCCTCTCTCTGCTTGAACTTCCTTTCGCCACCACGGGTAGCCCCCTTTTTTATGATGAAACCAGAAAACATCGACTGACATTGATTCTCCATTATTTTTCCCAGCTGACAACATTTAACATGCACTGCATGATCCTCCTCATATCATTTTCAAATCTTTGATAACACCCTGAAATGACTCTTCGAGCATGATGAAATCTAGGATAAGGCTGCAGCTTTCTCTTTGTCTCCTCTTTGTTCTAGGCATATTCTAATAAGTCTCTGAGCAGCTCAGGCCTCAACAAGCCTTACCAAAGTGATCACTTGAAAGTATATAGCGTTTCCTCCCACAGGCGGGGTCTGCTCTTCCCTGGGATCACAGAGTATTACTGGGGTGATGCCAAGGCGACATCCAGCCACTCTGGAAACCGCTGGAGTCTCACATCCTGTAAGATCACTTCACTTAGGGGAGTTGAGGATGCATTTACTTTAAACTTCCTCCCAACTCCTGACGTCACCAACGTCTCCCTATTTGAAAGAATGGTTTGAGAGCGTTGTACTGGTTACATGAGGAGGAGGTCGGGGAGGAAATAAACAGAAGCGAGGATAATGGAAATAAATGGCTGTGGGGCTGGACAGCAGTCTGACTCAGTAGCATCCTGGACTGTCCGGTTAACCAGATGGCCGCTTGATATGAGCAAGACGAGCAGACCAAGACAGTCCACACCTTCTGCTCCTGCGTGTGTGTTTACGTGCAGTCCATCGAATGGTGCTCCATTCAGGGGAAGTGTTGTTGCTCTTGCTCCACTTTCCTGAGAGCCAGAGGAAAATCTCAACCCTTTCCAACCCCTTCACTCAGCTGTTGACCAGCTTTGAAGTTTGTTTTTTTTTTCTTTCACTCTCTTCCTCCTCTCTTATTTCCAGACCTTTACCCCAACATACTCCACACAGCTTTTTTTTTTTTTTCCTGGATTTTGTTGACGTCCTGGCACTCTTGCAGTTCATGTTTCATGCACAAGCTGTTTGTGAAATATTGTATATGAGATGTGATCTTTTGCTTAGACGTGGCGCTGAGATACTTTTCTGAGATGATGATTTGGCTACAAACCTGCATCTTGAATGGCTTTTCAAGGCTGATAGAGAAGAAAAAAACACCTGACTTGCTGGCTTCTTTTCCTTGCCCATCCCGCTCCCTGGGGACTTGTTTTGATGGACAGATCTCCAGCCCCATGCGCAGCTGCGTGTAACACAACTGCCTGTGAAGTGCAGAGCAGCTTATGCATGCAGTCTTGGATTCCTGCGGCACCACAACTCACCACTCAACACACTTTGTCCTGCTGCCGGATCCTCATATTACCTTTATGATAATGTAGCTGCTTGTGTGACACGCGTGTGTGCTTCTGTGTGTTGTAAATGAAGATGTTCAGAGGCCTGGCGAAGCACTTACAGAAACCATCCTAATAATGTATTATGCATCCTCGTTCGTTCACGTTCCCATTATGCTGCAGTCTGCGGCACTCAACGCTCATTTCTTTCACAGTCGGGTTTCTCTACCCCCCCGGAAAAAAAAAGTGTTTGCCTGAGGCTCCAGCCATACAAAGTAAAGTTTTGAGATATTCATTTGGACCCCCCAGTGCGCTGTGCGGGCTTCTACCTCCATTGTGTATCATAAGCTTGTGTGCTTTATCAGATATGAAACAGAAATATTGATTCTTATGAAAATAATGGAAAGAAAAGGCCGTCTTCAATTCCTCCATATCCATCTTTTAACCAACGTTCTGTTAACATCCTGTAACACATTTCTATCCACAAAAAAAAAACAAAAAACAAAAAACATGCAAGTCATTTGTATCATGTGACAAAATACATTACGACATTGTTCTTACTGAATAAAATATAGCAGTTTTAAGTCAATAGGCTTCTGTAAAGTGATCCTCAAATACACACTTCATTGTCATGTGTTCATTAGTAACTCATAAATCTCCCTTTGGATATGTGTGTGGCTCTATGTAGGTCTGTGTTATCTAATACAATCTGTCCCTATCTAATATTCACGCTGTTAACCCTTAGAGGAGAGGAGAAGAGAAGAGAGGAGGGAAGAGGGAAGGAGGGGAGGAGAGGAGAGGAGAGGAGAGGGAAGGAGAGGTTTCGGTTTCAAAAAGCCCTTTATTAACCTATTCCAACATAAGAACATCACACAACACACATCAAAAAGTCAAAATCAACTCTTCATCCACCCCCACAGAACACAAAACCCCCCCCACAGCCCAAAAACGAACAAAAGTCCGCACATCGTCCATCATGCGATAATAAGCATGTTCAACATGCAGCCTGGCCCGAAGCAGTCCCTTCAGGACCAGGACTGGGTCCCTGCACCCAGCGTCCCGATCCTGGTTCCTTCTCGTCAGCCAGATGGCCAACTTAGCAGAGCCGGACAGAAAATTCAGCAGCACGTGGACAGTCCTCTCACGAGCCGAATAACGTGGTCCATAAATAAACAAAAGAAAGGAAAAAACCACCCCAAGCCCCTGAAACCAACCCGTCAGAAGAACAAAAAGCGACTGAAGCCGCGGACATTCAACAAACAAATGAAACAAGGTCTCACCCTGGAAACAAAACCCACAGTCCCCCCCCAGCCCAGGATCCAGGTGTGCTCTGTATCTGTTCGTAGCTATAGCCCCATGTACAATCCTCCACTGGAGGTCCGCCGCCCGCTTATCAAGGGGCATCTTGTACAGGGACCGCCAGCTGCCTCTCGGAGAAGAGTCCAGACCAAAAAACTCAGACCACCTCGACTCCCTAACCTCCGCCAATGAGCGCAAATGCAGAACCTTAATGCAGAGCTGATAAAGGGACTTCTTCGGCACTGCCTCAAAATCAGCCAGGGGGAGCCCCCTGAAGGACAACAGCTGGCCACCTCCCTCGTGCCAGTCTCCCACAGAAGGAGCAACAGCCAGGCGGGGGAAGCTGTACTCACAATCGTCATCCCATTGGTCAGAGAGAGTTCGGTCTTCTGCTACCGCTCGAAGAGACTGCGGCAGGGCAGCACACACCTCACGGACAACCCTGTCAATCAGTCTCAACGATCTGATACCGGTGGCCCGCCGGAAATCGTCCATGGAGGCCGCCGTCATCTTTAAAAGGTGGCCCACCTTAGTGCAGCCGGCCCGTCGAAGACCAGTCCGCAGACCCACACCATGGAGCGCGGGACTGGCAACAAAGTCATTGAAGAAAAGAGGTTCCTCGAACAACCACATGCCCGGGGCTCCACCTCGAACACGACTGGCCTGCAGGATCCGCCACGCCTCCAGAACGGAACAATAGAACGGGCACAGTCCAGTGAGGTCCACCGCCCCTGGTGTCAGGAGGAAGAGCTGCTTGTCATAGCCCAGGCGTCCAACCTTCCTCAGCAGGAGCCTGGAGGTGTCCAACCAGCTCGGGCCACACCCATACAGCAGCCTCTGGGCAGTACACAGCCTGAAGGAGGCGATCTTGGACCGAACGTCCATCAGGCCCTGGCCACCCTCCACCACGGGCAGGTAGAGTACAGAGGCCCGAATCCAATGCCTGCCTGACCAGAAGAAGTCCAGCAAAACCTTCTGGATCTCGTCAACCAGGGTCCTCGGAGGATCAAGAGCTGTAAATCGGTGCCACAGAGTCAAGGCAGCCAGGTTATTGGCAACCAGAACTCTGCCCCGATAAGACAACTGCGGTAGCAACCAGTTCCACCGAGACAACCGAGCACACACCTTCTCCTTGAGCCCATCCCAGTTATTTTGCAGAAAACCGACAGAACCAAGATACACCCCCAAAAACTTAAAGCCCACAGTCCCCCACTGGAGACCCCCAGGGAGGGTAGGCACCACCTGTCCTCCCCACCGCCCCACCAACAGAGCATTACTCTTCCCCCAGTTCACTCTAGCAGATGAAGCTGCCTCATATTGCGTCAGAGTGTCCTGCAAACACTGAACATCAGCCGGACAAGATATAAAAACACTGACATCATCCGCATAAGCGGTTAAGGCAAGTGAACGTAGGCCTGAAAACCCAGGCAGCAGAAACCCCTTGAGCCGGTTCCGCAGTCCACACAGGAGAGGCTCAATAGCGATGACATAGAGCTGACCTGAAATAGGACAGCCCTGCCTGATCCCCCGGCGGACAGGAACCGGCCCAGTGAGCCCCGCACACATCCCCACCAGACATTCAGCCCCACCATACAACAACTTAATCCAAGAAACAAACCCATCACCAAACCCAAAAGCCCCAAGTGCGTCAAACAAATACGAGTGATCCACCCTATCAAAGGCCTTCTCCTGATCTAGAGACACCACACCAACATTGACATCGTAAACCTCACACAATTTGACAACATCACGCAAAAGAAAAACATTGTCCATGATCGTCCTGCCGGGAACACCGCAAGACTGGTCCAGATGCACAATGACCTCCAGCACCTCCTTCAGTCTGTTGGACAAGGCTCTAGAGAGAACCTTATAGTCTGTACAAAGGAGGGCCAGGGGTCGCCAGTTCCTGAGCAAAGCCAGGTCGCCAGTCTTAGGCAGCAGGGAAAGAACCGCCCGCCGACATGACACCGGAAGGGTCCCGTCCGAAATGACTCCAAAAAAACCTCATGCAGGTCAGAACCAACCACCTCCCAGAACTTCTGAAAGAAATCAGAAGAGAGGCCATCAATCCCCGGCGCCCGTCCAGTCGGCATCTGGGACACAGCCCTCGTCAGCTCCTCCAGAGTCAGGTCAAGGTCCAGGGCAGCCCTCTCCCCCGGGCTGAGCTGTGGAAGCCCCTCCAGGAGGCCGGAACGGTCCACCGAGCTGCAAGGCTCCGCAGAGAAAAGGCTGGAGTAAAAATCCACCGCAAGCACCCCCATCTCCCTGTGGTCCGTCGTCACCCCACCCCCCGCCCCCTGCCAGCTGGAGGCAGGACATCTGCTTCCTCTGAGCCACCGACCGTTCCAAGCCGAAGAAGAAGGCACTCGGAGCATCCATATCCTTAAGATGGAGGAAGCGGGACCTGACCAGGGCCCCCTTCACCTTCTCCCTCCGCAGGAGCGAGCCCAGCTCCCTCTTCCTCCCCCCCAGCAGACGACCAACTGCAGGATCAGGATCACTGTCCAACCCACGCTCCATAGCAGCAATGGAGGCCTCGAGAGCCTCCACCGCCGCCGCAAACACAGCAGTAGAGTGGGAGGTGTACTGCTGGCAGAAGACCCTGATCTGCGCCTTGCCAACATCCCACCACGACTTCAGAGAAGAAAAGTCTGATTTCCTCGCTCTCCAGCGGTGCCAGAAAGTCCCAAATGCCTGACAAAAGGCGGCATCCTGCAGAAGCTTATTATTAAATTTCCAATATGACTTGGGCCTGGCGCCCGGCGAAACTAACAACTCGACACCGATAAAGTGATGATCGGTAAAGCCCACGGGTCTAATGTCACTGCGCATCAGCCTGGGACTGAGGCCCTGGGAGACGTAGATCCGGTCTAACCGTGCGCCGCACACCCGATTATCATGCACTCTCACCCACGTATACTGCCTGGAGAGCGGATGTTTAACCCTCCACGCATCCAAAAGGTCCAGTCGCGCAATGGTACCACGAAGAGACTGGGCCGACCGCGGGTGTGGTTCCTCGGTTGTACGGTCAAGGGTAAAGTCCACAGTACAGTTAAAATCACCCCCCACGATGAGTTGGTTGTGATGTCCAGCCACCAGCTCATCACCCAAACGAGTGAAAAGATCCACCCTCTCCACACCATCGGTCGAACCATAAACATTAACAAAACAAAACACAGAGCCATCAATATTCGCCTTAACAATAAGCAGCCTCCCCTTCACAACCTCCACGGAGGACAAAACTACAGCCCGTGAGGAGGGAGCAAAAAGAATCGCCACCCCAGCACTGACATTAGACCCATGGCTAAAAACACAGGAACCCCCCCACCACAACCTCCAGTCTACTTCATCTGAAGGCAGAGTGTGGGTCTCCTGAAGAAATAGCACGTCCGCACCATTCAACGTGGCGACAACCGAGATAAGCGCCCGCTTTCGCCCATCCCTCCCACCATTAATATTAAGAGAGCCAATCTTAATGCTCCTCATGAAAGGTCCAAGGAAGAGAAGAAGACAGAAGGAGACCAGCAACCAGCAGTAAAAAGAAGAAACCACCAAGTGATGCATGATCATCTGGGTCTCAGTCTCTGAGCAATCTTACCCTTATTTTCCTTCCTAATCACAGTTATGTGTTTCTTCAGCCTGAAACGCTTCTTCTCATCCAGGAGATCAAAGCCAACCAGTCTCTTCAGGACATCAACAGACCTGATGAACTTATCCGTGTCACTGAAATAATCACTAACAGATACAGATTTTTTATAAGTCTCATCCAAAAAACGGTTGATGTCCTCAAGAGAGTAGAGCTCAGAATCCTGACGAAGTTCAGGAACAGAGACTGCTTCCGACTCAGAGTCCACTTCCATCTCGTCCGCGGCCCGGCGAGCCGAACAGCCCGGGGCCACACCAGCAGCCTGAGAACAGCCAGGGGCCCCAGCAGCCAGCAAGGGCTCCCCACCCACCGGCCGGCCGGTACTTTCAACAACCGGAACCACACCCCCAACAGGCAAGCCAGAAATGGCAACTGCGGGGCCATCATCGGCGGGACCCGCCGCCGGGGCGGCGGGACCAGCAACAGCAGCAGGACCCACCGCCGAGGCGGAGGGGCCAGCAGCAGCAGCGGGACCCACCGCCGAGGCGGAGGGACCAGCAACAGCAGCCGGACCCGCCGCCAAGGCGGAGGGACCAGCAACAGCAGCCGGACCCGCCGCCGAGGCGGAGGGACCAGCAGCAGCAGCGGGACCCGCCGCCGAGGCGGAGGGGCCAGCAGCAGCAGCGGGACCCACCGCCGAGGCGGAGGGGCCAGCAGCAGCAGCGGGACCCACCGCCGAGGCGGAGGGACCAGCAACAGCAGCCGGACCCGCCGCCAAGGCGGAGGGACCAGCAACAGCAGCCGGACCCGCCGCCGAGGCGGAGGGACCAGCAGCAGCAGCGGGACCCGCCGCCGAGGCGGAGGGACCAGCAGCAGCAGCGGGACCCGCGCCCACCACGGAAGCCAGAGCAACATCCGCCACAGCCTCCGCGGGAGCGGGCGCAACCGGGCCCAGCTCCCGCTCTCTATGCGGACAGGAGAGACGTTTGTGACCCACATCACCACAATCGAAACATTTCATCTGGCCCGAGCTAGCATACACCATGTACGAGCCGTCCCCATGTTTTACACGGAAAGACACCTCCAGGGTCTGCGCAGGCGAGTCCAAAAACATGAACACCTGCCTTCGCAGCGACTGGACATGTCTGAGTTTAGGGTCTTTACAACCCAGACCTACGGTCCTGAATCCGCTAGCCAATTTCCCAAACCGGCGGAGCTCATTCCCTAAAAGCTCATCGGGGATGAACGGCGGAACACCGGATACGGTGATCCGCGTGGAGGGAACAGAAAGCGGTGAAACCTGCACGAGGACGCCGTCGATAAAGACGCCTCCCTCAATAAGCCGGTGAGCCAAAACCTCCTCCCGGAGAAAGACAACCACCGCCTTGTTCATACGGGACGCAAACAGCAGGTTGTCATGTCCTACCCGATCACCGACGGCCAACAAGACCACCTCCATCGGGAGGCCGCCATCCGGCGGGACCACGCGCACCCCCTGCCTCAGAGACGGAGGCGGCGTCCCGAGGGACGCCATTCCCCCTCAAACACGGGCGACGAGCCAAACCAGGGCGCACCCACGGCTCGAGCCACGACAGAAAAAAAAGGAACAAAAAAAACACTTACCCGATCATGCAGAAAGAACACCAAAAGAGAAAACCAAACCCAAAGGGTGAAGTCCAGACCATCCAAACCCCCGCGCCACTCACACGTCCACCACTCACACTCACCGGAAACGGAAGGAGAGGAGAGGAGAGGAGAGGGGAGGGGAGGAAAGGCTTTTGCCTTCCAATAGACAGAACTCCTGAAAGTCTCCTGACTTTAAATGGAGATGCTACATGAAACAGATTTTAATACACATGACAAAAGCTGCTCACACCTACTGGGAAGTAGCAGTTGCACTCAGTTACCATGTCAACACCTTGTTGCAGACATTTGAGTGGTAGATGCTTTAAAATATAAGCCTCCAGAAAAGTGTGTTTGGACAAATGATGTAAACATCATACATGCATTCATATCTAGGAGCCGTATAGAGGATATCCGCTGAGAGATCTAAAAGCCTCGAAAACCTCTCAGTGTCTTGCAACAAGCAGAAACGCTTTGAAGTGGACTGAGCTCAGCTGGAAGAAGATGCTATTGCGTAATGTAGTTTTGTAAAACTTCAATCAAAAATGTGACGGCAGTTCTGGAGTTGTGTGCCGATGTTACATGTTCGAAACACCAGCAGCCATACTTGGGATGAACTCCAGTGATTATTTATCATGCAGTTGATAAATAATTACTCATGGAAATGTGTTTTCTGTCATAATTAACCCAGTATTACATCTCTTTTAATAATTAATCCAAATCACATTTTGGTTTTGAATATTATCAAGAAAACAACTCTGTTAGAGGCTTGAAGATTATATGTACATTATGTTGTAAGACTTGAATGAGGGAACTGCAGGGAAAACTTTTCTGATCCGACAGACTCCTCTATGTTCATCTGTCCTTCTTTAGCATGGATGGATCATGTTTTATTTGCCCTCAGGTATATTGTTTCTTTATGCTGTTGAGGATGCAGACGTGCAGATGTGGACTTCACTGACAGATTTCCTTTGCAGAAAGACCAGTTAGACATTGGACCGGGTAGATTGTGAGCTATTTTGAAGGAAAACTATGAAATAAAAGTTAAGGAGAGATTTGCTGCAGCTCCGAACTAACTCTGTGGCGAGTTGAAAAAAATCTCTCTCTTTTTTTACTCTCCGAAGCAGTCACTGCTTTGGCCCGTGTGCTCTCCCTTTGTTCTCCGTTAGTCTTTAGTGTTATTTATTTTAGATGCAGCAGTCTCACCCCACCAGCTTACACAGAAAAGTGAAAAACAAGAATAGAGCTCAAATCAGTTACACTGTGGATGTGCTCGATTTAGCGCTGCTCTGAATAAACCCTTTGAAGTGATGCTGCCTGCATCAGCCGTAGCAACTTTTCCGTTTTTGTATAAATCAGAGTGAATTGGTGCTGATGTGCTGTCAGGCCGGATGCAGATCATAACGAGGGAGGCAGCGTTCTGGGAGGCGGCGAGATGGATGAGTCAGCCTCTTTTCCAAAAGACTCCGGTTAAGTTTCATGTCATACACGGTTGAAATAATGCCACGTTTTTAGAAGAATGTGGTAATGAATCTTCCTCTAAGTTTCATAGTTAAGTCATGTTTAAGTATTTTTTCCGAAATACACAATGACAGAAGACGATTCAACATGGCTTTTACAGAAACATCAGCTTTTGTCAGTGATTCCCATAAGATGCTGGACTAAGATTATAATTTTATGTTAAGCACTGTAATATAATTCTACCTCAAGATATCGAAAAGATACACTGTGTCCCCCTCTCAGTGTTGCCATGCAGTCGTGTGGGAGTTTGTTGCTGATCTCGAATGTCAGACGAGCCCCGTTGGAAGATGCGTAGTTAAGAATAGTCTCGGATCTCCAGGGCTTTCGTTTATCAAAACTGTCTCCATGCCGTCCTGGAGCAATCGGGGAGACAACTGTCCCCCTACTGACAGATGGTCGTGTGTGTGTGTGTGTGGTTCTGGCTGCATTTGGTGTGGATTCCATCTTGTGGGGGGAGGGGAAACGGGGTCTGGGGAGGAAGAGGAGGTGGAGAATTGTGAGGAGAGGTCACCGAAGGCACAGCTGGTGACACCCCCCCACTTCAACCAGCTGCTGCCTCAAAAGAGCCCGTCAGCAGCCTGCCTGGACGTATGCGCCTGCCCCTCTCCTTCTCTTTTTCTTTACTTCCTCCCGTTACCCCCTTAGCTTTCCCCTCGGTGTGTCCCCCTGCAGACTCAGCCCAGCTGTTGCGAGTATTCCACCCTCCTCCCCCTTCCACTGTGCACCCTGACCCCGACAAAACAAGACTACATTTACAAACAAGTGTGGATGTTCCTGAGTGCACACATATGCACACAGACACCTACAGACCCCCCCCCACTGTTCAGGACTTTCATCCAATAAGTGGCATCAAAGGTGTCCCGGAGGAGTGCTGATGTTTCTGTTGGGTCCTTGTTGGGGCAGTTGGAAGCCGGAGGGTAGACTTTATCCACCAGCTGGGTCTGGGCCCTGAAGGACCAACTTCTGCTCCATCTTTGGTCATGGGCATCACTTTCACCGCATGGTGAAGTCTCTCCATCTGGATCAGATGCAACACATGCTGTGCAGTCATCATTATCAGTTTAGAAATTCTTGACCTTTACAGTTTGCCTGTAGGCCTCTCGCTGCAGTTGAATACCTACTGCCAAGACTTGAAAAGTATTAGATTCATAATTTCACAGTGCTGAAATGTTATATTTCACCATCAGCTGATGAAAAGTAGCAGTGAATTAATGAATACTTTAGATCTTTAAAGCTTAAGCAGGCCTCCTGGGCAAGAAAGAGAATACATACAGAAAGGCGCGGGGAGAAAAGAAAATCAAACAAACAACATATGAGCTACATTACTTAAAAAAATATTGTAAACTGAGGTTCTTTTTGATGTGGCACAGATTCTTACGAGGCATCGCGAGCACCACTCTTCTTTGTTTTAGTTTAGGCCTAAAGTCTGCGTCTTAGCAGCTGAGACTGAAGCATCAGTTCAGCAGAGCTTAAACGTTCTGCTGCGCTGCTGCACAACCTCAAAAAAGCTTCAGAGCGGCTGTAAGTCTAATGGAAGACTGATCTCAAACACACGTTATGCTGTTATGAAATGACTGGAATCAGTGGCTTCCTGGAAGTTAGGAGAAAAAACGGTAGCAACATGATATTTTTGCACAGCAAGTACATTTTCTGTGGCATATTTTAAGTATGTGTGTGCTATTTTGTGGCAGTAATTGACTCACCTTCTTTACTATGACATGTAAAAGGCAAAAAAAAAAAAAAAAAAACATAGCAGACACACTCCACAAGGCTTGGCATGGCACCACAGCGTCTCATTAGAGCTGGCTGGCAGTAGGTGCTCATGTAACAAGCGTAATGTGCAGTTAATGGGCTGAAACATGAAACTTCCAGTATTCATTTTCAAACAGAAACGGGAAGTTTTGACTAATAATTTGACAAATTCATCAAAAAAATGATCACAAATTAATGCTAAATCGCTCCATGGAAGAACAGTTGAATTCGGTCTACTTATTGATTCTTTTTATTCTGTGTAATATTTACTCTCTCTTCAAATAACTAATATCTTTCAAGTTTGAATCTGACTCCTGGGCCACCCAAGCTGCACCTCGCCGTCAGCGGTGGGGTGCCACACCCTCTCCCCTCTCTCTCTCCCTCTCTCTCTCTCTCTCTTCCTCGGTACTATTGTTCCCTTGATGACAAGGCCCACGTGCCCCCCCTATTCAGCATCCTGGTGGGGGGTGGGGGAGTGGGGGGTAGGCGGGCTCTTTGTCTGGCTGCCATTGTCCCAGACACACGCTTCCATTTGACGGACACACGTGCTGACAAAAGAGAAAGGGGGCCCAGGAGGAGGAGGAGGGGCCACCACTGGCCATTATTCTGGGTGGAGGTGGCGGTGAAAAGGCGAGACGCGCTAGCCATCTGTGGTGCATGTCTGTAATCCGCAGTGATGGGAGGGGGACCGCACGCTCATGCACGCTCATGCACGCTCATGCACGCTCATGCACGCTCACACACTCCTCAGTTGTGAAAGCATTCCTCTCTTTTGTGGAGCCACGCTTCACCGGGGGCACAGGGCCTGCAGAGGTGGCTTCCCGTTGCGTTTGATAGGGGTTTGGAAAGGGAGAGTGTTGATGTCAGTCTGCTGTTCTGGGGAGAAAGTGGCTGTAAAATGCTCCAACTCCCGGCTCTTCCTCTTCTCTTCTGCTCTCATTTCTGTGTCAAAGTGACCATTGTTGAGCGCCTGTTTTCTAGCAACAGGCCTAAACACCAGTCCACTTGTCTTTGTCCTCTGCTTCTTTCGTCGGCCTTGCGTCTGTGCCAGATTCTTCAACTCGGCTGTGTTTATTCTGCGTCTTCACAATTTCCTTCCACTTCCTTTTTTGTCTCGATTATGACCAGTTTTCTCAAAACTGAAGGCTCTAACATGTTTCTAGGCCACTACCAGGGGCTTCACTAAACTAAAACATGAGAAGAGTTCACACTTTGTCGCCATTCTCCCTCGTTTCTTTCCTCTCTCTGCATCAATCGTCTTCCTTCGTTTTCTATAGTTTCTCACTCTGATTCTTTTCTCTCCTTTTTTCTTACCAAGATAAAAATCTTCTTTCACTGCATGAACCTTCTGTTCACACTTTCTCCAGTTCATCTATTCCTTCGTATAGCTTCTGCAGCAGTTGCATATTGGCAAAAGCACTGTCTTTTAAAATGTATCCAATAAGAGAGAAACAGCTGTCAGACGTGCTGTCCCAGTTTTTCTGGAGTCAGTAAGTGTATTGACCCCTTAGAAGCTCACAGGAGCCATGTGCTGTAATGCCACCACAACGCATGCCTACTGGAATATTTAAACCCATTTCCCCTGCCTGTGTTCCTGCGTGCCCTGCCTGGGCTTTTAGTGCCGGTCGATACGACACGACCACCCAGTGAAGGTCATTTTGTGTTGCCTCGCCACAGAAACCAAAGCTCCCAAACCTCAGCAAAGCAATCTGCAGGAGATGACCAGCACCAAGTGCAGGGTCTTCTCAAGTCTGCTCTCTACTTTAAATGGAGCTTTGCCTTTGGGATATTTTCTCTACTTCCTCTGTAGAAATTTTCTGTGTCACCAGATGTTGCTGTACAGATGACTGTTGTTATGTAGGCAAATAGACTGCTTCCTTGTGGCCCAGAAAATGCTCCAAGAATGACAATCTGAGGAGAGATTTGAGGGCAGACAGATGGTTGTTGTCACACAGGCTAACGGATAGACTGACAGATGGATTAACAGACAGGCGATTCATATAGGCATGTATACGCACAAAGAGTATGCTCAGGAGCTTCTGCCAAAATATTTCAAATAAGGGCAGGATTTTTGAAAATATATGAAACATCTAAAAGTTTGAAGCTATATTTTCACTTCTGGCTGTTATATCAGCATGAACATTTCTTTCAAAGGTTTCCTTTTCAGGGAGTCACCAAGCAAGGACAGACACAAGCCTGTCAGTCAGACATTTAGAGTGTCAAGGCAGATGTTAAAAGCTTTAAAAGCCACATTGATTTTGGATTTTGGGCCTTGTGCATTGTTGCTTTACACAGATAAACATGCATTATGCATGAGTGCCTTTACTGACAGTTAACACATTCAATCTGATTCACCACGATGTGAACAGGAAGACTGCATGTGTTTTATATTCACAAAACATTCATGTATATATCTGCGAACTAGATTAGAAATAAAGAAAAGCAGAAAAAAAACTCTTCCTGCCCTGACCAAAGGTCAGAGGTGAGAGGTTAGTGAAAGTGAGCCGCATAATGACGCTCTCAGATGCAGCGGCAGGGACAGAGGCAGCTGCTGTTTCCATGACTGCAATACTGCTGCTGTCCAGCAGGGGCACTGTTACACCAGCAACAAAGTCTCTGTCTGTCTGTCATCTCCTCCACAGCATCCACATGGATGAATACTTTTACCAGCAGCAGTTCTACCAGCAGATGTGTGTGGTGTGTGTCTGTGTGTTGAAATGAGACTTGAAGGTTATACATTTTCAATCAAAAGTTTTTAAATCGGATGCTCTTCATGACTGACATTTAAAGAAAAATACAGTACTTAACAAAAACAAAAACACTATCCTTTTTCGGAACCAAGTCAGTTAATTCTTACTTTAACAATAAAATTACTGAATAAATGCGCTGATATTTCTGGTTTTACTTGAATGCTTTGGACAGCCACTTCAGTACAACAGGCTTTTAGAGGAAAACTGTTCTGTTCTGGAGCCTCTAGAGCTCATTGTGCAAGGAAGGATACTTTGTAAAATTAAAAGCATATTTGATGACCCTGTAGTCGTCTTCACAACACAGTGGTTGTTTCCAGGTTTCTTCAGGAGATCCATCCTGCCCACAGCTGTAATGACAGTTTCTACAACGAATACTTTTTTTTAACATTGTATTATTGATTTGACTCGATTTTGAAATGAGAAACTGAAAACTGCGTGGAAAGTAGTCTACTTTGCAGTAGTTTGTGGGCTGCAAAGTAAAACATTGTTGCATATCGAAATCAAAATGATGATATAAAAAAATGAAGGGTCTTATGACACCGGTGGGCTACACAGGTGATAAAAATTTAGCACTCATTTTTGCTCTTTTTTTTTTAAAATTGTAATTATAAGTTGTCTTCCTTCTCATAACTTTCTAACAGTTTAATATGTTGATGCGTGTATTAACGCTGCTGCAGATGATTCTGTCATCTCATTCATCTTGACGCTCCTCACGCGGTTGACCTTGTTGTGAACAGCGAGGAGAGAGGCCTCCTCTCACCCACAACGTTGTCAGTGTCTCTCTCTCTCCTCACCCTCATCTGATCTCAGCACAGTGAAAGAAGCGTGTGTGTGTGTTTGCATTCATGCTGCCTCTTCACATCCTCTCTTTCTATTTTTGTTCCTTTCCGCACTTTTCCCCCCAAATAGCTGTCACTCGGCCCCCCTTCTCCCCCCTCCATTTCCTCTTGTTCTCCTCTACTCTATCAGTCCAGAGGGAAAAAAAACGGAAACAAACAAACAAACACACAAAAAAAACCAACAACATGACATTGGTTGCTATGGGATACAGTTGCCATGCAGCAGCAAGGTTTTCATGTGGTCCTTGTATGCATGCGTCTCCTGTAGTGTGATTGAGAACACAGAGAGAGATGATTAGGGTCGTGTGCATAGGTTGTGGAAAGCTATTGATTATGTAATGTAGCACAAAGTTTGATCGTTTAACGTAAACCAGCCTGAGCGTGGGTTTCAAAGCCACTAGGAGACACACTCGTACTATCCTTTACTTTGACATAGTTGCTAGATGGGCGTTCCTCTGTCACTACAGGCTCTATGTTGGGCTGTAGAGAGTGACAGGTCAGGATAATAGAGACATATGATGACGGGGAGTCACTGAGGAGAGAAGAAAGAGATGTTGAAAAAGACAGAAAAGGAAAAAAGACAGTAGCATTGACCAGAGGAAGGAATCGATTTAGCCGCCAGTTGGGATAAAGCAGAGGATTTGGCTGTCACACCCAGGAAACAGCACGTCCATCCGGGTGGACTGACAGGATGGAGAAAAAAAGTGGTCCTCGTAGATCCATCATAGAGCTTATTGGCTAATCAAACTGCATCAGGCTTTCTTATCAGCCGATGATTGAGCTGCTTGTGTTTGGGTCAGCAGAAGCCACTGAGGCAGTGAGATAAAGTAATGGAGGGCTGGAGCAGCCTAAATCTCCTCATGAAGCAAGTGGAGTAAACTCTCTTAAAGATTACCCATCTGTTTCTTGACAGAATACAGCCAAACTTCCTCTCAAGTGTGGAGATCATGGCACAAGTACCACGAGGGTATATAATACACTGAAGCTGTATTCATCAATATTTCTGAGTTAACACTGACTTTGATATCCATTTTTAATGTAGAGCGTAGCTCTGGTAGATTTAAATACAGCTCCTATACCAGCTGAGGAGCTGTGGGTGGGTGTTAGCGTGTGTTTGCTAAATATTTTGGTATTAATGACCGTTTTGATTTACTATTCTCACAAGCAGAACACCAGCTGAAATCAGTCAGTATTTAGAAAGCAATCCTGCCTCTTGTCAGTGCAAATTAAATATCAGCTGGTTCAGTCCCAGCAGACGGCCAAGAAAAAAGGTGTCTCATTATCAAGGTGTCACACCTGAAGCACCTCATGATGGGTAAATGTAAAGTGCTCCCTCGAGACCTTTTCAACCTGACTGTTGCTAAATATACTGATGGCTTTGGTTTCAGAAGACTTGCTAAATCTCTGAATTTTCCAGTGAACACTGTTGAGGCCATAATCTGGAAGTGGAAAGAACATCATTTCACCATAAACCGGCCACGACCAGGCGCACCTCACAAGATTTCTGACAGAGGAGGGAAAAGAATTATCAGAAAAGTTGTCCAAAGGCCAAGAACCACTTGTGGAGAACCTCAGAAAGACCTGGAATTAGAAGGTACATTTGTACGATTCAACCTCCATGGGGTGTATGCACGATCACCACCCAAGACTCCATTTCTGAATGAAAAGCATGTTGAAGCTTGTTTAAAATTAGCTGCACAACATTTGGACATGCCTGTGAAATATTGAGAATATTTAGTCTGGTCAGATGAGACCAAAACTGAACTTACTGAACTCAGTAAGCCTGTTCAATACCTTTTCTTTGTTTCACATTATTACACATATTTTATGGTTTGATTTCTTTCCGTGTGTGAATGGGGGGAAACCCATCTTAAAGGGGCAGACATGCGTCTCTCCCACGGCTTCCTCCAGTTATTCCAGTAGAAGAAGGCAGGATCACCACTTGTCTCCCGGTCAGTGTTGGTCTCTTCCTTGCCAAATTGATGAAAACACAGCCTGGAATTCAGCTTATCGATATTCTTCCCCGTTTTTTCCTTTCTCTCACGTTAAATCAGCACCTCCTGAATCAGCGGGAGTTCGCATAGTCGCTTCAAAAGTTTACATGACATGTAAAAGCCCCAAACACAGCGGTAGCGATCGGTTTTGACTGGTGCTGCCACCCAGTAGACACCGTTTTTGTGGTACGTGGGTTTCCTCTACAGTAGGAGTTACCAACATCTGGTGAAAGTTTCAATAGCATGTTTAGAAATATGGTGGAAAGGTGAAGGTGGAATTATCGTCACCACTCAAAACATTATAACTGACATGGTTAAGTTACATCTGTACTGAATTAGTAGAAAATAAACTAATGAAAAATGAAATAACCATCAATGAAAAACAAAATCAAGTGACAGTTGAGTCCGCGTCCTTGGACTGTGGTCATTGATCAGAGAGAAAAACATAATTTGACGCCACAATGAAACACATTCTGAGTAAAACGTTTTGTCCACTGTATTTAAATGAAAATAGAGCTGCTGTAGCCTTTATGCTGAATTTAAAGAGAATAATCAGCCGCTGGCATTCATGGGTTCTGCTCAAAATAGCGGTTACAAATCCTGTTTATGGTGGCATTCATAAACACCAGTCAGCATTTTGAAGAGCCAGTCATCATAGAAAAGAGCATTCAGATGCAAACTGTTGTTTACAGCAACCTTTATAAATGCAGATTAGCAATATTAACACACTGGCTTTGAGGGAAAACAAGATAAACACAGTGATCTGTGTCCTTTGTGCATAATGGTTCTCTACAAAAACTGTGCATGAAAGGGAGGTTCAAATTACACTGGAAGAGACATAACGACACAGCTCCATAATGGCTCTCTGCATGTGGAAAAGCAGACGTTCCAAAGCTGAACCAGCTCTGAGCTGGCTCAAGCCCGAGCTGAGCACCAGCAACTGGTCCAAGTCGGTCGGAAAGGACTAATTCAGCAGTTAGCTGTTAGCTCAACCGTCAGACTTCCTCCCCGGTTCTCCAAACTGAGAGAGCTGTGACTGATCGCTGAGGTTCAGCAAATAATGCTCATGTGCAAGTTTGAGCTTCATGCTCAGTTGGCTGCTGGTACAGGAGAGGATTAGTCATTTGCACGGTCAGACTTGGATTACTGTTTGTATCCCCACAGATAATTAATTGTATTTGTGTGTTTCTGGGAGCGTGAGCTCGCAGGAGCCTAATTTACATTCAGACAGTGTTGGTTAAAATAGCAGGCTGTTAGGGAGTCACTGAGGCAAGACGGTTGTAAAACCACAGAGTCTCAGATTTAACGTGTTCTCAGACATAAACATATTACGCACGCTACCACACACGCAGGCGGCACGATTATATTTCTCTGTTTCTGCTGCCACTGGTGATGCGGCTCATTTGAACCACGTGCCGCAGGGCTTACTTTCAACAAGCAGGAAGTGTGTCTGTTACCACCTGGCTGGTGAGATCATCATGTTTCATAACTGCATAGCAGTTTTAATAGGCTTAGTAGCTGTCCTGCAGACAGATATACACACTCCAGCATATGTATACGCACAAACAGAGGCCTGCTCACACACACACAAACACGCATGTTCAGTCAACAGCTACAGTGCTGTAGAGTCGACATCTCATGTATCTTCCTCTCATGATAAGTTTGAAGCTCTTTTTCTCTTTGTGTGCTTCTGTGGCTTTGTCTTCCACTGACACTGTTTAATTTTAGATCTTTTCTATCTCACCCTCCTCCTCTCTGTGTCTGCACATCTCACTCCTTGAGAAGTGCAAAAGAAAAGAGAGGAGGAGGACAATTTTATTTTTGATAAATGGCCTATAGAGAATCAGGTGGGACTGAGTTCTTCTCCTTATTGCTAATATTAATAATCTAACTTTCTACCTCTATCCGAGCTTGCCTGAGACTGCTCTTCGGCTGCTCTTTATCGCCGTGGCTGTTCATCTTTTGTTTCCTCGCTGAGATTTTAATTGAGCTTCATAAAAAAAGTTCAGACTTTTTTCATAACTAACAAGCCACTTCACACAGCAGGGTAATGTCTGGAAAACTGAGGCAAGTATTGCGTATGCTTTCAATGCTGTTCATGCACTGAAAGCTGTTCATGCTGATGCGTTTTGCATCACTGCGTCAGATGTGATCGTCTATGGCATGATATTACGAACCCCCGGCAAAAAGAAAAAGAAAAATATTATCTCTACGATTGGAGGATGTTTATTCAGCTGTCTTATTTTGGAGGAAGCGAAAAAAGGAACTTCACAAAAAAATATTCAAAGCTTTGTAAAACATACCATAAAGCACCTTGAATTGTCTTGTACATGAAATGTGCTATACAAATAAACTTGCCTTGCCTTAAAAAAAAAAAAACAAAACCAAACACACAATTGGTGTAATTAGTGGCAAAGCTTTTTTTTAGTAAAGCAAATGATAACTCAATCAAGATGGGAAAATTATGTATTCACCAGGTAATTTATATTTCTAAAACAAATAGTTGCACGACTCGAGACCTGCAGGTAAGTCTGCAATTAAAAAGAGAGTGATTGCAAGTCCTAATGAGGCGTTGTATCTGGCTGATTGAGAGGGAACGCGGCCCAGCAGGAGGGCTGTCGGCTGAAAACAATGTTAGCGAATGTAAAACTCCAAAAAGGTAATTCAGCATAGGATGGTGATGAAAGATGGTGGTTTTCCCCTGTCAACTGTGTTAGAAATTTGGAGCAAATACAAAGAAAATGTGAAGGATGTAATAGGGGAACATACAGGCCAAGGAAAATATAACATTAGTGAAGAAAAATCAAAGCAAATTGCCTTGAAAACAGTAAATACACAACAAAAGAAATGAAAAACAAATGGGCAGAAACAGGATTTAATGCCTGTGACCAAACAGAAAATTAATGGCCTCTAGAAATATTGATTTACATACTGCTGTGAAGAGCAAAAAACAATGTAGGAATGGATTATTAATTAATGTGTAAATAGAAGAAAACAAAGTGGGCTAGAGTGGGCTAAAGAAAAGCTGTTGTGGCACGTGGATGATTGGATGAAAGCGATATTCAGTGATGAATTACAAATCTGCACTGAGCATGAAGATGATGCTAGAACCTCTGTTTGGTGTCGGCCCAATTAAACATTTCAAGATGACTGGCTTAATAAAGCAAGAAAATTCCCATAGTTATTAATAAAACAGACTTACGTGTCAGGTAACTGTGGAAGTCGAAGAACTCAGAGCTCCTGTTATGATTTTGGAATTTCTATTCTCGTGTTTCTCCGGTCCTTTCTGTTTCTCTGTTTTCCCCTGGAGTGGCTGTTTTGTGCCAGCTCTGTACCTCCTGCCCATGCAGCGGTGTTTATTTGTAATTAAAGGGCTTTGATTGCTCCTGCCTCCATCGTCTCCTTCACCCCTGAACCCCTGCAGCTCCATCCTGCTACGTTGATCTGCCAGCTGCTGTATGAGAAGGCTGCTTCTGGATTTATGAATATGAATAATTTTTCATTAATAAAGTCCATTCCTCAAAGAATTAAAGCTGCCATTGAAGAGAAGATGTAATGAAAAATTAAATGTGATTTTTGTTTCTTCTATCATGATTGAGTATTTTTTTAACTATATAATTTTAATGTCTTACAAAGCCAAAGTGTTTTACTGTTAAACAGAATAGGTTTGTGTCATGTGTGTTATGCTTGTTTTCTCTTTGAGGATCATTCGACTTTTAAGTTTCAAAGAGTGGAGATTTCTTTTTTTCCTTTTTTTTTTTGACCAAAGAATGTACTTTTCAACATTTGCCTGTGGGGGCATTTAAGTACATCAGCAATCCCAGTGATGTTAAACCTGTAAGCAAACAACTGAGTACCAGCATAAAGAGAGAGGGTGTTGAAAGTTTCCAGTTAGCCACAAATATCCAGACCGCTGTATTTAATAGTCATGTGAACAATTCAGAGCACAGCAAGGACGTTTTGATCCCTCTTAGTCTCATCCATCTCTGATCTCTGGCTCTGGGTGTTGGTGCATAAACAGCTTAGGGGATAAAATAGCATCATAGAAGTCTGGGAATGTGTGAGAAAAGAGAGATGACATGAACACATCACAGTCCTTTGAGATGTAATACATCCAGGCAGTCTGAGATACCCAGTCCCAACACTTCCCTAAGTCAGAAACACAGGTTAACAAGTCCAGATAATAAATGCATCTTTATGATCAGGTTTTGTGCAGATCAGCGCACATTTAGTTTTATCAGTATGTAAACTGCTAAACTGTTTGAGGAGTTTATAATAGTTGCTTTAGGGTATTTGGGTGTTCTTTAGTGCAGACCTTTATTCCAACAACACTACATATGAAGGGTTCTTTACAAACTTACCATTGCCATATGGATTTCTGCGTTGAAGTTCATTCACATCAATATTGTGTCAGCAGGATGTGGTTTAGGGAAAGAGTATGAACGAATATTCAAAATGTTGTTTTAATTTGTGTTGCTTCCGATTACGATACCAGTATCGGAAATTGCTCCGATACTGCCACAAATGCCGATATCGGTATCAGTGAGTACGGGAGTCCAGGCACCAACCGATACAGAATAATTTAGATTTTATGATTTATTTACTGGTTACATCCATCACACCATCAGCAAAAAAAAAAAAAACTTTTTAATTTTGCAATATTGTTTTATACTGTTCTATTTGGAAATACATATAGACATAAATGGCTTGGATTTGCTGTATTTAATTATGTTTTACAATGATAATTATATTACATCCATCCATCCATCATCCATGCCCGGTTAATCCTCTGTAGGGTCACGGGGATCTGCTGGAGCCTATCCCTGCTCTCTTTAGACAAAAGGCAGGGGTACATCCTGGACAGGTCACCAGTCCATCACAGGGCCACATGTAGATGAACAACCACACACATACACAATAACTCCTACAGACAATTTAGAACCACCAATTAACCGAACATGCATGTCTTTGGACTGTGGGAGGAAGCTGGAGTACCTGGAGGAAACCCACACAAGCACAGGGAGAACATGCAAACTCCACACAGAAAGACCCCTGCTGAGGTTCGAACCAGGAACCTTCTTGCTGTGAACCACTAATATTACAGTCCGACAATTTTTTGCAATTTTTTTTTAATATCATCCTTGGATCGGTTGTCGGTATCAGCTGATACCCACAGCTCAAGAATCGGAATCGTTATCGTAAAAAAATGGTATCGGAACATCTCTAGTTTTAATCTATTTCTTTCTTTTTTTTTTAATGGACCAACTGACCAACCACCAGAGTCTTGCCTCTCTAACCATCACTTCACTTCCAGGAATGTAATATTTGTCAAGCTCCAAACAGACAACTCCCCACAGTCTCAAGGTCAGGTCTCTTTCGTATCTACAGTTGTAATCCCTCACCCCTCTCCTCTACAAACATCCCACAATCCTCCAGTTAGGCACGATTATCAGACCTCTGCCTCCCTGACTCACCTCAGCTCCAGCACCACCAGGCTACCTCTACCTGATATTTCCCTCTAGTATTTGGTGTCCATCCAACATGTCAGCATTACTGTTCTCTATAGCTCTTCCTATCTGGTGAAGACCCTAAAAGGGCTAGGATATAAGCTTCCAAAAAGCTGCACAGCATGTTATAATACTACGAGGAATCTTCACAAAAACTATTACCAGGGAGATGTTACCATGATGTTACCATGATTAAGTTTTAGCCTCGAACTTAAACTTGAACTGCTATTCCAGCTTTAATACCCGTTCTTCATTAAAGGATGTGGCGATTACTGCAACAAATGAGAAAAAAGGTGGCTACACATTCGGACCTGCAAGAAATCTGACAGACTTTGTGGAAAATGTTTTAGTCATGATCAGTTTGAACCATACAAAAGCCAGAAAAGGATGGTTAAAAAAATGTGATGTGGAATGAATGGTGTTAGACGCTCCTCATTTCTTATTGAGACCATGGAAACTGTAGCAGCTCCTGGAGCCCCAGCACGACCATCTGCACTGCTTCGTTGAATTGTTTGCTATACAGGTTTCAGGTTTCTGACAAGTGAGAAGAATACTTGGAATAAATACAGCAATATTTTAGGATTTTCTTTTCAATAATCATTTTTTTAAACAGTACCCACTGTCAACATATCCTGGTCTCGTAACCCCATTCCTCCCCTGCTGGACACCTTGCTTGCTCCTCTTGCCCCAATATGAAAAATTTAACCAGGTAATTCAGGTGCCTGAACCTAAACTACCACAAGTAAGTACAAGTGAACAGAAAGGAGACTGACAGCAAAAGGGGAGGTTAAATAAAAAGAGCATGGGTCTTTTGTATAGATTCCTTCACCAGATAGTCCAGCTTCCAGATATCGACGTTTCCAGCCTTTAAAGGCTGTAATGAGTCACAGAGAGTATTGTATAAAATGTCTGGAGATGCCTACACTATCTGCAATTATTTTCATGTTCAAATGAAAAAAAAGTCAGATCAGAACACAAATCATTAGATTTCTGACAGTTTCCCTGTTGCCATGAGACTGTGTTGGATATCTAGTCATTAGCAAATTTGATCTTATATATATATAAATTATGATATGTGATATTTCCCTGTGATCCACACGTATCTCTAGCTTTCCCAGTGAAACTTTCCCAGCCTAGACAATGTGGAGCAATGTGTTTGTTGGGGTGTGCTCTGTAGGTTTCATCTTTTTGCAGAAAAGCAAAACATCTCTGGCTGCTGAACATCTCTGACCTGCCTTCCAGCGCTGAACTCAGACCGTGCACTTAATAACACCCTGGTGGAAACACCGTAGTCCATCCAGCTGCATCGCTCACATTAAACACATCCTCCATCTTTGGCCCTGTTCCCCAGTTCCAGCTCCAGTTCTCGCCCTCTCCCCCAGTGCACTCTTGACCAGTGCGCCCACAGCAGATGGAGAGCAAAGAAAACTGTGTCACCACCCGCCATGACGCGTTTTAATCACCCCTCCCCTTTCCTTGTCCTCGCTCTCTTTTTCAATCCTCCCACTCTTTTATTTCCGCGCTCCCATGATTCGAAGCACCAAACATTGATTTGTCTGTATTTTTAGAGCAGTTGCGATCATGCGTGTGTGTGTGTGTGTGAACTGTATTTGTCAGCATGTGCCTGTTAACCAGAATCCCATCCTGGTCGACTTGTGCACCGTTTGGTTTTGTCTGGGTGCATCTATGTCTGCGTTTGTCAATGTGTCAAGGCTTCTATTTCCTATTGCTAAGTTAATCCCTTAAGAAGAGGTGTGGTTCTCTCTCTCTCTCTCGCTCCGCGCTCTCCTCCTCTCATCCTCTCTGTGTGCTGTTATTGCTGTGGCTGCTGGTCTGAGAGAGTCCTCTCTCTCAGCTTGTCATCTCTGCATCGCCTTTCATCTGCTGTTGTTCCTGTGCTTTGATGAGATATCAGAGCGTGATGGGGGAGGCCATTGAACTCAGGTGAGCCAGATTCAGAGAAGAGGGCGTAAAATGTGACTTCGTGCAGCAGCAGACAACGGACATCCACAACATAGTTGTCTACTCACTTTAAATATTGCAAATATTGAACTTCTTTTCATGTGTGTGTGTGTGAGATGCATGCCTGTGCACCTGGTTGCATTCTTGTTTCTAACTGGGTCAGTTGTTGATGTGGTAATCAGCACCTTGGTTTTCTTTCTTTTTTTTCACAACCTCATTTTGTTTTTTTCTCTGTTACTTTGACCCTGATTCATGAAAGCAAAAGAAATCTGGAGGCTCTTAAAGGTCAACTGAACATCTAAGGCTTTTGCAGTTGTCAAGTGTGTTGGCTTTTTGTTGTTTTTCTTGTTGTTGTTATTGTTGTTGCTGCTTTTGTTGAGTTATTGGCAGCGGTGACATTTTTAGTCCCTGCCAAACTGATAATAGGTCTAGCCTGTATCCACAGGGCTCATAGCGGTTAATAGCCTTAGCAGATGCATTAGACCCCATGCCCATATGGAAGAGATTAAACCTGCTAAATTAACACTCACGCCCAACATTTCTTTGCACAGTGTTCATGGCTGCACGTGTTTTGTTGTGTGCATCCATGGATAAGAGTGGGCTCATGCATATGCGTGTCCGGACGACCGATATGGTGGCATTCAAAAGTTTGGGTACCCCTTGTCAAAATGATCTACCTGTTTGTGAGTAAAAGAAGAGCTTGAGTTAACTTTTTTCTTTTTCAAACATGATAATAGTAAAACGACCTGAAAGCATGGTCACTACTGACAGCTCCTTTGGAATTTCTCAGTTTAAAAATACTCGCCAAGAGTCTTTCAGCTGCTGTTTGGTGGAAGTTCACGTATTCTCTCTGCAAAAAGGTTCCCAGCTCAGTAAGATTTGTGGTCCTTTTGACGTCTGCACAGAGATCTATGATGATGTTTAGGTGAGGTTGGATCACAACGTTCAGCTTGTGCCTCTTGAGGTAATCCATTTCAGATCCTGGACCGTGTTTAGGATTTGTATCTTGTTGAAGTCGTCCTCTTTAGCATTTCTTTTTAACAGACAGGGTGATGTTTGCTTCCAGCGAACAGTTGCTAACAGTTTTCATTACATTCAGTACTCTTTTTAGTCAAATGTACTTTTACTCAAGGCAGCAAGTTAAATCACTTGATAAGAACATATCAGCTTCGTTTAGATGCTCGAGAACCTCCAACGTTTGAGTTTTGTGGTGAGACTGCAGGAAAGGTTGCCTTTGTGCAGAAGTTACTGTGCAGTTGAACGTTGCACCATTGTGCTAGTAAATGTAGCAAATAGGAATCTGTCACAGTCAATTGGGGGGTGGGGGGGGGGTTGATTTGGCTTTTACCTGTGTTGTCTGTTTCAGCTGTATCTTACTGTCAGCACTCTTGGAAAATATTCCAGCTCTCCCAGTCCTCAACTTCACCTACACTTTTCTATTTGAATCTCATACAACTTATATATACTGTAGCTCTAGAAAATCACCTGGCCTTTTCTAACAAAGATGAGTTATTTCAGTCTGATGCTTTGATAAATGTTCTCCAAAAGAGCTCCTGGAATTTCCAAATAGGGGTGCTCCTGTCTCTTTATCCCCGACTGAATCTCCCAAAATAATACATTAGTCTTGCTCAAAGTGAATAGACTAGTTGACACGTCCTCAACCCACAATCAATCACACTCGTTTTGAGGGATGGCCAAACTTTAGGGAGAGTGTTTCCAAGCTTTCCTGAGCTGGATGGGAGGAGAAGGTTTTCTAACCTCAGTGCTTCCTCCTTTTCCTCCCCCCATTTTATCCTGCCTGTCCTCATGATTAGATAACCGAGGAGGCCAGCTCTCATGTGTGTTGCGTAAAGGAAAAAGAACGATGATGAAGGTTGGGAATAGTGCGTGTGACAGAGACCTGTGTGATAATTAAAATGAGGACAATTTAAACCAGCGAGACAGCAGGGGGAGGGGTGTGAAAGAGAAAGTCGGGTCTGGGGGAGTTTAAAGTGGTAGAAAGTGTGAGGGAAGAAACTGTATGTGAGGAAAAAGGCAATGTGAAGTAGGTTTATTGTGGAAGAAATCTGAATTTCCTGCCTTTGTCAGCAGAGGAAGCGTGAGATGATAATCAACGCTGGATCTTTTTTGTTTCCTAACAACTGAAAGGGTTTGAAGTAGATGGATAAAATGGGGTTGAGAAGGATGAAAAAGAAACAGTGTGAATGCAGCCGTTCTTGTTACACACAGAACTTTATCGAACCGAGCCACCAAGCCTCACCGGGCCGCTTGGCATTCTTCTCCGACAGGGGAGTGTGACGTAAAATGTGCACAAATGCAACTCAAGGGTGGAGCAGTCAAGACACTGAGTCATTACAGAAGCCACAGAGGGCCCATCAGCCTGAGTATCACACGTTCAGTTCCATGTTTAAGGAATGTGTGAACCGTCTCTCTGCTGGAATACACCCAGGTTAGCATGAAAGTGCGCTGCACACTTTGCTGTCATATCAGAGGTGTGGTTTGATAAGCTGGCCTGTGGCTCTAGTGTGGACCAATAGCATAAAAACAAAGTGGGAGCAGAGTACGACAGTGTAATACTGGAGCACATCGACTGGTCTGCTCCACTTCACGCCTGGCTGCACGGTTTTGATTAGATTCCCGTACAAGCACTCGTATGCGCACAGTTTCCCCCCCTTTACAGTTACAGACACACGCTGGCATGCAAACATGAGTGTGCTTTGACACAGATGCAGATGTCCGTTTATTCAGTGAATATATAAGTGTACACACAGTAGCAAACACATAAAGCAAGCCTGTTTCGTACCTGTTCCAAGGTCACAGCGGGA
Source organism: Hirundichthys speculiger (assembly GCA_018398805.1). Taxonomy (NCBI): domain Eukaryota; kingdom Metazoa; phylum Chordata; class Actinopteri; order Beloniformes; family Exocoetidae; genus Hirundichthys; species Hirundichthys speculiger. Next base: position 4,092,421 of record JAGFBZ010001224.1, read on the forward strand.
TTTAGATATTGTTCTGATAATCTGACCCTCTTTTGTATCCTGGAACTCGTTCAGATGCACTTAATCACACCAAGGCACAAACACACAGGTATGAATTCAGGGATACCAATTTTTTTTTTTTCCTATGGTATTTTGTTAGGCCCAAATAGACAGGAAAACACACACAAAAAGAAATTGGAAGACACTTTTTTTCTTCAGTTCTCAGCAGGATATACAGAAAAACACAAAACCTTAAAAAACTAGCATAAATGGCAGAATCTTGATGCAAACAACTTTCTCTTGGCAATGCTTTGGTTGATGGAGGCTGAACCAGTGTCAGGAGGGGCAATGACACAAAATCCCAATGAGCTTGAAGGTAGATGATAATAAGTACAGGAGCAGTGCACGTGCACGTGTGCATCCTATGGTGTTGAGGACACAGAGCAGGCATTTGTGCACGTCTGTAAGTCCACTCTGACCCTGTCTGCATCCACTACAAAGCTCACATAATGTAATTTGAAATTTCCAGTTAAATCCTATTTTCAGTTAGAGACTGAGAGGCAGATAATTTTATTTGCAGGATGCTTTTTCAGGCTCACAGATTTCTCAGACAGACCACAACGTTAGCTATTCCCTGTATTCCCTACATCTGGAACCTTTTAACAGCTGCAGTATAACTTTTGTCATAATTTCAGATGAGAACAGAGGACTCATGCTGTCGAGTATAAATTTCATATACAAAATGTGTGCACGTGTGGGTTTTTGTGTAAAGGCTCTGTCTCGTTTGTACACAGAAACGTATGGGACATATGTGAATGCCAGTAAATCTCATTCGACCATGATGCACTCAACTGGAAACCTGGACTGTTTTCCGGGATCTATCTGGTCCTGCTGCCAGTTAATTAATTCAAAGTTCCAGTTGCTCTGTCTTTGCGGTGGTCAATATTACACATCCTATACCTGCCTATGCCAACTGAGGCCAACTCTGATTTTCTCAATGCACCCTGATTAACTAATTAACATGCAGGGACTAAACATGCCGTTCAATTAAAAACTGCACAGAATGTTTAAAACAAAGTGACATTTACATTTTTTTCCAAAACTGTAGCAAGTAATTGAGCCTCTTTGATCTCAGTGTTTCTCACACTGTAAATATAAAGTGCTACAGGTTAGAGGGACAGAGGTAAACAAAGTCCATCTGCAAAAGAAATACAACTAATCCTACTATTATTAATTCAATATTATTATCCTGTCATTTATTTATTGTTGAAAAAAAAAAAACCCTTCTGGGATTAATAAAGTATTTTTCATTCATTCATTCATTCATTCTTTCATTCATTTCATTCATTCATACAACACCTTCTCATTTATGCACCAGATTGTCCTTGACACCGCTCTCGTTTTTTTCTCCCCCGCAATTCTCAAGGCATTAAGCTGCTTAAGATATTTCTATATTACTTCTTTATATTTGATTCATAAAACTTCGTGTAGTTGACTGTTGTTATTTTAATTTTCCAATGGAAAGCTAAAACACTAAAACGTTATAAAGGCTTCTATCATAAATGTGACAGAGTTATGAGTACTTTACACTAGTTTGGTGTCACAGCAGGTCTATTTTAGAGCGATAGCGTTATGTTTTAGAGAAATCAGTCAATCATGTGGTCACTTATTGAGTTCATATGTTTTTTTAGGAAAAGCGGTGCTTTCAGAATATTTTTTTTTTTTTAACTTTTACAATGTAGTTATTTTGCTTTAACTGGGTGTTTTATATCATAACTGACTTTACCCTCCTTTTTTGCTCTCCTCATTACCTTATTTTGGATAATGTTGCAGATATTGCTCAATTTTTGTCTTTTGCTTTTACCAACTTAGTAAAATAAACGTCCACACTAAGGAAAGCCTGTGCTAGAACCTTGTGTGTATTTCTGATGCATGGTGTACTTGGCAGTTCATAGCTGGTCAAACTGTGCATCATTCCCTGTCACCACCTAAGGAACTGGTCGCATGTATTGATTATTATTATGTAATAATTCTTAAAAATGACTGTAGAGGGCTAATACCTCCCCTGACTTCCTCCAGTTCCTTTAACAGTTGGATTGTTTCTAAGTAAATGACTAAGGGCAATTTTTTCCTTTTGCACTAATGATTCATAATTATTGCAATTTTATTGAATGCATATTAGCAGACGCACATTTCATAGATCTTACAGCACCAAGAAGACCTGCTTTTGTATCTTGCTTTGTGTCTTCCTACTAGTTCTCATGTGTGCTGAAATATTTTTTTCCCTCCTGATTCGTTTTTGTGTCTACACCATTTGATCTGTAGACTAGTGTAATTCACAAAACTCCTTATATTTGATTAAGCTTTTACTGCAGGGTAAGTATGGGAAGCGAACCTTTTAAGCATTGCCAAAAACAGACAAGGGAGTTCTTAATGTTGGGCTTTAAAAAGCAGATCAACGCAGAGGAATTGATTTATTGTGCCAATGTATGTCTGGGGAATAACAATGTGATTTTAAATCGTCTACCAGCTGCCTGGTTGTCAATATTCCTGTCTGTGGGGCACATGAAGCCCCTCTTTGAAGAAAAACCCTTTGAAGATACGCTGTCTCTCAAGCAGCTCCCCAAGCCTCATTCTCCCATCAGTTTCTGGAAATGTTTGGTCCAAAAGGGCAAAATCTGCAACAGTAAATCGTGTTAGGTTAAATCTGGAGACCTAGAACATCAACAAGCGATCAGACTCCGACATAATTACATGGATACAGAAATGAAAAAGCTTTATCTGAGTCCATCTCAAGGAGGAGGAACGTGATTAACAGTGAGCATTCAATTCATGGATAAATCTTTGATTTGTTTTTAGGGTTCAAAATCGACTCGAGCTGGTTAGTCAAAGATAGTGTACGATAAAAGGTTTTACGAAGGTTACACAAGGCCGTTGCACACAGCACTTTCAAGGCAGGACTTTTGCACTGATATTTAGCCTCATTTTTTTTTTTTTTTAAGTAAAAAACCTGACCCTGAGGCAGACATTTTTGTTGCACCCCTGTTCCTTCTTGGAAGGCAGTAGCAGCTCTGTCTGCACAGGTGAGCCGTCACGACTGAGCACACCGCTCTTTATGTTGCTCACACCAACAAAGCCGTGCTCCGTGTAGTCACACGCTGATGTGGCATTGAGCTGCTTTCCAATCAATCTGTGTGAATTTCCAAAGAGGAACAGCAGCAGCTTTATGGGGATGGCTTTTTTTTGTGACCGGATTTTTAAAATATCTCAGTGTTGTCAGTTGACTTCGCATTAAAAAAAAAAAAAAAAAAGATCAATCTGAATATGCAGTTTTGATGCATCAGTATCGTTTCTCACAATTTTAGAGGATCTTGATTCACTTTTTATTAGGGCTGGGCAAGGTAATGCGTTATTAACGAATTAAATCACTCATTTGTTAACGCTGAGATTCATTTTATCGTGCATTAACTGCATGTTGCTCACATGCTTTTGTTTTGAAAAGTCTGTTTCTGGCTACTGCGGAACCGGAAGAGAACTGACGGAAAAACATGTAGAAAAGCTAAAACAGACATGGAGAGCAGTGAAGTTACAGAACTTTTACATGGACATTTTCATTTTAAAGTTCTCCCAGACGGTGGATTCGACAGCAACAAGGTTATTTGTAAAACTGCCAAGTTGAACTCCTCCGTTAAAAGTTTCTCCTGTTACCTCAGAAATTACCTGTTTTAATGTTTTGATTGTGGCTCGGGATTTTGTTAGTAGACTTTTTTTATTTTTCATAAAAAACAGGATGACATTAATGCCCTGGCAGTGGCATTAAGCTTTATTTATTTTACATTTTTTAAGATGAGATTTACATTAAATATGTGTTACTGACAAGTGCTGATGTTAAAAGTGTTTGAACAACAAATGTCATGACACTTTAGTTCATATGGCCAGCAGAACATTTAAATAAAAGTGAACCTTTACACTACTTTTGAATTCATTATTTGATTTTGTGTATACAATGTGACTAATTGGGGAAATCATGCGAATTAATCGCAATTTAAAATTTTTAATCGTTGCCCAGCCCTACTTTTTACATGTACTAAATTACACATACAGTTCTCTGTCATGTCCCCTGCATAGTCCAGCTTTTCGTGTTTCGTATAGACTTTTGTCAGTTTGAGCATCATTTTTATCAGTTAAAAAAAAAGACAATCTCCTCGCCAAATGATCTTCTGCGATCTGACAAAGTCACAGCACTGCTGATTGAAAGTCCAGGGATTGAAAAATATAATACGAATATGAGGCTCATAATGGAAGCTTCAAACAAAGTCTCACTCACAGTGGTGATAACAGCGATGGTGGCTAAAGAGCCATGATACTTTACAGACTGACCACTTGCTCTTACCTTGTTTTCCAGTAATCATGGTACATGCGTGTTTATATGGACACAGGGAATATTGTGATGCATATTTAAAGGGTACAGTTAATCTGAATATCTTCTACAAACATACACCAATCTAATATTTGGAGGCCGTCGCTCTGAGTCATTGTGAGTAGTTTATTGCCAACGCTTATTGTAAAGTGTGAATGACGGAGCTTATCCTGGATCAGCAGCATGAGTCACCTGCTCATCCATCAGTGTGGTCATCATCCCCATGACAGCTTCTCTTTCATGATCCATTCACCCTTTCTTCTGATCATTCCCTTCATTTCCGCACTGTAACACAGCCTGAGTCACTGTGGGTCATTCAATCACATTAAGCAAGATGACCAAGATGCTTTCTCTCTCACTCACACCTCCACACACACACTTTCTCACACACACGCACACACAAATTGGTTAGGGAGAGTTTTCTGTAATAGTTCACCCTGCTCAAACCCCCACCCTGAAATATCATATTGCACCAGGGGGTGGGAGGAAGGACAGGTCAAGTTTTGTGCACCTGTCAGTCATAGTAAATGTATATGGCATCTGCTGGAACACACACACACACACCCACACACACACACGTTTATACTGCAACCCTTATTGGGACATTGGTTTTACTTTCATCCGATGTTCACAGATGAAACACAAACCCAATCCCTGATGTTAAGCATTACCAGTTTTTGCTCAGCTGTCACCTCAACGTAACATCAATTCAAACCGTATCAGGACCCCAGAAATACCTCACTGGAACTGGACTTTGGTCCCCAAGGACTTCTGATCCTAGCATGGTCACAGTGATTACACCAGAGGAAGGGCCTAAGCAGGCAACAAAAACAAGAACACACACATATTTTTCTTCCTTTTAATTAATGTGACTACTGATTCTTTTTAGACATTAATTACAAGTCATTCCCAATGGCCTTACAGTGACCAAAAAAAAAAAAAAAATGGCTGGTGGTGAAGAGCAAATGGGAATGAAAATATTAGACTAGTTCTGAGTGGCTGCTGATACCTAAAAAAACAAATCTGTTGTTGAACTTAATGCAGAAGAGTTTGAACTTGAAATCACTAAATTTACAGTTAATTAGCTGCTATTTTGTTTTTATAGCTAAATAAATTCTCAATACCCTTACCTGAGTTGTGATTAAAAAATAAAAAAAGAAAGAGTTGGTAAAATCTGTAGCTTTCTTTCTGATGAAAGTCTTACAGATCAATGGCTTTTTAGTATAATTTCATCAAATTTTTAATAAAGGGAATTTCCCAGTTGAGCTGAATAACTAAATCTTTGCTGAAGTATAATTAAAAATATACTTAATATCTGCATCAGACATACTTTAGTTTATTTTTTTCTTTATAATTCAAAGCAAGCAGCTCCTTTCAACTTTGTGAAGGTTCCCATTGAAAACAAGAATTCTGCGCACAGTGCAAATAATGTGCTGAGGAATCTAATTGCATTCCTTTGGACTTCATAAAAATGCATCCCCACAGATATGAATTCAAGAAGATACTTCATGATGTTACAGCAAATATTGAGCAGACGACAGTGACAGAGACAATAGTCCTTCGGGCTGGTGGCTCATCTCGTGCTCCTGCAGCTGCTCGTGTACATCCATCTGCACACACTCAGCAAAAAGGTTATATCTGATGCAGTCTGGCTATTATTGCCTCCTCACGCCCAGCTGAGTATGCTTCATAAGCCACCTACACATTGTCCTGTATACAGCAGCCTGCTCCATTGTAAGTACTGTTGAAAGAGGGCCCTTGCTTTTTACAGTTGCTTACAGTAACTGTTTCACCTCAGGGCATTTATGTTTCATGTAGGGCTCAGATAAGATAGGTTCAACAGTAATATGTCCAGTGCCTCTGTGGAAATTACCTTTTGATATTCCAGCCAAAAGATTTGTGGCTCTTTGCTGGTTTCCAGTGCTGATATTGACCCTATTCTTTAACCAATTTGACTTGGTTCTCTGGTTGTTCTGTCACTTGTGCTTCTGTCACTTTTACATACTGTACAAACACACTCTAACACAACCTCATGAACCACTGCAGTGAATAAGGCCATCCTGTTCTGGGTCAGTCTTCAGTGTAAACACAACTGTGCTGGTTTATCTCTGCTATGTTGCGCTCCTTTCTTTTCTAATCACACACATGGACACACACACACATATACAGGCCATTTGTCACTTTTTCTGTATATGAGAGAGAGAAAGAAAGACTGTAATTTTTGGATGATGGTGGCAGTGTCCCTATATGGGTCACATAGTGTCAGATGAAGTCTGCAGGGCCCAGAAACTGGGTCAGTCTTTGGTGGGTGAATACATATATTTATTTATACATTATTGCCAAAGATTTGGGGCACTTTTTACTGCTGTAAAAGAAAAAAGGCACCACCTGTATTTAACTAAGTAAATACATTAAAGCCTTTCTTAGTTGAAAGGTACTGCAGTTGTCAACATGTTTCAGCTGGAAAGAAGTAATTTAATCCCAACTAATGCAGTTAGTAGCTTCTCTTTCTTGGAACAGCCCTGTCAGAAGACACATCCTGGTGTCATAGAAATGATGCTACTCAGTGTTAAAGGGGTTAAACTGTGTTTCTGCATCAAGCAAACAAAGGAGATGGCTGAAAATATGAAAATAAGGTTAAGAAATGTCCAGCACACCACTGAAATCTGGAAGGACAGGTCGTGAACCATCATTTCTAATGAAGAAATTTGGTCAGAAAGAAAAATAAGAGTGAAACAGAATTTGGAGATCACTTTTGATGATGAAATCTAATTGAAGCAAATCAACAGTATGGGAATATGCAATAGAGAAAGTAAGAGCATTTCCTAATGGACAATGTATAGAGAGGTCCAGATACTGGCAATAAACTGCTGAGTAGCTTTAGGAACCACTTATCAGTGAAAGTAATTGAGGAAAAAAGACTTGGGTTTGCCAGGGAGCATAAAGCTTGGCCCATGGGATAATGGAAAAAGATCACCTGGTTCAATGAGTACAGATATAATCCATCCCAGAGTGATGGGCAAACCATGGTAAGAAAAGAGGCAGATGAAGTACTGCACCCATCATACCTTTATTATGCTCCATTTGATCAGATCAGGATTCTACGACTTCCATTTCAGCTTCCACAGCGGACTGATCCGCATGACTGATTTGACCCAAGTTTTACATCGGATGCCCTTCCCGACGCAACCGGGACTCAAACACGGGTACCACCATATGGTGGGCAGCAGCGCTACTACACGGGGAAGTTATCTGGGTTCTGCATCTGAATATACTGATTGACCAAGTTTTTCCCAGAGGTGAAAGTAGGCAGAGACTGCCCAGAGGTACTTTTCATTTAGGACTCCTTGATGGAGTTCTCAAGAAGAGACATTTTTTGCCATCTTAGACAGCATATTCTCTCTTTCTTTTTCTAAGACATTATAAATTACCTGGAAATTGGTCGAGTCCATGTCGTGATGTTTCACTCAGCTAGTTAAAGTAGCTGCTAGCTCTATACAACACTAAAGGTTTTTGGTTTACTGGCACCTCAGTAGATTGTACAGAGTCGGGTCTATATCCTTTAGCACCAACTAAGCAGGAGACATCCTGGGGAGGTTACTGACTGTACAACACTCATTTATGGTGCAAAATGAGCTCCACCTGGACCAAAACTGTGAGCAATAGAAAAACAGAACAATTTGTGTGAGTAATAACTTAATCGATAACAAGAGCAGATGACGTGCCATGAACAATTAATCTCGTTATCAAACAACATTTCGATCATACTGGGAAACTACACTGTATTTTTTGAAACATGAATCTTAGACAAATGGCATTGGCAGTTCTGACAAGAAAGTAAATCTACCTTTACCCATTTTTCATCAGTAGATATTTTCTTTCCCTGATGGCGCAGACATGTTCAGAGATGGCAGTGCCAGGGTTCATGCGACTCCAGTTGTGACTGATTTGTTCAGGGGCTATGAGACATCTTTTTCCCACATGGATTGGCCACAGCAGTCCAGACACGAACCCCCGTGAGATTCTTTGAGATGTGCCGGAGAAGCAGTCCGACTCACCCACCATCACTGCACAATCCTGGGGAAAAATCAATGCAAGACTGGATGGAAAAAAGCGTAACATTGCACAAGCTTATGAAAACTTTGTCACTGCAGATGGGTGTGTATCAGAGACAAAGGGGACACAGGGCCCTATCTTGCGCCAAACCTCCAAAACCTGCTATGAAGGGATATTAGGTATTGGGAGGGGCGTTCCCCCACAAAGAACGCAATCTTCCACCTCCCAAAACCCACGATCTTACCTGCAAAAACCACTATATTATGCACACATTATGCATGGGAGTGGTTAGGGCGTTCCACCTGTTTAACCAATCAGTGCGTCAGTAGCCATTGCCTTTAAGAGCAGGTTGCGGTACCTGCAAACTGCTATGGAGCGTCTTTTCACCCAGATCAGAGCAGCTCTCATGGGCAGCTCGTCTGGGACTCTGCTGTAGAGCTTCCTCCTCTTATTTCCTCCTCCTCTGCACTGATATATACATAACTAGCTCTAACTAATGTGGAGCAAATGATTTAATCATTTCTTTTGTACTCCAAGAAGTTCCAACAAACTGCTCAGAAAAAAATAGAGCCGGTGATCTTCCAGGAAAGCATTTCTTAACTAGAAAAGCACTCGGAGAGCGCAGACCTCCGCCAAGCACAACAGTTCTCCCATACAGCGATTTACAGATTGCGATAAAATCCGCCTTCTGGATCAGATCCGGATCAGCCTCTGAAATTTTATAGAGGTTTTCAGTGTCAATACCTGAGTGAAATTTAATGAGTTGTGGGCAATAATTATCGGAGATGTTGAGAAACAAAATTACCGGCCCCATTGAGCGCGTGTACAGTCTCAAGCCGGGTTGTGAACCGCAACCTTCCACCTCTGGGGCTCCTGCACACAACCCACTGCGCCACCTTCAATCCTCTACATAGACACTCAGATCCACCTCTGTTTCACCTTCCCATCCGACGAGCAGCCCAGGTGTGGCACTGCACACCTGTACCTATTCAGTCATCATTCAACCAGACTCGTCTCCAGATCTTCCCATAGAAACGCCTGATCCAGTCATTCGCAGTGCCACCTTCTTGCCTTCGTCGTCCCCTGGATTGTTGGTTTGGCTGCCAACCCTCGAATCCTCCTTTTTTTACATCTGAGAGAATTAAACTCTTAAAATTCCAGAACTCCTTTCCTGTCTCCATTGTGGTTGCTTTAGGGTTCAAGAAACAACTAAACAGCGCAATGTTATCGAAAATTTGAAAGTGATCCAGAATCCAGGATTTCTTCCGGATCACACCCAAAATAAAATCAGTTCTTCCTTTTCACATTTCTGACAACTCCTGAAAATGTCATCAAAATCTATCCATAACTTTTTGAGTTATCTTGAACATATCCCCTGCGCAAAGACGCACAGCTGCGCCAAGGCGCATAGCCGCTGGAAGCGGTGCTTTTTAAAATACTGCAGAACGGATCATTGGATGAGCATTGAGCCAGAGGAACACGTATGATGACATCTACCTTCTACCACTGAGAACATCTCAGGTGTTCCGAGCACAAGGAGAGGATCAGAGGGATACGAGCACAGTACAAGAAACTCCACAACAGAGTTCTGTGATCTCCTCGTTTCCTCCACAGCAAACATCTGAATGAGATCATGTCACAGCTGTACAGAAATCACCTGCCCTTAAGAGAATAATGTATGAAAGTAATACAGTGATGCATAATCGAGAGGTAGAGCCGGTTGTGCAGTCCACATGTAACTGGGTGGACGCGCAATGACAGGATTTGGACGCGCTCTTTTACGCGCCGACATGCCAGTTGCGCTTTCCACAAACTCGGTATCTTGCGGTACTGGTGTCTCGCAGATTTTGGGTATTGGGTAATGGGTGGTCAGACCACCCATTACCCAATACCCAAAATCTGCGAGATACCAGTACCGCAAGATACCGAATTCGTGGAAAGCGCAGGAGACACGCCCATTGCCGCGCCCACAATGTGCTTAAGGGAGACGGCAAAATGGGTAGCAGGTTTTGGGAGGTGGAAGATTGCATTTCGGTTGGCAGAGGCTCCTAAATCTGAGATTTGCAGGTAAGGTTTAGATATGAGCCCAAATTTGAACCAGGGCAACTTGATCAAACATTTAAATAACATGTACTCTATTGAAAAAAGGAAAATTCACAAGTTTTTGCAAACTAAAGGAGAAATACGAATTAGAGAACAGAGGCCTTTTGAGGTATTTGCCGATAAAATATTACTGTACAAAACAACATTAGACCTGGATTACATGATCAGACACATACTGGTGTTGAGGTGCTGACAGAATAAACAGCACTTTACCTGAAAAAGAAAGAGGTTGGTGATCAATATAACAGGCGGCGATGAAAAAAATGATATTTAATCTAAGTACACAAGTACGATAAGCAATGGGAAAAGTGGATTACATTCCTAAGTGACACCACCAACGTAACACAGGAAACAAACAGAAAACAAATGGTTGCATAAGACTATAATAAGAAATTATTTCCAGATAGAGTTATTTGGTTAATTCTAAGTGGGGATTTTTTTTGTATAGTTGTCAGATTTGTAATGTGGATAAAAACCAATAAACATAAAGTTACAAAAAACACTAAAGGTGGTCCAAGACTATATTAACATTTGACTACATTTATGGCTGAATGGGGTCATTAGTTCATTCAAAGGCAACAATGAACTAACTGTTCACAAGATACAGCTCATCACCAGATGTTTAAAAAGGATTCTTTATCAAAAAAGTATGATTCTAAATTTGGTTTCCTACCTTACATGTAGCGATCACATGCTGATTGGCCACATTGTTAGAACCACTCAGAGGTGTAGCCAGTAACGCTCTCTGACAGCAGAGGCCTCTTCCAGCAGGAGGGTGTGAAAGGTTCTCAGGAACGCTGTGAAAAACTGAAGAAAAGGCCAAAGGCACGGCTCTCAGCCTCCAAAGATCTTAAATCATTCGAACATCTGTTGGATGCACAACAGCAGTTCCGATCCAGAGAGGCCCCACCCTGAAACATACGAGACCCAAAAGATCCGCTGCCATTGTCACAGAGCCAAATCAACAAAAGGAGTACACAGGAACAAAGAATATTCACTGCACATTGATTTCTTCTGCTATTCCTTCATAAATGGAGATTAAACACTGTGTTTAACTGGAAGGTACTGTGACTGCTTTGTGCTGTAGGACACTGTAGTAGAGCTGACGCTGAGCGCTTCTTCTTCCACTGAAACTAAGTGGAAGAAATTTACTCTGAGCTGCACTGGGAGCACGAGCAAAACACAGGTTCTCAGCTGTTCTGCCTAAAATATGCAACTTGAAGTAAACCACTCCCAGCGAGGGGGAACAGGTGTCCATATCCAGCAGTCGGCTTGGTGACTCAACCAGGACTGCTACCACAAATGTACAGACACATATGGACACTTGCTCCACCTCTCTGCTCCGTATTTGTCTGGAAATTACCGTAATATGATGTGGCAGTGACTCACTCTGTGTGCGTGTGTGTGTGTGTGTGTGTGTGGGAGAGCATGTAGTTGTGAAGATGTATGAAAGGAGGAGTGTGTCTCACTTTGCCAGAATCTCTGAGTTGTTGGATATATAACATCTGGATCAGGGGAGGGTTACTGCGAGTGTGAAAGAGAGGCAGCCGGCCAGAAATATCAATCAACTCACATCTGGCAAGCACTAACCACAGCTGGACACACATGCAAACTCAACGAAAGATTTTGGATGCAGACGTGACACACATGGGAATTCATGACATTTGGAAAATTTGCAATATGACTGATGTTTAAAAGCACACACACACTGTTAGTAGCGATCCGCCCAACAATTTACAAGTTCAAATGCCAACTTAACAAGCCCGGGGTTCCAGATTCTCATTTTAATTCTGTACGTTTTTATGTGTGGGAAAGCTTTTTACTCTAAACTCATCTCTGTGACACCGGTCTCCTCGCATTCACGTCGGCAGAGACTCCAGGCCCGCCACGTGCTGTGGACAAAAGCGGAGCAAAGAGGAGATTTTGGGTCGAAGCGAAGCAGTAATGAAGAAGGACAGGGCAGACTAGCTTACAGAGAAGCAATGACAGGAAGTCATCTTGGGTGAACAAATTCAAACGTCTGCAGGATAACAGTTCCAGTGTAAGCCATCCCCTCTTGTCATCGTCTCTGCAACAATGCCTCCCAGACGGCTGCTAACTCCAGCGCTGGATGGGGGATGTGTTTTCTTGGCATGGCGCCCCCTGTTTGTGTAGTCTGAGCTGAGATGCTTATGAGTTTTGCGTGGGTTTGTGACTGTAGTGGGACTTTATTTGTGCTGATGATTTATAGATTTATTTTGATGGTTTGCGTCCCCGTCTGTCTGTCTGCCTGCCAGCCCACCCCCTCTGTCTGCATGTGGCAGATGTTGTGCAGGATGAGGTCAGAGCCGTGCGAGGCCGCTCGAATGTGTATCTGCAGTGTCTAAAACCAGATTTCAGTTCATTTCACTCTGTGGTGCTCAGCAAGGGAAGACTTTCACGTTGTTTTCATCTGTGTAGTCTGGTATGGGTCATATTTTCACAAGAACACATGGTGGGTTTTTACTGGAAGTAGTTGGATACTGTATAAGGAATAAGTTCCCTTGGTGTTGTGTTGTTATTTTTTATCTAAAGCAATAAAATGACATTTTATGTTGAAGTGTTCCTGGGCATGAAACTAAACCTCACAGTTTTCTGACGGCTGTGTGAGTGCATGTAAAACAGGAAAATGTGCTCAATAGATAAAATAAAGTGCGCCTTTGTGTATGAGCGAAATGCGGCTTGTATGCAAAGCACTTTGAGTGGACAGCAAGATGTGTTGAATAAATGTTACCCATTTACCATGATCATATCTATCCAATAAATAAGAAGCAAAAGCCAATTAATTCAGCTTTGCTTGAAGAGTGGAAACATAAGGCAAAGACTTTCCTTGATCTGTTCCTGCTATACATTGTGATCTCAAAACCAAACCTTTTTTTTTTTAAAGACATCATGAGTCCAAATAACCAACAAAACCACAAAAGAGACATGACTTTGTCGAGTAATGCAAATGTGAAGTGACCTAAAAAGTGGAGTGCTGTGATTTAAAAGGAATCCACAGATGTTTTTTTTTTCTTACGTTTCATCCGACTAAGTCGAGGTGCAGATGTCCCAGTCAAAGCTAAGTAGGGTTAGGGTTAGCATGCTGTATTCATAGTTCAAGAAAGCAAATATCTCAAAATGTGGGGAACATCTTGTTTTCGCTCACCAATTTATATTATGCAGCTCACAAACATGAGTTTAATTTCTCCTTTTTACTGTAAGTCAAATAAAAGATGTATCTCAGACTTTATTCCTCTACTTCAGGGGTGTCCAAAGTCGGTCTTTGAGGGCCGCTGTCCTGCAGGTTTTAGATGTTTCCCTCCTTCTTCACACCCTGATACAAGTGACTATGTCATTAACAGACATGTGCTGACCTTGATGACAAGACGATGATGGTCATTAATTAGGATCAGGTGTGTTAAAGCAGGGAAACATGGAAAACCAGCAGGACAGCGGACCCTCCAGGACCGACCTTGGCCACCCCTGCTCTACTTATTTTCTTTTTTATATATTCGTGCCAGTATTTCCATTTATTCTTATTTTAGATTTTTTTTCTACAGATAAACTTTTACTAAACATACACAACAACTGTCAAAAAATACAGAGAGAGAATGAATAGATTTTATTTCATATCCTGGTTACTCTATCAGTTTGGTCCATAAAGATGCTGATGATGAATGGATGTCACTATGTTGCACGTCTCTTGTCTTGTTGACCACTAACACTGCTTTTCTGGTACAAGCTGCTTTCATCCAGCACTTCTCAAAGCTTTTGAGCCGATGCAACGCTCTTCCTCAGTAACAGACATGTACCTCCAACCTTCCAGCTGGCAGACGACCCTCTTTTCCTCCCTGAATGAAAAAGTTGACAAATCATCGGTTTGCTCTTTTATTTTTCCTGTTACAGTTGTATATATTTTTTTGTCTTTCATCCTTTCTGGTTTATTGAATGTGTTGGCATGTTATCCTGAGTCAAATCACCACACTCCCACACATTTCCATTCTTCTGACGTCTACATGAGTGATTGATGGTGCACAGTAACATTTTGTGTGTCACAATGTGAATTTTCTCACCTCAGATATCTATGCATTTGTTTTCATCCTAGTTTTTTTTTTTTAACTTGTCATTTATAGTCTCTTCTGTGGCCTTACATCAGATGCAACACCAGTTCGCTCTCCTCCTTCACTTCATGTCCCGTCCCTCACCATATGACAGCAGTTACAGGAACATCCCATATTCCCTAACCTGCCTCTCCTTTCCTCCAACTCAGCCCCCATAACGCTCCTTCTTCGCATCAGTTGGCGTTTTCCCGCTCACAGATTTCACTCATTCACACATGCCACAGCAGTACTGGTGTCTGCCAGGTGCCAGTCAGATGGCACTTTGCCCAGAAAGAACTGGCATAAGCCCCGACATGTGTGGATGGTTAGCTGCAGAGGGGCTTGTGGGTGTGATATGTATGTGTGTGTGCGTGTGTGTGTGTGTGCTTGCCTGATCCTGGCAGGGGATGCGTGCCCAGCGTGCCAGGAATAAGTGAAGCCACTTGAGCTTTTGCATTTAAATGCTCAGCATCGCGCAGACATCTGAGTGAGTGCGTGAGGCACATTACCAGCATCGCAGCAGTGATTATGAGAAGTGATGTGTGTGAGAGAGTATATATACACCCAGTGTTTGCATGTCACCCCTAAACTGGCTATTTAGCAGAGCAGAGAGGAGATTTGTTCATTTCAGTGTACGATCCCAGCCTTTCATATGGACATGACATGTCTCCAGTGTAAGAGTAGTCCGCTGTCGCAGCCTTTAAAAACCAGAGTGCCAATCTATGGAGCAACCAAACGGTAAGAAAATAAAACTGCTCTCATTTCTTTTAGCTCAACAAATATGGAAAAGTAAAAACAATGAGGTAGAGGGATCAACCGTTCTCATTTCCCTCCAGATATTTTCTTTCTATCTTGACGCTTTCTCTTCGCTTTAACTGTTATGTAAAAGCTCTGAGATCCTTGGAGACCTTTGACATTTAGAATTTAGGAGCTGCCGCGTTTCTCATCAGATCAGACTGCTCGCAACAAGCCAAGTTTAGGGAAAAAGAAAGAAAAGACTGCTGTGTGTGAGTAGAAGAGAGGACGGTGGGATCAGATTTCAAACATCTGGCACAGTTAATCCAGAGGTGCTCCAGACAGATAGATTTATTGTTTTCTAGATGTTCAGTTGAAATGAGATGTGATTGTAGAGGAATGATAATGCTAATTATTATTTTGAACCAGGTCATGTTTTGATGGCGTCTTGTTTCAAGGGAAATTAGCACCGCTGAACAGGCCAGCGGGCTGGATGTTGTAATTAGGCAGCGGAAGGAGGATTGTTCAGAGAGGGGCTGAGCTGTGTGCGCACGCGTCTTCATCTATGTGTGTTTGCTGGGCAGTGTTCTTGATATTTCTTGGAGAGATGAAAGCACGCTCCATGTGTGCTCATTAACCTGTGTGATTTGTACAGCCTGTCTCTGAATGGAGAATCAATGGAGCGTCATGGTGGACAGTGTGTACAGCACTAATGTACAAACTGCCTCGTTAGTGATGATTACAGCATAATGAGCCAGGGATAATCAATGAAATCCACCCCACTTTAGTCCCATAATCTTGTATGAAACGTGGGCCTGTTTTTGTGCAAAAGCTTTGAAGCGCCATAGATTCAAGTTTGGCCGGGTTTAAATAGCTTTTAATGATTCCTCGCACATAAATTGATGCTTGTTTTGTTTTTATTGTTCGTTTTGTGTGGGTGCCAGGGAGGGTCAGTTGGTCGTGATGCCATTTTGCTTTTTTTTTTTTATCAGTCTTAGCGAACTGCAGGGATACTCGCCGGCCTACTGAGCCGGGCCGAACAACTGAACGGATGTCTTTCTCTGTGTTTGTAGTTCCAGGGAGCACGTGACCCCGGAGATGAACAAGCTTCGTCAGAGTCTGAGGAGGAAGAAGCCCACGTACGTGCCAGAGGCCAGCAGACCGCATCAGTGGCAGGCTGACGAGGAGGCTGTACGCAAGGGCAAATGTAACTTTGCGGTTCGGGTACGTTCTTTTTCTTTCCCTCTCACTAATGTTAGATTATTTAATAATCTAAGCTTCGTAAAATTCATAATTAATACATTTTATTTAAACATTAAAAGTTCTTGGAAACAGTAAGTACCTTTTGAGTAAAATTCCTTTAGTTACGATGAAGAATGAACTTCATTTCTTGAGTTTATTTCAACATTCTGATTTCTAACTTCTAACTTCAAAAACATGGGAAGGATTGCATCATGTGCACCAACAACAATTCACTGGGTTAAGGTAGAATTAGCGCTTCACCCTTGAATCTAAGAGAAAGAAAAACTCAGAGTCTGCTTTTGGACAGTAGCATCAAAGGTTTATTTTGGTGTCGGTCTGTTACTCCAAATAACATTGACGACAGAGTTTAATTTCCACACGATTAAATATCAGTGCATCATTGTGCTTCATGCCTGCGTTATCCTCTAGATCAGGGGTGTCAGACTCATTTTCACTGAGGGCCACATCAGCATCATGGTGGCCCTCGAAGGGCCAGATTGACAGCATGAATGTAACAAAATGCAATGAAAATCAAAATAAATTAAACTACACCTTATTATATTGCTAAATAACAGTTTCTGTATTTATTATGTATTAAAGCTTCAAATATTTAAGTTATTATTATATTAAACTCAGGGTTTGTGGTTGGAAGAGTATCCATTACCTTGGTTTCAGAAACGAAAGCGGTTCTTTGTTTTTCTAGAGGGCTAGATTTAGCATACTTAGCTCCGTGTTTGCTGTCAAAATGCCTACGTAGATTAAACTCTTTCACGATTGACAGCAGCCTCATAACACAAAAGACATACTGTTATTTCAGCTTGAGATACAAACTTGTATTCGTGTTTTCCCATCATTCATGAAACTGCAGTCCTTGTGCATCATTTTTTCTTTTCTTGGACACGTTGGGGTTAATTTGTAAAGGTTTTTCTGAAGTCCATCAGTTCTAAAAAATCGTCTTGCTCAAAGCTATGTTATCATTGTGGGTAACAACAAAATGCATGATGGGAGATGTAGTTTATTGTCAATATGTGCTTTAAAGCGGCGTAAGCTTATTTTAAGTCTTAAAATATTGCTTTAGAATTTAAGCCAATAATGCCCAAGCTCTCAAGGGCCACATAAAATGACGTGGCGGGCCACATTTGCCCCGCAGGCCTTGTGTTTGACACATGTGCTGTAGAGGATCCTGGGGGGCTGCAGCCTGTCTCAGTCAAGGTACTGATCAGCTGTTTTATGCTGATTATCCCTTTCTTCATTTTTTCATGGCTTTAGATGTAGCCAGCAGATATCTGAGTAAAGGATATCCAGGCGCAAACTTCCAGTTCCACACACTGGTCTTAGGTTGAATGCAGATGATATTTTTAAATGCTAATAAAAACCTAAATCATCAGCAGACGATACAGATGGTTCCCAGATTGCCTTTGCGTGCTCTGCCTTTTTTTTTTTTTTGTCTCAGATGTTTGCTTGCATGCAACCAAAAACCAATTCAAATGTGCTCAGCTATACTACTTAGACTACAAATGAGCTCCAAATGGGAAGCAAAAAGCTTTGGCAACCACAGTGTTGTCACTTAACAGTGGATATTTGCATATTTATATGCATATATATGTTTATAGAGTTTGATCCCAGCTGCCAGTGAACAGACGGCTGGTGTACGGCGCTGAACAGCTCACCAGAACACCACAAGTCTGTCCAAATGAAAAACATTAATCAACCTACTGTACATTTCTTGGGCTGTGCAGAAAGCTGCTCTTGCTCTTTTTACAGTTATATCAGTTTCTGCTTTTATGCTAATGCACTTTGTGTTAAGAAGCACCAACTGACATTTTTGAAACCACTCTCTTGTCTGGAAGCTAAATAAGGAATTGAAGGCAGAGATCAAATAACCGTAACTTGTCTTAGTTTAGGTCCTGGAAGCAACTGGAGAACACCGAGTCTTACTTTGTCCAAAGCTGTAAGCCATAATTAGGTCTGTGTTCAACAAGAAATATGTTGATTTGATCTTTGACCTTTTACAGGAGCTACAAGGTAGTAAATGCACTGACGAGTGAATCACAGGCTCATATTGTAGCTCGTCTCCTTTGGCTGCAGTAAATTCAAAAAGGCCCAGTTTTGCTGATAAGCAGCACCAATCTGAACATGTACTGCTGGGAGCTGAAGGGATTTGTTGAAGGGATGTATGGGCGCTGAAGAAGAGATGAAGTATAAGGAAAGAGTGATAGTATAAGGTGGAGTTGGGCACACAGAGGAGACAGAGAGAAATTAAATTACATGGAAGGAAAACTGGAGAGTGAAATTCTTCACCAAGACACATTTCTTTCTCAGCCTGCTTTAATTTCTATATATATTCATGAACATTCTTTGAGCTCAGTGCTGACTGAAGAATTGTTTTTCTTTCTTTTTTTTTTTTTTTTTTTTGAAAAACAGAGACCAGGGAAAAATATCATTTTGGAAAAATTTGCCAGGCGATAGTTTTTTCTCATTTACAAACAGATATAAAACCGTCTGGGAATTTCATATGAAGCACACATCCTTTTTTTTTTAAACTCTTTTACCACTCACCCTGCATATGAGCTTTGCTGCTTAGAATAAGGAAACATGTTGCATAATCAAGCAAAACTAACTAAAAAAAATAAAACACAGTGTCCTGATGCACCTGTTAGCTCCTGTAGGTAGTGAGAAATAAATGTTTCTGAAAACAGGCGGTCTCACCTCGACACTGTGGTGGTGATCGTCTCTGCTGCATGATTTAAGTTAGATGTGAAAATATTATCTCTCTTTTTTTTAATATATGTGATTTCTAGTTCCTTTGAAACAATTGTTTCACAGCATTGTTTGCTATCAAGAATCAGCTTTATGTGTGATAAATGGACTAACTACCTTTTATTTGACTCCCCCTCTCATTTAAATAAGTTTTATTCACATCTGGACAGATATAGACGCATGCTTCAAAATTATATGATGGCAGGGGCATAAATTATAACTGCAGGGCGGTAATTCTAGTCCGTTTGTTTTCTACTCGTGCATTCCTGTGGATATAATGACTCACCTCAGAAACCTGTCCCGTAGTGCTCTGCCAAATCAAAACAAGCAATCTTACTATCATTTACGAAGGAAAAAAAAGAAGAGGGAAAAAAAAACTATTTGAGATGTGTGCAGCAAGCACTTTAATTCTGGAACTATGTTTCTGTAGGACGACGAAACCTCATGTTCCTCTTTCCCCATCACTTGGCTTCTGACTCCAGCAGAGCTACAAAAGCTTTAATTGTGTCCCCATGGGCACCGCATGTGCCACTGAGCAGAACACCGAGGAGACAACAAAAGAGGATATGAGGCTATAAATGAATCCAATCCTCCTCTGCCTCTCTCTCTCTCATCCCATCCTCATTATCAGCACCAACATCCAGCTGTAAATCTATTTTAGCTGTATAATAAATACTTGTCTGTCAATTCCCTCACACTTACTGAAATACTGATTGGGACTAATGAGGGCTGCGATTATCTTTTTATTTTCATTTTGTTTTTGGCATGGCTCGGCCAGCTTAGCACAGCTTGATGAAGAGCATAGTTAAAAATGTAGCTGTCAGCATCTGCTCGGTTTTACCCATCAATGCCTCTGCTTCCTTTTTTTGCTGCAGTACCTGGGGTTGGTGGAGGTGGAGGAGTCCAGAGGGATGCATGTGTGTGAGGAGGCAGTGAAAAAGCTGAAAGTTGTGAGTATCCCACACTCATGCGCATAAACTTCGTTGTAAAGAGGCTCCACAATCTTTTCATCCTCTCTTCTTCACCACTATAACACACCTTACTGATAGGTTTTAATCTACATCTGTGCATCAAACCTTCTTTCTGTTTGACGCGGTGATGGAAAGGATACCGTATTAAAAAAAAGTTGTGCCGACACACACGCACACACACACACACATAAACACAATGACACAGATTCTGTTTAGGCCTCTGGGAAGATGGACTGGAACAGGGAGCGTGTGAACAGAGCGACACAGACCGGCTCGGGTCAGACAGCCACTCATGCAGCGTGTGTGTGTGCGCGCGCGTGTGTGTGTGTGTGTGTTGTAGTAGTGAGTATCACTTTGTTCAAATTCTGCACATCTGTAACTGTTATTGGAATCAAAGGATCACCTGGTATAGGAAAACCAGAGTAGCTAATGTTTTTTTCAGTGCTAAATCTCATCCCCGAGAAGGAAGGTGATGTTATAAAGCAAACCTCCCCTCTAAGAAAATGTAACTAAATTACATCCAGTTTAAGGTGCGTGGGGGGGGGGGGGATTCTTGTCCCTCTTTCATCTCATTTACTTTGATTCTATAAACTGAATTAACTATCACTGCTTCTTTTTCATTTGATTCCCCAGTGCTCAAGCTCTACCTTTATCTCTCCAATTCCTCCTTTCCATCACTCTCCCACTCTTCACCTCTTTTCTCACCTCTCTTCTTTTCAGCAAGATTATGCAAAACTTGGGGCTGCGCACCATGTCGCTGTTGGTTTCAAAGTTACTTCTCACCATGTGTTGGCTTCCCATTCTCCTCGTATGCACTCACTCAAAAACACTCACGTACGCGCTTCCGCGCTCACGTGGGCTTCTTGCTTTTTAGCGTGTGTATTTTTAGCGTGGCCCACGCTGAGTGTGTTATTACCATCGCCTGGTGCCCTCCTCTGGGGAAGTGTGCCAGCTGGCACCGTTTTTACATCTACTCTCTTCTCCTCTCTTAACCCTCCTCTACCTCATCTGCTCTAAGGATGTACTCATCGCTCTGCATTGTCATGGACTGCAAGAAAAATGGCTTTTTACATGCTTGCTTGTTTGCTTACAAGCCTGTTGATGCCGTATCTGCATATGCAGATTTAGATTATTCAACCTCACCTGTCCTTTTGTCTTTCTAGACTGGCAAAAAGACGGTAAAAGCAGTATTGTGGGTTTCGGCTGATGGACTCAGGGTGGTGGATGATAAAACCAAGGTAAGAAAAGACTTTCTATGTCTCACCTGCATTGTATCATTTTCTTTTCCCTTTTTAGCAACGATATGACTCACTCGACACATGCAACAAGGACAAGAAAAAAAAAAGTGTCTGATGTTGTCATGTGCAGTTTACAACAAGCTGGTGTTTCATCTGCAGCTGCAGTCTGAGCCTCTGTTGACAGATACTGAGCGGAGGCACACAGTCAGTTGGTCAGATGGAGATAGAAGTGACCCTGCAAGCCCTCTGATGTCTAATTAATCCCAGTTTGGAGGCGCTATTTTCTGGCTAACAGTAGAAAGATCTACCAATCATATACCAGCTTTCTTCCAGTGTTGGTTGTGCGTGCGTGTGGTGTGTGTGCGTGCAGTTTCAGAGCTGGCAAATGTGACTCATGGTTGCTTGGTACAGGTGCTTAGTGGGGGAGGAAAGATCAAGTAAACACACACACACTTGCTCTTGAACAGTGTCTACCAGCAAGGGAGGCCTCCTACAGTTAGTTATGGCTTTTTCTGAAGGCTGGACAGAATAAAGAGCAGCAGAGAATAGAGAAACACCCCTACACATAACCTTAGCTTTCCAACTCCCTAAATCCCTCTCCTCCTTTCTTCACTTGCTTTAATCCTCTTCCGTCTTCTTTTCAGTCATATATCACATCTGAGCCTGATCATTTTTACGGCTCTGCACCATATAGCTTTGATGTCCTCCAGATGCTATTACACACTGTTGCAACGGTTGACATGCGCCGTTATTACTGGTACAGAGGCACCGCAGTGAATTTCAAAGTACATACTCTCTGAAAAGTTTTCTGTTTGCTCCTGTCTAATTAGCTGTGACTGAGCAATCCCACACAGGAAAAAAAAAAAAAAAAGAAGAAGAAACAATATGCTGTATTTGTGATGGTTGTTTGAGACCTGGTGCCAAAGATGAGACAAGGAAGTCAGTCTTTTCACAGGGTTTGTTGACAGTGAGTCAAACTCAAGTATTTTCACACTTGACTTTTTCTCTTGCCTCGAACCTGCTATTCTTCCTCTTTCTCTATGTGGTCTAAATATTATTACAAATTCCCGTCCAGCCAAAAAGCCTCTGTAATGTTCGGTTACATTTGAAACGGTACTTTAATGTTTTTCAGCGAGGCTCTTACACTCCATTCAAGTGACATAAAATCACTTTGAAGTGGCTGCTTTTGTTTTTTTTTTTTTTTTTTTTGGTCTTTTGTGTCTCCAGTGACTTTTATTAACAATATAAAGAGACAGAAAAACAGGCCATAGAGAGAGAGAAAGACAGGCACCAAAGGGTCACAGAGCTGGAGTCAAACCTGTGAGCGCTGCAGGAGGACGGTCGCCTCTGTACGTCTGTACGTGGGCTGGCTGCCCTGACCACTGAGCTACACAGCGGTCTGTGACCGCGTTTGCTTCTAAAACATGTTTTCTTTTATTAGTTCAGTCATAAGTGTTCAGGGAGTCCCGCTGTTCACAAAGTTCAGGTTTTTGAACCCATGCAACCAGCCTCTCAATTCAGAGCTTAAGCTTTACCTTCGTCACTCTTAGTTGGATGTATTAAGGTTAAAACTGCTGCATGTTGTGTTTCTGCCTCAGGAAACTGTAGAAAATATAAAAGGTGTCACTCAAAGTGATAAACCTACAGACGTTAATGATTCAGTGCTGTCACTTTGTTTTCTTTAAAAAAAATACTGCATCACTGATGGAATATATGACTGTACACCCAACTGGCTCTTGCAGAAGCTGACCGTGCAACGACTTAGATCAGCTCAGCTGTAAACATCAAAACGGTCAAGCAGCAAGTCAGTGAAGGATTTAGCTGTCAGATAATTGTCCTCTACAGGGTGGCGACCGCAACAAAGCTACAGGAAATCAACACTGACCTCACAGTTGGCTGTGGCCAGAGAGGTGCCTGTAAATGGATGCTAACTTTTCAGTGTATTTGCTGGTCATGTGAAGAAAACTGCTGATAAACTATTATTAATAAATTATTCCAAAATAAGGTTGCAGAGTTACATATACTGTGTAAAAAGGACACAGCAGTGTGTCCTTTTTTAAAAACTATTTATACTGTTTTCACAGGAATTAAGAAAGTAACAATGAGCCAAAAAAGACATAATTTGTAGTCTTGGAGAAGCAGTTATTGTTGTCTTCAGTCTGGGAAGGATCATAAGACTATTTCTAAACAGTTTTTCATCTTCCATTCTACAGAAAGGAAGGCGAACATTAAAGACTGTGGATGACACTGCAAGATCACAAACTTGCTGAATGAGTGCAGCTTATGTAGAAGGGTTTCTCTTAAAAGCACAAGCCAGCACAACTTATATCTGAACAAACTACAGACATCTGAAATTATATGTTTTTGATGTACAAGACTAAGTGAAGGTGTCTGTCCGTAATGCATGGTGCTGCGTTTGGTGAAAACCAAACACAGTATATCAACACAAACCCTTCATCTCAGTTGTCGAGCAGAACAATTGTGATGATTTGGCCTTGTTTTGCAGCTATGAGCACCTTGCAGTCAATGAGCCAAAGACAAAAACAAAAGGAAAAAAAAACCACAAATATGAAGCCATCTGTCTGACTGTTATAGTTTGGCTGAAAACGGACGATGATCGTAAACACACCTGCAAATCTTTTCCAGGATGGCTAAAAACAGACAGTTGTGAGAAATCAACATACACCCTGTAATGAATAAGAGGCAGAAATTCCTCCACAGCCATGCTGAAAGACTTTGCTTAGTTATTGTTATTAAATAGCCACGCTTTTTAATGTGTTATATTTTGTTGGTTATCTAAGGTTTTTTAATTCATTTTATTACCTGGTTAAAACCAGATAAGCTTTTACTTTTATTGAAATTGGATGTCGTTGAAATCAATGGACACATGAAAATGAAGACGAGACTCTCGCAGCTGCCCGCTGCTCTTCCTCCCTTTCACTGCCTCTTCATCATGTTCTTCTTAAGCCACCTATGAATTAGCCTGAGAGCTATTAAAACACCCACGTAACCATTATTCAAGCCTTTCCCACACTTCTCCAGGGTGCAGGAAAGGTTGATTCACACATGTTACGCAGAGCATTTTTTCAGGACCTTCCCTCTTCATCAGTAGGAAGAAACAGTCAAGTCTTTCTTGCTCCATTCAGCACGTTGTTTGTACTCAAAGTAAAGAGACTTTTCTGCATGGATGACACAGCATGAGTCACAAAACTGTCCTGTTTTCCTCCTTTTTCACTGATCTACCCCCCCCCCCCCCCCCCCCCCCCCCGCCTCCATAGTACACATTCTCACAGTCTTCCTTATAAGAATATAAATCTTTTTAAATTCATCTATACATAGTGTTTAATGCGTTTGTATTAACACACAGCACCTAACTATACCAGCGATGAAGACACACACACACACACACACTCTCACACACACACAAACACTGGTCTCCTCTCAGCCTTTCACCTCGGTACCAGCATCCCCCTTGATTCCCTAATTGGCCCACACTGAATGGACTGTTATTCTTCCACCTCTTTCTCCTTTGCATCCCTCCTTCCTTTCTCCTTTCCTGCCCTCCTCCTTCTCTCCCCTCATCCTCCCCTCTTTGTGTTTTCTGCTGCTCAGAAAGCGAGGAAGGAAGTGTGCTCGTGAGTGCTTGAGCCCTTTTCCCCCTTTCTTCTCCCTCTCGTCTCTTGTCTTCCTTCTCTCTCTCTCTCTCTATTTGGTGAGTCAAAGCATTGAGCTGGGGGCCCCTTAATGTACAAAGAGAAAGACGGGGGGCCCCTCTTGGTTTCGTCTTTTGTGGCTATCGACAGCGAGCCTGGCTGCGTAACCCTTTTACAGAAGGAAGGGCAACGGTAACGGAGACATCCCAGAGATTAAAAGAGGGTTCAGTGTCATTAGTTTTTATTTACTTCCTTTTCTGACATCAGTAGATGTGCTAAATAGATTGGAGTGAGAGGAGCTGGGATTTTCATGGGCTTAAGTAAGGCTTGGAACAGTTTGTCAACTCTTTTACATTACTAGGTGACCTATTTGTATAATGCTGAAGCAGTATTTCTTGTTTGTGATGTTAACTGCAGATATGATGCTGAAAAGAAAATCTGCTTACGCCGTTTAACTGTGTAAGAATCACCTGATTGTCCTCTTTCCTCCCGTCTGTCTCCCTCAGGACCTCATCGTTGACCAGACCATTGAGAAGGTGTCATTCTGCGCTCCTGATCGTAACTACGATAAGGCCTTCTCCTACATCTGCAGAGATGGAACTACGAGACGGTGGATGTGCCACTGTTTCATGGCTCTGAAAGACTCGGTGAGGACACAGTTATCCTTCTGTATGCATTCAGTATCAGTCCAAGCTGTCCTGGGGCTTTATCCTGGTCCTCAGGAGCCATGGCCCTGCGTGGTTTATATGTTTCCCGTCTCTGTTGAGTCATTAACAGACCTTGTGCAGGCCTTGGTGACAAGCTGATGTGGCAATCCCAATCATCTGAATCAGTTCTGCTGAAACTGGGAAACATCCTTTACTGTAATTCTATGGAAATGTCTTGGGAATATTTTCTTTTTTTTATACTTAGCATTTCATCAGTTAATATAAACAAACTGACAAATCCTGTACGAGAACAAGTATTACACTGAGCCTTTCTTTAGAATCTTAAATCCTACCTAATATCTATCAAACATGTCTTATAGTCCAGTTGAAGACAGCTGGCTGGTCATTTGTGACTGACTAGCATTTGTTTCTGTCCAGCTGCTACTCAACTAACTGATTTCCAATCTGAGTAGGAAATTAAAGACCGTCGCAGAACAACCAGTCACTGGAACAGCGTGGTTTCATAAACTTGGATTGGGGGCTGGATTATTAACATGGACAGAAGAGAACGGAGCACAGACCTGCAGGATTAGAGGAGGAGATTAGACA
Source organism: Hirundichthys speculiger (assembly GCA_018398805.1). Lineage (NCBI taxonomy): Eukaryota > Metazoa > Chordata > Actinopteri > Beloniformes > Exocoetidae > Hirundichthys > Hirundichthys speculiger. The sequence goes on from JAGFBZ010001224.1 coordinate 4,118,934, forward strand.
GGAGTCTGTGGAATTATCTGCCCACCTCTGTCTGTCTTTGTTTCCAACACACCCTGTCCATATCTCTACAAGTTCATATCAAACTGAATTGTAACTTCGGTCGCTGCCATGGTAACTGTGGACGATATTGCAGAGAGATGATGGTGAAAATAGAGGGAATGAGCTGCTTATAGATCCAGTGGAATGAAGGCTTGTTGATGTTTGACAACATTAAAGATTTACACTCTTATCCTAATGAGCTCAATTAAACAATTCGCATGTGTGAATGTAGCCTTGCTAGCCACTGGAATTTGTTTTCTCTCTTTGATGGGAAGAAGTAGCCTGGTTCCTCTGGGTTTGACTTAGATTTCCAGGGGACAGCACCAACAGGCGTACAACCAGTCACAGAAACGAAGCATGTGACCAGGACAAAGGAACACCCAGACTAGTATCAACAAAAGACATCCAAAATGGTGTTCAGTGGAGTAGGGACATTGGAGAATGACTGCTGTCCGTTTTGCAGTAAAAACAACAACCACGATGTCTGGACTGAAAACTAGATGGCATTAAATTAAGTGGAGGCATGAAGCATAGATCTTTGAATAGTAAGAAGGCCTGAGAGCAGGCACCCTTGGAGGAACAGTTTTAAAAATAAGCCCTTAAATACCCTTAAATCCCTTAAAGCCCTCAAATTGCAACGGTGGAATTTAAGCAATTAGTTTAAATTACATCCAAGTATTGAATTAATGTAATAAATTGAGGCGTATATGATTTGTCATACTTCTGCTCTATACTAATATTTTACTTTTACTTTGTTTAACATATATGACAACTTTAGTAATGAGTTTTTTCAGATTAGTTTAGATTTTGATATTTCATTTCATTCATTCATTTTCATTCATTTCATTTTATTGATTGATTCCAAACAATCTTATAAAGCATGACAATTTTAACACTAGCATGAATCTATGTATCTGAAAGAAAATAAATATGTGTAAAAATCAATATACACAGACACATGTGCATACCCATACTTTTGAAACATTAAGAACTCTTGTAAATAAATCTAAATAATAAATGGACATGTTTACCCCCAGAAAAAGAAGAAAAGAAAATCAACAAAATAACATATGTATACTTAGTATACTTAAACAGACACACACACACACACGCACACACACACATAATATATGTACTAGTTTAACATGTCTGAAACAGGGTAGGGAGAAGTAAAATTTATTTAATCCTGCCCCTTCTCCAATGTTCCATGATTACCCTTGAATTTATCTGGTATTTTGAGGCCTGATCCTTAATTTTAGAGTTGTAATTTCATATGTCATATGTGTCATATGTGTGTATATATATGTATATAGATAGGTGTTTATACATTGGATATAAATTATGTTGATTTTTATTTATTCTTTTTTGGGGGAAACATGTCCATTTATTATTGAGATTTGTTTACAAGAGGTTCTTTATGTTTCAGAATTATGGTTATGCACATGTGTCTGTGTATATTGATTTATGCATTTATTTATGTATTTTCAGATACATAGATTTATGCTAGTGTTTAACACTAGCATTGTCATGCTTTATAAGTTTGTTTTGACATGTCTGGAATCAATCAATGAAATGAATGAATCTTTCAGCAAGTACCGGATCAGCAAATAAATGCATGTTGTCAGTAGATAATGTCTTTAAATCTGGAATAAGAAAAGAAAATTAATGCTGTGGTGGAACACTGCAGCTGGTCAGGCTTGATTGGCATCCATCATTAGAAAAATGGGCATAGATGCAGTTCAGAGTGGTGCTTCAAAACATCTGACAAAGGCTCAGTCACAAAGACATGTACCAACTGAAATCTTTTGAGCCCAAATGAGCAACACACAGCCATCAAAAACGAAGCAGACTTGCTATGTTTTGGTTTTCCCTCATGTGATGTTTTTGTGAGGTTTATCTGCTTAAATAGACAAGTCACCCCTGCAAATATGTTCTTAAAAAAATGTTTAGAATGTGCTTTTTTCTTTTCATTTCTCATTGTATCAGGGGGAGAGACTGAGTCATGCAGTCGGCTGTGCCTTTGCCGCCTGTCTGGAGAGGAAGCAGCGCAGGGAGAAGGAGTGTGGTGTGACGGCTTCATTTGACGCCAGTCGCACCTCATTTGTGCGTGAAGGCTCGTTCCGCATCAACTCATCTTCCAGCCAGCAGGGCAGCAGCAGTGAGCGAGATGACAAGTTGCAGGATAAGAAGAAAGGTAGGAACAAACACACTGAGTAAGCATACTTTAAGTAATTTATATCACGTTTATAGAGTGGAGCTTTGTCTCAAACAGCACTGATCATTGCCTCCTTTTCGTCCTCCAGATCAGGCCTCTAGTATTCCAGCCCTTCCACCTGGCACCGCCTCCCCACCCGAAGGCTCAGCGTCCCCAATGGAGCGCCCAGAACCAGGCGGGCCCCACGCCATCCCTCGTCGCCACGCGCCCATCGAGCAGCTGGTGCGCCAAGGCTCATTCCGGGGATTTCCCGCTCTCAGCCAGAAGAACTCTCCCTTTAAGAGACAGCTGTCGCTCCGGCTCAACGACCTGCCATCCACACTACAGCGCAAGACAGACTTCCAGGCCAAGAACCCTGGTGAGCTGAGATTTCGTTCATGATTGGACTCACAAATGTTTCCAAATGAAGACACCAGCTGACGCTGTTGACCTTAGTAATCTTAGCTTATCAGGGCTACAAGATTCCTACAGGGTCTGAGGTGTGAAAAGGTTCAGGGTTTAACCCTCACCAGCAACGCTGCACCAGAGTTTATTCCTTTCTCTCTTCATTCACTTCTTTCATGAAAGAGAGAGAACAAAAGAAAATATGGTTATTGCTTAAGAGCCTCAGTTATGTAGAGAATATTACCTTGCAGATATTACATGCTTCAGTTAGACGATAACATCCCTCACATTACTTATGTGTCTCGAATATCAAAATCTCTGTAAAATCAGACTGTATCTTTCCCTTTCATATGCAGAAGGATTTTTTTTTTTTTTTTTTTTAACAATTTTGGCAAACTCAAATCCCCAACTACCCTCTTTTTAATTCCGGTTAATTCAAGGACCATCGCTTCTGACTGTACAAACAGCAGATATGTATGGACGCTCTTGCATCACAGTTGTTTGTTTGAGCATTATTGCATTTTCCATTTGGCCACAATGTAGCGCCACTGAACCTCATCTGAAGGGGTCAATGAAATTATATTAACAAATAAACCCGCAGCACATCCTGGAGGCATTTACATTCACACTGTCATGTGGACAAGGTGTTATTCTGCAGTTTAATCCTGTTTAATGTGTGGGAAGATAAAAAAAAAAAAAAAAAAGCAGCCTTTTGAAGTTTTTCCTGCTGATCTCTGAGAGTTCATTACATTTTTTCCCTCTGTGGACAGTTAATGATAACTGACTCTGCTCTAACGGGCTGATGTATGTAAAGAAACAAACCGGTATAGACACACCCACTCAGAGTGATGCCACAAAATCTGCACGGTCCAATAACTGGAATACTCAAAAACATTCCACAGCCACTCTCAACATCCCACTGGATTTCCGTCTCCCATTTGTCAATGATGAGTAGCATATATTCACTGGTGATTGATTTGATACAGTTTGCACCCGACAGCACATACTGTATATACAATCGCACTCTCACACAACTGCAGTTATGAAATAGCAGCAGCCAATTTCATAGCTCCACAGCTCCCTTGTGACTCTGAACAACATTGATTTGTGGTGTCAATCAGCTACTCTAGTTAGCCTTTGCAAATCCTCGACTTGCCCTGAAAACCTGCCACTGCAATGAGGATAACAAACACAAAGCATGCATATACAAGTGCTTCGAGTGTCTCTGAACTCTATGGGACATAGACAAGAAGAGGAAAAAGATGGGGTCAACATTTGCAGAGCAAAGCACAAAGGGACCCTTAATGCAAGACCCAACACATGCTTCCAGTGCCCGCTGCACTTTCAGTGGAATTCAACATGTATGGCCAAACAAAGCCCCAGTTGAAGAGATATACTTGTATTAGAAGAGTGGGCTTGAATGGCACAGCAGTAGGGTTTGCTGCACAATGAGCCCATCTGTGGTCAATGGTATTCATTTATCTGATGTTAATTCCACTTCAGTTTCAATCCCAAAATGCACATGGAAAAGAAAAATCTTCAAAACAAGACTTTAATTTGTCTTAATTTCCATGAAATTAAAATTTGACAATAAACTTCTCTAACACGAAGGGAATGAAGAAGTGGAGGAAGTGAATAAACTTGTACCCATGATGCTTCTCGGGTTGTGAAGGGAAAGACCAGGGCACAAGGAACATCCGATTAGATATTATATCTATTTATATCTAAAGGCTGGGCAGGAAAAGTTCTTTACTTCAAACCAGAGTCAAGCCATCGGTTAATCCTTCTCCAGTCAGTTACAGGTCAGGTACAGTTGTTCTTAAAACTGTCAAATTAAAAATTTTAAAGTCAAATTTATCTTGGAGCAGTGTCAAACAAAAGGGATGGCAAAACAGACCAAGATGTATATTCCACTCATCTTTGTTAACACTTTTGTCCCGAATAGTATGATGCGATGTTTGTGATGAGAAACTTGTGCTTTAGATGCTTTTTAGGTCAATAGCAGCCCTTACCAAAGTGTTCATCTGTTCCAGTTTCTCTGCTTTGATGCTAACTCGGTCTGTTACACAATTAATAATTTTTCTCCCAATCTCTGCTTCTCCCACCCCTCAAACTTTTCCATCCCTTTCTCCTCCACTCCCCCTGTCTATCCCTTTTTTGCTAGTACCAGAGATGGACATGGGGTTACCAGGCGAGGGTGACAGTAGTATTAATGCCCTGTGTTGCCAGATCAACACCTCCTTCACCAAGCCTTCAGACGAGCTCTTCTCCAACCCATCTATGTCAGCCTATGGCCCACCAACTTGCACTGTGCCCCCTGTTTTGCCTCCACCACCTGCACCAATGCAAGGTAAGAGGGACTAAATGCGTCAAATACATTAGTGGTTCCAACAACACTGAGGGAGGGATCGCATTTTCTGAAGCTCTTTCTTTATTTCTTTCCAGCCACCTCATCCTGGGTACAACCCGAACCTTCAGTCAGCTCTCCACCACCAGTTTCCGTGGCAATGCACAGTGGTCACAGACGCACTCCCTCAGAGGCCGAGCGATGGCTGGAGGAGGTCTCTAAGGCTGTCAAAGCTCAACAAACACCTCCTCCTGGCCCCACCATCCCCACCATCCCCACTATTCCTGGCCCGCCTTCTATGACCACTCATCAGATATCCACTCAAGCATCCGTGTCAGCTGCCCCAACATCCACTGTCCCCATGCCCCTTAGCACCTTGTCCAAACCTCTTATTTCTGGCCCCTCTGGTCTCTCGGGTCAAGCTTCGATGCCCCTACCACCTATGTCAATATCCTCTGTTCCTCTAATACCAGGTCCTCCGGTGTCAGGCCCCCCTATGTCTCTTCCATCCATGTCCATCCCCACGATGTCAGGTCCAAGCATGTCTGGAGCTCCCATGATGCAGCCCTCCCTTCCTGGACCGCCTGGCTCCATTCCAAGCTCCATGCAACCATTCCCCCTGGCTTTTGATGCTACTCCAGCCCCTGTTGGGATGTTTGCCAACCAACCTGTCCAACCTGGGTTTGTTCCCATGCAGACCTACATGCCAGGTCTGGCCAGCAGTATGACCTATCCCAATGCCAGTGTGCCTGTGGTAGGCATCACACCGTCACAGATGGTAGCCAATGTCTTCTGCACCGCCACAGGGTCATCAGGCACAGGTGCTGCCATGGGTTTGACTGTAGGTGGAGCCAAAGCAGGGGCACTAGGCACAGTTGGGCAACACCATTCATATCCAGGAGCACCTGGTACAGTTGGGCACAATGCAGGGTATTCCACAGTTACATTTTCCTCCACCCCACCGCTATCAACAACCATTAATGGTCTCCCACCACACAGCAGTGCAACAATGGCCCTCCAGAATGGAACCTGCAGCAGTGGCGGGAACGCTGGCAGCGGTACCTGCTGGCCACCAGAGGGCAGCCAGCTAACAGCTCCGGCGGTCAGCGAATTACAAGACGATGACCGTTTTGAGGCCAAGTGGGCAGCATTGGAGGCAAAGCCAGCACCTCAGGAGCCGGGGAACAAGACACCAGGTGCCACAGCAAACCCATTTTCCAACAATCTGCAAAAGACTTTTGAGATTGAGCTCTAAGTCGGTGTCAGCCTCCTAAAGCTGTAGCACTAGTTCCTGAGTTGAAGCCAGAGGAAGCCCGGCACTAAATCCAGCATATTTGCTTAAATGGGATTCAGGGCCTTTGAGTTAGTCTGCCGTTCAATCTGTGACTGCCTACCAATTTGCTAAAACAGCTCATAGGAGTCAGTGCTACAATGATTTTAATTGCTTTCTTTATGCCCTCATGCAAGATGGAGAAGAACTTAGCAGTTTGCTTGGCTGTTCTCTGAGGATCAGGTCTCTAGCTTTTAAACTGGACAGACTGAATCCTTCCACTCCACCCGCTACCTGCTTCTCCACCCTGCTTTCACTTCTCCACTCTTGCTTTACTTGTACTGCTGCAAGTCCCTAGACGTACTGCAGGTGGCCCCCCTGAGACTGCTGTGGGGCGGCACAGCTCAGTGGTTTCTTTCTTTAAAAAGGGATGCCACTTTGTTCCATTCCATGAGATGATTTTGGAGATATTGTCTGATTTTGGTGGGGATTTTAGCAGACTTGACTGCATCCCAACATGTCCGGAGAAGCAGAGAGGCAACTCAATGAACCAATTGACGCTGATCATAGCGAAGCTTGGATGCGTGAAAAGACTTACTGACCAATAGTGAGATTTATGGCCGAAATTATTTTATTTATTGTATTTTATGTTAAATTTTAACAAGTTATGTGTACCTATGAATCAAACATTTTAAGCATTGTTTTGGGAGCATGTTCTCTTTTTTTTAAACTCTATATTTATTTTAGTTGAATCATAAAGAGTTGAGAAATTACAGGGAAAAGATTCGACGGATGTGATTGGCAGTAGAAAAGGGAAAGCACTGCAGGTCTATGAATCGTGTGACAAGAACCAAACATATAAGGCTTACAGTACAGCTGTGAAATGTAAGATCAGTGTATAGAGTGGCATGGCATGGCATGGCACAGCAAAGGCACTGGGACATAGAAAGTCACTTCAGGACAACCAGCACACAGACACTCTGGACAGTATAGCACACAACGGTCCTTTGGACTCCATCTTCACCTGACAAACCCAAGGAACTTTAACAACTCAGTGGAATTAAAACGAAAAAAAAAAACTCTATAACACTGTGCAACTGGTTAAAAACAATGCACCACATTCCAGCTTTCGTAAGTCCTTATATGTGTTCAAACACAGGGTATAGCCTCATCTTGTACAATATGTTTGTGTACTCAACCTTTATATCTTCTGTAATAGCGCTACAGTCATGACAAATGTTGGAACTGATGGTGAAGACGTGGAGAGAGAAGACAAATGCCAGAAGACTCACACATGAAGAGTGAAATAATCACAGTTAGTGAATGTAAAGCAAAGGGTCAAGTGACAGATTTAAGAGCAAGAGCCCAGTTTGAGTTAGAGAGGAGACAGAAAGAACCAGCTGTACGTGAGAGACTGGAGGAGAGAACGGAGCCCTGCCTTTCAAGGACGAGAAGGAGGAAGTACGAAGGAAGGAAAAGTAGATAAGATGTGATAAAAGGACATAAAAGAGGCAGATTGTGTGAAAATATCCCAAACAAAGAGACATTCATCACATAGCCCACAACAGGAGCACTGTCCGCTGTCCTCTCTCTAAAGGCCGAGAAGCTTTCATTTCAGCAGCATATTCCTCACGTTTGACAACCTCAAAGACAGCACTTCTGAATATATTTAAAAGTAATATTTCTTCAAATATAAATACAGTGTCATAAACAAGATTTTTTTTTTTTTTTGACTATGTGCTACTCCTAATATAGATGAAACTCCAGTAACCTCAGCAAGGCTTACAGTGTTTTGAGTTTGGGTGTTTTTGAGAAATCAAATCATTACAAAGAAAAACAGAAATGTTTATTATTGAAGGGCTTTTCCCAGGATGTTCTCCTCTGTCGTATTTACTGCAATCTGTTCAGAGATGCTCCTGTTATGCTCCTTTGTAACTGAGCTGTACGAATATGGACTGCCACTAATTACATTCCCTGCTCATTACTTTCATTAACCTATCTGGACTCTTCCTGTCCTGTCTGATGGCCTGACTTTTCAGTGGATCCAAATTCATGAACAACTGTTCTAGTTATTTGACTTCAGATCTCCCCCCAGGTTTAAGCCCTTTGTTTTGTTTTGTTGTTTTTTTTTTTTTTATAAATCTATATTTCTTTCTCTGAACAAATCGTAACTGCTCTCTCTTCCTTTCTTTATCTTCAAAATGAGATTAACTCATGGAATTGAAGGATTATTTCATGATAAATATATTTTTGCCCTCAACTCTTGTTTGCACGCCCCCAAATTATAAATGTAGGTTAATTGTGTTCCACATAAAAGCAAACTAAATGACCTCATAAACTTGATTGTAAAACCATAGTTTAGTGATGGTAACAGAGCAAACCAGTGGAGTTTATTTTTAATCTTTATTTACAGAATTTTTGTATTTAAACCAACATATTTGTATTGTAATTACATTGTACAAAAGATAAATAAAGTAATATAATATTACAGCCGCTCATGTTTTTTGAGGTAATGATATATAAAATATATATCTGACCTAGATGTCTTTATGCTTTACTGCTACTTTTCTTTCCATCTTTTTTTTGTAATTTCTACACTCTAGGATCTCTGCTGCTGTCTGTTCATGTTGATCTGACTCTTCATTTTCATTTTTGTTTCTTTGTACAAAAAGTTTAAAAGGCAAGCAATGGTACTTTTTCCATCACTTAGATTTTTTTTTTTTTTTACTTGTGTTAAGCAGACGCTGATTGGCCTGAATCAGTAGTAAAGTGGGTCATGCAAATTTTGCAAATTTGCTGGCTGCCGTTCTGTTAGACAGGAAAGAAACACCACTGTCAAATCTGATGTTATAATGTTAAAGTCAGAGGATGATGAGCGGAGTTTTGCATAGAATGAGAAAACTCTGATGTAGCCTCCACATTTCATTTTTCACTGATGGATTTCTTTTATAGTACGTTACTTCCAGCTACAGCCAGTTTCTCAAAAATCTTGACAAGAGGATTCGAACATTTGCGAGGCATTTCAACCCTACTTTCAAGGAAGGTTTGAAGCTGACACAGAGGTTATAATGTTCCTTGGGAAATTTAAAAGGATTTAAAGAATTTAAAAGATTTTTTTTAAAGAAACAAAAAACAGGAAGTTCTGAAGAAATCTCTGTACGGAGGGGAGAAGACCGACACTCATGGCTGAATTAAAAGGATCAGCTAAACCCTCAGGCAACACTGCAGTAAAATCACAGATGACTCTGCAGTGGAAAACATTTCACGGCCTCAATAACACTGAACCTTCTTACCATAACCAAAACCACAGAAACTGTAAGTATTTATACAGTATATGATATACAAATTTGCAAATCCATACATTTTATTGCTATTTCACTTTTTTTGTACCAAGGGCTTTCTTGTATTAAGGCAGAGACAAACAGTCACTTTGAGTGATGTTCAGTTGTTCCAAACATTTTACAACACTGTTGTAAATTTGATTGTGTGTGTAACAGTTCATCTGAAAAATCACTGATTATGTCATGGCCAAAATATTTAACAGCATTTTCATCTGAATGTAGAGGACCTGCACTATATGGACAAACAAACCAGCATGTCATCTGTATATAGTAAGTAGTAGCTCAAAGAAAAGAAGATAATCAAAGTAATGGATATGACATAAGGTAGGTTAGAAGCCGACAGGATAAACATATTGATAAATAGGCTTCTTCTTATAAGTGCTTTTCTCCTCATTCAGCATGTTGCTGTACATCTTTGCTCCCTGACTGTCTGGTGCTGCATGTCCTAATGTCTTATCAGCACTGTCCACTGTTCAGCCCTGAGTGGTTCTGCTGCAGCAGCGCAGATCACTAATAGAACCAGACAAGGCCTCTATTCTTCTTAAGGGCCGTGAGAAACTGAGCAAATGCACCGAGCTCTTGAGCAGTGGTTACAGTAGCGCTCTCTCAGGCATTGCCCTCTGATCTCTGGACAGCCAGTGACGCTGCAGAGTGAATGAGGGATGGTCTGCAGAGCTCTGGAAATTGTTTTCAAGTCTTGTATTAACATTTCTTTTAGTTTCATTTTTCTTTCCCTTTGTAAATCACCCACAGAGCATCACATTATTGATATAGAAAACAATTTAAATTCAAAATTTTCTCATTTTGTCTTCCATTCGCTCCAGCCAGTTGTAGCAGACAGCAGCTCAACCTGAGTCTGCTCCAGTCTAAGGACTTTTGCTGTGGTTTAGCTTTCCTTCCCCCCATTCCCCTCTTTTACCACATGCTTCCTAAAGGGAAATGGCTGAGTGCCTTTCTGTTATGATGTTCTATACCAATAAGCTCTGAAATGCACTTTACAGTGTTTTTCAGTCTGTCATAGCTCTTCTTATCACAGAGTACATGCAGTCAGTACACAGCTGGTAGCTTTTGTTTCTGCAGTCACACACTGACACTGTGGGGTCTTTGTGGGGTCCAGTGTCTTGCCAAAAGTCTCTGACACTTGCTTTAAAGGTTTGATGCCAACAGATGTCCTACCGCTAGAAAGCTGTAGGACAACTAAGCTGCAGTAAACTCCTAGAATGAATTTAAAAACAGTTGTGCCTCACATGCTGCATTCTTTTTTATTTTATTTTTTAAATCACTGCTTTACTTTTGAGTCTTTTCAAATATCAAGTTTCAAGCTAATTGAATTTCAGTTCACTTGAAAAGTGAATTGCCCTGATATGATTACACTCAACAAAGATTTTAACACTCATCATCACATTGATACTCTCTTTGTAGGACCGTTTTTAGACTTTTGTTTAGTGCGTCAGTTATTTAGAGATACTTTATATTAGCACTTATATTTATTAACTTTCTCAAAATCTTTTACCCCACTTTTGAAAAAGGAATATTGCTAAAGAATAATAAATGAAGTAGGAATCGTTTTGTATTTTTTATTTTAACATCATCATTAAAACCAACAATGTGGCCATTTGTTTCTCTCAAAAACATGAATGTGTTCAAACTAACTGCAGACTTAAACTTTAGATTTACAGTAAGCATGTGCAGCTGCTGTACAGGTGCAGTCACCTACAGCAGAACTGCATCACTGACCAAAGACCAGCCAGTATCCAGCCCGTGGGAGTGTCCCGGATCACACATGGGGACGGTCTTACGGTCATGGTCCGGGCACAGAATCAACTGGCAGGTATGTAAAGCAGCTGGGCATGCTGAGTGTCTGCATCTGTAGCTCCTCCCACCTACCTGCCTTCTGTTCTGCAAAGTTGGTCGCATCAGCCTGTAAAGGAGAGGCTTGGTTGCCATGGTGACACAGTAAAAGACTCATTTATGTCATTTGAAAAAGTGCTGGAATCTGCAAAAACTGCTTAATACGCACATACAACACATTACAGTGGCAGCCCCGAAGGATTCGCAAGAAAGGTTGCAGCAATATTCAGATGTGTGTGCGTGTGTGTTTGCATGTGATTACTCAGAGCAGATTAATTCATTTCAAACTTTCACACCTGTGAATGTATTTGTTGTGCAGAGAGGGAATCTGATTTTTTGATGAGTCCTGAAATCTTTGAGATTGTGGTTGGGAGCTTCTGTCTGTGTTGAGCTGTTTTACATCCACTTAGAGCTTTTCTCACTGCTTTTAGTGAACATGTGTGTCTGTGTGATGGCAACATCTAACAGCAGCATAAGAACAGACTGTAATGGTGTTTGTGTAATGGACTGTGGTAAAATTGCTAAATCAGCACTGGATAATGCATCTATGCCGCATGCACATGCAAACACTTTCATCACTAAACATACATGTATTGCACATGCTGCAGCGTATGTTTGATCATTAGGACCAATATCTGCTGATCTCCCTACATTTCAGGGAACACATTAAAAGCTTTTTCATAAAAGCATAGACTCAATGTTACTCTCCATATGTTGCACAAACCCTGTGGTCACACTGCTGACTGGAATGATTATAGTTCAGGCAATTTGGCCCTGCAGTTCTTCAGTCTCCAAGGAAGTAATTACATTGATTAATTGCATGTGTTATCTATTGATCAGCGCACGTGCTTGTCTACTGTTTTGTGCACAGCTGATTCCAACAGGGTGACAGTCACTCATGTAAATCTATGCTTGATCGAAGGGAAGATGGGATCCCCAAAGGGTTAGCAAGAGAGATGTGCATGTGTGAGTGTACGTGTGTATGGAGCCCCGTTTGGGTCATAATTCAATGAATAAATGAGTCTATTATTATGAAATACAGGCATTTATTATTATTAAATATGTATCCATTATTATGAAATGTTTCCCATTATTATGAAAAAAATGTAATTATTATGAAATATATTTTTATTATTTTTTAATCTTAGTTTAATGCACAATAGTTTATTTCAGAATGGCTTTTTTTTTATTTAAGAATGATTTTTTTTTTACATAATTGCTTCCTTTTTCATAAGAATGAGCTTTTATATAATAATGACATTTTTCCAGTGGGTGGGACCAGTGGTTGACCTGCACGCTCATTGGCTGATCCTTCTCCATTCTACGCTCTGAAATCGACTAGTTTGGCCGTGAGGTCCCGTTAGCAGCGGGCCGTGATGTCATCAAGGTGCGCTCCTAGTCCGATTGTAGCTATGGCAGCTTGGACTGAGCTACAGGAAACCTGGAGTATGTACATTGCACCTCTCGCCCACTATCGATATTCACTGTTCTGTTGCTTATGCCTGAATGAAAGAGCAGCCAATCACATACATGGCTCCGCCCTCTCACGAAAATGACACAAAAATGATTCTTATGAAAAACAAAGCCATTATTATGTAAAAGCTAATTCTTATGAAAAACGAAACCATAATAATGGGAAATATTTAATAATAATAAACATGTATTTCATAATAATAGATACATATTTAATAATAATAAATGCCTGTATTTCATAATAATAGACTCATTTATTCATTGAATTATGACCCAAACGGGGCTCCATACGTGTGTAGACAAAAACACACAAATGTCAAGAAAAGGTGGCTTTGCAACCTCACATCCCATGGTAGACAACATGCAAAAACACACAAAAACATACAATCGGATCTTTATCTGTACATGAAAACACTGCTAAGAAGATGAAATTTAGGCGCATTCAAAGTCTGTTGTGGGTTTCACATCAGAGCTGTAGGCAAAAATATTTGTGCTTGGTCCTGCAGACCAGAAGACCTGTGGACGGATCCATGACTGAAGCCTACATGCACACACACACACAGAGCTGAGTGTCAGCTCCTACCACCCCCTGCCAGCAGCTGTCTCTCATCAGTACCGCGTGCCAGGCAGGACCAGAGCCTGTCTGCTCCCATCCATTGTTTTCTTTGCTCAAATCAACCAGGCAGGGATGTAAATCATCTGTTTAAGTATGCCACTGAATCAGAGGGGCCTTTCTTTTGTGCTGTCGTATACCTAATAGGCCTAGCGAGATTACAACCATTGAAAATTAATCTAGTCTCTCCTGTGCTTAGTTATTTGCTTAATCATTGTTTGGCATCATGCCAGTGACAGGTCGTCAGTAATATGAGTAAATCATCCAATTTTCATGAATTACCTTTGAGTAACAACATTTTTTTTTATCATCTTTTAGTTTTAAGAGCTGTGATGCTGCTGTAATACTATAACTCTGCTCATAACTTCTGTAATTACCTAAATGTTTTCTCTCCATGCGGTGACACATCACTGCTAATAGCATTAGCTTTGCCAGTCATACATACAGTATGTGCAGCAATACAATTAGATCTGCACTTTATGTGTGACTCAAAGGGGCTGAGGACTGAAATGACGTGTACCTTCGCACCATTCACGCCAGGCTATTTGTGTGTGTGTGTGTGTTCTTGCTTTTGTTACCTCAGTAGGACTGCATTGGTATAATCATTGACCTTGTTGAGACCAGCAGTCCTTGAGGGGAACAAAGCCTGGAGCAAGTGCGATGTTTATGTGTCATTTATATGGTTAGAGCTACAGTGTGAACTGAGGTTAGATTATTTTAGGTTGGGGTTTGGTTTAAAGTGTACACCACATGATAATGAATAATGAATGGAAGTGGGTGCAGTGTCCTAATAAGGATACCTGTCCAAATGTGCGAGTGTGTGGGAGGGAGGGAGTTTTAAGCATCTGAAAAAGTGAGTAATTTTCTGGCAGAGAAAATGCTCATTTCTGGCTGCTAAATAGGACAGCTTCGTAGTAAAATCTCATGCTGGGAACCACTCAAAACAGTGCAGATAGGTGGTCTCATGTTAAATTCATTCAGGTGCAGGCCGCACTATTTATGTTCATCAGGTGCCCTCTTGTGGAGATATAGAGCATTAAATCATGAACCTAACAGTTTATTTGTGCTGCTGCACCTGAAACAGATTTTTCCAGGTTTGTTAAACAGAACATAAACACTGATGAAATATAGTGTGAGGGTCATCTGGACTTATTATTATTCAAAGTGACTACTTTTGCTTTTTCTAATGATTGCATAAAATTATTATAAATACATCATTTTGTAATGGACTAGTGACTTGTTCAGGGTGAACTTTTGCCTTTGGCCTGAGGACAACTGGGACATATTGTCACAAGAGAGGAGCTGTGGTATTGATGAGGAGGTCTGGAGAAGCAGAGAAGGATGTTAGAGTGGTGCAGGACATGGATGAGAGCTGTGAGACAGTGGTGAGGTCCGCTGCAGGTGTGATGGCATCATAGATCGGCTCTGAGCCTCTTCTGGAACTGCCGGGCAGGAGGCCTAGAGGAAGACCAAAGAGGAGATTTAAGGATGTTGTAAAAGAGGACATGAAGTTAGCTGTTGTGAGAGAAGAGGATGGAGAGGATGGAGTTAGATGGAGGTGGATGATATGCTGTGGAGACCCCCGAAGGGAACAACCAAAAGTTAAAGCAGATGATGAACATGACTATGACTATGTTCTATTCAAGTGTGAACTAACATGCATCTCAACAGCTGAATCTGAAAAGCCAAATTCATTTCTTCCATTATTCAGTTCATTTTCTAATATAGTGTGTAAATTTGTGTTTTATGAGAATCGCCCATTAGCCTCATCAGTATGGACTGGAGGCCATGGAGGAAAAATAGCAGACAAATCTCCACAGGTTCATCAGTAAACAGCAGCAGCAGAAAAAATGCTGCTAAAATGATCCAGACTGTCATCATATCTGACATGATTTAAATGAACGAGGATGCAAAATTTCATCAATAAAAAAATTGAAGCTTTAAAAGTATTCTGTAACAGGTAGGTTTCTAAATGTTAATGTATTTAGAAAACCTGAATATGAACAGCAGTTATGGTATTAAATTTCCATGACAAAGCCCATTTAATTTTGTTCATATGTGCCTTTAAAAAGTATTTATTCCCTAAAAATTTTTCCTTTTTTTTTTCCCGCATTACAACTTGTATTAGAAATGTTAATATTTTTCAATTTTATGTAAAGGACCAATAAAAAGAAACTTTTAAGGAACTTTTGTATAAAAAAGGGGAGAAATACTTATGCAACTCAAGTTTTTATTATTTTTTTTCTACTTTATTTTTATACCAGCTTTCAAAGAAAAAAACCAAAAACAAACAAATACTGGAACATTTACCATTTGCTGTGTTTCCACTTGTCTCAGGACTGCAGCCTGATGCTGAGAGCATTTAAACCGCAGGATCATGGCGGTTTTATAATCACTGACTGGATGTGTCTTGCTATAACTGGCAGTTTGGAGCAAAAACACAGGAACACCACCAGTGCCGAGGCCGCTTTTTCCAGTAAACAGTGGGATGTGTGTGCTCTTTACACAGGTTCCATCCGAATTACTGTCATAAACACAGCAGCCTGATGTGGCTGTTTTTCAGTGGAAGAATGAGCACTGAAACATATGTGCTCGAGAAGTGAATGAAAAGATTTTGATTCACAGGCATAAACCGAATAACCGTTGAAAGAAATGGCTGTAAAACAGCATAAGTTTAGGATTATTCTGAGCAAGATTATTTGGTGACATGCAGTCGAACATAAATAAGACATTAGTCTGCAGTCTGATCACAGAGATTCCTGATCTCCTGTCTGTTGCGTATCGACACGTGTAATTGGTTTTTGAAGAAAATGACCACACCGTCATGAACGTTAGATAACCTCATCAAACAAGAGGCTGTAAAGAGAGAAAGTGTGTGGAAATGCAGGTTCATGTATCTGACTATTCAAAGTGATGGGATTTGGAAACAAAACATCTTAAAAACAAATGCAGATAAACGCTGATTTGATAGTCTTGTAAAACATGCATTTTACCACTGCACAAAAATGTCTATTTCCACTTTCACGAGCCCAAAAGTAAGAAAATCCATGTCAGGTATTGGAGATTTATTAACAACGTTTTATTCCAGAGTAGAATTTACAACAAAATATAACTGAAGGATAGCTTGTGATCGAAAGTCAAATGTGTGGAGAAAGTTAAAATGTGGCCATGATTCAAATCATCCCAGCTGTTTCTGCATCTGTGTTAGTCTGGAGATGGACCAGATGATCGCAGCAGCAGGATGACTTCAGAGGTTTGCTGACATATTTGCTTGGTTATATCCAAAGCAATTTCTCATCCTGTACCATGACAATGAAGGCAAAAACAGTGCCTAGCAATCCCAAGCTTTTACCAGTCCCCAAAACAAACTGTCTGGCCAAGTAAAAAGGGACTGAAGAGAGGACCAACAGCAAACAGCAACAACACTACTCCCTAAGTCAAGTGTTTAGTTACTTCGCAGTGTTGTAGTGTCACTGCATCAATGTGCAGCAGTCAATTACACGAGATTCTACTAGTTTTTAGGTCTTTGTTACATCTAAAATTCAAATGCCTCATAAAAATAGATGGAGCTGGAGTGTCAGCATCACTCACTATGGATCACCAAGAAATCACAGCCACAAACAATGCAGCAAAATCCATCCTTTCATTAGAATTGCTTTTAAGAAAAAAGGTCATCAGTAATGAAAGAAAATGAATAGTGCTTGTGACACAGATGCAGCCATCAAGAGAGAACAGTTTGTATGTTGAAGGAAAAGCACTCCATCAGCTCCTCTGTCTGATGTGCGCCATGTGGCCTGGCTGAAAAGAGAACAAATGTCTGTGTTGTGTGTTTCTCCACGCTAGATGACAGTGAATTCAGGCATCACTTCAGACTTGCAGTGGCACAGCCAACATGCTGCACTTCATCTCCCTGTTGATCATCTTCACATAGACTACTAACTCGAACTGGGAACAGAGATCACGTACACCAGTTTCAGCTTCATCACACTGGCTCCCTGTTACATCTAGAACTGAATTCAAAATTTGGTTTCTTACATAAAAAGCCTGGAATGATAAAGCTCCAGTGATTCTTAAAGACCTCATAGTTCCATACTGCCCCAGTCGAAATGCAGGTTTACCTGCTGCTCCCAGAGTCTGTGGGTCTAGAAAGGGCGACAGAGCCTTTAGCCGTCAGTCTCCTCTACAGTGATCCCTTGCCTTCCCTTAGTTTAAGTTCCGCGGTTTTAGTTATTTCCGTATTTTTCAGAAATATATAATATAATTAAAAAAAAATTTTAAAAATCGTGTAAACATCACGGGATGTTGTGAGCGTTCTCTCACAGTGAAGAAATGCTGTGAGCCAGCCTGGCCCCTTTAAGAAGGTGGCCTCATGGGTAATGATGTGGCCTTATGGGTAATGGCGTGTGTGTGTCATGTGACAGCAGAAGAAAACGGGGTTAGATGAAAAGTGGAGTTAGCATAAACAGCAGCCCAGCATGTGTAGATTTACATTCTCTGTTAACTGACAGGAGCCCAACAATACAACCTGTGTGATGTTACAAGTTCCTGCAGTACCAGAATAAAGTGCTTGTTCCATGCAGAGAAAACCGGACTTTTTGTTTTGTTGTTGTTAGCGTGTTAGCCGCTAATTACGAGCCAAAAATAGCACAATACAGTGTTCCCTTGCCATTTCACGGTTTGAGTTCCACGGTTTTAGTTTTAGAAATATCTTATAATAAAAAAATCAAGAAATAATCGCTGAAATTCTGTGAAAATCCACCCCACAGCAGACGAGAGGCCGCAGCTGCCAGCAAAACATCAAATGATGACTCACAGCCTCCTGTAAGCAACATGAGAAACCAGACGGCCAAGAACTCTAGAATCTGTGCGCTGATTGGACGAGACACATCACCCAAGAATCACAGGATGTTGTGCAGAAAGACCACAGCTGAGCCTTTGTTTTGTTTCGCTGCAGTGCCTCACTACTTTTTTGGGGTTTTTAAACATATTTCAAACACAATATAGAGGCTTGGGGGGCTCAGGGTCCAGTTCGCGGATTTTGATTTACAAATGGGCGGTCCCCATTAACCGTGAAAAATAATGGATCACTGTATCATTGTCCAGGAGGCAGACTCCCTCTCTGCATCTATGGTTGGGTTTAAGACCTTTCTTTTTAATAAAGCTTTTAGCTCTGTCGTCATCCCTTTGTTGTGCTGCTGTAGGCCTGTGGACTGCTGGTGTGTCTTCCATGAGTCACTGAGTATCCGCCTGTCTCTCTTATCTCAGTTTAAGATTGTCCTGATTCATTTCATAAGATTAACATTGTCCATCTTCTGCAGTCTCTCTCCCTTCTCCTTCAGCAGGTCCTACCATGACGCTGCTCCTGTTCTCCTCCTGTTTTCCTTGTGACGGGCAGCACAGCAGTGCAGTGGTTACCAGTGACGCTTCACAGCAAGAAGGTTCATCTGGGCCTTTCTGTGCGGCGTTTGCATGGTCTCCCTGCGTCTGAGTGGGTACGCCGCTTTTTTACCGGGCCAAAAACATGCTATTTAGGCTAATAATAAATCCTGCCAAGGCCACATGTACTAATATATATACTATTATATACTTAACTATAATCTAATTTAATTAATAGCAGTTATTATAGGAATAATTCCATCTAATGAATAAATCAATCTAATGAATATATGTGTAGGTAAAACTGTGTGACAGAGAGAAAGCTGGTTTGCATTGTAAAAACAGCTCGAGTGGTTCCTGAACTAGAAAAGCGCTAGAAACGTACATTGTTGTTAGATATAAGGCTGTTTGACCCAAAACAGCAAATATGAGCGTTCCTGGGCCTGATGCACTTGTTTTGTAAACTTTTTTTTCCTCCTTTTCACTCCATCACTACAAACATCTTCGGTTACTTTCCTTCATTCATAAGTTTTTACTCCGTTTGTGAAGCGTAATATCAGATGGAATATAGTTATTTCTCTTTATTTAATTGACAAGATTCTTAGTTACAGATGCGTTAAAACTATGCTTCCTCTAACTTTTCATTATTGTTATTCATTCAGTTGTGGCACAAACCATCGGCTTGCAGGGATTCATAAATCTAGCAAAAAATAATGCTTATTTACATTTCTGGCTTTGCATCTACCTACACATGTGCACATCAGGCCATGTGCACATCTAGGGCCCGATCTTCCGCCAGATCTCCTAAAGCCGCTAATAAGGGATAGCGGGTAGTGGGTGGTCTGACCACCTGCTACGAGGCTTTAGGGAAGATTGCATTAGCGGTTAGCAGTGGTTCCTATACCCGCAATTTGCGGGTAGTGGTTAGAGGGAAGTGTACGGTCGGGGCCCTAGTCTCTGGAGTCTACCACTTTTTCTGCCAAAAACACTTGGATAAAATCCTTTGACTCGGGATGTCATAGTTAGATGTCTTTCAGATTTTTTTGAAACTCTGAATCCAGAGTCAATCAGACTCACAGCCTTTATGAAACCTTTAAATCAGAACAGGAGTCTAAATGATCCAAGAGCTGCTACCAAAATAAAGCTCAATGTGGATATTAAGGGATAATATTAAAATCACTTTTGAGACATGATATGACCAAATTCTGAAAGAGCTAAATAAAGCTCAGTTCAGAAAAGTTGATGCCAACAAAACTGTGAGCCTTGACGGGAAACCGCAGATGTGTCATTTTTTTTTAGTAAGTGGACTCTTTGAGCTGACAATTTGGTTTAAATTCAAACTTTTACTCCTTAAAACTACATTTGTATTTCCACATATACCTACTATTGTTTCTGATTATTGAGCATTGGTGAAGTAAATCACATTGATGTATGTCACCATCATGCCAGCTGTCTGAACTCCATTCATGTTTACATTAGACTGTAAGTGTACAGTCCATGGTGGACTCGTGACTGTGTGCAAACAATCTCAGTGTGATGCAATCCATGTCACGGCTGGGTTTGTGTGACTAACAGAGGGCTGAGTGAACAGAGAAGCAGGAAATTTCATTCTCACCTGGCATCGCATGGCTCTGAAACAACCTTCAACGAGGAAAAGAGAAAGCAACAGTTATCCACACTGAGACACATTTTCTCTCTCATCTTAACTTGGATTAACACCTTTTATTTTCAAAAGAAATTAAGATTGTCAGTGGCTAGATTTGTTCAGAAAACATTTTAAACCTGCAGTTTTTATTTCTACATTTAAAAAAGCCACAAGAAAGCATGCAGTATGTTACAGAGAGAAGCTCGCTTTGACAGTCTCATTTTCAAATCAACGATTACATAACTTCAACTTTGTGCTGACGCCTGGTTCGCTGTGACTGCTTTTCCAGTTCAGTTCAGTACACTCGTTATTTGAAGAGAGCTTCCTCAAGTGCCATCCGCACACTTGGGGAGAGGTAAATATACATTTGTACACAGGTATTTTCAAACACTGGAATGTCTAACTGTGTTAAGATATACTGATTCTACTCTCATCATCATTTCACTATAAATTGCAATTATGACTACATAAGAGTTTGAGGATCAGAGATGTGAATGAGAGTTCTCTGCACATTAACCAAAAACAAGAGAAATCCCCTGCGCCAAAAAAAAAAAAAAAAAAAAAACCTTAAGAGCTGTACAAATTGGTAATATGATTTCCGTTAAGGCACATGCTGCTGCAGATCGTGTTATTCCACTTAAGTCGCTCTTTTTGGCCTGAGTACCGCAGGAACAGCCCACACAATATTTTTCAAGCACAATGATTTTGATACTCATCTTTGCGAGGGTGAGCCGGTGAGGCAGTTCAGGAAAAAGCAAACCCAGGAGGATTAAAGTGTCACTTGGTACAATCTAAGCCCCTT
Organism: Hirundichthys speculiger; assembly: GCA_018398805.1. NCBI lineage: Eukaryota > Metazoa > Chordata > Actinopteri > Beloniformes > Exocoetidae > Hirundichthys > Hirundichthys speculiger. The sequence goes on from JAGFBZ010001224.1 coordinate 4,140,290, forward strand.
GAAAGGCTCTGCAAAAAGCCTCTCAGAGACCATGGGCATGGTTGCTATGGCTATGGCTAGGTTTTTGACACTGGGAGCCTTTAAATTTTCACGACTCTCAGTTTGTCCCTTTTACTTCAGCATTCATGGACAACAAATTGTTCAAACTCAGAATGGGCAGTCAGCTGCAAGGATTGTGCTAAGAGAAATTAATGAATAGGGAACACTACATTAAAGTGCACGTAAGAGTTTCACTTCATCAGAGCTTACTGTCTCAAATATCAGTCAGTCAGTTAAAATGATATGCCCAGCTTTCCATTTAGTCCTAAAATTGTTTGAGTTGTCAAGCACAGTGCAGTAAAAGTGATTTATGACAAGCGTTTTACATCTAAATGATGCAGAATCAATTAGTTAAGAAAAGCAGATCAAATGGTGACAGGACCCATAATCGGTGATGACAGAGTCTGGATCATTTTTAGGTGTCTGAGAAGCCTGTCTACTCCTACAAAAACAAAGCTCACTCCAGTTTTGTCATTTAAAGTTGTTCATCGTCCCGCCTTGTTGCCTCGGAGCAGCAGTGCTGGGATTCACAGTGTTCATCTGAGGAAGACTGAGTGCACTTTGAGAAGTATTCCAGGTTGGGATGGTCACAGACTGTCTTTTCGAGCATGGCAACTGTCACACACTCGGACCGGATGGTCCCAGCCTCGAGACGGCACAGCCCGGGTGTGAGTGGAGCAGGGACCGCACACACCCTCCCCACAGGCCCGACAGTGGTGCTTGGACATGGCTGGAGTAAAGGTTTTGGAGCACTGGTGGCACTGGGTAATGTTCTCATCTGGGACCCAGTAGTCTGGCCGAGCCACATCCTTCACAAAACCTGAGGGGGAAGGATAGGACAGCAGATAGGTCATCTTTTCAGGGATCATACTCATAGTTTTACCAGATCATAACTGACGTAGTTTTACCAGGTCACAACTTGTACACTCACACCACCACACATCATCACTGCGGTGGCCCGGGCCCGGTCAACATCAACATCCTGGACCACACCTGAGTTTTATCGAACCAAAACATGCGCTAACAATATTCTTTACGCTTTCATGTTCTTAGTTAGGGCCGGACGATATAACCTTCAATCAATATCACGATTAATTGAACATGTTACCTTGATGAAGGAAGAATTATTTTATTTTATTTTTTTGCACTCACAGATGGCTGACAAGGTTTTTGCTGCAAATATGCTTAACTGTTAAAAGAACTGAGACATTTTTTCTAACAAAAAAAAAGTACATTTTATATATATATATATATATATATATATATATATATATATATATATATATATATATATCTATATATATATATATAATATATATATATATATTATATATATATTAGGGCTGTCAAAGTTAACGCGTTAACGCGTGATTAACGCAAAATCATTTTAACGCAACTAATTTTTTTAACGCGAGATTAACGCGAGACATAGCCTGGCCGTTGATGTACAATAGTAGAGAGGAGAGTAGGTTTAATGAGCCTCGGGCCCCGCCGTAGTTGTAGTCCTGTAGTCCTCCGTAGTCCTGTCAAAACAGGAAGTCATGCACTGACGTGGACGGCCATGCCGCAGACAGACAGACGTAAACAAACCTCTGTTAAAAGGAGTTGGGAAAATGGATACAAAAGATACTATATTGAATGGTAAGTTCAGCTTCAAAACCTTGCCTGATGGCTAACTCCACAAGATAAATGTTGTTTGTGTTTACTGTCGATGTGAATTTAGTTACCACCGGAGTCCGACTACTGAAATATCACTTGTCGGCTAATCAGAGCGCTGATGCAGAGAGCCCCTCCCCGTTTGAAGCAAACCACGAAAATATTTTGTATGAAGAACATAAGAGAAAATATTGAGTATATATATAATATATATAATGGATTTGGCATTGTAGCAATAAATAAACATGCATTTGTTTTGCATAAGGCAAGCATTTGTGTACTCTCATATTAGGCAAGGCAACTTTATAGAGCACAATTCGTACACAAGGCAATTCAAAGTGCTTTACAGATGCATAAAATCACAAGAAGGCAAATAGGATCATTCCATACAAGCATAAAAATAATCAATAATAAATAAAATTAATTAATAAAAAAGTTAATTAATTAAATTAAAAATGAAGAGTGCAGATAAAATCCTTCCAGTCATCATCTTCACATCTAAACAGAACTGTTTTCAGTCTGGATCTGAACATTGTCAGAGTTCAGGTCTGTCTCACATCTTCTAGAAGACTGGTCCAGATTTTAGGAGCATAAAACTGAAATGCAGCTTCACCTTGTTTAGTCCTGACTCTGGAGACCAGCAGGAGACCACTACCTGAGGTTCTCAGAGTCCAGGTTGGTTCACATGGATCTAACATGTCAGAGATGGACTTTGGGGCCATGAAGAGACTTGAACACAAGTAGAACTGTTTTAAAGTCTATTCTCTGAGGGACAGGAAGCCAGAGACCTCAGGACTGGACTAATATGGTCATATTTCCTGGATCTAGTCAGGACTCGTATTAATAAGAGTAATACAACTTGAAAAAGATCTGTATAAGGTAGATTTAGAACACATAAAAATATGCGATTAATTTGCGATTAATCATGATTAACTATTGACAGTCATGCGATTAATCTGATTAATTATTTTGAGAAATTGACAGCCCTAATATATATATGTGTGTAAAATTTTAAATTAAGTGACACAAAACACATGGGTTAGCAGTTTGAAATATTCAGTTAATTATTTTAAACAACTGAAACAATTGACATCTGCAAGACTGTGTTGGTTACAGGGTTTTGGGTTCTGAATGCCGGTTTGTTTTATTTATTTTTTTTATTAATTGCCAAACCTTAGTTCTTAAAAGGTTTACTAGTTTAACTTATGAGTATTGCAAAAACAGTGCTATTTTTATTTGCTGGTGGCAGTAATGTGTTGCATTTGGGCCTTTTTGCGGACGCAACCAAGAAGCAACAAGCCAAAACAAGCGATACAGATCATTCCTTTGACATCATGTTCTATCTTCAAAACAACCGTGGTGTAAAAAAAAAAAAAAAAACCAAAAACCATTCAAGTGGTATTCAGTTTGCCTCTATTGAGTAGTTTTGTGCGCCGCTGTTGTTTACACACTGCTTGAGCCTTTCAACAGATAGTAAATATGCCATATCAGAGTTTATTTCATATATGTTTTACTTCACAAAGGCTGTGTAAAAATCAGACAGTCAAATACTCTTCACTTTTATTTTTAAAAAAAAAGCACAGTTAATTGTGATATTAATTAGTTGTGTTACATTCTGTGAACACTGTATAATTAAACTGATGTGAATCAGTTAACAGGCTGCCAACTTAATTATAGTTTAAGGCAGTTGATTAATTTCCAAACAATCACAAAACATGTCTCAGATTGACAAAGAGAACTGAGGTAAGCAAATGTTTCTTCTTGCAGGTTCTCCATCAATAAAAACACGATCCTGTGAACATGATCACCTCAACAGGCTGTTATCTGTAACCGGTGGTTATGATCAGTAAAAAGTGGGTGGTTATTGTTTCCATGCCATGTTCAGTCCTAATGAAAAAAACAATACAAATGTAAAAGACACATGTAGTTGGCAGGAGTTAAGCTGATGACGTGTTTTCCTCTTTCTGAATGGACAGTTTCATGCTTTCACTGATAGAAATCCACCGACTACTGACGATACTGACAACATAAGCCCACCCAAGTGTGATTGCTCAAGACGACATGATTCTGTATATTCATGTGCAGGTATCTGCTAATCCAGCTAACTGTGTTAGTGATACAACTTAACAAATCACTTTTGTATTGTAAAAGCTTTAAAAGCATGTGTTTGCAGTGATCTGAGATAATTAAGAGCATGCCTGTGTTATTGTCATAATCATCTACATTAAAACCATAGGACAAAACTAACTTTAATCTCATTCAAGTATTGTTTTGGGCCCATTTGATCGACTTGATTGTGCATATGTGCTTTTTATGACATCATTCTCCAAGCTGCTATTATTGTTTAGAAAGCCTAAAAGACAAACAGGTGGCTTGTGGGTCATGAGGTGGAGCTGTCGCCTGCTCATTGGAGAGTCATTGTTCAATTGCTCCAAAGTCCACTTGCTGATGTGTTCTAGAGCAAAACACTGAAACCCTCCTAACCGCTGATATGTTCATTCGTGACAGATAAAAAAGCAAAAAGACTGTATAGACTAGTATTGTCTGAACGTGTGTGTGAACAGATGAATGTAGCTTATCGTGGGAAAACACTGAGCGGTCAGTAAGACTAAAAATTCAGACTATTTATGTACCTTTTGTGTGCCTGTATTTATCTGTTATTCTTAAAAAGGTTTAGAAAAATCATTACTTTAACAGGCCAATACTAAAACAGTGATGCAAACATGAACAAAATGAGAGAAAAGCTTAATAATAATTACTTGTAAAACAAACATCAACTAAAATTTGATAAATTTGATTGGTAAATCCATATTGGTAACCGAGCCTCTTGAACAATGTGTATTGATAAAGTTGCAGCTGCACTCACAGAGGGGTAATCCACAGCTGTAGAGACCATGTCCAAGGTAGACTGGGCCATCTCCGTTACCCTTCGAGCTATTAGACCGCGAGGCTCCACCTTACATACTAAAGAAAAGAGGAACAAATGAGTATGAGAAAAAGAAATGGAGAAATAAAAGCATCACGGCGTCCCAGCTTTTACACAGACGAGCAGTAACAAGCTTCACTGAGGCTGTGTGTGTCTTACCCTGGCTGTTACTGTCAGGCGGCCCCCCTGATGGTAGCAGGCCTTACACACCCGGACGGGACTGTTGCCCCAACCCCTCTCTGGCACGGGCATCCTGTGGCTGGAACAAGGTTGGCAGAAACCTTCGCCACATGATCGACAGTGATGCTTCCTATCAGCTTCCTCAAACACCTTATGGCATCCGTGACAAGCCTGAGGAGCAGGAGGGAGAGGGGGAGGATATGACACTGACATATTGCCGCACAGACTGAGTGGATAATTCATAGAAAATATTTGTACTTGATGTAGTTACTGTTGTAAAATGTTGTGCGTCTTCAGGTAACTCTTCATACTCACTGTGATCTCTATATTGGGTCTCCAGTATGGGGGGGCCACCTGGTCAGTGAGCCAAGCTGTGACGGCTTTAGTGGGGCCGGTGCCATATTCAGACACGGACTGAATCACAAAGTTCATCCCGTCCAGGACCCTCTGGGCGGCGTTCTGGTGGTTGGTTAGGAAGATGTCGGACTGAAAGCAGACAGAGAACTAGTCATCTCTGGCCCACAAATCAAGTTGAATTTTGTTTCATGGAATTAGAATTACAAAAAAAAAAAAAATTCAAATGTTTATTTTTCAATCCCGCATTGTTTCATCTATTTGTGAAATACTCAAATTCAAATTTAAGAATACCTTATTAAATAAATGAATTGCCAATACCTTGAAGGCTGTAAGTATGTACAGATGGAGAGGAAAAAAAGAAAAAAAAAAAAAAGAGAAAAGCTGGAGTACTCACACCCTCCCAGACGTGTTTGACCTCAGATCGCACCACGTTGCTCTCAGGGTCCTGGTTTCCGATCCAGTACTGTCTGCTGCGGTAGATCACACCACAGCTCGCGCACTCCAACACATACCTGTCAGAGAGGAGAGGGCAGATGTAGCAGACGGGGGAAACAAAGCAACAGAAAATGAATGTGAGATAGCGGTTTGGAAAAGCAATTAAAGAAGTGTGAGTGTATGTAACTACCCACCCTGACCAGGCGTATTTAGCAAGTCCAAACCATGGGTTGTCAGTTGAAGCTGATGTTTTAGGAACAACAATCACCTCTCTGCCTCCTTCATAGCACCGCTGGGCACAGAAAAACAAGACAGAAGACACACAAAAAAAGCACTATAGACAGCTTTCATGAATAATCTGAAAAAAGATAAGTATTGTTTATTTATAAGAGAATTCAATACAATGAAGATTGTTCTGTTTTTGCAAATATTTAAAACGTTAGATCTGGAAATATGAGATTATTTATCTTGTTTTAAATATAATTTTCTGGTTCCATGGTACATAAAATGTATCATGAAAATGAAACTGAATAATTCAGTCGGACTTAATGGGACAAGATAAATGTGGCATTGGTTACAATAGATTTATTTAGCAAAAAAACACAGTCACGAGTATTTTTGTTACTTTGTAGTACAGGAAAACATCCTTAGACATCCTCTTTCCTTCTTGTTTTTTTTTTTTTGATTTACAAAACTGGCACACATTTTGCTGGTGAAATATTGTGAAGTTTGTATGTTTTACCACACCTCTAATGTAAGTATTTACTGTAGTACTTAGTGTTTTCATTTAGGTATCAGATAATTTATTAAAAAACAAACAAACAACTAATTATAATGGTTCTAAATGATCCAACACAAAGTGACACAACATACAGAAGCATACAGAATTAAATCTCAGTATTTCAATTTTTTTTTTTTAATTGTTACTTATGAGCTGTAATAAGGATATTTTTGTTGTCTTTGTGTTTTGTTTTTTCTTTACTGACATGGACCCAAGAGTCTATTTATGTATCTACGTACAGAATCGTGTCACCAAAGTAATCACTTTAAACCCTAATGGAAGGTTGTAAATCTTTAGCATTTAATCTGGCAAAAGATGCTGTAACTGCCAATGACCTCACTGGACTGGGTCTAAGATGTGGTTGGTACATTTTTCAGTATCGTTGTATTTATTTTTGGTGTTGTTGATGTTCTTGTTTGTGGAAATTGTTTTAGGGATAAAGTATTCAATGTATTGATATCTTTTGATGTTAAAACCAGGTACTGATTCACATTAGTTCATCTCATACCCCTATAAACAGGACATTAGAGCAAGGCCAAACAACAGTAGCTCACTATGAGGTCCTGACTTACCTTGCAGATGAGAACCTTGTTGTTGTACTGGTGTGCGTACTGGCAGAGTCCGTCTGCCATGTGGGGTACTCTGTCTCTGAGATGATTCATTCCATTTTTACAGCGCATGCTGGAGTTTGAGACAGGAAAGAGTTAAGTGATGAGAGCAGAAAAATGTTTTAAGTATCTCATGGCCCACTGAGTCCGAAGAAAATGTTTTCAGAGCAAGTGGTATGAATTCAGTCAAATTCTTCTGATTTTCACTATGCATAAATGCGAACGGGGGATTAAGAGAAAAGCCATGGAAAGACATTAACTGACGCTCTGCCAGTCTTGGAGAGACAGCTGGTATTCACAAGAACAGCAGAAACTTCCTGCCACTCCAGAATAAAAAGTTAATACTGTAGTCCAGTCCAAAATTACAGATTTCTGTTAGGATCAGTTTTTGGTTTTGGCAGGAACACTTAAATGAACTGGTAACAGATTAAAGATAAAAGGGTGAAAAAAAAAGCCCATGACTTTTTCATTGGCCTTAAATCCTGAATAAATGAAGCTATTTTTGATGGGCGACTGAGGAATCCCTGTGATGCATCCAGGGATTGCAAAGCCTGACTCACTCCAGCTCAAAACACAAAAACAGGCATGATACAGATGTGGCACAAACATCTCCCACATTCCTAATTCATAGGCTTCTCTAACTATTTTAAATGAATAACTGAGAACTAAACAAAATAAGATATGAGCTTTTTACTGCAAGACAGGGCAGAGTTTAAAGTATTACTTTAGGGATATTCATTTAGCCTCGGATGAAGCATTTGGCCCAATTCAAGCTCTCGTACAGACCAGACGTGGGCCTGAAGCAGATCATAGAGATCTTGGCTCATGAAAGTGAACAGATTATGAACAACAGCCTGAATGTGTAATTTGTTTAAGACAAATAATACTGTGATACATTAGTTTTGGTACTCCAATAGTTTTTTCTTTTCTATTTTCTTGCACTGTCAGACTAATAAAAACCTGAATTTTTATTGCAGTCTGCATTTAGAGTATGTCATACAGCTAAATCTGGCTACTTTTCAGAGCTTCTATGGGTTTAACAATCACAATATAATCATACCCTCATGGTCACCCAAGGATTGAGAACACTAACCCAGTAAAATAGGAGGGAAACTTTTTCTAAGCTTTATTTGAAATAAGGGTCTGCAGGGTCACACTCTAAAAAACCCTGGTATATACCGAGGTATACACTTACTTGCAGCTGAGGCAGACAGAAGAGCAAGTGAAGTACTCGTCTGGGAAGAAAGAATACAGTGTCATCTTGTCGTCTGATAGTTCCCCACAGAAACGCTCACTCAAAGCCTGGGAAACATAAAAGAGAAGGCTTACAGAGAGGAAAAGTGGTCATGAAATCAGATGAAAGGACGACAAGGGGAGACTACTCAGAAGACTAATTACAACAAAGACTTGCTCTTTTTCATCCATCTGTTAAAGCTCTCTTAGATCTCCACTCTACTACTTACTTCCAGAGCATGAAATACTATCCTGGGCTGGCGGGGGGAGCGTGTGTGGGTGTTCTTCACTTGCTGCCTGACTGCCTCCAGCAGCCTGCTGTAGTCTGTGGGAGGTGTGATGGTCTGGGTGCCAACATATTGGACTGAGCTGAAGGCGTCTGTATTCAAACCCAGGTCATGGAAACGCTTCTGGAGAAGTGTGTCGGCTGGGCCCGGTAACTTTGAGTCTACATCAGATAAGAAAGAATGAAATCTGATGCCGTATCAAAGAGAAACCAAAGAGAAAGCTTTAAAGGAAGGTAAAAAATGTGATGTGGTTTTGTAGATGCATGTACATATTGTAATATTTAATTCTCCTACCGTGGCCCAGCAATTGAGTGTGTGTAGTCTCCTGAAAGACAATGACAGCAGGCCCGAGGGAGGACAGGGGCACATCCAGACCACAGCGGGTAGACAGGGCCCTCAGCTCCGGGGTGAAGTGCTTCAGGTAGGCCCCTGAGGCACTACTCAGGAACTGGAACATGTCGTTGTGAAGGCGTTCTGCCCGTGTGCGATAGATTACAATATCGGATACAGCCAAAACCTGGTGACGGCAGAGCAAAATGCTTATGGAGATCACACAGTAGTAACATCTTTGTCTGTTACCAAGGAAACTAGAGAACTCATAGTAATCTCTTCAAAGTCATGTAAATGTCAGGACAGGATGAAAGAAAAATGTGAATAATCACTATAAACTTTATGTGAAAAGTACTTTCAATGCAAGAAATATGGCTCAGTGGTGCATTTATTGTTTCATGTGAATTTAGGCCTGATAAATACAAAAACACAAAGAATAATACGGTTAATGCAACATAACACTGAGGCTAAAATCCAAGATTAAATAGGATATAGTGGCTTTGATTTTAATAGAATGCACATTATGTGGATAAATACGTCCTTGTGAATAGTTTTAAAAAATAAATTTGACAAAATTAATTAAATTAATGCATTTAATCATGGGGGGAGTATGTCAAGTACTGTTGAGGCTTTCAATCATGCCTACAATGTTGATGAGCTGCTTCATTCATAAGCTTTTTTTTTTCTTTTACAGTTTGTTAAAAATGTCTCACCAAGTCTTCTTTTATGCAGTAACAATATGTATGATTACTTCAGAGAATTCCTGAAAAAACAGTGATTGATGTCCTGATAATGAGCACTATTAAGTCTGCTTTACTCAACGTCATTACACACCAACTATGCTGATAAAATGACTAAAATCTTGACTGATAAAAATGACAGTTTGAAGGACAAACTGTCAATGTTGCTAATGAGTTTTGCTGTTTAGCCAGGTTTTCTTTTCAGTACCAGAACATTAACTAGAAAGCTTTTGTGTTGAGTGCTTCGACATTTAAAAGAACTAAATTAAGCTGTGGGGGCTGTGTGACAGGACTTGAGACAGGTCATGGCTTACCACTGAGCTGACTCATTTAAGATTACTCAGAAGTGTGCCAGATGGACTGTGATTGCTACTATTTGACACCTGACATGTATTTCATTACTGCTGTTTGGTGGTTCAAGAAATTGGCTTAGTTTTGGGTTGGAGGTGTTGACTAACTAATTTAGAGGACGTAGATCCCTCACTGAGACAGAGATGTCCTTTGGATGCCTAGGATGATATAAAACAGTGGCAGCCTCAAAATAGCCTCTCCAGGGGATGATGCTGATTGGCAATAAATGATCTTGATCCAGTGATATTCAGATTGATCCCATTAGGCTTTAAGGGGAATTAATTTACAATCGCCCTCCATATTTAGTATGGTGACATAGTTAAACTGTGTTTATGGTAAGGGAAGGATTAAATCAGACAAACTTCATACTTTCAGGGGAAAGGAGTCATTAGGCTAACCAGAGCCAAGACTGTATGATCTTTCACATGAAATAGATTAAATGGAAACTGACAAAAAACAGAGCAGACTGGACAGACACAAAGATAAAATAGCGCTCACTACTTAATGCAAAAGAAGTTGCCTCTGAGTCAACACAACTAACTCAAAGGGCAAATGGACTAGGTCAAATCAAACTGACAAGTGGTCTCTAAAGTGAAATGCAAACAGAACGCACACAGTGGATGTTGTGTGACGAGTTCATTTGTGGTTTTAATTTGAAAAGGAAAATATATTTTGAGAGATAATGACAAACTAAAAATTATGCAACGTCTAGATTTAGGGAAACTATATAGAACTATAATCTGAACCTGCAAATGCTACATCATCACAAACATCAACGCCAACAGACTTTGGTCAAAGCAAGTGGCAGAATATTTAATGCAGATTGTGGGAAAGATGTAAGGGATTAAAGAAGAACATTCAAAGAACAAAATTATACTAACACACTCCACCAAAATGGCATAATATGTAAAGTATGGACAGTTTATTTCTGAAAGTGTAAAACAAGGTTAGGAACTTTACTGCTGTCTCTATGGGAATATACTTAACTGACTTAAATCTTAAATACTTAAATACTGACTTAAATCTACAGCATATAAATCCCTTAAACAGAAATGAACTAAGTTACTGGTTGACTTGAACAAAGCCAACCATCTACCGTTTAAGTTAAGTTTACCTTCAGCAGTAGCCTCATTTTCTGGTTCTGATTGACCGCTGCTCCAAGTAGACCTTCTGTATCCAGAGCGACCAGTCTGAGTTCAGGATTGTAAGCGGCCCAGACTCCCACAGTGCAGGAGCTCGGAGACTTGGAGGTGTAAAACATGCTCTCGCCACCAAACAGGATGTGGTTGAGCGTATGGGATTTGCCATCACCGGTGTTGCCAAAGATGGAGATGACTTTGACACCTGCAACATCTGCACAGCCAAGTCTGTCCACAAACTCATCCTCGTCATGGACCTTGAGGAAGAGGAGGCAAAAGCCTAAGCAGGTAATTGTTTCTGAACAGATGATAAATTGCTTGGCCACTTTAAAACAACTCCCTTGTTGATTCGACTGGATTTAGCTTGTATAAGTAGAGGAGCTTGGTTAACAAAATAAAATAAAGAACTGGGTCATGGTTTGCCCACATTTATTCCAGAAGTAACAACTGCATTCGTCAGCAATGTGCTGTTGGACTTTAGTGTGTCATTAATAGTTCATACAGCCCCAACTAGGTGGATAAGTAAGTAATAATGTGATAGTAATACTAATCCTTACACTTTGTTCAACTATAGCAAAAATACAACATGAGGGAGCCTCCCTGCGGATCAGCTGAGCTGTTATTACTCACCAGGGACTTTACCAAGGAGAAAACAACATGCTGCTTTGTCTCCTTCAGTGACAATTAATGTCGTTTATTGTTTTACGAAGCCTTTGTAAGCGAGTTGGTTTTTATAGAGGAAACGCGTTCAAGATTTTACACAAGACTCTCCCGTGTTACATATGAATTGTTAAAAAGGACCGAAATGTCGTACGAGCTTACTTCGCTATTTTTATAAATAGTAACATAATTCCAGGCCAGTGTTCTGAACGCAATTACAACTAACATGCCAGCACCTCGCTCAACTTCTTATAAGACGTTTGCAACAGCGAACAATCAATGGTCTTCACTGTTGGGATAATTACAAGTTTTATTCAGCTTAGCGTAGCAGCTAGCAGCTATTAGCTCCGATGACGTAAGCGAACTTTACCTGCAGGTTTTCTTGCTCGTCAACCAGCAGGAAGCTCCGGGCACCATCGGGACGCTCCTCCGGCTTCACCGGACCGATCGATATACTTTCCATTTCCTTCAACAGAATTTCTGACATCGTCGCTCAGTTACTTGTGTCATATTTGTGACGGAGGCAACCAAAACGAAAGTTCAGCATGACTGTCAATCACAACACCAGCGCGTGCACAGCTGACGCCGAAGGAGGAGCCAAGGCCTACGCGACTCGTGACGTAAGACGTATTGCTGATGCATTTCTTCCTTTTGTGCACTACTACCACCCTGTGGCCAAATTGAAACATGACATGCAATCTCGCCATTCATGAAACTTTTTTTAAAGGAATGGGAAAGCATATTCTTCAAAGCCATGGGCAGACCGGTGGTATAGGCATGTTTAGGGGCGGGTGTTCAAGCCAAGAGAAAAGGCCACACTTAAAGTTAAATGACCGTAACTTATATTGTAATATACGATAACTCCAACTTTGTCCTATAATCACAACATTTTGTTGTAAAATCACAAATTTCACAAAATTGCAACTTTTTAACTCAACATTGCAATTTATATAGTAAAATGTCAACTTTTAAAAAATCACAACTTTTTGATGTAAAATTATGACTATATTAAAAAATGTTGTAACTTTACAAATTTTGCAATGTTGCATCTCTGTCATAAAAAAGCAAATTTTTGTTGTAAAATCTCAAATGAAATCAAATTAAATGAAATGAAATTAATATTCATAAAACTGCAACTTTTTGACATGAATTCAGATTAGTTCATTTCAAAAATACTTCATTAATCCCCAAAGGGAAATTCCATTGTTGCCTTAACTGTCATGATTTAAGTCTCCTCTTTGATTCATTATAGACAGTTATTGCTGTGGGCGGGAAGGATCTTCTGTAGTGGTCTCTGTTTCAGCAGATCTGAAAAAGCCTCTGACTGAAGACACTTTGTTGCTGAATCACTGTATTGTGAAGAAGATGTTCAGGATTGTCCATGATGTTCCTCATTTTATGAAGGATCCTTCTTTGGAGAATCAGCTCCAGAGGCACCAGAAGATCCCCAGAACAGAGCTAGCCTTCTTCATCAATTGGTTCAATTTCTTTAAGGCACTGTCTCTGATGCTGCTCCCTCACAAGATGACTGCAGATACACTCTTCACAATGGGCTCAAAGAAGATATGTAACATCTTGCTGCAAACACCGAAGGACCTAAGCAGGCTCAAGATGCCCTGTCCTTTCTTACAAACAGCATCAGTGTTGTGTCTCCAATCTGTTGTCCAGGTGAACACTGAAGTATTCATACTCCTCCACCACTTCCATTTCTTCTCCTATGACAGAAATGCTGGTCTATAGTCAGAAATGACTTGTTACTGGTCCTCCTAAAATCCACAATCATCTCCTTTGTCTTGTTTACATTGAAGATGAGATTATTGTTTCCACACCAGGCCACTAAGTGGTCCACCAGTTCTCTGCACTCAGTCTTCTGTCCATCACTGATACACCCCACAACTGCAGAGTCATCTGAGTTTTCTGCAGATGACTCTGACTTTTACTGGAAATCTGAGATGTACAGAGTGAAGAAGAATGGTGAGAGTACAGGTCCCTGTGGTGCTCCTGTGCTGCTGACCATCTGGTCAGACATGGAACCATTCAGTCTCACAAACTGTGGTCTGTTTGTCAGCTCGTCAGTGATCCAGGTGATTGTGGAGACATCCACCTGTGTCTTCTGGAATTTATTTTATAGTAAAGCACCCTGGATGGTATTAAATGCACTGTAGAAATCAAAGAACATGATACTCACAGTGCTGCCTGCTTTGTTCAGATGACTGTGGCTTTGTTGAAGCAAGTGTACAATGGCGTCAACATCTCCAACCCCACAACAATACAGTCATGGAAAAAATTATTAGACCACCCTTGTTTTCTTCAGTTTCTTGTTCATTTTAATGCCTGGTACAACTAAAGGTACATTTGTTTGGACAAACATAACGATAACCACAAAGATTGCTCATAAGAGTTTTATTTAAGAGCTGATATCTTACCATTTTCCATGATTTTCTTGATTATAACCTAAATCACTTAAGTTTTTACATCAATAGCTATGGCGTTGTACTGCCAAAAACACTGCTTTTATGCATTCAGTGTTTTCTTTACTGTCTGTTTTAGTCACATGATGACGTTTAGTGGTACCAGGTATTAAAATGAACAAGAAAGTGAAGAAAAAATTGTGGTCTAATAATTTTTTCCATGACTGTAAGTACATTGCAGTAGGTCCTGGAAGGTGCTTGTTTGCTTTATCAGGTGGGCCAGCAAAAGCCTCTTCAGGACTTTTATGTTGTGAGATGTTAGGGAAACACATCTGTAGACATTAGGAGAAGATGGATGAGATTTTTTTGATACCGGAAAAAGGCAGGATGTCTTCCACAGCACTGGAACCTTCTCCTGGTGCAGGCTGAGGTTGAAGATGTGCTGTAAAATCCCACATAGCTGGTCTGCACAGTCCTTCAGGACTCTGGGGCTGACACCATCTGGACCAGAAGCCTTGTTCCTATTCAGTCTCTCCAGCTGCCTCTTCACCTGACTGCTAGAGACAGACAGGTGGGAGGGGGCAGCATCTCCTACTGTGGTTGGATACAACAATGGATGTGATAAGGGAGCTCTGGGTCAAGGGAGGGTGGGAGGTCTGTTTGGCTGGAGGCAGGAAAGGAGGATGCTGAACCTGTGTCTGAACTAAACCTGTTGAAGAATGAGTTCAGTTCATTTGCTCTGTCCAGACTTCCATCGATCTGATCGTCCTTCTGCTTGAAGCTTGTGACCTTCTTCATCTCTGACCACACATCACTTATGTTGTTCTGCTGGATCTTGCTCTCCAGCTTTCTCCTGTACACCTCCTTCTTGTCTCTTGTCTTGACTTTCAGTTCTTTTTGGACTGACCTCAATAATTTCCCGTCTCCCAACTCAAAGTCTCTTTTTTCTTGTTGAGGAGCTTTTTAAGGCCACTGGTGATCCAGGGTTTATTATTGGTGAAGCACCTCACTGTTCTGGTGGGGATGGTGTTGTCCACACAGAAGTTAATATCGTCAGTAACACACTCAGTCATGGCATTGATGTCATCTCCATGTGGCTCCCAGTCTGTAGCCTCAGAACACCCCCAGAGTTTCTTTAACTTCCTTTGACCTCCTTGTGCAGAGAAGCTGAATGCATCTCTGATGTTTGCATAAAACAAATCTAAAGTTTTATTCTGTTTGGTGGAGCAGTTGACAAACTGTTGAAACGTTGGAAATGTGGCAGAGAGAGAGAGACGTGGTTGAAATCACTAGTAATAGCTCTGAACGCGCCGGGTGGTATCTGTAGCTTACGAACGACAGAGCTGATGACATCACACGCAGCGTCAGCTCCAGCTGATGGCGGGATGTAAACCGTCACTACAATAACACTGGGGAACTCTCTCGGTAAATAATAAGGATGGAAACTCACAGCTGACAGTTCAGTATCTGGGCTGCAGAAACCATGTCAGAAGCATGTCCTGGATAACACCATCTGCTGTTGAGCAGCACTTCAATTCCTCCACCTTTGCTTTCTCTGCTGCTCTGTCCAACCTTACTGTCTGAAATCCGGGCAGAGAGATGCTGGAGTCTGGATTATGCTCCTGCAGCCACGTCTGCATGAAACACATTAAACTGTATTGTCGAAACTCCAGGTCTGTCCTGCTCTAGCTTCAAGCTCATTTCTCTTTAGCAAAACATTGTACACTTAGCAAGTATACTACAGACTGTACTTTTAAGGCCCGATCTTCAGCCAAACCTCCTAAAGCCGCTATTAAGGGATAGGGCGGGAGGGGCGTTCCCCCGCAAAGAACGCAATCTTTCACCTCCCTAAACCCGCAATCATACCTGCGCTAACCGCTATGTTATGCATAGGAGTGGTTAGGGCGTTCCACCTGTTAAACCAATCAGTGCGTCAGTAGCCATTGCCTTTAAGAGCAGGTTGCGCTACCTGCAAACCACTATGGAGCGTCTCTTCATCCAGATCAGAGCAGCTCTCATGCACAGCTCGTCTGGGACTCTGCTGCAGAGCTTCCTCCTCTTCCTTCCTCCTCCTCCTCTGCACTGATATATACATAAAAATATTTTTACACAGACAATTCCTATCGGCAACCTGAAAGTCCCAGATAGTCGGTGCACTCCCGGTAAACATGCTCAGGCAGAGCCGCGGGAACATATTCTCAGCAGGGGCTGCTGAAAGTCTGGGACAGCTGTGCGTCTTGGCGCTGCTGATGTGGCTTTTTAAAATACTGCAGAATGAATCACTGGATGCACATTTAAAGATCACGAACAATTAATGTTCCTGTCCCCCCTCGACCACCAACAGTTTCAGACATATCGGAAATAAATTCCCGCATCCAACCTTTTCCAGCTTGACACCAGAGACAAAGATCTCCTTGGTTTCCTCCACAGCAAACATCTGGATGAGATCATGCCACAGCTGTACACTGACGTGTCTGGCCGTGACTATTCCCACATCCACCACAACTACTGACCAGACATCCTCTGACCTCAAGAGAATAAAAACGTATACAAGTAATACAGTGATGCGTAATCTAGAGGTAGAGCCGTTTGTGCACGTCCACATGTGACCAGGTGGACGCACATTTATGCCATTTGGACGCGCTCTTTTACGCGCCGACATGCGAGTTGCGCTTTCCGCAAACTCGGTATCTTGCGATCGCTGTTTAAGGTAGCCTAAACCCGCAATTGCAAGACACCAAGTTTGGGGAAAGCGAAAAAGACACACCCATTGCCAAACCTACAATGTGAATAAGGGAGTCGGCAAAGCGGATAGTGGCTTTAGGGAAGTGGAAGATTGCATAGCGGTTAGCGGAGGTTCCTAAACCCGCAATTTGCGGGTAGTGGCTAGTGGCTAGAGGGAGGTGTACGATCGGGGCCTTAGTGTACTGAAAAATATACAAATGTAATACTTTTTCAGAGTAAATTGGAACATTTTAAGTTTATAATAGTATACTTTAAAGTTTATTTTAAGCTTCCAACAGTATACAACAAGTACATTCATCTATATACTATCAATGTACCTGGTATATCCCTCTTATATGTTTAAAGACCATGAGTACACTTATTGATATACTGCCATTATACTAGTTATCTCCGCCAAGGAGGTTATGTTTTTGCAGGCGTTTATCTGTCTGTTTGGCTGTCTGTCTGTGTTCAAGATAACTCAAAAAGTTATGGATGGATTTTGATGAAATTTTCAGGGGTTGTCAGAAATGTGAAAAGGAAGAACTGATTTCATTTTGGGTGTGATCCGGAAGAAATCCTGGATTCTGGATCACTTTCAAATTTTTGATAATTGTTGCGCTTGGCGGAGGTCTGCGCTCTCCAAGTGCTTTTCTAGTTATATACTTTGAGCCCCTGTTTATTTTATTTCTAAGTTTGCTTGGTATATTAAACGTTTATGACTTCTTTTCATTTACTTGCTAGGCATAACTTATGTTGGTGCATTTTCTTTCCAATGATTTGGTTCACATCTTGCATGGTGGTGTCAGGGATGCAATTCAACACACTACACTATATACTGTAAAGTTTTAAACTCCAGGATTATGAGCAAGATATCCTAAGTATTATTACTTTGTGGTAGAAAGATGTAAAAAGTATACTTAAGTATAAGTAATAAGTTTTAGTGTTAAAGTATAAGTGTAAGTCTTAGACTTTTGTTTATGCTTTTCAGTATAAGCCAAGTATACTTCACTATACTATTAAGTTAGTGAATAAAATATAGTTTATAAAAAGTCACCTTCAAGTATATTTCCTCAGTTTTAGTAAAAAATAAGTATACTCGTAGTACACATGAATAAACTTCTTTTTGCTAGTATCTCCCGATCACCATTATGATGGAGGGAAGAGCTACTTTAAGCTTCCTCTTATTCTCTCTCCTCTTGTCTCCTGCTCTGCATCCGTGGTGACTCCTCTTCAACTCATCAAATTTGGGATTTGGCTCTCAGTCTGGGTATTATTTGGCCTCTTGAAATGTCGATCAGCTGCTTCTTCTTCTTAAGAACACTGTTGTTACTCATCATAACAGGTGTTAAAAAAGTGAAAAAGTAATGAAGTATGAAAGTGATTTAAAAACCAATATAATAATTGAAGATGTCTTTTTTGAAAATTCAAAACTATGCAAAACGTGAGCAAAAATTGACAGAGCTACAGCACCAAACTTCCACCATGAGTGGTACAATGCAAGAAGGAAATTATGGCTTTATATCCTAAAATTACTTTTTTTTGTAAAAGTGGAAATTTTACAATGTCGCAACTTTTCATTAAAAGCCCATTTTTGTCATAAAATATTTTTTTAAACATCAAATGGTGACCCTTTTTTTTGCATGAAATCGCAATTTTTTGTCAAAGTGCATTTTTTTTGTTGTAAAATTGCAGCTCCAGCAAAAATGCTGCTTTTTCACTGACTAGGGGGTACCTGAGTGTCACAGAACATATATGTAAGGGGACAGAACTATTCTTTGGGTTTTTGCAGATGCATCCCTCTCCACTAAAACTTCCTCCAGTTACTGCAGGAAAAGCAGACAGGATCGCCACTCGTACTGCAGTCAGTGTTGATCTGCTCCCTGCCAAACTGAAGCCCCAACTTTTGTTGTAAAATCATCACTTTTGTAAAACTGTAGAGTTGATGTGTATGTTGTAAAAATCACTTCTTTTTTTTAAACACTAAATATGCCAGATACTTTTGATGGTGAAATAGCTGCTCAACGGACGTTCTGCAGAAAGGGCACTGTTCAGGTAGGGGGGCAAGGGGCAGGTGCTTGAGCACCACCTGGAGTCTATCTACACACATGCCTGATACACAGTAGTACAGGAGGACAGTAGTACAGTAGGACAAATGGCCCATGTGAATACTTGTGAGCAGACTGCAGTATATATTTTTTTTAGGTTAAAATACATATTCATATAAAATACACTTCTAGTCCATATATTTGCCACAAAATTATAGCAATAAATACCGCTCACGTTGGCAAAAAAAACTATTTATGATTACATAAGTACAAGGAAAAGTAAAATCTCCATTTAACTGTCAAATAGTGTTTTATTGGAGCAGTGGTGCCTTGTTAGAGCTGCTTGCTAATGTTCATTAAATATTTGTTAGCACAGATCTATAAATATCACATGTCACTGACTGTTTCAGAGCGGCGCCACTGCTGCTAACATGACATAGAGACAGAAATTCCACCATCACTGCTCTTACAGTCCTGGCTGCGGTCTAATTTGACTTCTCCTTCCTTCCTTCCTTCCTTCTTTCCTTCCTTTCTTCTTTCCTTCTGTGTCGTATATTAATGTTGGTGCAGTTCAGAGGCATACAAGGGAAAAGAGGAACAAAAATAGCCTTATTATGACAAATGAAATGTTTGTCTGCAGACTATGTGAGATGAAGTTGCAGCAACAGGCAATATATATATATATATATATATATATATATATATATATATATATATATATATATATATTATATAATATATAATTTTAGAAGAAGAAGCATGAGATAAAAGATGGACTGGTAAGAGGGTTGGTGAGGGTCCCAGCCTTTCTCGGGGTTCAACCATGAGAGACAAATGTCTGAAAGAATCAATTATAGGCTACTCCCAACCCATCAACCCTGATTAATGAATAATTAAAGCTGCTCAGTGCAGGGCTTCAGCATGGATAATATAAGATTAAGCATGGGTCTATCCAGATGCCACTACTAATGTAAGATTATGCAGAAACAATGTCTCTTAATATTTCCCAAATGGATGCGTAAACATATCATACAACCTATGAATCTAAATAAACATAACAAAACTTATCCCAAGGATTTCCCAGTGCAGGTAAACATCATTACATTTGGTTAATTTCTGTTTCCCGTGAGTGTCCAAGTTATCCCCTCATGAGCATACAGGCTGGTGATATTAAACATACAGCTGCATCTATAGGATAAACATCTGTAAGTAGCTACATACGGGCTTTTAGGCAGCCAAAATTATCTTCAGACCATTTAACTCCAAAAACAATTTATCAACAGCCATTAATCTGGACAAACCTCTCTTATCAACACCCAGAGGCAACAGTGCTTATACTAGTGTTCTAGTATTTCAGGGATTCTCAGACTGACTGACTGGTCCTGCAACCCTACCTTGTCATAAGTGTAGACGCCCCCCCCCCTCCCCCACCCCCCTGTTAATTCGGACGGGGGTGGGAGGGGGTGACTTTGCCCTTACAAGTCCGAGGCGGGCCTGTGGTCCAACTGAAACCGCTACCCCCGCCGGTACTTGTAGTGCGCCGCGCCTCGACCCGTTTCATGATGACATGCGTAAAGAACTACACTTCCCCAAAGCTGTCACAGAGCGCTCCCGCCGCCCATTGGCTGCTCGCTTCAGCCGCAGCCCCAGAGAATGAATGAAATTGAAATAGCTGCTACATTACATGTACAATACCGGGCTCTGCAGCGTTGCATTCTATCATACTATATCAAAATGGCCACAGCGGTGCAGAACCCCCTCAAATCGTAAGTATAACACATTTCCTGTGCGCTCGCGCTTTCTTGCATTTGTGCATGCTGTCAGTGCAATTTCAGCGCCTGAAATTCCCAGATAATTCTCAGCATGATCATCAACACGTATACACACATGGAATGCGTACAGCAGACGCTGAGATAATGTCAGTGGATGCGACTCAGCCTGAGAGAAAAGTTGTATTTAAAGCTGGCGATTTCAATATTCTTTTTTTTTCTTTTTTCCCCCCTTTTCTTGTTGGAACGAGGGTGTTGTTGCGCGCTCCGGTGCAATTCATAAAATCCCAGGCAACAGAAGCGTGTGTGTGCGCGGATATGGAGGAATGCTGGAGGGAAATTTGGGTGACCCGGTATGTCCCTTGCCAGTGCAGGCAGCCAAGATCACGGTCAAAGCCATTCTGGGGGTGGCGGTGTTGTCGGAGCTTAGATGGCTCTACTGATCTTGAGTGCACTTTTTTTTTCTCTCCTTTTTTGGACACAGTAATAATGAATAAAAGGGGCAGAGTGGAGCTCGGTGCCGGGGTTTTAGGCTGCAGCGGTAACTGCCGGACCTCTGTGAGATGGAGAGGCTGAGGTAAATACTCTGGCCGGAGACTTGCGCTCATCATCCGCGATTAGAATGCAGATGCAATTAAAAGCATATCAGAGCTTAGAATCATTTATTTCTATCACGGAATATTTTAAGCGGTGCATCTCCTCTAAAGTTTGGTCATTAACGACCCGCTCTGCGCTGGGATTTTATTTTATTTTTTAGGGGGGTGGGGGGTGGGGGGGGTCTCTCCTCTTTTTTCAGCGGAATGCAGAGGCGCGTGCTGATGCCCGCCTGGGCTCTCGGCCAGAAAGGTGGCTGATGTGCGTCTGTCAGCGGGTACTTGGTCTAATCTAGCCAAAATAACCCTCAACAGCCCCAACATAAACCCACAGCGAGGCGCTTGAGCACAGACTCTCCATCTTTGGCAGTTTGTAACAAAGAAAAGTCTCCAGACCGGTGCACGAACAGCCGGTATGCGCACCGCGCAGGTTTCATCTGTGCAGAGAGTCTGCTGGTCTGTGAGTTTCTTCTTTGAGGTTCGGACTCAGGCGATGTTTCTTGTAACCTTTTTTGAACAAATACCCTGTACGTGCCTGTTTTGAAGAGCACTTCACAGCAGAGGAGAGACCGAATTGCAGTGATGCTGATTGGGCAACAGCTCTGATTGGCTGCGGTGGCATTTTACTGTTTTGGTTAGATGCTGCTCCATCGCAACACAACGCAAACCCCAATAAAGGCGAAATGAAGAGTAAGATGAATAATTTCATGTTTTATTCATGCCATGAACAAGGTGATGCATGATAATGTTGCGTGTTGATGGGACAGAAGTTGGCAGGTGAAGTGGACGGGAGGCTGAGATGAGCTCTTCCTCCTCTCTTCCGCTCCTCCTTCTCTACCCCTCTTTCCTCCATGGCATGCTCATCCAAGCAGAGCAAACGTGTGGCCAGATTGCTCCCAGAGGCCCTCACTGAAACCATGTCAGGGGACGGAATTGACTGATTTGCATGGAGTATGTACCAGGACAGAGAGGGAGAAGAGGAGAATAGGATGGTTGGGGGGGAGAGGGGAAGCGAGTGCACAGTAAACGCCAGGCTCAGGGCCAGTGACTAATGAACTACAGCCCCATTTTCACTGGTGGTCTTGCGTTGATTTTCTGAGTGCTTTATGTTAGACAAAGGAGGGAAAAAAATGGGGCATACAGCAAAGCAGCCAAATTGTCATCCAGTATTGACTCTGTACTGATGTCAAATCACTATTTCAGTGCAGCATTTGTGAAAATGTAGAGCTGAATGTATTTATTGCACACAGAAATCAAAGCTGCCTTTAATATCTCACTGAATGTATGAATGCCATCATTATACAGTGTGACTTCGACTACGTTCCCGTTGCAACTCTAAAATGAGCTTTTAAATTAGCTTTTTTTTCTTTCTTTTTTTAACAAACAAGAGAGGCTTACAACTTAGAGTGCTATTCTGCAAAATGGGCCAAACATCCAGCAAAATTTGGTTCAAAGTCAACCCTAATAAGGTGGCTGGCTGCAGAGCAGAGAGGCAGAGACAATGCCAGTCACGGCCCAAAATGTATTTAAAGCTTGTTGAATCCCAGTAATAAATGACAATTAATTCAGTGTATGTTAATTCTTATTGATGCCCACTGTCCAGCCAAGCGTGAGCAGGCCTTACAGTGTACAATGCAGCTGACGTGTGTGGAAGTACAGTTCATGAGCGCGCAGCAACAAATCAGTGGAGGAGCGCAGCCAGCTCCAGCCTGTCTATCTCTCCGCTGGATTAGAGAATCATTTAATCTCTCTTTCTATCCTTTTTTTTTTTTAAACTCTGCCTCTGATTTCCTCTCTGTCCTGTCATAACCCCCCACCCCCACTCCTCCAACTGTCCGTCCCTCCTTCTTCGTCACTTTCTCCATCTATCACTTGTTTCACCCTCATCCCTTTTGTTCAGCCATTTCCTCTCACACTCTGTCCCCTTTCCCCCTCTTTACAGCTTCAGAAACCATCACCCCCCCCCCCAAACACACACACATACACACACACACACTTCCACTAGACTTCTCTGCATTGTGAATCAATGTCATGTCACTATTTTGAAATTCAGCAGAAGCTATAGTGAGCAAAGATTTCAATGCATTTTATCAGATCCCTTTAAATCTTTTCTGATAGCTTGTACTTGAAGAGTTCCTTTAGAGGGATTTGATGTAGATTTGAACAATCTACTTACAAAGAGGGTATATATATATATATATATATATATATATATATATATATATATATATATATATATATATATATATATATATATATATTCGACTGTTGGCAAATGGGTTAATATTTCACATTGCGGCACTGCAGATAATTATATTGCTTTTAAAGGAAGATATAAATATCCATCCTCTAAATGTTTACTTTTAGTTTGGATGAAAAAGGGAATAAAGTCCTCAAATATGGAAATAGGGTATGAACAAAGTGAAACTAAATGAAGTAATCTGACTTCATGACAGTCACAGTAGAGGCACAGGAGGCAGGATTTGTTAAAAATGCAGTGGACGCTGCATATTTTTCAGCAATATTACTTCTTTGTGCTGGTTAGAGGGGGAGATTCAGATAAGGGTGTGCGGTGGTATTGGAGCCAGTGGTGGCAGGGCCTATATAATATTATTTCTGCCCTGCCTGACTGAGCTGAGCTAAATGAGTTCCATGTAATAACCAGCTCTGTGTGCAAACAGCCCCGCGTGACGGCTGAAGCCTCGACCCGAGCGTCCATTTCTAGATCTTTCTTTCTCTTTTCAGCATCATCCTTTCTTTCGCTCCCTTGCTCATTTGTGTGACATCGCCACCATGTATGCAGGAACGCACACACATACCTGAATAGACATGGAAGCATGCACACACCCACACACACACACTGTTGCACTCACTCATTTCCTCTCTTGCCCTCAGTTATTTTCTCTGTATTCGTACTGGAGTAAGCCGGAGGTCCAACATTTTTAAGGGTTCTACTTTTTCTAAGTTATTCCTTTCATCATCCTCTTATTTAGACTCTCTGTTTTGCTTACCTTTTTTTTTTTTGAAGGCAAGATAGAAATAAACTGAGAGAGGAAGAAAGGGAGAAGCGTAGATCAGTATTTTTAGCTCTATGACCTATTTCTCCAGTGCTACCTAACTGACTGTCAGTCAGCTCCTCTGCTTGGGGACCTTACGTGATTTCCAGCCAGCAAATTTGGAATTTGTACATCTGTACATCTGTTTGGATGTAACTTCATGTCCATAGGTAAGGTTGGAAAATACAGGAATAAGTTAACACAAATCTCTTATTTCTCCTCTCTAATCAGGTTCCATCCAGTCCAGTCTGATCTGATCCAATTCAAACATTTTTCTTTCTCCATTGCCATTCTCCATTTATATTATTCGCAGTGAACATAGGGATTTCTATCAGGAGTTGCTGAGGGTGGAGTCAACTAAAAAGAAAAACAAACAAACATAAAAAATAAAAAAAAACAATGGCTGCTCTCCTCTGCAGCACTTTAATAAGGATGCAGAATGGGGTGGAGAGGTGTGAGATTTGGAGGGGACCACAAAATGCACACACTACAGCCCACCACACGTGCGCACACATGTGCACACAGATTCAGAGGTAGGGAATCCATCGGCATAATAAGAGGCCAAGTGCAGTGGTGATAAATCTCACCTGAAGGAGCTGTTCAGAGGCAGATTGCCTTAGTCTGATGTACTGCCCCCAGTACACACTGCAGCCAGCCATGGGCTGTACACACCCACGCACTCAGACCTGGGATGCACAGACACACAAGTACACAGAACGCAAAAATAGGCATGCACAGATAATAACTTGCATGCGGACACACATTCAATTGCACTAATGCACAAAAAAGCCAGTGATTCACAGGTTTATTGGGTCCCTCATAACCACACCCAGTGGACAATGAGGGAGACATACACAGGAAGCTACACACAGCTCTTCATTAAAATCACCAGCAGCAGGTAATACGCAGCGCTGGGACAGAAACGACATGATCTGTTGCACTCCTCCTCATATGTCTGTCTTCCACACCCTGCATTGTCTGTCACATTTCACATCATGTTCAGATATGCAAACAGTCAGTTGCAGACACACACACACACTCACACACACACACGGACAGACCCAGTGCAGTGACAGCAAATTCAAGGAAACTGACGTTTTCCAGCTGGTATTGTGGCAGACATCCGTTCCTGCACAGACACACACACATGCTCCTGTCTGTCCATCTGTCCGTCTGTCACTGTCAACAGTGAGTGTGTTGCCTCTTTGTCTTTTTCATGACTGACCTGCACTCTGTCACAGACAAATGCAAACAGAAACCCACACTGAAGCCGGACCACAATTAATGTGCGCACTCATATGTGTATGTGTCAACATTTCACCCTTTCTTTACTGTTGAGCATCCCTCTCTATGTGCCAGTTTTTGACCACTGCAGCGGAGAATGTCAGACGAAGACGAAAATGCGCTTGCGTGCACATGGGCACACACAAACACATTCACGCACACAGACTGGAAGAAGAAAGAAAATAGAGAAATCATTTGACTGAGAGAGGAGGAGAGTGTAGAAGAAATTGAATTGGGGTGGGGGAGGGAGGTGAAGGAGGAGGAGGGGGGGGGGGGACTTGGTAAGGGTGATATTGCATAGTTTAATCTGTTGAGTTCAGCCGTGGAAAGGCCGTGATGGGGGGAGGGGAGTAGCAGAACAGTGCTTGGATGCCTGATATCAGTCCTCCTCTGTGCACTTGCACATAAGGCTGTGCAGAGGTCGGCATGTGTGTGTTTATGTGTGTCTCTTGCGGGTTGCTTCACAGATGGACAATGGTGGACGAGACAGGTGTGTGGACAGGTGCACAGGCTGGTGTATGCAGACACAAGCGTTTTTACAGCCTTAAAACTCACCCAAACACACAGATACTCCCACAGATACCAGCCAGAGCATTTGGTAACAAATCTCCAGGGCGAAACACAATCTGCCCTCAGCCTTTATAAAAAACACTTACATGTGAAATACTTCATTTATTTATAGTTTAATTTCCCTCTGTTGGAAACAACCGCTGAAATGAAATCCTTTTGTTGGCTGGGGCGGTTCTAGTAATTGTGGACCAATGTTTTATAATTCTGTATATTTCTTTTTGGCTTTACCAATGATGTAATTTCACCTCTAGGGGGAGCCCTTTGTGTCCATATTGGTCAGAGAGCCAGCTAATTGGCATGGTTAATTGCATCACATTCAGAAACTGCTGCTGGCAGTTTATGTGTGTGCTTTTTGAGCATTAATGCAACGCTGGACTGAGACTCAGTGTGTGCTGAAGTGGACTGCTTCTGCTGGATGGGACTTGAGGGATCACCCAGATATTCAGACAATGGGCTTACACAGGGTGGGCATGGCGGGGTGGCTGTGCTTTCTGTGTATGCTGTCTGTCAGCTGGAAGAGAGTGTTTATTGGTGTGTGTGCTCCCAGTGATACCAGTTTCTTCAGTGTCTTCATGGAGGCCTCTCCCTCCCTGCTGTTTGCTTAGTGGAGGCTAAGGCAGACAGCTCAGTGTGGGCTTAGGATTCATGCACACATACACACAAACACACAGTCTGCATGCTCCAGGCGCTCTCGTTCTCTCTCCACTTTTTTTTTTATCTTGAGTTGGCATGTGTGTATGCGCTTTAAGGTTCAAATTATTGTCCATACTGTGTGCATGCATGCTCCCTGTCTGCATGCACACTGCTGTACATCTTCTTTTTGTGCGTATACTGCTTAAATCTTTGTGTGTGTATGTGTGTGGTATACATTGCTTTGAGTGTGTCTCCATGCATGTATGTGTACAGGTATCCTTGGCATTTTTGTGCCCTTGCACAGTGCAGATCCCTGTCAGTGTCATGTATGTCGCGTCTGTCCGGACCTTTATGGCAGTCAGCTCCAGTTTGTTGGAGAGCTGGCTCTTTGCCAGTTCATTACTAAAGCTGCTCACTTTCTCTTTTCACTTTGAACCTAATTGTAACCATTAGAGTAAAATATAGCTGTAAAAAAACAGACATAGAAGTAAATGTGGAATACTATCATTAAAGTAAAATGATTGGAAAAGGAAAAATTAGTTTTCTAGTCGACTGAGGGATGTGTGACTGTGTGTGTGTGTGCTGGTGCAGAATCCGGTCTCGGTTTTCCTTCGTTGGCCGTGTGGTGATGACAGGCAGTTTGGCTTCTCAGTGCTTCTCACTGTGGTCTGTGTTTTCAGCCACCGCTTGGCCTGTAGGACCACAGTGGCCGCGAGCCAGTGAGCTGCAGCTGTGAGAGCTTTTATGTCCATATCTACTGTGATAAATATCTGTTTATTTGTTAAACCTCCCTTTTTTGTGCATGTTAAAAAAAACATCTCGGGAAGTGGCACTTCCAGCACACACTGTCCTGCAGAGGAAAACTCTGTTCCGTTTGGGGGAGAACAGAGTTTTTCTTGTTTTCAGTCCACTGCAAGCTAAGCTAACAAGCTCCTGGCTGCAGCTTCACCAAACAAGCGACCCCTTCTTGCATGAGTGCTATTTTAAAACACTATTTGTGTTGCACCTGCAGGTCCATGAGGGATGAGGGTGGCTCTTGCGGCACCGAGAATAGTTTTTTGCTCCTGAAATTCAGGTTAATTCTACATAGGAAGCTGGCCAGCATGATTGCATCTGCGGGGATATTTGCTGATCATGCTCTTTCAGCTGTTGAGTTTTGAATCAAATCTATGGGCTGGTGATCATTATTTTTCAAAACAGCGTTTACAGGCTGACAAACTCTCATTGCCGTTTCATAAATCAGTGGTTTCATAGTACAGAAAAATGTGTCTGCAGTCCTGTCTTGTGCTATCTGGGAGACATATCCAAAATCACAGGTCACCCTGCTCTGTTATTGGAGAACTCAATACCTCCAATGTCCATTTCTCTTCCTGTCTGGCTGGATTTTCTGCCTCTCTCACAGTGGATGTCACTTTCTTGTGGCTCAGCTTCTCTCCTCTGTCTACCTCGCACTCTCTTCTCTCCTGCCTCAAGTGTTTTCCCAACTTTTTCTTCCTCTTTGCACGTCCCAGACTCCGTTTCGAGACTCCAAACAGGCAAACAGTCAAGCAGCTCCCCTCTCACAGTATAATGAGATTGGATGCACCCAAATTGAAAGATGCCATTTTCTACAGCTGTCAACTGATTACCGAGGGGACTTATTCCGGTACCTCTGAAGGTAGCAGAGGAGAGGGGGATGGAGACGATTTAGGATAAAGAGAGGGAGGAGCAGTAAGAGCTGCTCAGGGGTGAGCTTTTTACATTTTGGATACCCTCCCCACATCTTATACAGAAGGTACTCTCTAGTTACCACTGAGGCATGAATTTCTCTCCTTTGGACAAACGTCTGCTGCTTAATTTCAAGTTCAAATGTCAAATTTGGGAGAACATGGCCTCAGCATGGCTATAAGCCACTCTAATGGTCATGTGTGCAGCCAACTGCAAGCATCAAGCTGCAAGGAAACATTTGTTAAAAAAAGGAAAGCTGTTCATATACACAGTATATAACCGTGGTATATTGATGCCTCAGTCACATTCTTTAAATGTCACATGTCCGGTGACGGCCCACGAGGTTGCACAACTGGTGCAGGAGGCTTTGTCGACGCCATGCACAAGCTGTCAGACCTCACCAGTATCTGCTGGACCTGATGGCAGAGAGCTGAACTTGTTCTCATTTTATGCCCAGAACTGCTGATTCTACATGACACTGTCACAACGTGTCTGCATGTGAATGAAGTCCCATCTTTTCAAATTTAATTCACATTTTGTTCCGCACTGATTATGATTATATGCTCTGTTTGTACCTCTGTAATGTGGCAGAGCATGCTATTGAGACTCCAATAATTAACTCCACCACCTGAGCTTTTTCAGATTATAATACCTTTAAGATATATTAATCTTAGCATTTTTTTCTTTTTTCTTTTTTATGTGACCATGATGTTTTTCTCTTACCGTAACCATTTATTAATGATTGTAACCATGGTGACAGAGGTTCCTTAACCTGAATTCATCTTTTAAACCCACAAAAACCACAATTCTTCCACAAGAATGTCTCTGTCATTCTATGAGGGATTGATTTTATTTTTTAAATGTTTTTTAGGATGATAGTTGTAGCTTATTTAATGTGATAATATATCCTGGTAGTTTTAGTGAAATTGCGCTGACAGAAAGGCAATACACAGCTCATCTTGGCTGATGAAAAAGTCATCGGCTCATTGGCAAAAACACTTCGTGATGTCACAAGTGATGTCACTTCAGAAACTGGCAGAATCTCTCAAACCAGCTGTCAAAGGTCGGATTGGATGCTCCTCTGCTCAGTGTTTCTCATATAATCTTTTTAAAGCATTTGAGTTTTTTTTTTAATTACTAAGTTATCATAGTTTTCTTTTTAATTAACATTGAAGTATCACATTAAAAAAGATTTATGTACATAAACATCCCAAAATATCATTTGATAACATCATCATGCACGGTGATGGAGCGCTATTTCAACAAGTATGACCACTGAGCTCAAACACATGGTGCAACTGCAGATTTTCCACCCACCCATATCTAGAAAATTACTACAGTTAATCATTCTTCCTTTTTTTTCTTTCTCTTGTTTTTTTTTTTTTTTAGTTTCTGCCATTGAAAAAAAAAATAAAAAACAACACCAACCACTTAACCATACTGGTGAGGCTGTGTGTGTGTGGTTTTATGTGTCGTGTATCTACTGTCTGTATAGCTGAGTGACCTTGATGTCTGCACGACACACAAAAACACAAGAAAGGAGTGATTGTAAAGAGAGTGAGAAGGAAGGGGGATAGAAGTGAAAAGGATAATTAAAATTTGAGCAAAAAAAAGAGAAAAGAGGTGTAGCAAGCGAGAGTGTGATGTCTGAGCATGGAAGGAAATGTTTCAGAAAAAAAATACAGTTAAGGAGTAATGAAGTGAAGGAGACGTGTTGTGAAAGAGCGAGAGGCCAAGTAAGCTGTAGAGAAAATCGGGTGGGGTGAAGAAGTGACTCACTGCATATCTGTTTGTTGTTTTTTTCCCCTTCTTTTCTTCTTCTTTTTCTCCCTGTAGGCAATCTGGAGGTGCAGTCATCAAGAACAGGTAGGGGGGGTGGGATGAGTGGAGGGGTGGGGACGGGGACAAAGAGAAGACTATTAGACTGAATGTTAATCAAACTCTGGTGAGCAGATAGTGGATGAATAGTTTTCGCAGTGAAGGGCTGTTAATAACTCCTGCGCAGATGAGTTTGTGCTTTGAACAGTGTGTTCCTGTGACAACAGATACACACACACATGTAAACCTGTCCAGGAGCCTGCACCTATATGCCCTTTCACCTGGCACACATGCACTCATGTAAGTGCGGCATGACGTTTTCACGCATACGCAAGCACACGGATGAAAACGTCTCCTGCACCATTTAGTGAAAGTCCACTTGAAACTCTCCAACTTTGGACTCTCTCTCACACACATCATTTTCTGGTTTGTCTGCTGATGCTGGACTGTGTTTCCTCCTTGTTTTTCACCTCTGACTCCCTCCTTTAATCCCCTCCCTCCTTGTTCCCTCTCAGTCTTGGTGAGGAGTTTTATAAGGAGGCCATTGAACATTGTCGCAGCTACAATGCCCGCCTGTGTGCAGAGCGCTCCATGCGCCTCCCCTTCCTGGACTCCCAGACCGGCGTGGCCCAGAGCAACTGTTACATCTGGATGGAGAAGAACCACCGTGGACCAGGTGTGTATATGTGTGTGTGTTGAGTGTCTGTGATCACATGGGGACTCTAAAACGGCTGGATGAGCAGCACTTTGGTGTGTTCTTAATGTGTGTGTATGTGTGTTGTGCTTGCCAGCTGTTATGCTACAAAAATGATCCTCTCCAATCATTTGTCTCCCAGTGTCCCTCTGTCCTCTGCTGTCTGTCTTTACTCCCTCCCTCATTTTCCTGCACCCCTTTTTTCAGCTCTTCCAGCCTTCACACCTCTATGTGTTTTCGACTTTCCCCACAGGATATTTCTTCAGTTGGTTTTCTTTCTCTGTATTATCAGTGTATCATAGAGGAGAACCACACACCCCTGTAGGCAATGATACGCCGCTGGGATCAACCACTCCGAAGCAAGTGCACTGTGTGTGTGCGGCATAAACCATTCTAGATTAGGCACTAACATTTTTTTTTTCATTTTTGTTTGTTAGTAACTTTTAGTTACAGTAGAATTTTCAGAGTTACACTGGAAGTTTAAATTAAATCTTTTTTTGTTTTTTCCCCCCGTGTAACTACCAAATCAAAACCTCAACATGACATAATCCTGTCGCTTTGTTTGCGGCTGTTTGAAAATATGTCATTCATTGAGTCGCTCAAGCTCGCGGGGTCCTGTGACATCACACATCCGGATCAGAGCAGCTTTTTCTATAATAAGTTCAAGCCAAACAAACATCTTGTCGCACTCGCGTTACATTTGATTTGGGTAGTTGTGACACAAATATCAAAAGAGGCACATCCCACGCCAGAAGAGGATGAAGTGGACTCCACCGCTAAAACAGAGACCTGAAAATGGAGCTGCAACATGTAACAGACATTGCATGAAAACCTCAGAAAACTGTCGACTTTTGTAAAACGGGAATAATATATGTACTTTATTTTAAGTAAAAGTGACAGTTTTTCACCAATCAAATTTCCAAGTTTCCTAAAACCAACAAAACCATGATAAAGTTCCATTATTTTGGATCCAAAAATGTGCCGTATAGACAGTGTCTATCTGTTGGAGGAAGTTCCCCTCCTTTTTTGTGTCTGCACCACAGGAACTGAGTGAGATTTTAGTTCATGGAAGTTATTTTACAGGATCTATTTTTAGCTGCCATATCAGAGTAGCAGCTTCTGTAACTTGATGGGAATCATCTGTGATGCAACTGCTCAGACAGCGTGCTGTAAGTGTACGGAGATTCGTTGAATGTACGAGTGAAACACCAGCGCCCAGCCACATAAGTAACTGGCCTTTTCACACAGGATTAGTTTTACCTGAGACCTGCTGTAGCTAAATTAGAAATTACGCTCTGACGCCTTATACTGTGTGCATTCACACAGGGCGAGTGAAGTCTGTGTTTAACCTGAATCTACTGAAATAAACTCTTGGATGTGTGTTAATATTGAACTGAGAGTGTCTGATCATACACTCTACAGCTGGACGCCAGTGACGACAGGTCACAGGTAAAAAAACAGAAACTCACCTGAACGTCACGTGCACCTGCTTAAGTTGCCACGATAATAATGAATAGAATGTTAATTACAGCTTTAGCTGTTATTGTGGTAGAGCATCTGGGCTGTCAGACTGGCATTTGTATTGAGCCTGATTAAAGATGTTGCTATGCATGTCATCCACCTCATCATCACTCTTCTGATGGCTGTGGGCTTTCTACTTTTCATGGCTAAATGGTAATAAATTTCTTGATTTTTTTTGTACCCAAAATATCATTATCATTATCGTTATCATTACCCAATATCACTGCAGCTGCCATAATTCCTTTAGGGAAGAGGCAAATAAAGGTTACCACAGGTGGAAAAAAAAAAATACTTTTGCTCCCAAATTACTAAATAAATGAGATGTGGGTTCTGGCTTCTGAGCTTGTTGAAATATAGGGAAGTAATAATTACAAATTAGCGCAGGTAAAACTAGCGCCATACCAACAGGAGCTAAGTTTATATAAACCAAAACACAACGCAGATGAATGGAGTGATAGTGAAGCTCTGGGAGAAATTTTTGTTCTGATTTTCACTCATCTACCACTCACTAGTAGGCTGTTAAACTGTTAAACTATTAAACTCTAAACTTCAGCTCTCCTATCTTTGGGGTGAAAGTAACCGAAGCAAAATCCAATGAAGAGGAGTCTCTCAGTCCTCAAACGTCTCAGAGGAGCCTCTTAAACTCTAAGGCACCTATTAACACCAGAGCCATTAAATAAGTTAAGTGTAAGTTGAGCCACACTCAGCTGAGATAACCAAGATGTGTATCACTGTGTTTTTGTTAGGTCATGCTCCAGGTCAGTTGTACACATATCCCGCTCGTTGCTGGCGCAAGAAGAGGCGGCTAAACATCTTGGAGGACCCACGGCTCGTACCAATCGAGTTCAAGATTGGTAAGTACCAGATATGGTGGAAAAATTCAAGACCTTTTACTATTAAAAGAGTTGTCATATGTGCCTCTCTGTCGTCAGATTCACACACAAACATTTGGAAACGGTGCAAAACATGATTATGGAATTTCTGGAAGTTTTGTTGCATTGTAATTTTGGTTTTGTTGTTATTTGGTGCTTTCTAAAAGTGCTTTTATTTTGTTTCATGAACTGATGTCACTAGTTTACACAAAACTTTGTTTTAACCTCCTGTTTGTAAAAAAAAAAAAAAAAAAAAAAAAAAGAATCACTACAAGAAAATGTGACATTTTGATTTTGACATTCAGTGGAAAATGTGTACGCTTGATTTTGTGAAGTGAAAATGAAAAAAACCCGTAATTGTTCGTGGCTGGTGGCTGTTCGGCGTGACTTTCATTTCCTTGCAAATTAATTACAAAAAGTTTCAACTGAAGTCATAATTATAACCATGGTAACTTGTGTGTTTTGATCATTTACTTTCTACTGGATTTGACTCGTGATGAACTCACATATTTGCAAAAACAATGTGTAAATTTTCTCCCAAGCATTGCAACATGATGTGAAGCTAAACTGCAGGCGGTCATGTGATCCCTCTCAGTGCATAAGCCAGCGTCTTCGCCTCATCAACCAGCCACATGTTTGCTGAGTTTACTGAGCCTGTTTTCTACACCAGTGCAGAGTAGATTGCTTCACTATGGTACACAATTATTGTGTTTCCATCATCAAATGTGGCTATTTGTACCAAAATAAGTGTACCGTTCTGGTTTCTGGCATCCTCCTGTGATACATTTAAGGTGGAGCTAGAAACACTGCAGTCAGTCCTTTGGACAAAGTGTTGTCTCTTTTGTGTGACATGGAGATGAACACGAAGCAGTTTTGAAGTCTTTGCTCAATCAAAGCGCTGCTTCCTTTTGCCAAGAAGAAATAAATACGATGATCTGTGTGTCCTCTTAAATGAATTTAATTTTTCTAATTTTGTTGACTGGAGACACTCCGTCATACGGGTATGATGCTGTGCTGTTACTTTGCCGGGGAACCCTCAGCCATCTGGCAGTGGGAACACAAGCCGGAGCAGGGCTTACCCCTCCAAACCGTACCGTAGTGACCCAAACTGAGTGGTGCCGCTCGGTGAAAACGTGGCATCGGGGCTCTGTCAGCTTCGCTGTGAAAGTCCACCTGAACGTCTGATCTCTGTGCTGATTGTAATCGTCTCATCCTGCAGACTATGAGGCTTCTTTAAAGAAGGAGGGAGGAATCCCAGATGGTCCTGTGTTGGAGTCGCTGCTCGCTGGGGAAACCCTGGACAAAAAGGTGGAAACCAAGGAAGAAGAGCCAATGAGTGAATGTCAGGTGAGGCGCTGCTTCCTCATTCCTCTGTTTCTCAGTTTCACTCTCTGTCTACATAGTTTTGTGTTTTTCTCTGTGTTTTGCTGTCTTTTCAGTGGCAGGCCATCTTTCTCTTACTATCTGTCTGCGTTACCCTCCGTCTGCTTGCGTTTTCTTTGTCTGTGTCCTTCTTTGTCTGTCTCGGAGCGTGTGTTTTGGCGGGAACACGGGCTCCCACAGCTCTGACAGCTTCCTTCTGGCACCGAGCGTGTGGGCATGTGCTTCCGATCGTGTGTGACTGCGCAGCAGCTTGTGGGTTGATGGGGATTTCCACTCATGAGCTCTAAAGAACAGCTCTGTAAACCTTTGTTGCAGTTCTTGTCTAGCGTTTAACTTGACTTGTGAGTGAAAGCCTCATTTGCATGTCTGGAGCGTCTAACAATCTAGAGGACGATGCTCTTGAAATCTGATGAACGGCTAATTTGTAGACACTTGAGTGAATAGCGCCCACAGTGGCTCTTTGAGAGCCAGAACAGTGTTTAAGGCCTCTAATCCAGGGCTTCCCTTGACCGCTTTCCTCTTGTCTCTTTACCGTTGGTTTCCTTTGAAGTCCTAGATTATCAAACTACAAGATTTTCTGATATATTTTTTTAAAGATAAATCTAGTGCTTTTCTTATCTAAGGAGAGGAGGGTTTTGTTTTTGAAGAGCCATTCTTTCGATTTTACCCATGAGGCTCAGTTTGTTCATCACAATGAGTACTACACAAGGTGACAATTAGGACGCAGGGTTGCCTAATAAAAGAAGCTATCAAGTTCTTTTATGAGAAGCGTAAGATCCGGTGTTTTTTGAGCTGAGCCCTAAAAAGGATGTTATCTGCCTCAGTAGCTTGGTTTTATCATTCTTTTATGCATTCGTTTTATGCAGCTCCTGGGAGTCTCCTAACTTTATAAACCGCTGTGCTAAATCTCACGGTGGGCCTGTTTAATTGAGGAAATTATCATACCGGTTTTTATCAGGTTTCATTGTAATGAAATTGCGAGACATTTAGCCTCCATTTAGTCTAATAGTTCAGCTCTTCGGGTGGCTTTCGAAACCAGCACATCTATGTTCATGAGAACCTGTGGGTTCATAGGAGACAATGACCGATGTTAAAGAAACTAAAAGACAAAAAGTAAACTAACTAGCGTATCTTTGTTTCTTTCTAAATCTCACGTACAGAAGCTTCTTGTTGGGGATTTCCCTCATGAGCTAGAAGTGGACGAGATGGAGGAAGACGTCCCAAAGCGCAAGAACCGTACCAAAGCGCGGGTAGGACATCACGGATGTTTCATTCTGTTGTTTTTAATGTTGCCCTTATCACTGTGGCCGGCTTTCAAATTCAAATACAAATTCAAATATACTTTACTGATCCCCCAAGGGGGAAATTCAGGTTTCAGTACAGTCTGGTGTACTGGAGGAGCTGCCGGCATCCAGCGCTCCTTTTCATGTCCCGGTCCTGTGGTCCGAGTGCTAACTCCAGTTAACAGCCATTCAAATCAGTTAACAAATTAACATTTTCACTCCACCAGTAAGGCTGTAGAGAAACTGGCTGTCAGTGTTAGAAAGTCAAGTCAACATTACACAACTAAGCCCGACTGAGCTCAGATTTAAACGCTGGTTTGTTTTAGAGAGTGGGCTTTTAATGTTCTCACATCTTGTAATTTGATACTTCTGAGTGTCATATCTCACAAAGTGTGACAAGTGATTTCTCCATGACAAGACATCATCTGAAGGAAACAGTGTCTGTCACAATTAAATGCGAACATGCTCAGAGATTAAATCAAGATGGGATTCCCTTTTTTTCTTCTCTTTTTTTCTCTCTTTTTTAACAACTTTGATTAGGATTGACACTTGATTCTTTCCGGGCATCCTATGGGAGAATAATCAAGTGTTAACAATACATTCTGAAAATCATCCCACACACATACTGCGCGCAAACACATACTCACAAGCTCAGACACCAGGGTCGCTAATTGGAGCTGTTGCTCCCCTGCTAGGTGTCATCAGCCCCCTCCTGCTGCAAGTGGAGCTTTACACTGAGAGCAGATGATTAGAATGCAAACGTGCGTTCCTGTGTGTGTGTGTTTGTGTGTTTGTGTGTAGACACTTGAACACAGAAGCGAGGGATGCGCTGGTATGCTCTTTCATATGCATGGCTGTGGATACAAGA
The DNA here is from genome assembly GCA_018398805.1 of Hirundichthys speculiger. Taxonomy (NCBI): domain Eukaryota; kingdom Metazoa; phylum Chordata; class Actinopteri; order Beloniformes; family Exocoetidae; genus Hirundichthys; species Hirundichthys speculiger. The sequence continues at coordinate 4,177,246 of JAGFBZ010001224.1, forward strand.
GTCAAGCGACAAGTTTGGAAGTTTGAACTTGATTGTGTCTTATACACACGCATGTGTCTGTTCTTTCATGTCTTGATCCGTGTGTGTGTGTGTGTTTTCTGCAGGCCTATGGTGTTGGGGGCATGAGAAAGAGACAAGAACTGCCTGCCATTGAAGACAGAGACAAGCCTTACGTCTGTGACAGTGAGCCACGCATCCTTTATGTTTTTATTTCTGCTTCACTTTTCTCTTACCTAATCTTACGCATACTTCAAATTAAGCCTACACACCGCACGTGTGTGTGTTGCAGTCTGTGGAAAGCGATACAAGAACCGCCCAGGGCTGAGCTACCACTACACTCACACACACCTGGCGGACGAGGAGGGAGAGGAAGACTCAGAGCGACACACGCTGCCTTTCCAGCGCAAGAACAACCACAAGCGTGAGTTTGCTCTCTGAATGTTAAACGCACCAACAATCGTCCGTCTTCCATCCATCACTGCGCAAAGTGAAAGAGGAGGGAAGGAATGCGAAGTTCAGGTGTAGGAGTTTCAGAGTCACTACAAGAATCGTTCGTAATCATGAAGAACTATTGATTGTCCTGAAGGAGCATTACAATTATATGTCCTGCTGACTGAGTAAATCCAAAGCTGCTCCTGTGTGTGAAGGGTTTGTTTCTTCTTTATGTGCTCAGGTTAGGTTTAGCTGAGTTAAGGCTGATTTTAAGTTGTTTCAAATCTCTATGATTCTGTTTAAGAAGATGGGAGCGCAAAAGGAAACAAAAAATCTTGAGAGTAAGTTGTATCATTCTAAGAGACAACTTAATAATTTTAGTCAAAAAGTGAAGCACTCAAGAGATATCTTTCTACAGGACACCTGTCCTTTCCACTCCAAGGACCTCCTAATGCATGCAGAGTTTCTGCCTGGGTACGGCTCTCCTAGGTTAAACTCTGCTCTTGAAGATGATTTTTATTTGCTTAAACCAGTCTGGCTTTGAACATTTTGGGAGCAGACTACTAGACTCATTGAGAGCTCATGATTAGTGCCATCGCATTGTCTTCAAAAGGTGCCACGACTTTTGGCTTCCTTTTGTTATCTGTCAGTTAAAGTCAAGGTGGACATGTGTGTGGCTGTGGATGTGTCTAAAATGACACGGGGGGTGGGGCATTTGTTTCCTGCTCTCGGTCTGCTTAATTGAGACGGTTTTGTCTGTGAGAAAAACACGATTTGCCTGTGAGCATGTTTTATTTTGCTTTTGACATTTTGACTTTATTGTGACACCATACCAATGGCATCTTAATCGGAACATAATCTTACGCATAGATTCAGCAGACCTGCGTTAAAGCATCATTTTTACTGAAGCAGGTTGAGGTTTTTTTTATTTTTGTGACTGTGTTGAATCTTTCGCCTTGCTGTTTCGCTGTAACCCTGATCTAATGCCACTGACATCCTCGTTCAAACTTCTTGTATTACGACTACACATAAAGTGCCAAGATGTTCAATTGCACGTAAATTTTACAACTATTGTGCCACATATGATGTCATGAATAATAAAAAAATGGCAACACAGTCATTCACTACCTTAAGATGAGCGGTTGTGGAACGGGTGGAGTGGTTCGTCCTCAGTCAGGTTGGCGGTTCAATCCCCAGCTGTTCTACATTTGAAAGTGTCCTTGGGACAGGACACTGAGCTCCCCATTGTCCCGTGATATGTTCATCAGGGTTTGATTGTAATATATAACAGAAGCACTGTAGTGTGAGTGTGTTTATGTGAATGGGTAAATGAGAAACACACAGTGAAACATCTGGAGAAGCTGTATAAGATTAAAAAGGCCTCTATAAGTACAAGACAAAGACAGATGACGACTCTCTTAAGACATCTGATTATGACTGAGCTGACTTGAACGTTGGACTCTTTATGTAATTGAACTTGTACTGAACTTGTTTATATTCTTTGCGAAGTGACTTGTTATAACATGTCCTATGAAGTGATGATATATAAATAAACTGGAAGTTGGAAGTGAGAATTTTGCCAGACAAGTTTAAAAAATCAGGTCAGTACCTCGTTCACGGTTGTCCTGTTACACGCTTATAAGAAGTAAGTTAGTTGATGTGAAAATGTTCTCAACGCTTTTAATACTCAAAGATTTGTATAGCTGTAGCCTACACAATGATGGACATTATGTAAAAAAAACACTGCAGAAGTCTCTGTCTTCTTTACAGCACATCGAGTATAGTGGATGAGGCTTCTGACTCTATAAATGTGCTCATATCAAACCCACGGGAGCTTGGGGATCATTCGCACATGAACCAAAGGGCATAAAGCAATATATAGGCAAAAAAAAGAAAGAACAAAGCAGCAAATGGCACAAGGATACACATTCACTACTGTACAGATAATTATCTTCTCACTCTTTGCCTCAGTCAGACGTTTCTGTCACTTTGTACGAAGAAGTTGGTACATTGAAATCTGCAGTGTCTGATCTGACCAAGTCTGACACTTGCCCTTTCGCACAGAGTTATGTTGGGTAATTTCTAGAACATATAAGATTTCCAGTGTAGGTACGGAGGCTGCTTTAGTTAATATAATACACTGTAACCTTGCAGAAGTTGTTGAAACAAATTAATGGAGGAGTGAACAAGTCTTCATTGAACATTCATCAGCTCCAAGGACTGTGAATGAACACCAGGTATACTCGAAAAGAAACTTCCAAGGCTCTTTTATATATCAACTTTTCTTATGTTTAGCTCTTCATTTATAAAATTCAGCATGGTCCAAGGAACTTACTGAACATCCATGGACTGTTGCATATCACCGCACTGTAGTAGTTAAGATGTATCATATTACTTACAAATGTATCTTCCACTTCTCTCCACTTTAAGTGCCCATGCCGATGTTGCAGAAATTTTTGTCAACTTTTTGTTGTGGAACACTGTCATTTAAGCAAAAGCATATATATGAATTCATATAAGATAATTAAAGTAGCGGCTTTGGACTGAGAGAAAAGAAGAAAGTGAAAGGACTGTGGAAAATGTTGTGTACAACAGGTGTCAAACAGGACTCCTTGAGTATGAGAGTGAGCAGATCAACATCTTATGAGTGTTTTTGGCCATATTAACGGTGTGAACGTGCACATATTTATGAAGCGAGAAGATGAATGCTGGTGTTGTAATGTAGCAAGACACCGAGTGTCGATGTTGGATGCCCCCATCATGACAGGGTTGTAAAATGCTTCTCTGTAGGGAGACACTGAGGTGTCGCTACATGACTAAGTCGCCCTTGCAGCTGTCGCAAAAGGAAGATGCATCATCTTGACGTAATGACATTAGCAGCGACATGTTGCTGTAAGTTATGATATTCACCTGGGACATGTAGCCAAATGGCGATAGTAATTTCACTTTCCTTTAGTTTTATACTTCACTGTCACTTGCTATTCTACCTTTTTTTTTTACATCTTTGTCACATGAGAATGGATTGAGTTAGCAGTTAAAGGTAGGGTAAGCAATTTCTGAATGAATGTCACATCTATTGATATTTGAACAAACCACAACAAACATGGTGAGCTAGCCTCCCCCCTTCCGTTGCTCTTTGCTCCAGTGCTGTCTATGAGTGCCATAGCTTACTACAAATTACGTTGGCTTTATTGTGGCGTTCTACATACTAACTCAGCGCACAGTGTGCCTTACATATGAAGTATGTGGTTTTGAAAACAGCCTATGACAAAACTATTGGGCATGTGGATAAATATGTCTATTACAGGTTTCTATTTGAGATCAGGACCACCTTCGCTGTGAAACTACAGCACTTTGCTCTGTGGACCATTGTAGGTGTTACATGTTCTGTTGTGAGCTCGTGTTGCCTCAGCATTGTCACTGCTGGCTTCTAAGCTTGTTGATGTTAGCGCTTAGCTCAAAGGTGCGAAAGAGCCAAAGTGCAGTCTCACAGAGTTGCTTTACATTTGATTTAATGAGGCAATAATACTACATTTTCATCAGGACTAGGTTGTAGTGGGCAGCGACGCTTATAGAGTGATGTACTGTGCAAACTTTCAGCATCAGGTCCAACACTGGCATAAATCAACATTAATAATGACTGGCAGGTCAAAAGCAGGGCCCTGTTTCTGAGCCGCTTTGTCAAGGAGGTTTGATTTAATTCCATTTGAGGGCCACTGAAGATAATCCTAGCAATATGATGCTTTTACAAGTTACAAAACCCAATCATGAAAAAAAAATCACATTTCTATCTTGGACATTCACTGTATTTGAATCTCTTTTTCACTTCAAAATGTATTTTTCCATGTAGGTGGGCTTACCTTGGGCTATATTTGATAGGATGAACTGCTGAAAGCCTTTATATATTTATTTTACTTTTGAAGGCTAAAAAGTGGCCTTATGCAAAACCTGGAAGGACACAAACTTTCCTAAATGCTTCATTGATACAATAGGAGAAATCAATGTCAGAGCTGAATGAGTGAATCAGTTATTTAGATTCCAATGAACAGATCGTGACTCAGACCCCAAACATTGGTGCTATCAGCTACAGAATTGAAATTACTTGCCATCCTTGTTTCTTTGTGGCAATTTCAGTCCCTGGGCCAGTTTTCTGTTGCCTTGCAGTTCGTGTTCACCATTGTCTTCTCCCTGCATGCTTTGTTTGCACGCACAATAGCACATATTTATCCCACAGGGGCTCGGGTTCTGGTCAGTAATGGTTAGTAAGATTGAAAAACATTTTAACACTCAAAAAAGGGAAAGAGAAGAGGATAAATAACTGTGGATGCTTGAAAAACAGAGTGCAGACAAACCATTCTCTCTGTTATTCTTAGTCTTAAAACAAGCAATTTGCTCAGAATAAAACACAAAAAACACACATCTGCTGCAGTGCAACAATGTCCACTCTGATGCTGTCTCCCAGTTAATTGGTCGTGTAGTGTGTTAAGTCTGTGTGCGTGTGTGTGTGTGTGTGTGGTCATACTGCAGTCTTGGACATCTATAGTTGAGGGGAGCATGAGAGACAGCATTTGAATTGTTTAATATTCCCCCAAACACTTTATCCCAGCACACACACACAAACACACACAAACTCTGCTCCAGTGAAATGCAATTTTCTCTGTCGAAATGAAAAAAGAAGCTTAGTCTTTTTGGACGGTATGTGCATGTGCAGAAGTGCATGCACTTGCAAGGCTCTGTGAGCGCTTGCTCGTACATGATTGCGCATGCACGCTGTGTGTGTATGTGTGTGTGAGTGCACCGTTATACATTATCCCAATCTGGTGAGTGTCTTGGATGAGACTCCACCACCCTCCACCCTATCGCCACATATGTAATAATATTAATATGGCTAGATGAGAGCAACCCTGCATGCATAATTTATGCTGTATTCTGTCTGTCTAGACACCATGGTATGTATGCAGCATCCTCAACACAAGTGTGAGCTGATATCCGCAGAAACCTATCACAGAAGCTATAAAAGTGTGTCATTTCTGAACCTCACCCAGCTCCGTTCTCTCTCTGTGCTTTACCATCAGTGTGATAAATGACAGATTATTCCATGAGGAGATGAGATTTTCCCTTCCCGTTCATTCTCTTGGTCCATCTTTCACCTCTTTCTTCTTCTCATCTTGTTCTGCATCTTCTCATACCCCATCCTCCACCCCCCCCCCCCCCCCCCCCCCCCCTTTTCCATTTTCTCTCCCTGCAGTTTGCTTCATCCATCAGTGCTGGCTTCTCTTACAATTATTTTCTTTGTTTTATGTCTACCATCACTATACTCAACCAGTATCGCTAACCCTCCCCATATATATCTGGATGCAGCCAGAAATAGTGTCTACTCAGAATGAGCAGCACCATTAAAATTCATGACTGCACCACATATACTGTTTCTTTCTCCAACAGGAGAGGAGGATGGAGGTATGGAGGGAGGGAGAGCAGGGTTGAGGTGTGGAGGTCTCTTTTGGCATTGATGTGATGTTGGGAGGGGGTGTGGGGGGTAGAAGACGAAGGGGAGGAGGCTGAGGAGAGGTGGATGAAGAAGAGGGAGGGGGTGGTGCTTACGTTAGAGGTTGGTCCTGCAGTGTCCACCTGAAAATTGGTTTTGCTGGTGCAGATAGAGAATTTGAGAGACAGAACAAGACTGAGAAGGAGGTAGACTGGAATAATAGTGAGATCCCTGAAATAAGAGAAATATAGATTGCAAGAGCGACACAAACAGAGAGAAACAGCACCTGGATGAGAGAAATAAAGGAAAACCAGAGAATAACAAATGGAAAACGGAGAGATATTCAGGGGCGGAGGGGGAAGGGGGGGGTGGTGCAGTTGTCATTAAACCTCCCCCCTCTCAAATCAGAAGTGAGATTCAGAGGGAGAGCCACTTTATCTGGACAGACAGACAGTCCTGTGGTGCTGAGCAGCAGGGATGCTCTGAGTGTATGTGTGCTTCTATATGTATGTTTTTAAAGATCACACAACTCAGTTCACACTGAGCCTTGTGGCCAATCATGCCCACCTACAAGTGCACGTGTGCACGTGTGCTTGTGCGTGTTTGAAACATGTAACTGAGCCATTTGAAGGTCAGCATCTCTCTGTATCTACTCACCATTGTCGGTTGTTGTATTTTTTTTTCTCTCTCTCCACTTTTTGGCCTTATGTTTCAAAATGGCCTCCATGTCCTCCCCCTGCTGTCTGCAGACAGACGAGTAAAGGACAAATTTTGAAGCAATTTTGAGAAGCTAAAATGGCTGCTTCCCACTCTGCAGTTCTCTCCGATAGTTTTTTCACCGAACATCTTTTTGAAGGTGATTTGAATTCTGCCGTGTTTGTGGCAGCATTACTGGGCAAACACAGACATGTTCTTCCACCTGTCCTTGTGACTGAATGTTTTTTTGCAACATAAAGCTCCCAAACCTGATGACCGTGATATCAGCGAACAAAGTGGACAACAGACAGAAAGCTGTCTGGAGGCTGTAGGCTGATTTTAACTTCTGGTATGAAAAATTCTGTATCTTAATTTAGAGAAGTAAAATTATGGAAAAAAAGAGAGCACAGTTTTTTCTCTTCAAAGGTTTTTACCCGTGAAGACCTTGTTATTGTTTTTTGAACAAAAACCAATCCAAACTGGAGTGGCAGAGTGTAAAAAATAAGAACACACTTACTGCTTATAGAGGAATTAAGAGAGTAAGATAAATAAAACCTCAGATGAAGAACTAACAGAGATCTGGAATGTATTAGGCTTCGCTCAACAACAGAACATTTATAATGTCTCAGACCACTGGATGGTCTAGTCATGCTGGGATGTCCACTCATGGATATATTTGCATCTAGCTTGAATATTGAAACAATCATTCTCATCTTTCTGAAGAAGGATGGGTTGTAAATGTAGATATAAATGTCCTTAAAATATTTCCCAGACTGATGGGCAGCAACAGCTCTCTAAAATCATTGCTGATGTCTTTCATCCTTGGCATTGCATTATCACATAGCTTAATTCTCCAGACCTGCATAATTGTATCATAATTAGACTATATTATAATTCAGAAGTAGACTATGAATTTATAATAATAATAATGCTAATAATAATAATAATGATATACAAGCAGGACTGTGTTATTATTATTATTATTTAAAAAATTGTATTCAACTGTCTAAATATGCGTCTTGATGTTACAGTGACACAACACCAAGAGATGGGACTATTTTAAGGTCAAATTGCATATTATAATAACACATGGAACTTTATTTTTCTGCTAAGCCTGGAAAATCACAGATAGAAAGTTACTATAATTTTGTCTCTCCATGATGTTCTGCTACTGCAATCATCCATGTTTGCATCAAGTTACATGAAATCATGAAATTACGTGTGTGTGTGTGTGTTTTGAAGCAAGCAGTGTTCTAGCTTTTCCTCCACTGCATAAAACTAGCTCTCTGATTAGAAAGACTCCCACAAAGACAGGGATATGGATCTAAGGCCAATTTGGTCTGTTCTGTCCAAGATAGCAAGATTATGAGCTATTTAAATGGCTGCACCAAAGTTTCAGTTCTTGGTTCAGTTTTTGGTGTTTTTGTTTTGTTGTCTGATGATGCTGTTCATCATGGAGTCTTAAGATTGTAAATGACACACCGCCAACGGAGAATGCGTCAGGCATTTCTCTTTGCTTTTGCTATTCAGTAGAACAAAATATAGTTTTAAACCTAACATAGTTTGTTTATCCTTGGATGTTACAAATTACATATATATATTATACTACATGATTCTTGGTGAAATGAATTGGTAGCGTCCTAAATGACCATCCACCCACTGCTCCTCCAGTTGCTGACTCCCCCCACCTGATAATGTGATCTGTAGGATAAATATAAAGGGGGACCAGGACTTGTCAAACTGACCCCAGAAATGTCTAATGAGTCATCTATTAAATTTTTCTGATCAGCTTCAGTGTGGCATGAACACAGAAGTCTGATTGCTTGTTAATTTCAATATATATGCTGATTGTTTGTTTACGTTAGCATGTGTATAGCAGCACAAGTGAAACTCACATGTAGACTAGCACTGAGCACGGCAGTAACAGCTAATTATTTTAATTTCCTGAGCAGACGCTGATTGGTTTGAGGTACATTTATTTGTCCATGCTCAGTCGGTACACGTGCTCTGAACTTTTCACGTACTCTGACATTCCCTCTGAGCTTTTGGTCGGTTAATTGTTGCCGCTGCTGCACGACACAGGAAAGGAAGGGAGAAATGGCTGTTGCCTAGCAATTCGGTTGCCATAGATACCGCCAGCACTCCCTCCTAACGAGTACACTGTTATGTACATTGAAAAGAGAGAGAAAGAGAGAGAGAGAGAGGAAAGGAGCAATGGAGGAGAGTTATGGAAAGAACAAAAATGTGGAAGGAAGGAGGACGGGGAGAGGAGAGAGAAGGAAGGCAGAATGGAAGAAGTTAAAGTGGAGAAAAGAGCAGGAGGATGGGGGGGCGCACAGAGGAGTTCATTAAAAATAACATAAAGAATGGGAAGAGAGGGAGAAAACAGACAAAGAGAGAAGCAGAGCGAGAAGAGCAGAGTTGAGAAAAGAGAAAGGAAAATCTCTTCATGATTCATCATATAGATTCCCCCTGACAGCTGAGTGGTGAAGGCTGGGTAATATTGGAGTCTGCTTCATTTGCTATTCTGTCTTAAGATGTGATGCTGCGGGTTGCCGGGTGGTTGTTCTGTGGTCCCTTACTTGTCTTGGCCGTGTTTGGAAAAGGCCCCCCACAACAACCACAACTCACCTCCCCCCACCCTAAATCCATCCTCCCTCTCTGTCCATCTCTTGTTGTCTGTTTTTCTGCATGTGACTGAAGAGAACGGTGGCTTTAAAACTCACCAAGGAGAGAACGACGACGCTGCGGTAACGTGTCATGCTCATGAGTTGTTTCTATTGTTTTCAAAGTATTCATGCAGCATTAGAGATTTGACTGACGTTCTAGCCTTAAGTCTGGCAAATGATCTGTCTGTTCCCGGTCTGCAAAAAGCATTGCCACTTGCAATGTGTGTTTCCTTCACATAAAAATTCTAATTGGTAGCTGGCACCAGTAGTGATAGCCACCATCATTTCACACACAAAGAAGGCAATACCACCTACCAGAGAGCCAAACTCTCTTCTGCAGCACAGAATGCCCCCAAAATGGGATGCAGCTCTCCACTTTCTGTGAAATTCTCCCTTTTATGCATATTGCTTTGTCCCAAGTGGTAATTTTTGACATTTCCACATGACGGTTCAGGGCTGACACACAACATAGTGGACCAGGAGAGGCTGGGCCCAGTTCAAACAGGATTTCACAGTCTCATTCCCAGCTGGCTCTCTCCCTGGAACAAAATAGGATTAATAATTTGCATTTTAACTCTTTATCAACAGGGACACTAGCCTGTGTTGGCTAAGTGGCTCTTTCTAAGAGTTTGCAAATGTGAGTACGTGTGCACAAACTCTCACATGCATGAGCGTAAGCTCTGTGAGTTTGTCTATGTCTGATTTCATGCATGATTTATGGGGGTGGCGGTGTGTCTGTGTGCATGGATATGGTTTATTTCCATGTGTGTCTATTTGCTAAATGGGAACATGTCACAAAATTGTGTTTCAGTGTTTTTTACAGCGCCTCTTTGGGTCAGTGTGATTACATTGAAGCCATATGTCAGGTTTAATATACACTAAAACAGCCTCTGCCCTTTTTACTTTCCAATGTCATCTCTGCACACAAGCTCACATTGCACATTGTCAAACATACACGCACAAACACATGTGTTCAGTCCCACAATGCACTGGGAGTTACGCAACCTGCTGACTGGACATGAGTGGAAGTAACACTTGTGTCTATGTGTTGTGTGTGGAAAAGGGTGAAGGGTGGTGTAATGTAGGTTTGGTGGATGCAGAGATGGAAAAGAAGCAGAAAACGGGGGAAAATGAAAGCAGAATATAGAGCATAGCACTGGTGCAAGCATTAGTGTGACAACAGATGGATTGCAGCAGAGAGTTCCAATTTCCTTTTTCAGAGTAGAGTGGAAGGAAGAAAACGACAAAATATGGGAAGGGAAGTAAAAAAAAGAAGTACAATGAAGCGCAGAGAAGAGATGGAATCAGAAGCAAAGAGAGACACAGCAATAATGAGATTGCATGAAAGTGCAAAGAGAGAGAGAGGAAGAGAATGGAAGAAAGACTGAAAGGAGGAAGATGGAGACAGAGAGAGAGAGAAAGGGAGGGGGGGGGTGAAGCCACTTTTCATCTGTGACTGACGGTTTCCATCTGACTGCATCTCTGCCGCCTTGTCTACATAAAAAAAAAAAAAACCTGAAAATGTCTCCTTGAGTATTTGGGATTTTGCCTGTGTGAGTGTGCATGTATGTGCTCTGGCTTTGTGCCTTGTATGTTGTCCTTTTCCTGCATCTCTTTGTTTCATGCCATCCTACGAACAATATTTGTGACTGTAATTACGTGTGTGCTTGTGTGTGTGTGGCTGCACAGAGGTTACAGGGACTCTCATTCATCACATTAAAGAGAGCGTAGTGGGGGATGGGGCCGGACTGAAAACTGGACGGCAAAAGTTATTATGCAAAGGCTTGGTTGTAAATCTTTGTGTGTGTGTGTGTGTGTGCGCTCTACACTGTATGTGCGTGGTTGTGGGTGTTTTTGTCTGGGTGTTCTCTCGTGGTGCTTGTGTGTGCTACCCCTGAGAGGTTCTCCTCATTAAGCAGTGAGGCGACAGGAGTGCAGAGTGTGTGTTTTCACACACTGCTGCTCCAGTACAACTGGAGCCACTTTTATTTTTCTGCCTCCTTTCCTTTCGCGCTTCCTCATCCTCTTCTTCCTCATCTCTCTTTTTTGCATTTCCCTCATTTGCCATTCAAACCCTTCTCTCAACCCCTTTTTCTCCTCTTCTTTCACACTTCTATGTACACCTGAACCTGCCCATGCCATCTTTGTGATTCTGAGTAGCTGCGCAGAGCTGATACAATGAAAGGAAAACATCATCACATCACTTGTTACATCTCATCAAAATCTGTACCTTGATTAAACGAAGTTTGTGCTTTCGTGACTATAGCATCCATGGAAACCTATTTTATTTTTGGTTGATGGTTCAGCTTACCTTTACACAGCTCAAAGCATGAAAAATCACTTAAGACTGTTGAAGAAAATGCAATTCAAATGTAATGCATAAATCAAAGAAGTGATGTTCAAGTTAGTAAAGTCAACAGGTTGGCTTATTTGTTTGGGGAGGCCAGGATAATTGTCTCTTGGCTGGGGACGCTAAATTGATGAGGCTTCCTCTGTGGTCTGCCAAAGGACGAGATTATCAGGCTGGAGCACTCATGGCCATTTCACAGTCTTAGAGGGAGAGGAGAGGAGGAGGAGGAAGGGAAGACACATTTTTGGGGGCTGGGGATGACCCCTGGCCAGAAAAAATGTCTCAAACGCAAGGATTTGGCATAAAATGAAAGCTTAATTCCAAAGTTAAATGAACAAAGTGAGAGTTACACAAAAGGGGGCACACCGAGCCCAGCAACAAAAGACAACAACAAGCCCAAAACAAAACTTAAAAATGATTCATGGGGACTGTGTTCAAAAATAATCATAATTTTAAAAAAGCAAAGGCTTGAATGAACCACGAAGACTATTAAGAGAATCTGTTTCCTGGAAGGTAAGCAGCCAGGTGTACACAGCGAGCTGTGATGAACTCATTAAGCATGTGCTGAGGGAAAATCAGAGCAACGTATAAATGACTGAGACGAACAAAAGCAACATCTTAAAAAATAACAGAGGAGGTAACTTAACAAGTCAAAGTTTGCCATCCAAGAGCCTTTTTTTGTTTGAGTCGTTCGGCCTGTATGTAGCCATGATAAGAGCCAGTCGAACCCTCTAAACATGAAGTGAAGTAGCTTCAGTTCTTCAACTCCTTTCTTATCAGATCGTTTATGAGAGGAGAGGTAATAATGCTGTTTCACAGTGATGATGAATTACTTTTAAACAGCAATACAGTTTGACTTTTCTATTTTTGACTTACCATCTTTATTATTTGAAATCACCAGTCCATCAAACGAAGTGATAGAAACATACAGTCTGAGGTACCTGATGTGCTTTTTGTCTATTTTTGGTGCAGTTGTGGTCCACCTCTGCAGACAGACTCAATTTGCATCTCTTTTTCTTAGTCCTTAAGAATTCTCCTCATAACGTCGTCCATCAGGTCAAGGAGCTGTTGACTGAAATTCTAGTCAGGAAATCATTATAGACAAGAAGTTGTTCTTTATTGTGTTATTGATCCAGTGTTTCAATGCAGTCTCACTCACAAATGTGTAATGTGTAATGGTAAAAACCAAACACAATCAAGGCTCAGAATTTTTTTTCTTGATGGCAAAAACAGTACATGCCGACAGCTTCTTTTTAAATCCTGACATTCCCATATTTTATTTTACACAAAACTGTGACATTTTATGAAAACTACATTTCTACATTTTCCAGGCCCCAAAAATCCTACACACTTTTGTTGTAATTTGTAACATGCCTAAGTTTGCACGTCCTGTCAAAAAATTTTTTAAATTGCACAACTGTGACATAAATGTTTCTGAGGAAATGAGTGCAGGTGGAAGGTTGTGGTACACTGTGAACCGTCATGCCAGCAAACCCTCCGGCCCAATATTGTCTAAAGATTTTTGGCATTTTCAGCGTCACTGTCAGTTATTGTTTAGGTTTAGGCAAAAAAAAAAAAAAGATTAATATACATTTTAATGGATACTTAGCTACATAACGGCATTGATAGAATGCCGATAGAAAAAACTGGCAAGTTTAAACACTTCTGCACCTTTTCTGTGATGCTTTCATACCAGTGAAATTTCATTACACAGTTTAGGTGATACTGGGGAAAGCCATGCCTTACAACAGCTATGTTCATCCTGGGTTGGCGCCATTTCTTACATTGGAGAAAAGCGGCTTTAGGAACATGATAAAGACACGTGATGGACGCTACCAGTTTTCCTAGCCGCAAGTACTTTAGCCCAGTGATTCCCAAAGTGTGGGCCACGCGGCGTTGCCAGGTGGGAAATGTAGGATAATCATACCAGAGACTCAAAATTATCGTAATTTGAGGGAAATATCGTACATCTGTCATAACCAAAATAACAAGCCCAATGATGCACTATAGTCAAATTTAATCACTCTAGTGTTAAATAGCGGGCGAAGCTGACCATCATACTCGTTGTTCTGAGACAAACATTCGTATCTCACGCTCAGCAAAGGTAGATTGGCTGGAAACATGTCACATAAGAACAGTTGCCTTCAGGGATCACAGTAAAAAAAAAACTCTCTGGCAGACAGTTACGGCAGGCAATAATTTGAAATAGTCAAATTATCGTACATTTGGCCTTTTTTTGGATTATTGATCGTACATCGTACAGAGGGCCAAATTATCGTACAAATACGATAATTATCGTACACCTGGCAATGCTGGGGTCGCATCCCCCTGGTGGGCCGTCATGGTACTGCAGGTGGGCCGTGAGAGGTCATTAAAAATAAACAGATATGTTTTAAATCCTCAACATTTTAAAATGTTTTTAAATTACTCTAAAATATTTATTTCATGATTTAAAAAATATTTAGAAATAATAAAACAAACCAAGTGAGTGTTATTCTACTGTCATCATAACTTAATGTGACAAATGTCACCTTATTTGTTGACCCCTTACATTAATATTGCGATGTAGCTTTTAGTCTTGTATGTTGTTTAAAGGTGGTGTTTAAAGGTTTGCATGTGCTGCAGAGATTTTCCACATTTCAAATTGGGCCTTAGTATTCTGAAGTTTGGGAATGGCTGCTTTAGCCAAACTGAAATGTACGACCAAGTCCACCAGCAAGTAGAGAAAGATAACGCAAGCATGAAACACTATGCTACTACTACGGACTTGTGGTCGAGTCGCTCAATGGACATTAGTCTCACAATCTACTTCATCAATGAAGAGTGGAAGTTGTCCAGCAGATGCCCACAGACAGCCTATTTCCCTGAGGATCATACGAGTGAACTCTTGTGTATATATATATATATATATATATATATATATATATATATATATATATATATATATATATATATATATATATATATATATATATATATATATATATATATATATATATACATTTATTTATTTATTTAACCCTAACCCTAACCCTAACCCTTACTGCACATGCTTTAGATTATACCACATTATAGATTTGAAGCCATATCGCCCAGCCCCAGTATGGACGATGAGTGAATTAATAAATAAGGTTGGAAAATGGAAAAGACCACAATAAAATGATCCAAATGTAAGGATTTCAGGAGAAAAATACACCACTAAAAAAAATTAAAGTAACCTGCATAAAGTCCTTTTGGAAAGTCAAAACACGGGAGAATGCATGTTTCTGTTAAAAGTGGCAAGAGAAGTGTGTGTTGAAGAAGGAGCAGAGCATGTAGGGGCTCAGAGGGCTAAATAACAACATAACGTAACGAAGGAGCAGCACGGAGGAGGAAAGAAAATGAGAGGGGGGTGTGGGGGAGAGGAGGTGAGGGCGAGGAGCATTTTAGGATTCATCTCTTGCTGGATAATTCCCAGGAGATTCTCTCTCCAACACTTGAAAGCTGTGAAGTGTGCTGTTCTGCTCCTGCTCCTCCTGGTAATTGGAAGACGAGAGGAATGGAGGGAGGGAGAGGAGGAGAATGTTCAGGTAAAGGAGGGAGATATGGTTGGGGCAGATGGAAAAATTTGTGGATGGAGGTGAAGAAGAAGGAATGCATGGAACTGGGGTGTTAGACGGAAGTGGAAACAAAGGATGGATACCTTATGATCGCCAGTCTCTCTTTCTTTGGTTCAGTTTCTGCCCATTTTTTTCTCCTTAATTTTGGCGTATTTATCAATTTCATTTTTGCTCATTATCCCACTCCTCCTCATTCATCCCTATCACTGTTCTCCTCCCTCCTTCCCTCCCTCTCTTTGCCAGCAATGGCGTGTCTGTGGTTGCGGGCAGCTTCTGAAACATGGCCACAGGCGCTTAATCATTGATGGGTTTTTTTTCCTCCACACAGGCAGGCCAGCGGGCAGCCCCAGCTAACTCACGTACGCCAAGACCTGCTGATTCACTCTCCTGGGCCTTCAAGCACACACGCATGCAGGGATACAAAGCAAACAAAGATACACACAGACACAGATAAAAAGCAGACTGAATGTATTTCATGTGTGCGCGTGTGTAAATGTGTGTGTGTGTGTGTGCATGGCTATCCATGTGTGCCCATCTACCTTATTCCACCAGGGACTGTGGGGCCCAATCAGCAGCTGTGAGCCCAAATAAAAGCAGTGAAGATAAAAGAAATTTATTTGACCGCAACAAGAAAACAGAAACGTGTTTGCAGTGGCCTTCAGGCCTGCACGCCACACCTCCACAGCCTTATACATCATCCTGGTACTCTCTGTAGAATTCTGCCTCTGTTGGTTCATTAATGAATAAATACACAGACGTAATACAACCTCATGCAGCACCACTCTGCTTTTGATTCACTGTCTTCTGTCTATGCATATGAATCAGGAACGCCTTCATTTCAGTATTTCTGCAGGTTGTGCGTGTTTTTATTTTTGCCTTAAAGCATAACTAAAGTGAAAAAATATCTGATATGACTCTTATTTGTCAGATTCACTGCTTTCTGCTTGCTCATCTCTTATTCTTTATTACCTCCGCCAAGGAGGTTATGTTTTCGGTGGCGTTTATCTGTCTGTCTGTCTGTCTGTCTGTGTTCAAGATAACTCAAAAAGTTATGGATGGATTTTGAGGAAATTTTCAGGAAGTTGTCAGAAATGTGAAAAGAACTGATTTCATTTCGGGTGTGATCCAAAAGAAATCCTGGATTCTGGATCACTTCCAAATTTTCGATAACATTGCGGTCAATGGGGCCGAAAATTTTGTTTCTCAATATCTCCGTTAATTACCATATTTTCTGGACTATAAGCTGCACCTGAATATAAGCCACCGGTATCCAGGCTGAGAAATAAGATATATACATCTAAAGATTTTGTACCATAAGTGTTTATTCATATACCTGAACTGATTTTTCCTTATTATGTGTACTGAAACCACTCCACACAGCAAAGACATCCGGAACAGACCCGCGAAACGGACCCATATCGGGGTCCACTTGCACTCAGTGCCGGATCCAATTTGGAGCCGGATCGTGGACCTGCTGGCTCCACACTGCGTCCGGTCCGTATCTGCAATTAAAGCCTTACCTCTGCGGCGGGTCCGCTCAGAACCCTGAAATCCGCTGGGGAACCAACAAACTGACTGGACAAACTAATTAATCCAGGTGTGTCCGAGTAGCTACAATGGTTAGACACACCTGGATCAATCAGTTTGTCCAATAATAATAGGTATTGATGCTCACAAAATAAATGTAGAGTAGCATAGCCAACATAGGCTACTTAACAAAAACAGAAAAGCCCTTAACTACTTGGTTTGTTTTTTGGTTTTTGCACTTCCTGCTAGAGCGCCCCCTGAGGGCTGAAGAAAAATTAATAGAAAAGCCGCATCTCTGTATAAGCCTCATGGTTTAAAGCGTGGGACAAAAGTAGCGGCTTATAGTCCGGAAAATACGGTATTACCCAAAACGCATGAAATTTCACTCAAGGATTGACAATAGGAACCTCTATCAAATTTCAAAGGCTGATCCGGATCCGATCCACAACGTGGATTTTATTGCAATCTGTAAATCGCTATATGGGGGAATTGTTGCACTTGGCGGAGGTCTGCGCTCTTCGAGTGCTTTCTAGTTTGGATATTATTATTATTATCATTTTATGTATCCAAGGATTAAAAACTCACTCTTTCCATCTCATTCTTCTTTCTCCCTATATACCATCCTTAACTTGCATCAAATTTCTCCTCCCCTCCCTCTGCTTCTCTTCCTGCTAAACAAACCTCCACCCTGAAACAGATAGATTATGACCTCTCTGTCAGGTGAGCAGTGCGGTATATCCACCGGCCGATGTTTTGCATTTGTCTACATGTTTCTGTGGTGCACCCGTGTAGTTGTCTCTATTCTATTTGCAGTGGCTCTGTCCAGCCCTCCTCCTCGTCGAGGGCCCGTCCACTGCATTACATCTTAGAGAGGAAAGCGTGCCTCCAAAGCAGTCTGCAGTGGTTATGTGATTGCTTCCACTGAAATGATTATGCAATCAACAGCAGCGAGACACACAGGAGGCAGACCAGTCAGACAGAAAGATGGGGGGTGGATGTGGAACATGTACACAAACATGCCCACATGCTGGATCTACACATCACTCAGGCAGTCAGGGGGAATTTCTTTCTTGTTAATTATTAGGAACCCACTTCACTTGGAGCACTTGTCTCTCCACACTCATCGTGACAGCAGGTCTCTCCCTGCAACATCCCACCGTGCACACCGGTGCACACAGTCCTTCGTATTCTCCTTTTCTTCCTTTCATTCTCCACCTCATCTTCCTTTCCTCCTGACAATATTCACCTCACCCCAGGGGCTCCCAGCAGGTATTCCAGGGCCTCCCAGCTGGAGTCTCTCTCAGTGCCTCCCTCCAACCATCTCTCACTTCCTGGGTGAGCTAGAGTTTGGAGAGTCGTCGAGTCCTCTGCAGGCCTGAGCTTGTGCCGGTTTCCCTTTTTTTTTTTTTTTGTTTGTTTTTTGTTTATACAGTATATAAAAGCAAACATATAACAAGGGACAACAGGGACTTAGCAACACGTCTCTCCTCCGTTGCCCTATATCACAACATTTTATCTCTAATCACCTTCTTTCAGTAAGACTCTGATGGTGCTTCTCTGTGATGGCTGCTCCGTAGAGCCCTTATAGTTTTCCCATTTTCAATCTGTCTTACTGTCGAGAGACCGATGCAGCCTCTTCACCCCAGGACAACATTTCATAACACTGACTTATGAGTTTCCACTCCGCGCTTCATCCCCTTTTCCCAAGAGTGCAGTTAAGCTGAAGATCCAGTTTTCTTACCTACTTATTTCTTCTTTTTCTTCTTTCAGCCAAGAAAGCTCCAGACGGCTCAGTCATCGCCAACGGCTACTGCGACTTTTGTCTTGGAGGCTCGAAGAAGACCGGCTGCCCTGAAGACCTTATCTCCTGTGCGGACTGTGGACGCTCAGGTAGGGCACCACTGAAGGGGCTCATTGACAGGAGGAAGGCAGTCCTGTTGTAACATATTTCATTTGTTGAAAGTGGACTTTAAATTGCCATAAATCAGCTTCAAATCCTTTTACTGAGGTTCAGGTCTGAAGGACCGCCGGTTGTTGTTTCCGCCCATCTCATAGAAATCATGTACAAAGTATCTGAAGTCATTGATAACATTATAATGAAATGTTTGAGGTTTCTTGCATGAGTTTTCTGACCTTTTTGCCAGCTGTTGACTCTGATTCAGCTGCAGTATGAAAATCAACTTGTTCAAGATGCGAGCGTGGTTCATGTATCAAAGCACACTGAAACCGTAAACCTCAAAGGAGATGTTATTTAAACCAGTCTTTTGTTGCACATACGTATGATGAGTCTGAACTAAACAAAACAGAAACATCTTACAAAGTTACATCTCATTATTAAATATTAAGTCTCTGCTAGTTGAGTTCTGTCTTGGAATTATTGATGTAAATCAGAAAACACATCAAACCACACTAGATGTTGGTTGCCATATAAATTGTTATATAAATTGTAATCTTAAACTGAGCTTCCAAATCATGCAATTAAAAATAATACAAAATGATACATGATACAAAAGAAACAAAAAAACATTCTCATATTTGCATTTATTTGCAGGCAATATGAACTCAATATATTTCTCTTTTTTTTCCCCCATTTCATTTCATTTTTTTGCATTTCAGGCCTGTAACAAAGTTGGGATTGTAAATCTTTTGTCACTTTGTAGAATTGCCATTCCTTCTCAATAGCACATAAAAGTATGTTCTGGTGTTGGAATACCAAACAGTGATGGCATTTCAGTTGTTTTGTCCCATTTTTCCTGAAATACTGTTTGTTTTAAGTTGTGCAAGACTTCCTGTCTATGATATCAGGTTTTTCATTTCAAAATATGGTACAAGTTCTGCGATTCAGGACAAGTGAGGACAGCAGGCAGCCATTTCAGTTCCCTGAGCCTTTTCATCCTCAGCCATGCCTGTGCGCGGAATGTGTGTATTTTCTTTTCTTTTTATCGTGTTGAAAAAAAAGAAATGCATGGATGTCCTGGGAAAAGATGTGGTCTTGATGTCAGCATATACTCTTCTAAAGTCTCACTCTGCTTGTCGGCATTAACGCTGCCGTGTAAATGACGTTTGCCAAAGACACGGATACAACCGCGTAGCATCTCAGACCCGGACGGTCCTTTTCATCTTTGGCCTGAAGCATGCGGTTCCATTTCCTCTCAGAAAGATCTAGAAAACCGATTTGTCAGGGTTGACAAAGTTTTTTGCCTTTTAAAGTTTGAAGTGGTTTTTCTATATTGTGGCACTTGACAGAGGTTTCCTGCATGTGGTTATATCAGTGACTGACAGTTATTGATGCTGTTCTGAGGGATCAGTGATCACTAACATCCTGCTCAGGCTCGTTCCAATGAATGAATGAATTTATTCCACATTCCTTAAATCACTTAATGATATTATCTGTTGCAGAAGAAGAAATATACAAAATCCCTTCCTATCTTTCTTTGAGGAACTTTAATTTTAAACAGTCAAATGATTTTCTGACACATTTGTCGACAAAGGTGGAGGCCCGTCTTTGCTCTTTAAAGACTCATCTTCGCATTGATGCTGCTTTTCAACCAAATCAGTTGCACTGACCAGTTGACATTACCTGTTTGAAATAAGCTCATTATTTTTTTTCCTCTCACTTGCCACTAAAAATTTTTTTAGGAATGTGTTGGAGGCTTTTAAAAATTAAAGATTCAATTTGAAAATGTCTATACATTAACAAATTAAATGTGACTGACAAAACCAAGAAACCTTGGGTTTGTACTATCTGTAGAGAACGAAAAATCAAACTAAATGTACAAATCAGACGGTTTCAGACAGTTTCTATTTCCCACATCATCTAAACTTTTTTTGTTTGGGGTTGTGCAGGTGAGCTGCTCTTTGCATTCAAACCTCTAAATCCACATAAAGTGTCTTAAACTAAATAACGAGGAGAATACAGCTGAAGTTTACATACACTGATTAAAAAGATGCATAACTTTTTTTTTCCCTCACTGTCTGACATTAAATCAGCCTAAACCTTTCTTGTTTTAGGTCAGTTTGGATGACCAAAAGTATGATTATTTATATTGGTAAATAACAGAATAATGAGGGAGATTGTTTTAGAGATTTTTTTTATTACTTTCTTCAAGGACAGAAGTTTACATACATGTCCTTCGTATTTGGTAGAATAGCCCTTAAACTGTATGGTTTGGGTCAAATGTTTTGGGTTTCCTCCCAATAGTTTGCAGGACTTTTGGTCCGTTCCTTCTCACAGAACTGGTGGAACTGAGTCAGGTTTGTAGGCCGCCTTTCTCACATACTTTTTTCAGCTCAGGATTGAGATCAGGGCTTTGTGGTGGCCACGCCAAAACACACACTTTGTTGTGCTTTAAACCACTTTGTGACTAATTTGGTGGTGTGTTTAGGGTCATTGTCCATCTGGAAGACCCATTTGCGACCCAAGCCTTAACTTGGTCGCTGATGTCTTGAGATGTTGCTTCGTTATTTCTCCGTAATGCTCTTTCCTCATGATATCATTTATTTTGTGAAGTGCAGCAGTCCCTCCTGCAGAAAAACACTCCCACAGCATGATGCTACCACCCCTGTACTTCACAGTTAGGATGATGTTCCTTTTGCTCCAAATGTTACAGAGATCATTATGGCCAAACAGTTCAATTTTAGTTTCATCAGACCAGAGGACATGTCTCTAAAAACGAAGGAGTTTGTCCCTGTGTGCATTTGGAAACTGTAATCTGGCTTTTTATTGTTGATTTTGGAGTAACTGCTTCTTAATGGATGAGTGGTCTTTCAGTCCACATCGGTACAGGACTGGTTTCACTCTGGATAACAACGAGCTTCTCTCACCAGCTTCAGCAGCATCTGCACAAGGTGTTTTGCTTTTGTTCTGGAGTTGATTTGCACTTTTTGCATTAAAGCACGTTCATCTCTGGGACCCAGAACCCATCTACTTTCCTGAGCAGGTTTGATCGCTGGACATTCCCATGGTCTTTATGCTTAAGGTATAATTGTTTGAACAGATGAATTTGGCAAATTCAGACATCTACCCAAGAATGAACCCAAGTTGTGGAGGTCCGCAATTCTTTTCACGACATATTGGCTGATTTCTTTAGATTTTCCATCATGTCACACAAGTATTGAGATATGGCTTAAAACACATCCACAGGTGTGCCTCTAATTAACTCAAATGTTGTCAGGTAACCTATCAGAAGCTTCTAAAATCATGACATCATCATCATTTCTCAAACTGTTTAAAGGCATGGTAATCTTAGTGTGTGCAAATGTCTGACTTTGAACACAGTAACAAAACTTTTTTTTTTCTTTTAAATTCTCTGTGTCATTATTTTGGCTTTTAGCATATAGGAATAATTCTGGTGATTCTAACTGACCTAAAACAGGAAAGGTTTGGTCTGATTTAATGGCAGACTGAGAAAAAAAAAAACATTATTCTCCTTTTTATACAGTGTATTTAAACTTCTGCTTTCAACTGTAAATTGTTGATGAATTGTAAAAAAAAATGTAAGTATAGCTGAGAAAACAATTTTGTTTCCTTTATAAGCACACTGTACAACATGTTCTAAATAATGAGAGACAAGTGTGCTTATAACCGAATGGAGCTCTCAGGATAAGCTGTTAAAAATCACACAGCATCGTCCTCTGCAGCTCATAGTAATGACAATGCTGCGTTTGAGAGGGATCTTAACTGAAATTTGATTGGATCAAATGAAATGCAATCGTGTCCGCTGCACACCTTCGACCCTGCTCTACAAAGAATATTATCAAAGTGTTTGTAACTTCGCCAGATACCAGTGTTATATGGGTCTTACATAACTCTGAGCGTGATACTATGTATTATGACTTTGACTGCTAGAGGGTATTTGCTTGATTTGACGATAGTTTACGCATTGACTGAATTGTTTTATTTCCCGTCAGTAGCTTTCACTTTGTTTGTTTGTTTTTTTATGGCATGTGTTTTTTTACCTCCTGGGTATATGTAAAACAACAGATTGTAGTTTATATAATGCAGAACTTGTCCATTACTTGACCTCATGTGCTGTATTCACATATTTTTTTTTTCATCACATTGTTTTCATCTGAAAAATGAAAAAAAAGAGATTAAAAAGATGTAGGTGAGTTATTCACTAATTCAAAGCACTGGTGTGGTCGCTTATAACCATGAACGGAGCAGGTAAATGAGGGTCAGCAGGTGAGCTTGGCTTAAGATTTCTATTTTGCAATGGTGTACCAGGAAAAGCTAAAATAACTGAGGAAAATGAGAGAAATTCAGTTTCATATGGGAGAGGAGGGCTGTGGAACAAAGGGCACTGTGTTTACCTCTTGTTACAACTTAGTATCTTAAAATAGAAATTACAATATTCCACAACAAATAAAAAACAAGATTAAAGTTATTCTGTTAGGTTGATAAAATGACTTTAATTCTAAATGCAACAATTCTTTTTTTTCTGTCTGAATGTAAATTTAAAGCAAAAGAGAAGCCATCAAGTTATCAGTTATCTGCAAAGCACCAATGCTGAAATGATTTTCACGAGTGTGACACAGACAATGGACTGATTTAAAGGAAAAAAAAGAAAAAAGAAGAAAAAGTGGATGGTGAATGATTGTGTATATGTGTCATGTTTGTGTGTGTGTGTGTGTGTGTATGTGTGTGTGTGCACCCAGGCCACCCGTCCTGTCTACAGTTCACAGTGAACATGACAGCTGCGGTGAGGACTTATCGCTGGCAGTGCATCGAGTGCAAGTCCTGCAGCCTGTGTGGCACCTCTGAGAACGACGTAGGACCTCTCTTCATACTACATGTTTATTCTGAGAACACGTGGCTGCACACACACATACACACACATACAAACAATACACACATTTATTACCCCTCGTTACAAGTTAAGGTGTGACGGCCGTTTAACCTCAGAAGCTACATTTCAAACACAGACTTTATTATAGACTTGATTGCATAACAACTGAAGGGACTGAAGGATGATGTGTAATCTCTGGGGTATACTGCTGTCGAGTGATCATTTTCACAAATACAGACTTGAGTAAGCAGGTGTTTACATGCACACACATTGTTATGCAGGTAGTTTACACAGTCTAGGTTATTACCGAACCAACAAAGGAATGCTGCTTTTTCACCTTTTTACTGTCTGCCTGAAGAAAGCTTCACATTGTTCAAAGTGTGTTATGTAATCAGCGTGATTCACAGTTTAAAAATTTAAAAAAAAACACAATTACTTGATTTCTATGTAAATCTAATTTCTAAACCACTAAGCACATTTCATTTGCTGTTGTGTCCTCAGCTTTCATTTCCAACCTGTCCCCGCATGGTAACACCTGTTGCTCTCTTCTGTTGCAGGACCAGCTGCTGTTCTGTGACGATTGTGACAGAGGCTACCACATGTACTGTCTGAGCCCCCCCATGTCTGAACCACCAGAGGGTATGCATTCAATTCAGTTCAGTTCAGTTCATCTCAATTCATCCACCTGCTCACACACACACCCAGTCAGTCTCACAAACTGGTCTGTTTCTCAGGTAGTCAGTTATCCAGGTGATTGTGGAGCCATTCACCTGCTGGATGATGTGAAATGAACTCACAGTGCTTTCTGCTTCATCCAGATGACTGTGGGTTTGTTGAAGCAGGTGTATGATGGGGCCAACTACTCCAACCCCACAACAATAAGCAAACTGCAGTGGGCCCTGGAAGGTGCTTGTTTGTTTAATCAGGTGGGCCAGCAAAAGCCTCTTCAGGACTTTCATGTTGTGGGATGTCAGGGCAACAGGTAGTCATTAGGAGAAGATAGATTAGATCTTTTGGATACTAGAAAAAGGCTGGTTGTCTTCCACGGCACTGGAACCTTCTCCTGGCTCAGGTTGATGTTGAAGAGGTGGCTGTAGACTCCCACATAGCTGGTCTGCACAGGCCTTCAGGACTCTGGGGCTGACACCATCTGGACCAGCAGCTTTGTTCTTGTTCAGTCTCTCCAGCTGCCTCTTCACCTGACCGCTAGACAGACAGATGGGAGGGGGAAGCATTTCCTGATGTGGCTGGAGACAACAATGGAACATCACCAAGATCCATGACTAAGGTGGAAGATGAAACAGCTGAGATGTGACAGTGAAGCTGTGTGTTGGAGGTCTGTTTGGCTGGGGGCAGGAGAATAGGATGCAGTACTTGTCTCTGAACTGAATCCAGACTGATCCTCTGATCCTCCTTCTGCTTGAAGCCTGTGAACTTTTTGCTCTGCTGGAGCATGGTCTCCAGCTTTCTCCTGTACTCTGACTTCTCACCTCTGACTTGCCATTAATCTTGACTTTAGGATATTTTTTGTACTGACCTCAATGGTTCCCAGTCTCCCTCACTGAAGGCTCTTGTTATTATTGTTACTGGGGCCTCAGAACACCCCCACAGAGTTTCTTCAGCTTCCTGTGACCACCTCCTCACTGTCCTTTAGTTCACAGGTTGCTTCTGAACCATGGGTTTGTAGGTGGAGGAGAAGCACCAGATTATGATTTGCCTTGTCAAGAGCAGGTCATGCAGAAGAGCTGTATGTGCCTCAACGTAGAACAAATCCATCGTTTTATTTTCTCTGGTGGAGCAGTTGATAAACTGTCGAAGTGTTGGACGTGGAGAAGACATAGTGACGTGGTTACAATCTCCGGGACTGCCACAATTGCCCTGAGGTGTTGCACCAATGACATCACACGCAGCAGCTGAAGCCGAGATGTATCCTGCTACTAGAATAGCAGAGATGCTGCTTCGCAGTAGCATGTCTTGGATGCTATTCCTCTCCTCTTCAAATCTCTGTCAAATCTCTGTCAGCCCTGATAGTCTGAAACCCAGGCAGAGAGGCATTGGAGTCAGGAATATGCAGCGTTGGCTCAGTGAAACACATAATACTGAATTCCTGATCCTCCGGCTTGGTCCTTGTCAGGGAAAATGGTCATTATGATCAAAGCAAGAAATAATTTAAACTTCCTCTTTCTCTCTCTCCACTTTGCTCCTGATTAGCACCCATGACATCTCTTCATTAACTCATCTGAGTATTGTTTGGGGTCTTGAAATCTCACTTAGTTGCTTCTGCTTGTAAACATCTCCCTTATTGCTAACTGGTGGTAAAATGTGTCAGAAATGAAAGTGGAAATCCCTCAAGCAGCATAGCATCCAAGCCAGTGAAAAAAAAAACAACTAAAAAACAAAACAAAATGTCCATAAAGAACACCATATAGGAAAAAAACATCTCAAAAACATACGTAATGCTAAACATATGAGAGGAGCTACTGCAACAAGCTGCCACTATGCGCGACTCTGAAATGTAATGTAATAAATGTGTAATAGATGTACTGCATGCAATCTAGAGGTGATGCTTATATGGAGTCCTCCTACCTGTGTTTGGTCAGCCTGTGCGACCCAAAATCATTAGCTGAGAACGTTTTTGCAAAAAGTGCAGATCAGGGTCTGGGCTGTAGGTG
This sequence comes from Hirundichthys speculiger, assembly GCA_018398805.1. Lineage (NCBI taxonomy): Eukaryota > Metazoa > Chordata > Actinopteri > Beloniformes > Exocoetidae > Hirundichthys > Hirundichthys speculiger. The sequence continues at coordinate 4,203,464 of JAGFBZ010001224.1, forward strand.
GGGAGACTGAGAGGAGAGTGAAAAATGCTCTCAACGCGCTCAAATTTGTTGTTTTTGGCATTATTTTAAGCAGTGAAATATATGTTACACTCAGGACTCTGCATCTCTTTGAAAAATCTTCACCTGGCCACACAAGACTGAGTCTTGGCTCTGTGGCTCCAGTCAGAGAAATGGAGCAGGAGCAACCAGCCATATCAAACTGTCACATAAGTCACGTAACATGGCTGCCAAAGGATGTTTGATGGTGTTGTCATGGAAATGAGTAGCAGAGAAATAATCAGTTTCCATGGCAAAAGTGCCATTTGGCTGAAGATACAGCAGCAGTGCTGCTTCAGTATTAAACACTCACTAACAGTGTCAAGCTCAGCCCACATATTCGATGTCTTGATTCTATAAGAAACAATTTTCGATCAAACATTTGTCACATGGATAGCAAACTCATATTATAGACAATGCCATCTGTGCTGTGCTTAATGCTTGCACATCTTCAGACAGGATTTCCAGATCTGAAGCATTAAGGTTAAAAAGTACATCTTAGCATCAGTCACCAGTTGATGTTTAATTAATGTCACAAAACTCATCTCGAAACAGTTGTCACATTCTCTGCTTCTACACACCACAGGCCCAGCATGTGGCTACAGTGTTGCTTAACTCTCTGTGTGACATCGGGGATTAATCCAGAAGGCTTTACAATAGCTGTGATTGAACTTATGATCTGTGATGTGCCCTGTGTGTTTTACAGGGAGCTGGAGCTGTCATCTGTGTCTGAGACAACTGAAGGAGAAGGCCTCAGCCTACATCACCCTCACTTAATCTGCGGAGCTCATCCTCTGTAGCCCTTCATCTACTTTAAACCACCTCCTCTCTTTCTGCTTCAGCACCCCCACCTCTCCCCTTTCTTCTGATCTGCCCGCCTCTACTTTCTCTGCAATCTATCCCTGTGACCTTTGGTACGGCCGAGCACACGGAGCACCCACAGTGCTGCACTCGCTCCTGAACGTCTCTCCAGCGGCAAGCCAGCCTTTGTCCTGTTTCGTCACTCAAATTCCCTGTTGTGCTTCACCTGAACCCCAGCTCCCCTTTCATCTTCACTGCTCTGTCTCAGCAGAGGAATTCATAAGCTGGCCATAAGTTTGCTAGCAAGACACTCCAGCCTGCCGATAGCACTTCTGAGGCTTACTACATCACAGGAACCCTCATAAGGACCCTCAGATGAGCCCTAATGATCTTCAACTGCAACTCAATCAAGTAGTGTGTGAGAATTAATATGACAGTGTTGGGCTAAGTACAACACAATGAAGAGGCTGGTTAACCATGGAGCTGTGTGTTCACTAACGGCGAAACCTACACCCAACCAAAATTTCACTTACTTCCTTGTCCTTCATTGTGTGTGTGCAGGGGGTGACTGTCCCGTGCAGCTTCAAAGAGGAAGTGAATTGTACAGCATTAGACTGATTTTTTTGAACCATACACTCATGAGTGAACTTTGGCCAGGAATCCACCCTTACGTCTCTCCATGCATGGGGTTTCCACAAATGAATGGCACACTTTGGGACTGAATACTGAAGGTTTTAGTGCATGGATGTGGTCCTCTGACAACTGGAGAGAAGGATTCAAACATGACAATTTAGGCTTAGCACCTCTCACAGATCCTTCACCTGACCAGTATCCGCCCCGTCCTCCATGAACCAATGACTGTGAAGCCAATGTGAGACTGAAACACTCTTGGTGCTTGGTGTGTATTACGTATGTGTTCAGAATGTAGGATTGATGTGTGGACAATGCAGATCTTTGTCTGGCTCATGGCGAGGCCTAAAAGCATATTTTTTATTAATCCTTTTTTTAAATTATGATCATTTGCATGTTGTTATTTCAATTGTTTTTGAAAAAAAAATACTTTTAATTGAAATGGAAAAGAAAGCACACACAATTCGCAATAATGTGTTTGTGATAAGAACTCTTTGGCCAATCTTTGTGTCTTTTAAGCTCTGTGTGTGCCTGTGTCTGTTTGTGTGAGTCTATGTGAGCAGTAGCCAGGTCCAAGCCAGATGGGATCTGTGAGAGGATGGAAGTAGCAGCAAGATGATGTGAATGTAAGGGACGTCAGCTTTTACTCTTTCAGGCAGGCTGACAAAGGTGAGGCAAGTCTTATGCTTGGCACTGAAGTCCTCAGTTAAGACAAACATAGAGTTGTGTTCAAAATAATAGCAGTGTGTTTAAAACAGGGAGTAAAAAAAAAAAAAAAAGGAAATCCTCATAAAACTCCAAACACACAAATGAATTGGGAACACGGCACAATCTGCTATATACCAAACCATGAAGGAAAATTTGATCAAATTTGTTGTTACTGTCCAGAAAGTGAGGAAAAGGGAATATTAGTCTGTTTTTAAAAGGAAACGAAAATAGCAGTTTGGAGTTTGGTTCGTGAGATAATTCATTTTGTGAAAAAACAAGTGTTGAACAGGTGACCCTTATGATGCTGTACATGCTGGTTGTAACCTCCAGGCCTCATTTTCTCTCTGAAAATCTGTGTAAAATAGGCCGCTCCAGACATTGTTCAGAAGAACAGTGTACTTTGTTTAAAAAGTTGATTGGAAAGGGCGAAACATAACAAGAAGAGCAGAAAATGATAGGCTGATCAGCTAAAATGGTCTCAAATGCTTTCAAATGGCAACAGAACCAGACAGGTGAAAAATGGAAAACTACCATTCACATGGATGGAAGAATAGCTAAAAGCCAATGACCAGCACCAGGGTGATCAAAGAGGGTCTAAATGTATCTGTGAGGACTGTAACAATTAGACACCTATGTGAAACCAAGATACCAGCAAGAAGCCCCCGCAAAGTCCCATCACTTGAAAAAAATGACGTGCTGAAGAGGTTACAGTTTGCATTGACTGGTCTAAAGAGAAATGGAGCAACATTGATGAAAGATTGTTCTTTTAGGGTCGAAGGGCCACAGACAAGCATCCTGATATGAGGATGTTTAAGGTGGTGGGGCCTATTTATTGCATTGTAGAGATCATGGTTCTAGCACCAGCACATACTTGAAGAGGTCATGTTGTCCTCATGCAGAAGAGGAAATACCCTTGAAATGGGTGTTTCAACAAGATGACCACTGCGAACACACCAGTAAACAGCAGCATGTTGGTTCCAGACCAAAGTCACGGAGTGGCCAGAACAATCCCCAGACCTTGATTCAATGCAAAACTTGTTTGTGCGACATAAAAAAAAGATGTTGTTTCTGAGGGAAAACCAAGAAATTCAGAGGAACAGTGGACTGTAGTCCAGCAGTCCTGGACTGGAACACATGTTCACAGGTGACAGAAGCTGGTCGACAACATGAACACAGATGTGAAGCAGCTGTCACAGACAGAGGTTATACAACTAAATATCAGCTCGGAGATTCACAGGAAAGATCAATCTAAAAACCTTTCTCACTTCATACAGTAAATTTGGAAAGTTTGGCCAGAAAAATTCAGAGGCACATTTTTCTTCACTTTCTGTAAATCGATAACACACTCACTTTTTTTAAACACACCTGTTATCTTGAACACAACTGTATATTAAAGGAGTAGCTTGAGAATTACGTTCTCACCAGTGGGTTATGTGACACATAACAGTCAAAACAAAAGAAAAAAGGTCATTTGGTGGTTTTCTTTAACATTTTACTCTGAGCTTTAAAGGAATTAGCAGCCAGAAGTTGTGTTTACTTAAGTCAGAGTGAAGCTAGTTATTCTGCCCACTGCTGGACCAGCCATCCCCTCACTGGAACTTCATGTAAGTGTTTGAGCCAAACTTTTCTTTCTGTGAATAGCTAAACAAGTTAAATGCAGTTTAGAAACGTGCAATGTTTCAAAATGACAATGTCAAAGAAAAAAAGGAAAAAGGTAGAAAGACAAACTTTGATCACCCTAAATAATCTCTTCTTAGTAACACACCCTTTAGTAAGAGCCTGTGAACACGTTTTGTTGCCAAAATCTTTTTTTAAGGGTGTTTTCTCAACCCTTCCAGCAAAAAACTTCTAGTTTTGTAAGATTTGTGAGATGTCTCGGACGCACCGCTCTTTTGATGTCTGACAGTGGTTTTCAGTTTGTCTGGCTCGATTAAGTTTTTTGGTTTTTTTTTAGCTACAGTAGCATCTCCTGGGAAAGTTAATTGTGGGTTATAAGGTTTTGTTTGGGACTGTCAACCTGCCGTAGGAAGCCATTGCCTTTTCGTTTACAGCATTGTTAGTCTATTCTTTGTTTCCAAAATTTGCTGCTTAATTGAATCCATTTTTCTCTTTGTCATCGAGATGTTCCACGTGTCACTTGCTCCAGCACAAGACAAAAGCGTGATCGATCGATCCCTGTGTTTAACAGCCCCACCCCCCACCCCCTCCGTTTTCCAAACAGATTTTTGCTGATCGCAACCAAGAAGTCCTAACGCATCTTCATCGGTCCACGTGACTTATTTCTGATATGTGCAGCATCTCTCTGTCAGCCCTTTAAAGTCGAGCCAAAAACAAGTTCATTAAGATGTGTGGCATTTCATATCAATCGAAAACAACCAAAAAAAAAAAAAAGGGAAAACATTTTGCTTAAAAGATAAATAACACACTAATCTTGCGAAAACATTTTCATGGAGCATTTCACCTTTACCTGGTTGTCTGGGACAATTCAGTTTATGCTGTACTTCTTTAACTATTTACAGTTCAACAAATTCTAACTCAAACTTTTGCATGTCAGTGAAGAATAGTTTTATCAGTTTTCTCACTGAACTTATCCAACATGGTACTCACCATATTTAATGCCAGTCAAAATACAGTGCTATGTGTATACATTTGGGTTATCCTCTATCCTTTATTTGGCTAAATTCACAGCACAATGCCAGTGCCCTTTGGATTTGTTTTCAATATAACCACATTTTGGCTTTTTTTCTGTCCTGGTGGGCCACATCGACTGATTGTGGCAAATGAAATCAGTGTACACAAGTTGTTTTAGTGTCCTGTAAAACATGAGGCCATCTGTTTAGTGAAAGCAAAATAATGGTTAGATGAGACGTTAAAGAATTTCTGCTTCCTGCCAGCCTGCAATGCACGTCAGAGGCCAGTATAAATCTTGAGGCTGAGTTTGTCATAATGGACTTAATATACCAGCCAGCATGCATTTTTGTAAGCTTCCGCTGTTGGAAAAAACAAAAAACAAAAAAACTTTTTCTCTCATTCAAAGATCCATTCTAATAGCCTCGAGTAGTTGAAGTGGATTTTTTTAAGGCCGTTTTAATGAGGCACACCAGATAGTGCGAGTGTTGAGTTAGAAGGATGCAGTCAGCATTTTAAAAATGTTTGTTCAAAGAAGGCGTTCATTCACTGATCTGTTAGCTTTAAGCTTGGAGACAATAGCTGTAAATATCTGACTGAATTAAAGGCAACAAATGTCATACAGTGTTTTACATTTTTCTGTCAAAAAAAAAATGAAACATGAATGAAACAGCAGGGATTTTGTTGATTTTTGGTTTGAATAAACATCTTGTCGTACTGTATCATGTCAATTTCAAAGCTCAGTTGGCTTGTGGGAATGTACCTGAACTGCATTTGTGCTTGCCATCTGATAAAGGACTCGGGTGCAAATACTGCGCGAACCATCAACTCAGTGTAACTCCACTGATGCACGGACGGCACCTGATTAATTTCTGATATCATCATTTTTATATTATCGGCAACCTTTTTCTAAATAATGATAAGGAAAACCTTTAAATTGTCTTTATTTCCTGTATTCTATTTTGATTTTGTAATTTATTTTTATTTTCCTCTGCATTTTGCACAGTGTGGCAGCATTTGCTACTAGAGTGTTTATGCCTCTGTGTGAAACCCTGGATGTCTGTATGCCTGACTGTGAAACCACTTATGACGACTGGAGGGTCAGTGAAAAAGCAAAATGAACCAAATTAGTGAATCATTACAGTTTCCCTGCTGTGGAGCCGGTTGCATGGCACGGCAGTGTAGAGGGCTGTCGTGTTGACAGCAAGTTAAAACAAAAGTGTACTTGAGTGTGCACAGGACTTGGATTATGCTGGTTCATTTGATGCCCACAAAACCGATAGTATCCAATCAGAACTTGTTGATTTCCACTAGCCAATCACAGCTGAGAGCTGCACTTGAAGTGCGCTTGAGTGGAAGTGCTTCATAACGATTCTTGGATTAAAAATCCTAGAAACCTTTGTGTTTTGAATCCGATGTGCTAAAGATGTCAGTGATGACTGAAAAGCCTTTACATTCGGAGCTTTCCTGGCACTTGATAGGAGAAGCATGACAGAGTCACTCATTTTGATTGTACTAACTGAGGAGGGGGGGCAGGGGATGGGGAGGAGGTTTGATTATCTAATGAAAAATTAAATCTTTCCTTTGTACAAGTGGATAAACTGAACTGAGGCTGATGTCGGGGGGGTGGGGGTATCAGTGACACCAGTAGCCTCCAGGCCTCAGGTTGATGCTCTGATCTTTGTCCACTGAGGTTGCTCCACCACAGAGTTGAGACTCTGGGCCACACTCGGCCTCTCTTGTAAACTGTTGTTCTGTGATCTTGCTTGCACTTTTATCGCTTTGTCAAAAATATGAAGCTAATTGTAAGTATATGTCTGTGTGTGTGTGTGAGAGAGAGAGAGAGAGAGGAACAGAGAGAGAGAGGGATGGTGCACTGTTTATTTTTTAATCGATACATTTTTTTTCAATGTGATTGTTAACAACACTGGATACAGAAGAGTTTTTAATTTGTATTTTTTACCTCGAGAGGAAGATGAAATCTTCTGGAAATCTTCTGCGTTCTCTTTCTCTGTGTGCGAACTGGGAATGCATTGAAATGTGACTGTGACCGCATCACCGCTGTCAGTCATCCTCTGTGAAATCGTCCGGTTTTCTCAATTTTCCCATTTTTTTTCTCTTCTCTCAATTCATTTTTTCCATTAAAAAGATGAAACTGAAAAATTATCTTACCTTTGTGTTGTCATTGTGTGTAATTGTACCTGCTCATTATAGTTCCTGTGGCAAAAACAATCAGTGAATATTTGTGTCTTTTTGGACGGTACTTCTCCATCTCGTCTGCTCATCCTGCCAACTAGGGCAGCTTAGAAGTCAGACTTCCTTTTTTTTTTTTGTAGGTGGGTAGGACCTGTCCATGCAGTGCTTCTTTCACTGGCAGGCTTGGAGCTGAGACTAACACAAACCATTTTCTCTTCTTTCTGTCTATAAAAGCAGTGTGTCCAAAGTCAGATTACAAACCCAGAATAAGGAATTATCATTTCCAGTTTGAATTAATCACTTCTCTGCAAAAGCATACTGTCCAAAACCCTTCTCTATTTTATGTTTGAATGGTATGTAGATTTATTTTTTATCTTTTCTACTGTCTGGAAAAGATTTAATTAGATACAAATTGATAATAAATAAATCAAGTTTGCCTTATAAACTCAGAGCCAGGGACATAAGAGCACCAACATCCATAATTGTTTTCACGCAACACTGCGGAGAACACACTTTACTATTCAGAGCAGGTACAGTTTTTATTTTTGATGTATTCTTGGAGATGAGACATTCATCATAGTTGCCATGCTGGCCAGACCTGGCTGTGCAACAGCAGCAGGGTGAAGTAAAACCCATCAGCGGTTCCATTTTTTCCGTCTTTGCTTGCTTCCAGGAGACAGAACTCAAAAATCTAGTGCACAGTTGGTTCCTGGGGGTGAATATAGGTATTTTTAACAATATTCTCTGGAAAAAAAAAAGAGAAAAAAAAACAGTTTCTCCATCCATTCTTTGGCAGAGTTTCAACCTTATCCAAAATCCTGCAAACCACCCCCAACCCCAGCCATCCTGTGCATGCAGAACCCACACAAACACGCCTGCGTGCCACACAATTTCAGACATGCACTTTCACACAAAATCTCTTTGCAAACGCACACACTTACATACACACTGCCTAGAGCTCTCATCTTCTTATGAGCTTCATTACTCTGACCCCTGTCTCCTTTTCATATCTCTGAGGATGTTTATGCTGTGTGCATGTGTGTTTAATACCCAACTGAACATGTGCTTGTATATTTAGGCCTGCAGTAACTACATGTTGTGTCTGTGCATACACACACACACACGCACATATATATATATATATATATATATATGTGTGTGTGTGTGTGTGTGTGTACTGTATCAGTGTGTGAATACTGTACTGTGTACATAGTATGTGTGTGTTTGTGTGTGTGTGTACGTGTGTATGTGTGTGGCTTCCCAGCCAATTACCACATCTCCCAGACAGACTGAGACTGCTTAGGTCCTGCCAGCCAATCGGAGGCGGCCTGCACACTGCCGGGCCGGAGGTGGTTGCTATGGTAACCAGGAGGCCTGTTTGCATGGTGGCTGATGGAGGAGTGATGGATTACAGTAATGGGATGGAGGGATAGAAGGGTGGAGGGGGGGGGGGTTTGGGGGGGCATCAAGAAAGGAGTGAGGAAGATGGGGAGAAAGAAAGAAAGAGGGAAGCACGCAGAGTCAAGGTGGGAGATGAGGAAAAGTGGGGGGAATGGGAAAGAGAAAGGAAGCGGCAAGGGTAGGTAAGGAGGGGAGAGGGGGGGAGACTCATACATAAAGATATTGGAAATGTATGAATGCATCTGAAATGAAGCGACTTAAAAAGATGAAAAAAAAGAATGAGAGGAAATGATAAAGGGGGGAGTGGGGCAGCAGTGGGAGAGGGGAGAACATATTGGGAAATGGGGTTTTGGGGGGATGCAGGGGAGTAACCATGGTGTGTGACTGGATTCCTCTCTTTCCTTCTTCTGTCTGGGCTGAGGCATGTATCTGGCCATCTGTCCTTGGAGCAGACTCAGAGGTAAGTGCGTAGAAAGATGGAGTCACACCTTTTTGCCTCCTCAGCAGCGCTGCAGTCAGTCTGTGCACCAACTTCTTCAGTATCTCTCCTCAGCCGCCACATCCTGCTCCAACTGAGACTGTCACAACAAGGCCAACACTCTTATTTCTAATAATCGCAAACATTTCATTCAGAAATTGAGAGGGATAACATAAGAACAGAATGTTAAACTGAACAAAAAGAAAATGACAAACAAAGGTTTGAAATCATGTTAGGGAAAAAAAAAACCAAACAATTTTTCACAATTATCAGCAGAATTATCAAGGCAAGCAGACTGAGTGGTTTTCAGAAAAGTATTAATTGTACTCAAAAGAACACAGGGTTTGAGGGAGTTATTCAAGATAATATTGAAGATATTAGAAAAGGCTTTTCAGCCTGGTCAGTCTCCTGATAGCTGCAAAAACTAGCTCTCAAAATGTCAAAAGATAATGGCAACTTGTAATTTTCCACTTGTGTTTCACCCTCTCGCGGTCTTGTCTTCTAGACAGAGTTCTGTCCTTCAACCGTGATTCACTTAATTGATTCTTGCTGCATCATCTTAAATGTAGAGAGCATCTTAGAAGTTTTGAAATGTTATGAGGTTATCTTGTATTAAAACAAGTGGGACACTGCGAGACATTTTGAAAAAGTAGTAGAAAAATTGCATTGATGAGTTGAACAGCCACGAGCCATAATAGGACTACCTTGTGTAGACAGATACAACAGTGGTCAGAGAGCACCGCATCACATATTTCATTGTTTAAGACAAGTAAACTGAAGGAGAGAACAAGACCAATCATGTGACCCTGATCTTGTGTTGGTCACTGATTGAACAAGATTAAAAGGGTGGATAAGATTAAAGTCTGGCTCCAGCAGCTTGTTTGGATGGCACACATGAATATTAAAATCTCCGACAATTTAGATGCTATCACACTTTGGCATAATTCCAGCTAAAGTCAGAATTAAGCATTTAAAAAAAACTGTCGGTGGTGAATATATCACAGCACTCAGAGCCAGGTGTCATGAATAAATTCAGTCATAATAAATTACAAGACCAAGACGTTTGGTGGCAGGTGTCTGCGGTTAAAATGATACACTCTTATGGTGAATGCTCAGGAAATAAGCTTTACTCACCAACAGTGGGTCAGGTTTGAATCACAAACATACAGTCCAAAATATGGGCAATGAGGGAAAACATCCTAATTGCTATTGATCTGGGACTAACCAGCCCTATCTTAGGTTTTTCACACACTTATTGTTGCAAACCAAATTACATTGTATCGTTTTTCAGTTAGTTTGGTTCATGTTCACATAATGTTGTTCAGAGCAACATGTTCTCATGACAGCCAGCCTGAAGCGAAGAGTTGAAAAGCATGGCTACACAACAACTATGTGTTGTTGACCCAAAGTTTTCCATTTTTCTCTATTATTTGTTTGTTTTCTAGATGAGCTAAACAGCTTGAAAATGAAGTGGCTGGAAGTAGTTTGTCCATGACTGCTAGAGCTACTTTTGTTATGTTTACATTCTCCTTCACAAGTGACAAAGTGCTGGCCAGCACACTACAGAAGCCTCTGTTGCTCAAACATGTGCTGTACACCGTGTGTTGGGTCGACCCGAGGTCTGGAGCTTTCACACCACAAACGAAACGCATGACAGTGAGTTTGACGACAGGCGTATCGAGACCACCTTTCTGACCGTTCTCAGTATGGCTGATTTGTTGCACACCAGAGTGCAGTTGTGGTGTTCACATTGACCCAAGTGAACCGCACTCATGACCAAAACAACTCCTTTGGGTCGACCTAAATAGGTGCTGTGTGAAAACAACCTTAGTGGGAGCCAAGTCTAAACTGGCCAGGAGCCAGCAGTCATGCATTTTATTTATGGGCGCCTTCAAGGTCACTGTACAGATCAAATCAAAACACAAAAACTATCATAAATACAATATAAAAACAAACCAAACAAAAAAACAAAACAATACAATAACTATACATGGACAAAGGTAGCATTAACTGTACATACATCTGTTCAGGCTTTCCTGCTACAGAGAATAGGAAAGCCTGAACAGATTACTTTTTAGTTTGGATTTAAAGTGGAAGAGAGTTGTTATCATGAAGGTCTGGAGGAAGTGAGTTCCATATTTTAGGGACAGAGTGGCTGAATGCCGCCGCCCCACCCCCCACCCCAATAGTGAGGTGAACAGAAGGACCAGTAATGTGGAGAGAAGGAGATCTGAGGGTGTGGCTAGGTATGGTGCTGTGGAGGAGGTCAGAGATATGTGGCGGAGCCAGGTTGTGAATGGCCTTGAAGGTAAGAATTAATGTTTTATATTGGATTGTGTAGGTTGATTGGTAGCCAGTGGACACCATTAAGAACGGGAGTGATGTGAGAGGTGCAGGGCCATTTCTTGGGTCTTAGAACTTTGGGGGCTGAGCCCAGACCCTTATGGTTTTGGGTATTCTACCTGGGAAATAAGCTCTATGCTTATAAGACATGTTGCGTCTTGTCTAGACCCAAATACTGCCAATGCGCACTTCAAAATGTGTCAAAATTAAATGACATACCCGTAGTAGCGATAGAAAGGGAGTAATGATGCCCTTATAGATAATCAGGAATTGTCTTCTCTGTCCTATGGCCAATACTTTGGAATAAATTACCTGACTTTACTAGGATGTCTGAATCCCTTTTGAATTCCCTTTCAAAAGTAGCCTAAAGGCTCATTTATTCGGTGTTGCTTTTGCATATTGACATAGATTTTCTTTTTATTCTGTTTTTATACTATAGGATTGTCAAGCCCCTTGAGAGGTCTCTGACTTCAAAGTGTACTATACAAATAAAATGTACTACTACCATTATTATTATTATTATTATTATTATTATTATTATTATTATTATTATTATCATCATTAATAATGATAATAATAAAAATCAATAAGTAAGCCAAACATTTGTATTCTGTCTGAAGTCAAGTTATAATCCCTCTAATAAAAGGTTACGATTTTCCTTATTTTTGTTTGCATGATTGTTTGTTTGTTTTAAACCCTAGACCAAGTGAAAAATGTTGAGTGATGCCTCCAGACTATCAGGAGCTATATTCCTCCCAAAAAATGCACATGCTTCAGTGACTCATTTTAAACCTTTTTAATTTGACTTTGTCACCTCCTCCCTCACTGTGTTGTGTTGCACCTCTTTCTCTGCAGCTCTCTTCTCTTTATCTGATCATCCCTCCTTCCATCCTTTGAATGTTGCCAGAAAAACAAGGAAATGTATATTGAATGACAACAGAACATATTAAATAAACATTTTCTTATTTCAATTAAACAATTTTCAGATAATATCTTGCCATTTTACTGCACCTTTCACTTTTTCAGACTGCTGCCGTTGATTAACCTGGACTTATTCTCCATCACACATCTTCAGAAAAAGCAGAAAGTATTTTCAGATGAAGTCAAATCGTTATTAAGTAGGATTAACCTCTCCTTCTGAGTCACTCTCTGCTCTTTTTCTTTCTCTTGCAGCAATGTAGTTGTGCAAGATATGTATATGAGAAAAATATCACTGACTGAAAGATGTAGCATATGTATAAGCCTACAGTTACAAAGGTTGTAGTATGATTGTACCGTGCTTTCATTCATCTTCTTTTTCATGATGTAGCCTGCTCCTGGGGATGCTAGCCTGTCCCACAGCTAGCTACACGTTTCACAAACTGAATGTGAATTGCGCATTCATTTGTTTCTGGTGGCAGTTCCTCAGAGACGTGAGCCCCAGCCGAGCCAGCCTCCACGTCCTTTTTGGAAAGATAAAAACGCCGTATATCCATTGTTTTTTTGTTTTGTTTTGTTTTTTTTTTTATTTCTTGCTGTCTCTCTTGAAGTAAAAACCTCTTGGCGCCAGAGGTTGAGACGAGCATATGCAACACCTCTCTGATTTGTCTCATGTTAAGACATCATCCTGTGTTGCATTCGCTGAAAATTGGAAAAACTTTTCACATCAAAACATTCAGGGATAGAGAAAAAACATCCAGGGCTGAAGCCACGGATGCCCAGGCCAGGTGACGCCTCTGGAGAGGTGGATGGAGATCTGGTGTTGAACAAACTGTAATTTGTGGATAATTCTTTGAGGAAGACCAAACAGAAGGAAGTCACAGTAGTAAAGTTTGAGTTGACAAGACTGTGAACTACTAAGGCAGCAGTATCAGGAGTGAGGGACAGACGTAAGCAATTAATGTAGCAAAGGTGAAAGTAGACTGGGTCATGTTGTTGATATGTGACATAAAGAAGAGTGTGCTGTCGAGGATGACACCTAGACTCTTAACCTGAAGAGATGGAGAAGTTGTCAATAGAAAGTGTGAAACTGTAGTATTTGGGTATCTTACTTATTGGGACTTTTTGTGATTTAACTTATTGTTATTTAACTTCAGGTGAACCAAGATTTTATTTCAAGAAGCCAATCAGTGATGGAGGGGGAAGGGTGGAGTTGGGTTTTGGGGAGATGTAGAGCTGGGTGTCATCAGCATAGCAATGAAAGTGAATGTTATGTTATGTTTGTGAAGGATTAGACCAAGAGGAAGTATGTATATACTTGAAAGAAGTGGGAGCCCCAGGACAGAACCTTGGGGCACACCTGTGGTAACTGGGTGTGAGTGAGATTTGAATGATTTCAACTGAATGAACTGAGTGCGGCCAGAAAGATATAATTGAAACCAAGGTGTGTCTGTGAGACCAACAGAAAGAAGTCTGCCAAGGAGGATGGAGTGTGAAATGGTATAAAATCCTCACTCAAACTGAGCAGGATAAGAGTGGAAAGGAGGTCAGAGTCAGCTGGCAGGAGGAGATCATTGGTGATTTTAACTAAGGCTGTTTCAGTGGAGTGAAGAGGGCGTAAACCAGACTGGAACTGTTCATAGAGATTATTGCACGAGAGATGAGCATGAACTTGAGAAACAATGTCTTTTTCAAGAATTTTGGAAATGAAAGGAAGATTGGAAATAGGACAAAGATTATTGAGGTCATTGGGATCTGCACTGGGTTTCTTAAGAGTCAGAGTGAGACCAGCTGTTTTAAGGAAAGAAGGAACAATTCCAGTGGTGAGAGATGAGTGGAGTATTTGTGTGAAGAGAGGGGCCAGAGAAGAGACCGTGGCCTTAACAGGAGTCAGAAGAGAGTCCATTTGACAAGTGGATGATTTAGATTTCATGATTGATTCAGAAATTTCAGTGACGGAAGGTAAAGTGAATTCTGAGAGTGACTGTAAATGGAGCAATGGGAAATCAGATGAAGATGGAATTTGATGATTATTAGGAGCAGGCTGCTGATGGATGTTTTTGCTTTCAGAAGAGAATAAATGAGTCTATTACAGAAAGAGATGAAATACATATGTGCAGGGAGGTTGTGTGATGTGTCTGAGAAGTGAAAACAGAGCAATAGAATCTCCTAGATTTGAATTGATTAGACCAGAGTAATAGTTGGATTTAGCTTGGAGAACATAATCCTTGTAATGAGAAATGTGACTAAAATACATTTGCCTATGTACACTAAGAGATGTTCCAGTTGACACCCTTTAGCCTTAAGTAGTCTAAGACTGAGGGTGTACCAAGGTGAAGAGCAGGTGAATGTAACAGATCTAGTCTTAAGTGGAGCCAGGTTATTGAGGAGATTGTGCAGACTGTCATTCTCGAGGAAAGCCAGTTCATCTGGAATGGAAGAACTGCCTGCACTTGGCAGAAAATTAATTCCAGTGATGAGAGTATTCATATTAATGTCCTTAATGTTATGGTAAGACATAGTACGTGGAGGGTTGGACTTGGAGAGAGTCAAGTTAACAGTAAATGATAATAGCACATGGTCAGAGAAAGGAACAATATCAGTTTCACAGTCACAAATTGAAATGGACACTGGCAAGTAGGGATGGGAGTATCGATCCTGTGGTATCAATATATCGATACTCACCACAACTCATTTGGTATTGAAATCCTTTAACAAGTATTGGTACTAACTAATAAATAAAACTTGGATGTGCACGCATCCCTTTCCATTGTTTTAGATAGCTTAATTCAATGACAGTGTGTCCCCCATATCTGCTGGCCAGTGGAGATGTCTGGTCATAGTCGGAGTACATCTTAAAAAATGTGTCTATTTATTTATGTTAATTCTGTCCTTCCCTTCCCTACAGTGAGTGTGATTTATTTACAGTGTAAGAAATGAAGTATTTCGTGGTAGAAATTCCAACAAATGGTCGCTGCTTGTCATTCGACTTTGCATGCAAAATCTGCGATGGACTGGAATTGTGCAGGAGACGTGACCGTATATATATCTCGGATACCTGTCAGTCAAAACTGCATGCCATTTTTCCTCGAATCACTATACATCACTACTGCATTCAGCTCTTCCACCAATCACCATGCGGACTGATTGGCATCCAGGCCAGCCGAGGCCAACCCTCACCTCCATTCACTCCCAGAGATGCTGAAAGTCGGGGGGAAAGCATAACATTGACATTTAAGCCAATGCACATTGAGTTTCGCAGCAATGAAGAAAAATGCTCCATGCAGTCCCAGAGACGCTCAGCTTCTATGGGGAAATACATTAACCAGAAAGCGGTATGGGAATGTACGGACAAGTAAACTACTTTACTTGTGAAGGAGTAGCTGATTCTGAATCGGCTCGTCTTCATGTTTAATGTATTCTAACACATTTATAGTCAATGAAATGTTAACACATCTGCACATATAAGGACATTTATTTTTTTGGCATTATAGGGCAGGGAGACAGGAGAAGCTCAGCTTCCCTTGCAATCTCAGAGGAATCCCCTCTGCTGCTGGCATATTGGGCTGGACCATGTCACCTGACAAGAAAACTTGAGTCAAAACAGCCAATCAAATACATTCAGACAATGAGCGTCAGGCCTCCCACTCAACCACACAGTCACTCAGCAGAACTACAGGAGAAGAGAGAGTATTGATAATCATTGCAGATAGAAAGAGAAGTGTGGTGTGGTGCTACTTTCAGCCAGTTGATAAAGTTATGGCAAGGTGCCAGCAGTGTGAGAAAATAGTTTCACACTGCAGTAACACGGTCAATTTGACAAAGCACCTTAAAACAACACACCCAGATACCAACAGTGATCTGGGGGAAAAAAAAAAAAAAGCTGCAGAAAGAGTGTAGCCATCTGCTGCAGTTGCTGGAGGGTGTGAATTAAACAAAAATGTATCAGGTGCGATTTCTGGTTTGTTTTCAAAGGGCTTTGAAGGAAGTGTTAGAAATATGTGTTTGAATGGATAAATAAAGCCAGTGGCATTTAAAAACAGTGAGGCTTTTAACATTTATAAGGGCAGTAAATGATGGTGCAACTTACTCCTTTCCTCTTATTAGAAACCTGGAATTTCCCTTGTGATGCAGTTTCAAAGTTGGTATTGTTTTATGAGAGCCCACTTGCCTGCAAGGAAACTTGTGTAATGTTTAACATGTCACAGTAAAGTGGAACAGTGTTACATAGTTCCAAAAATCAGGTTTTCAGACCAAAACTCTGGTATGTTGTATCAGTTTTATTATGCCTGTTTGTTTTGACATTGTTACAGATCTAAGATTTTTATTTTGGTTAAGATGCCTTGTTTTTTGTTAGAGAGAAATAAGAAAAGAGGAAAGAGTAACTGTATTTTTGTTTATATTTCATTTGTTTAATTAATATTTATGTTATTTATTTTACTTTTTGTTTTATTACATATTGCCAAATAAATTTATTTTTAAATGGCCATATTTGTAATGCCAATATCGATATCAATATCAATATCGATGAAAATGTAAGAAAAAGTATCTATATCAGCATCAAAACCTAAAACTGTGAGATCGCCCATCCCTACTGGTGAAACTCTCTAGTTCTCTCAATAGAGCATTGCAAGACCTCCTCCCTGGCCAGAGTCACGTGATTGACAGTTGTAAACGAACCCTTGCGGTGTAGATTCATTCTAAACAATAAAGTCATTTGGTTGTTGCTACGTTTCATTAAAGCACCAAAAAAAAAATCAAGATTATTGTCCACGAGGAGATCTTGGACGAGATGCCCCTTGTGGGTCAGTGAGCGGATGTTCAACAGACCGAAGTTGACACTGAGTGTTACCATGGTTGAGGGAGTTAGCTGACCTAGCTAGGCTAGCAGGCACACTGTGGTCAACAAACCGCCTGATGTCCTAAACTCTGGGCATTGACTTCACCTTAAAGCAAGTATATACCACAAAATTTTAAGTGTTGTTGCAAAGTCTGTGCATTACACGATGTGCTTGTACAATAACCATAATTTTTTTTTAATAGCTGGTTAACAATACACAGCTATTTGCTGAAAGAAGGACACAAACTACAAGGCTTTTCACAGGACTGAAACCACCAACTCTTTTTTTTTTTCCAGCAGTTGCAGCTGACATATGAGCATCACATAGTCAAGTCTCTGACCTATCAATATAACAGTATATAAAAGTAGCTCTTGGTGAGTCATCCTGACTGATCAACTGCTTGTTAAAGGGAAATTACAATTTCTTTTCTTATCTTCTTTTCATTAACATGCTATAGACTTCAAAGAAATATTGGCATTTTTGCCAAATTTCATGTACTGTTTTTTTTTTTTTATTTTATTCCAAGCAGACTGTACTTTGTTCATCATGTTCTTGCAATGTTTGACATACACTATATGTCAAATTAATACTATAAGTATTTTCTCACCTATCTAAATGATCAGAATCAGGTGCTCAAATCACTTCCATGGCCACGGGTATATAAAATGAAGCACCTAGACATACAGACTGTTTCTACAAACATTTGTGAAAGAATGGGTCTGTTGTTTTTAAATTTGGGTATATCTTACTCATAAGCATATACTCCAGTTGTGCTCTAATTGTGCTCTGATGAGGCAGTCAATCGGCTGTTAAACAATAGGCTGGAATACGACTGAGGTGCAAAACGGATTTATTCTCCAAGTTGTACAATTCAGAGAGGTCATTAGCTCACATCACAGAACGAAGGATGGTTCAGAATGACAAATGGCAAACGGCGAACAGTTCATCTTAAGCATCAGTGAAAAACACAGAGACCTTGAAATACACTGTCTAGACGCCTACGTGTCAAAACTTAGCTACTTGATGGAGCCAGAACAATAACTAACTATGGACTTAGACCAGACAGGAATCGAGATCAAAAGTCATGGACTCATAACACAGCAATTTAGCTCAAAATGCAATTTTTAATATCACAGGTCGCTCTCAGGAGCTCAGTGAATTCCAGCGTGGAACTGTGATAGGATGACACCTGTGCAACAAATCCAGTCATGAAATTTCCTCGCTCCTAAATATTCCACAGTCAACTGTCAGTTGTATTATAAGGAAATTGAAGTGTTTGGGAACGACAGCAACTCAGCCACGAATTGGGAGGACACGTAAACTGATGGAGCGGGTCAGTGGATGCTGAAGAACATAGTGTGAAGAGGTCACCAACTTTCTGCAGAGTCAATCACTACAGACCTCCAAACTTCATGTGGCCTTCAGATCAGCTCAACTACAGTGCACAGAGAGCTTCATGAATGGGTTTCCATGGTGGAGCAGCTGCATCCAAGCCAGACATCACCAAGTGCAATGCAAAGTGTCAGATGCAGTGGTGTAAACCAAACCGCCACTGGACTCTAGATCAGTGGAGGAACGTTCTCTGGAGTGATGAATCATGCTTCTCCATCTGGTAATCTGATAGAAGAGTCTGGGTTTGGTGGTTTCCAGGAGAACGGTACTTGTCTGACTGCATTGATCCAAGTGTAAAGTTTGGTGGAGGGGGGATTATGGTGTGGGGTTGTTTTTCAGGAGCTGGGCTTGGGCCCTTAGTTCCAGTGAAAGGAACTCTGAATGCTTCAGCATACCAAGACATTTTGGACAATTTCATGCTCCCAACTTTGTGGGAACAGTTTGGAGCTGCCCCTTCCTCTTCCAACATGACTGTGCACCAGTGCACAAAGCAAGGTCCATAAAGACATGGATGGCAGAGTCTGGTGTGGATGAACCTGACTGGCCTGCACAGAGTCCTGACCTCAACTCTATAGAAAACCTTTGGGATGAATTAGAGCAGAGACTGAGAGCCAGACCTTCTGGTCCAACATCAATGTTTGACCTCACAAATGTTCTTCTGGAAGAATGGTCAAAAATCCCCATAAACACACTCCTAAACCTTGTGGACAGCCTTCCCAGAAGAATTGAAGCTGTTCTAGCTGAAAAGGGTGGACCCATGTCATATTGATTAGGAAAGGGATGAACTAAACTCATATGTGAGTCAAGGCAGGTGAGGGAATACTTTTGGCAATATAGAGTATGTTTGTTTGTTGTAATAATCAATAACCACATTGTTTCTCCTAATGCTGTATTTTGTGTGTTCATTGGTTGCTCTCTTAACTGTTTCGCTGACTCCTTAAAAATGCAGTTGAAGCCCTAAATTCACATACACTATATAAAAAAAAGATGTTTTTTTTTTTTTCTCACTGTCTGGCATTCAATAAGACTAAACTTTTTTAATGTTTTAGGCTAGTTAGGATTACCAAAAGTATTTCTATTTGCTAAATTCCAAAATAATGAGAGGGAGAATTTTTTTTAACCTTTGTGTCGTGTTCATTTCTCCCCCCTTACTTTAGTGCTCCCGTTCAGCACTGGACAGCTCCCACAGCCCGGAGAAGTGGTGGGAGCTGTCCGGTGCTGAACATTCACATTCGGTACTGGACAGCTCCCACAGCCCGGAGAAGTGGTGGGAGCTGTCCGGTGCTGAACATTCACATTCGGTACTGGACAGCTCCCACAGCCCGGAGAAGTGGTGGGAGCTGTCCGGTACTGAACATTCACGTTTAGCACCGGACAGCTCCCACCACTTCAGCACCGGACAGCTCCCAAAGTCCGGAGTAGTGGTGGGAGCTGTTCGGTGCTGAACATTCGCATTCAGCACTGGACAGCTCCCACCACTACTCCAGAGTTTGGGAGCTGTCCGGTGCTGAACATTCACATTCAGCACCGGACAGCTCCCACAGCCCGGAGAAGTGGTGGGAGCTGTCCGATGCTGAACATTCACATTCAGCACTGGACAGCTCCCACAGCCCGGAGAAGTGGTGGGAGCTGTTCGGTGCTGAACATTCACATTAAGCACTGGACAGCTCCCACAGCCCAGAGAAGTGGTGGGAGCTGTCCAGTGCTGAACATTCACATTCAGCACTGGACAGCTCCCACCGCCCGGAGAAGTGGTGGGAGCTGTCCGGTGCTGAACATTCACATTCAGCACTGGACAGCTCCAACCACTACTCCAGACTTTGGGAGCTCTCCGATACTGAACATTCACATTCAGCAATGGACAGTTCCCACCACTACTCCAGACTTTGGGAGCTGTCCGGTGCTGAACATTCACGTTTGCTGTGGGGTGGATTTTTGTGGAATTGCCATGATTTTTTCTTAATTTTTTTATTATATTATATATTTCTGAAAAATCCATGAATAACTAAAACTGCGGAACTTAAAGGTGGGGTAGGTGTTCTTTGAAAAAACGGTTCCAGCAATCCAACTCAAGTGAGATTTTGAAAATATACACTCCCTCCCTCCTCCCAAAGGCTCTGCCTCCTCCGCTTCAGCTCACCACCTCGAAACCACGCCTTCACATGATTCACGACTGCATGAACCATAGGGAGGGAGGGAGCGAGGGGTGATATTTGATGGACGTATTAGGCAGCCAATAAAAGTAATGATGATCACTATTTTGATTGGTCAGAGTTTTTCTCTGATTATACCCTCTAGACCGGACCAAAACGTTTCATTTTTTTTGCAAACATTTTATTTCAGTGGGTGCAATGGGAATGTGAAAAGGTTTTCAGGCAATATTGTAAAAAGTGCTGCAAAAAAAGAACACATACCCCACCTTTAAAGTGCGAATTGGCAAGGGATCACTGTACCTGCTAACTTGGAAACTTGAGATGAACTTGGTTATTCTCTTTATGTTTCCATCCATATTACAAGGCATCAAAGCATCTGAAGTATATATAAAACATAAAAATGTTATTAGACAACACAATACAATGACTGTAGAAACACTGAAAACAGAAAAAAAAACATTCTTGGCTGTGGCTGTCTCAATACGTACATAATAATAATTAGTGGTGGGATGTAGAGTTAAGAATTTAATAAAATTAATCTGAGGCTTTGAAATTAATTCATCAAAATTTATCACATTTCGAACAAATAGCAATACTTGACACAGTCAAAATTTTCAGTCCATTTTGGTACATTTTGGTTGATGACTGATTCAATAAATAGGCCATATATGAACATATATTTGCAATTATAGCTATTATATTTTAACATTTTAATACTCAAGTACTCCTGAATGCACAATTTGCAGTCTGGACCTGGAGGACTGACCATCTCCTGCCCTGACAGCGCCTACTACCACCTGAGAGTGCTTCCTAAAATAGTAATCTACTCAACCTTTAAATCTTTTGGCATGAACGTGGATTTAGCAGACATGTGAGGCATGGGGAGGAGGCTGAGATGCCAGGCCTACAACAGGTACCAGGCAGGTGTGAGAATGCCGCAGACAAAGTGGTGACGATCAGTGGTGAGTCCTGAGTGCCAGATTTGATTTAATTATCAAACACCCTCTGCGGGGTGGCAGAGATGGAAAACGAAAGTAAGCAGAGGTGAGCAGGAATCCTTTATAGAAACAGGCGAAAGGAGATTTTTTTGACTCCACATATCAAAATTGTCATGTTGTTGGTAAAAGAGGGCTTGGACATCGTTAATCTGTACACTTTTAGCATTTTTCTGCACAGTGACAAAAACCGTACAAACACAGACAAACTTGACAGCAAGAAATGACAGGCTGCAATGGCAGAATTTGGAAGGAGAGAATATTCCTGATGTTAACGTTGTTCAGGCGAATCTTGAAAAATATCTTTCACTTTCACAGATTAAAAAAATAATTTTGATGTGATCCAAATCTTAAGATGATATTTTCTTTTTTTTTTTCACAATGATAAATAAAATTGAACTCTCAGTCTTTTTTCCTTGTTTCTCTCTCTGTGAGACCTATGCGATTTTTCTCATCTCCCTTTCTGGGTTCACAGTCTCTTAGCTGAGAAATCAGAAAGAGCGTTTACTCATAGAGCGGTCTTACCTCCTCTGACAAACAAAATGTTACAAATCTCCACTTGCATAAATCAACCAAATTGTACGGCAGTGCCAATCTTTTCTTGAGGAGCTAAAGGCTGTGACCATGAACACCATCTACTGGAAAATAAATGCAAAATCAACGCATATTTATCTCAGCAGGTGTTAATGCAGAACATGACTTCCTACAACACCGTAGTGGCATCAAAACTGAAAGGTCAAAGCTTATCGGCTCATTAATTGTAGCCTAAATTGTGCTATTTTTTTTTTTTTTTTTTTTTTTTTTTTTAGCACAAACCTAAAGTTGGGTTTAGTGTGTGTATGTGTGTGTGTTGTGTGTGTGTTGGGGAGAGTTGCGTTTAAAGTGCTTTTCACAAAGGTTTGTGCAGAAATTTACCTTTTTTGTATTACTGAGTAAATCACCATTTTTAAATAGTGTTTTAATGGTTCTTTTTTTTTTGTCTCTTTTCTGTAACTTCACATCTTGGCATTAAACTGTGAAATACTCAGTGATTTTGACCGGGTTCAGTTTCTGACTTCATTGAGCTTGTTTAGGTGAAAGCATATTTCTGTTTTCTGCCGTTAGCACTCATGGGCCATCAGCCTCTGAGCCTCTAACCCTCTGGACTTTTACTTTCCTTTAAATGCAATCCATCACCTAATATCTGCACTAAGATTTCAGATATTCTTTTTAAAGACCTATTATTCTATTTCATTGCTGGATTCTATTTATTAATGTAGTTGATGTTCGCCAGAAAAGTTGAAGATCTTCACGGCGACAAGATGTGGCTTTGAGGCTCTCTTTTTCTCTCTCTCTCTTGAGTATGTCAAATGGGTAAAAAAAAAAGAAAAGCTGCTCCGAGGCCAACTTTTAAATGCATAAAAGTGTTTATTACAAGTAAAAGAGGCTTATAACAGACTTTTGCGACAGTCTGGGACCTCCTGAGCCAATAAAGGAAAAATCTCAGAACAAAGGAGAGCGCCCGCTTATATAGGTGAATCGGACTGGGTTTGTTCCCTTACAGATGTAACCAGTTAAACATCCTATGACAGATTTAAGTGTAGACTAGCTAGTATAACTCTTTAATCTAAACAATACACTGACAGTAGTACAGGGAATGTCACATACCAACATTGACCCAAATTCCTAAAACAGACAGAGAATGAACTCACTGACTTCTAACAAATGTCTTGAACTCGTTGACTCTAAAGAACATGGTCAAAACTTATGATAAAGAGATATCATCAGACAGTACATTACCTAAATTTATTCAGACTGAAGTGTGATTGTGGTACCAGATTGGGCTTTGTGACATGAATGTCTCTTATGGATGCATTTCATCATGAGTCACATGTGCACTTTATCAGATGCAGCCCCCCAATCTGGTTTGTGCAGTTCTTTGTGTTGCCCAATGAAAATAAAGGCTTCAAATCAAATAAGCGTCATTAAATGTATGTGCAGTATATAGATCTGTTGTCTTTACCTGATATATTTTCATGTTCTACTAAAACCGAGAATAAGTTAAACTTCACTATTCTCATTTAACGGCCTTAACTGTGATTTTTTTTTTTCTTATCTGTTGTCTCACTCACATACAGAGTTCCTGCTGAACTACATTCAGCTTCCTTTCGTTTGCAACCAGTGTCTGAAGATGTTTTTGAGTCAAGGATTAGACTAAATCTGCGTCTGGGGAGGCCAGCTCTCTCTTATCTTTTCAGGCGACAAAGCACCAGTCAAGTCCACTACAGATGCAGTCCACTAAAATTAACATCTGGTCCAAATCAAAAATCAAAAATAAATAAAACATGAAAGTCATTATTAAAATCTATCACAGCAGCAGTTTATTACTTTCTCTTGTCAATCAAAATGTCATATTTAATGATTATACGCCTTAAGCCTCACTTTGAAGGTGTTTTCTGGTTTTGAATCCATCTGTTGAGACAAATCTATAATTCATTTGCTTTGAGTGTTGATAACATACCAATCAGTGGTTGGATCATTGGTTTGCAGAGTGTTTTCCAGGTGGACGAACACTTGAATAATTTGAAATGCAGTTGTGTTCACATGGTAAATTAAATCAGAGGCTCTACCCAACTTGAAATCGCAACTCAACAGTGCAACCTAGAGGCCGACTATAGCGACAACATCTGGGTTGATGCAAAAGAACAAAATAACAGAATATAAAAGAAGAAAGTCTGCTTTACTGTCATTATTCAGCAAACAGCTATAGACACAGACAAGGAAGCATTCATTGTTCACTAAAGAGGAAAAGAGAGAGAGAGAAATAAAACAATAATGAAGGCGCAGTACAATTGCTGGGAAAGCAAAAGTGTTGTTTAGTGTTGTTTTATTTTGCTTACTGTTATTTGAATTTGCAAAATTTCTCATCTAATTAAAATGCGTGTGTTCTTGAGATTCTGTCCCATTCTTTGATCATTATCTGAGTCTTCTGTCCGTTTTTTTAAGGCTTCACACCTGCAGTCAGAGCTCAAAACAGTCCAGGCTGTTAATTACAGCATTTATTTATTTCCTATAATAATAATAAAGCAATTACACTGAGCAAACAGCTGTAAAACCATGTACTGCTGTGCGCTGTGTTGCACTCGTATGTGAGATTTGCACCTAATGAACATCATCAAAGTAATGAGAAAACAGTCTGATCAAATAAATCTGTCTCTTCATATCATCTATAATGTTCTCAGTGACTTCAGCCTTCATGACTTTCTCTCAGTTCAACATTATTCATCCTCCAGTGTCCACTCAGAACTGAGGGGATCTGAAGAGTTTTAATATTTATCAAAATAATAAATTCTGTTTGTTTTTGACACAAAAGGGCAGAAGGCAGACACCATGCAGCATTCATGAACAATACATTAAAGTGTCTTTTAGTGCAGGAGGAGTGTAGAATACATTTACATAAATACTGCACTTGAAAAACCTGAAGCTAACAGTGGGGCATTGACAGTTTTAGGCCTGCATGGCTGTTACTGTTGGTGAAAGAAGCATTTTAAGTCTGAACTTTCCTTTCTTTTGCTGTTGGCTAATGCTGCTTTAATAAAGGTGGTCAGGGCAGTTAGTACAACAGCATAACGAAAGTAAAACACAAATAAACACGTCCACTTCCCCACACATCCCAGTGAGAAGGTCATGCACTGTTAAAGTTAAAGTTCACTTTCTGTCAACAGAGCGTATGTGTGTGTTTCTGTACGCACACAGATGTGTGTGAAATAAAGTGAGCTGATTATTATTATTGTTATATAATTTATTATTTTGCAATGGCAGCCACACTGTGGTATTAAACTACTACTATCTTCTTTCAGGTTCCACCACACAGTCTTTCTCTTTCAGTTTAAATGTTTTCTGTATCAAGGTTAAGGTTAAGGTCAAGGTTAATAACGCTGTCGTTATTTGTTTCACAAAAACAAAGCCAAAATGTAGAAGCGGAGTGAAAACATCATAATGGAAAACAGGCCTATGAATGTTTGTGGTGCGCCTGTATTGTTCACAACGATCAACCCTCTGAACAGTTTTTTACTCTGCTTTCAAATACGTCCTAAACATCTTGTTCTAAAGCAGAAGTTGCAATATTTTGCCCAAGTTTAGTGTAATTTGATAAAGGAAAATTATTAATACACTCCGCTTCAAGTTATTATTAGTTCAGAAAAGAAATCAGATCTTTAACTAAAACAGTGGAAGATAATGATGACCTACTTTGACTGATGCGCTTAAGTTGTTGTAGTAATTGTAGTACTCTAAGTAATACAAAAAAGTAGTAGTTTTTCTTCAATCAAACTCAATCAAACTTTATTTATATAGCACTTTTCATACATTAAAAATTTAACACAATCTGCTTCACAAAATAAAATAAAACAAAACAAAACAGGATCACAACAGATAATAAAAACCCATCTCTCTCTCTCCCCCCCACACACAAAGACCCACACATACACAGCACACACACACGCACACTCACAGCACAAAGTAAATAGTTCAGTAACATGGCAGGACACTGAGGATCCAGGTAAGGATAATACCACCTCTGGGAGGCCATCCACACTGAGAGGCGCCACAGCCCGCGGCCACAGGGAGCGCCGTCCCAGAGACACCCCCCCCTCCAGTCCTCCAGGCCCGAGGGATCTCCAAGACCACACCCCTGCGGGCAGACCAGACACATTTTCATTTTAGTAGATTTCCGACATATTGCTTGACTAAATACTATAATAGAAACTATTCAACTTAATTCAGTTACTAATTTGTGTGTGTCTGTGTGTGTAGAGGGAGCGTGGTTTCATCTACTAAGTCAGGTTTGTGCATCTGTATTTCAAACATGAAAATACATTTGGCCAACTTGTGAGCAAAACATAATGTTGTAAAGAGTAGTTGCATGTTTTCCAAAGAGATCCCTGATGTTTCCTTGAGCAGGCGGCAGCTGTGGCTGCACCTGCAACGCTTACTTTACTGGAACGCAGCTCAGTTGTCAAACCTGAGCTCACAGCTCCGACAGCAGAGTCTTTCAGGAATACTCACACTTGGAGCAGTTTTGAGACAGGTCATATTAGGTTAGTGGCATCATGAAGTTCTGTTCTGGGAGCTTTTCCGGAGTCTCTGGAGCTCAGAAAGAAAGATGCTTTATAAAGTGAAAAACAGATCGGGCGATCCTGAGCCTCCTCTTCATAGCAAACAGATTCTACAACAGAGTGTCTTCAGTCACTTCTTCAGATCCGTTTCATCACACAGCGCTACAGGAGATCCTTCCTGCCCATCTACAAGCACTCTTTAAAGAAACTGGAATAATGACAGTTATTGCAACACATAATTTCCCTTTGGGGATTAATAAAATATTATTGAACTGAAGTGAATTTTAAGTTCCATTATGCAGCATCAGTGAATACACCTTTGTGTATTCCTAAATATCAAATGGCAGTTGTATCATTTTTCTATAACAATCAATTGACAGACAGACAAAAACAAATAAGTCTGAAAAATCAGTCTCACTGATGAAATCTCACTGATGCCTGTTAGTTTGAGTGAATTTTAACTTGGTGTCATCTGTTGGGGCAGCAGCAGCATCAGAGCTGGTTACTCAAAGAAACAGCATAACATAAAGGACAACACTGGACATCCTCCGCACTACAGTGGTTGATTGGTTTTCTAAACCGTCTCTCTGTGCTGACGGACTGATTAACGTTTTTACAGCAACAATGTAATGTCTCCTTCAGGGCTTTATACAAGTAAAACATCATTAATGAAACTGAATTAACCTTCTAAACCCATTTGACCCCAGTACCGGGGGCAGCTGGGTTGCGTCATTTTTTAATATGATAATTGCAATGCGCCACTCCGATAAATATACACACGTATTTCATCCACATGACCAGAAGAGCGCCAGTGTAAAGCTCAACAAAACTATTTATAGGAAAAGAGAAGACAATCCATTTAAGTGACTTTAAAGGTCAAGGCAAAAAAAAAGTATTTGTATAGCATATTTGAAAAGAACCTAGACTGACCAAATAACAACAAATATATTTAAAGACAAGATGTTAAAAATGAACTTGAATTTGAAATATTGCATTTAAACTCAGAAAGTCAACACAACACAGCTGAGTTCCTGCTGTTGGGCTTGTACTCTTAAAGTAAATTTTAACTGTTGATTCTTAATTATTTATATTAATTTTATATTATATATATATATATATATATATATATATATATATATATATATATATATATATATATATATATCTATATATATATATATATATATATATAATATTTATTATAATTAAAAAAAAACAACCTGTAAATATACTACTGTAACACAATATTAAATCATCTAACTTTAAAGAGCTATTCCCTCACTTCTATGTTGTAAACAGCTGGGAGGAGTCCACGGGAAGGGTTCAACAGTCCACATGGACGTCGTGAGAAAAACAGCATATGAACAGATAACTGTGTGTAAACTGAGAAAAAGCTGGTTATGGAGGATTAGGAATGAATCTGTCAAAATCTCATGCTAAAAATATATTCCAGCATGGCAGTCTTGAGAACAAATACCAAACACACTAAACATTGGTGTTTTTTTTTTTTTTTACAAGAAATGAATAGTCAGTGAACTGTAATTCACTTGTAGAATCATTAGTGTCTCATCTCACCATCACCACAATGCTGCAACTTCCTGAATTATACTAATTGTGAATAATGATCTCTTTTTCGGAGGAATCAGAGAGTAGCTAAAAATAGACAGTTATGTATTGGAAATCTGCCAGAGTTGAGAAATAAATCACTTATCCAGCATCATTTAAAAGCGGTGGCTGAAAGAGACCAGAGATCCTGTAGTTCCACAATGTGGAAACACTTTATCACTAGCAAAAGCCATGCAGACTCAACTTTACTCAATAAAAGTAGTGGAAACGACAGGAGTAAAAGCAATTGCATTTCATAATGACGTAATAATGTTCATTATTTAGTGACAAGCACATGTGGTTGGTCTGTACTGCTGGGCTGTATGTGAATTTCCCTCTTATGAAATCCTGTCTGGTGTCGCGCTCGAAGTTATCAAAATCCTGATAATATCCAAAAGGTTTGAAATCACTGTTCCCACCTTTGTGGTGTCCAGTTGCTACGTCAACGTAACCATTTCAGCACACCCACTCCTGGCCATCCACACGTCCCGTGTTATCCAAATTCTGATTCATTTCACGCAGAAGTCATGTGTCGACTCACAGGAGTTCAGATAAAAACAGAGGACATTTGGGGTAAGAAGGTGGAGAAGTTATATATAAAAGCAGCTTGTTTTAGTGGAGACTTTGGCAGCGGACAGGTGCAGCAGCAAGCAGGTGCGTGGAAATACACACATGCAAACACAGGTAGTTCAAACAAATCAATCCTCCTATGTGAAGGTCTGAGCTGCTGAAGTACAAACGTTAATACTGTACTTCTGCTTTGCTGAATAAAACCATGTGCTGCATCGGGTTGAATTAGTTGTTGTGGTGTGTAGGTTTACAGCTTTCTAGGTGTTGATCTTCTTCGTAACCCAAAGTGCTTAAATTAGAAGGTAACTAGATTTTTTTTTTCTTGGTTGTTGAAGGTGTTTCATTCAAAAGGCTGCCAGGTGGGGAGGTTTACGCTTTTAAACTGATGTTGAGACATCAGTGACAAAGCACTTCAAATCTGTGACTGGGCTTTTGTCAAATCAGCAAATCAATTTGGAAAAACACCACAGTTTCAAATAGGAACAAAAAGAAAAATGATGAGAAAAATGTTGCAATTGGATATAAAATTTACAAATGCAACGCTTTGGAGGCAGGGCACACTTCAAACTCAACAGAAACCCAAAAAATATTGCTTAACCGTAGCAACAAAACACCCAAAAACGAGCTTGTATATAATGTCCAGTGCAGCGAGGAGTGACGCCCAGCGAAGCCTCCCAGGTTGGGAGTCAAACCTGCCTGCTCAACCAGCTGGGATCCAGGGGGCCCAGTTCCCTGCTGTTTTCACAGACATTTTCACCTGGAGTTCAGGTGGACAAAAACATCCCACAGGTTGGACATGCTATTAAGACAGTGGACGACCCACAGTTGGGCAGGTGGGTCAGTAAGAAAAAAAGTAAAAACTAGGGCTGGGCAACGATTAAAAATTTTAATCAGGATTGATCACATTATTTCCCTGATTAATCACGATTAATCGCATTGTATATGCAAAAGCAAATAATTAATTCAAAAGAACTGTAAAATGCACTTTTATTTAAATGTTCTGCTGCGATATGAACTCAAGTGCCATAACATTTGTTGTTCAAACACTTAACATCAGCACTTGTCAGTAACACATGTTTTAGTGTAAATATCATCTTAAAAAATGTAAAATAAAATAAAGCTTATTGCCACTGCCAGGGTATTAATGTCATCCTGTTTTTATGAAAAATAAAAAAAAAGTCTACAAACAAAATACAACAAAATGATTGTGGCTCAGCACAATCATCAATCACAACAATAAAACTGGTCATTTCTGAGGTAACAGAAACTTTTAACGGGGAGTTCAACTTGGCAGTTGTTACAAATAACCTTGTTTCTATCGAATCCTCCATCTAGGAGAACTTTAAAATGAAAATATCCGTGTTAAAGTTCAGTAACTTTACCAATCTGTGTATCATTCATTCTTTCCATTTTCAATTGTAAATCAAAAAAATAAATAAATAAATAAAAAGTGACAATTTATTACGTTTTTTTGTTTTTAAATCTAACACAAAAAAAAAGAAAAAATTCCTGTTTTTTTTTATATTTCAATTTTAGACTTGGATCAAAAATACGAAATGAAAAAAAAAAACAGCCCACAGGACTGAATTTGTTTTATAATCGAGGACTGGACTTTCTGTTGTCATTACACATCCGTGCCACTAGATGGAGCCGCTGCAGTAACCAGCTAGAGAACAGCAGGACTGTGAACACGTGGAGGACAGTGTTGCCAGATTGGGCGGTTTTCCGCCCAATTGGGCTACTTTTGATTACAGCTGGCGGGGAAAAAATTAATTGTGCGGGTATACACAATTTGGGCTGCTTTTACCAACATCTGGCGGTTTTTTTTATATTGTGAAAACAGCACAACAAACTTTTATTTTATGGTTTCTATTGTATTTATGGTTTAAAAACAGTACAAATACAAAATTCAGTATATCATGACGTCTCCTCAACAAACCTTAGTACGCTGATGCAGAAGCCCGCTCTCTCTCTAAACTCAAGGTGGTAGGCTATTCTGTTAGAAAAATAAGTAGGCTATCATGCCGTAGTGGGGAAACTATAAGAAATGGTATTTACGTGGTTGATGTTACTGCTGCTGTGTTAACTTGGGCCTGGCACTGGGATAAATGATGTGCATTTTTGCACATTTTCTGTGACATGCACTATAATAAAATACAACTTTTTATTTAGGCCTAATTGTTTAATACTGTAAATGCATTTAAATCTGTTTTCGTATGAAAACACTTATTGGGCGGGTTTTTCCTGAAGTGGGCGGGTTTTGGAACACGATTGGGCGGAAATTGCTCAACCAAATCTGGCAACACTGGTGGAGGAGGATCTGATTTAAGATGGAGGAATGACGCGAACGTTTTGTTGTTGTCTAGAATTTTTGTTTTCAGACAGAATTGTTAATATTGCTATCTGAGTTGCTACCCGAACTGTAAAGTACACGGATTTTTACCGCTCTCCGTGTCTGTTTTTAGTTTACCTGCTAATTGTCTTCCGGTTCCGCAGCAGCCAGTAACACTTTTCAAAACAAAAGCATGTGAGCAACATGTGTTAACGCACGATGAAATAAATGTGGGCGTTAATAAATTAATGAGTTAACGCGACAATAACGCGTTAACTTGCCCAGCCTTAGTAAAAACCTTCGACGGCAGCCGATGATCCAGAAACTTCCAACCAGTCAGACAGAATTGAAGTCACCTTCTGCAGCTGAAGCACTTCAAGAACCAAGGAAAGAAGACAAGGTACCTGCTGTTCAGGCACCTGGGACATCTGTTATTTTGTGTTATATCCCAACTCTAGAGGGAGAAGCTGAGAATCCTGGATACCAGAGGTTTCATCCACAATGCAGAGTTTGGCAACTTTGTGCGCTCTTCTATCACTCCTCTTTTATGTCCATGCAGATGTTGTGGGACGTTTTGAGGTTTGTGTTCTTTTTACACCTAATTTAAAAAAAAAAAAAAAAACAACTAACATTACAATTATGTACGATGTAAGATAATCACTTATATGAGCTTCTGTCCTGTTATTTTGACCAGGATGTGCCAGAGTGCCTGATCTACTTTTATAAAGGGAAGGTGCCAGAATGGGGGGCTTCTACACCAGGTGCTGCCCGTCTCTGTCAGCGCTTTGTCAACAGGTAGACTGGAAAGAATATTCAAGACCTGAAGTAGAGGCTGCACAATTAAAGGGAACATATGGGGGCAATATTTTTTCTTTGCTTGGGAGCATATATTTATTTATCTGATGTGACCACCAACTCACGTCAGACAAACTCCAACATAACGCAACCTTGATATGTTGAGTGAGAGTTCTCTGTGTGTGAAATGAGGAAACCACTCAGATTTACAGGCTACTGTGACTTCACAGGCCAAGATCAGAGGACAGTTATCTAGCTCTTCATCTTTTTTTCCTCCCAGTTTCACATTATGCTGCATTTGCTGAATCTTGGAAGTGGGTACTGCAAAGCTGTAAGACAAATATCAGAGCACACCCTACTTGATTTGAGTGTCACTTGACTTCACGCCACCTGCTAAAACCAGCTGCTGTAAACTTAGATACAAAGACGTAGCTGGAAACTGAGCTTATGTTCTGTATTTCAGCGCAAAATACTTGGTAGAAATCAGTGAAGAGACTCATCAGCCTGGCCAGCCATACCCGTTCAATTTATAAAAACTCTCTCTGGTTGTCCCTCAGCTTAGTCTTATTCGTTATATCTCTGATTGGTTGGCTGGTGTAAAGAGTTTTTCCTTCTGCAGTTTCTTCTGCATCCATAGATTATGCACGCTGGAACTCAAAGTAGAATCCAAAGAAACAAACGTATTATTTGTATTGAAGAGGAAAAGAATTAGGATGACTAGCCAGGCTAGGAAAGGAAAAGACACACTGATCGAGCACATGACTACCTGCTTAATCATGAGCAGCTCTTCCTTGTGCTTTCAAATGAGCTCTGATGAGTGAGGGTCTGGACAAAGAACATCTGAGGGTGTTCTGGAGTGTTGGTACTGAGATGTTATCATTAGATCTCTTGGGCCCAGTGGTTCTGCAGTGGGGTCTCTGTGGGAGGGGACTGCTTCTAACAGATGCTATCAGGTCCCATCAGACTGTTGTCTGTGGAGTTTGAGGACCAGATGAACACCTCAGTTTCTCTGCTGTGCTCTTTGAGCACTTCTTTAAAAAATTTAGTTGAGGGGTCCTGGTACTGATCTGCAGAGCGAGGAGGCTCTCGTAGTGGAAAGATGTTACCATGCTGCACATGTCATTAGTCTTCAAAAAAAATGTTTGTAGGTGCCAAGTGCCAAAACATGATTGATGTAAATGTCAGGATGCAGGTTTTTTTTCCCAGCAGGACACTTCACTGTAACAAGATGAGCACTTTTTCTCACGTTACCTGTCAGTGGTCAAGATGTTGTGACTGATTATTGTTTTTCTCCTTTTGAATTTCCGAAAATGTTTTCATCTTAACTAAATGTCTCTTTGCTCTTCATTGATCTTCTAATCACTGTCCATAATCTTGCATCATCAGGTTCCACTTTGCCACGCTGTATGACACCACCCACCGCATCGCTGTGTACTCTGCTTATCAGTTTGAGCCAAGCAATGGCGGTGGCAGGGAGAGCAGGTGGTTTGTAGAGCCTCAGGTTAGTATGACACAATCTGCGTATGAGGCAAGTGT
This sequence comes from Hirundichthys speculiger, assembly GCA_018398805.1. Lineage (NCBI taxonomy): Eukaryota > Metazoa > Chordata > Actinopteri > Beloniformes > Exocoetidae > Hirundichthys > Hirundichthys speculiger. The sequence goes on from JAGFBZ010001224.1 coordinate 4,236,918, forward strand.
TTGATGACATAATTTAATGTAATTAGAGTCATTGAACGATAGAATAGATTTACCACGAGGCCGTGATCCTCGGCACCATCATTCTTTAAGCTTCATTGGGCAAGATATTGAAACCCCTACATTCCCCCAGTATGTTCATCAGGGTGTAATTGTACAACCTCAAATCATAAAAAGTTAAAAAGAAGAGGAAAAATGTGGTCATTCTTATATGCAGTTTGACCTTCTCTTCCTCTGCAGACGGTATGAACCCAGAATATTTTATCTTTTCTCATCAACTTTATATTATTTCTGTCGCTGCATTTTTGCATTTCAGGCCTGAGACACCAAAAATGTTTAGGGACAGTAAAGCTTTTACTGTTTTGAAATGTCATCATTCCTTTTTACAGCAAAGCTGGCGCTTTGGTTGAGACAGGCTGTAACTTCAGACAGGATATAGAGGTCATTGCTGGAACACATTAGCAGAAATGGCGATGTTTTCCACATTCCTGAGCATAATACTAAAACAAGTGACACCTATACATACTCTGGAGGGTCCTCCTCTCCTCTGAAATAGTAACATATTTTTCTGCCTTAATGTTGTCATCACAGAAGTACAAATGATGTTTACCAGAGGCACTGATACTGCCACATACCATCACAGTCTGACATTTGGACTTCTTGCTGATAACATTCTGGATGATCCTTCATCTTTGGTCCAGAACATATGGCGTCCATTTCTTCCAAGAAAAAGTTCTGGATTGCTGGTTTATTTTGTAATGGTCCGTTATAGATTCCTCCACGCTCAGAGGTGTCCACGCTGCCTCTAGAGGAGGTTAACATGAGGCTACGTTTGTGCACTGTAAACTTTTAAGAGACAGTTGTGAATGTATTTCTGTACTGTAGTGATGTAGTGACAATAATCCCTTGCCCATGTGGGTTTATCGGGAATGGATGACTGTCACTTCTTGAAGCAGGACCATCTGAGGGATCTGAGATGGCATCTGTCCAGCTTCAGCTTGCTTCCTTACCCTTTAAGCACTGGAATCACTCCAGATTCATTGATTCGTGTAATAACGTTGTAAACTATGAGAAGCAAAATAAGCACATCCCTGCCAATATTTCCTTTAGCATCACTGTTTTCAAACATTTGAATGATTTTCTTACATTATTTCTGACAAAGTGGAGATCGTCTGTCCATCTTTGCTACTCTGGGACTCGGCACTTTCATGGATGGAAAATCATCTGTCCGATCACCTGTTGAAATCACATGTTTGAAATAACTTCATTATTTTTTCCTCCATCTCTTTATCAGCACAAAATTATTCCTCTATCAGCACTTTTATAATGTGCTGCAGACCTGAGATGAAAACAAATTAAATTAAGTTCATACTATATAGAAAGAAACAAAAGTTAATTTGTTTCCTAATTTGCTTTCCATCCATTTTTATAACTATCTGGTTGAGGAACCAAAGAATAATTTAAACCAAAGAATAATGTGCTGCAGGCCTGAGATGAAAACGAATTGAATTAAGCTCATACTAAATAGAAAGAAACAAAAGTTAAAAGTTCATTTATTTCTTAATTGGCTTACCATCCATTTTATAACTTTATCTGGTTCAGGAACCAAAGAATAATTTGGGGCTGTAATGAATCAACACTTTCACTTTGTGTAAATGAATTTTAAACCCTTCTGTTTCTAAATCCTGGCCATTTTCATGCGGTTTAGCTGGTGAATATGTCCTGGCAAGCCGAGATGAAGGATGGATACTGGCTGGGGAAAGAAAACCCTGGGGTATACCTGGGAGAGAGTCAAGCCCTGAATGAGGACTTCACGTACTCAGGCTTTAACCGTGGTCACCTAAACCCCAACGGACACCATCCAGGTAGTGAAGTTTCACATATGTGTTCTTTAGGGAGGCCATCAGGAGGTGGCACTGCAGTACAGGATATTTTTGACGTACTTGTACACCACCTAAGATGTAAACTCATTCACTGTTTTAAAACCAGTAAAGAATGAGAAACCACATGACAGTCATCCAACATCTGGCACAATTTACACAAACCTGTTGTTAGCATGAATCATTCTTATGCCCACATTTTAAACGTACAGTTTATTTACCACAGGATTCTGATATGGATTTAACATGATCTTAAAAATACTGCCTTCGGACACCGCAGTTCTCAAAGAAAACCAAAATCAAAATTAAAAAAAAGAGTAAATATTTGTAGACAGATCGATTGCAATGATAAACCAACCTCCCAGAAATGACATGACAATATGATAGAAACTGCAAAATGGAAGGCAATGTTTCAGTTTCTCTGTATTATTAACTTTCAGCATCTACTTCAAACTACCTGCAGCACTAACTGTCCAACATCTCTTTTCTATATGCCCGCCATAAATCTTTATGAAATACGGAGTATGCCCTGCCTCATTTCCATTTGCTCCTGTGCTCTCATGCAATCATGAAGTTAGTTGGTGTGAGAGAAGAAGGTGTAGAGGATAGAGTTAAATGGAGATGGATGATATGCTGATGATATGCTATATATGGTGACCACTGAAGGAAACGGACGAAAGGAAAAGAAAAAGCAGCTTTCATGTGATATGTCTGGAAATCCATTCATAAAAGAACCTGAGTGCAATCTGTCTCAGTGTTGCAAACTTTGAACTTGTTGGGTGGATTTCAAAGAGAACATATGTTTTTATTTATTTATTATTTTATTTTACCTTTATTTAAACTTGGAAATACATTGAGGTAGAGAACTCATTTACAATGCAGCCGAATGAAACAACAAAAATAAAAATAAGGGCACTGTTTTTTAAAATAAGATGTAAAAAATAAAAACATGAATAATGAATAAATTAATTAAAACGTGAACACAATAATCAGGTAGAACAGGAACAGCTAGAAGTAAAATGTGATAGAGTTAAAGATTTAAATTGTCCTATGGATAAAAATGATGAAAGCTTTAAATAGTTCTGCATGCTATTCCAAGTTGCAGGTGCACAATATGTACAGGTGCACAATGTAGTGTGATAGGTGGTATCAGTGTGTGACTGTCTACAGTTTCAAGGCTCTAATGTCTCAGTGGCCAGTATATGAATATATAATATATAAATTTAATGACAGAACGCTCTCATTATATTTTATTTCATGTTGTAAAATCCAGCAAAAGCAAATTACTAGAAAAACAAACTAAAATTTCTTAAAAAAAAATGGGTCAAGATGCACAAAAATTCAGAATTTTCAGGACTGGGATAAGTCCCTTGTGTTTTTAGACCCTAACCACGCCTCTCCTGAGAAAAAAGCAAAAAACAAACAAAGAACATTTAGAAACATTCTCCCACAGTATTGAACTTTAACACGTGTTGATGAAATTTCACAGATATAGTTGGAAAATTCTGCTTTTAAAATTCCATAATCTAATGTCGTAATGAAAAAAATGAACAAGAAAAGTTAATAAAGCAATTATTATTATTGTTATTATTATAAGTAATCAACAGGCTGAAATAACTACTCATATTGATGAACCCAGCTTTCTTCTAAATATATACATTTCCCACTTCCAACTCAAAAAGCAAAAATCTATGTTATACTATTACATAGCTACATATTTAGTGGATCAATTAATAACATCATGTACCTGAGACTGCAGTATTTATAGAGATTTTAGCTAATGCAGTTGTATCGTGGATACAATACTGTACCTAAATCATTCAAATATTTTGAAAGAATGAAAACAAAATACATTTAAATCCATATACTACCCATAATGTAGTTAAACAGTTTGTAGAAATTTCTTGGCTCTGAAGTTCTGTCTTCAGAAATGGTGTTTCTGTAAAACTGGATATCAAAGTTTCTTCTATCTGCATCTCCAAATGATCACTTCATTATCTTAAATGATAACTGTAATAGATGTAACAGCAGAATTGCAGAATGTCAAAGACTCGTTCAATAAAAGACCAACAGAGGGTCAGTAGAATATCTTATTAAATGAGCGGTAATGTTTTTACTTGGCACATCACTTCCTGACATCCTATGTGACTTTTACAGTTCTCTCCTTTTCTTTAGACCGACAATGAGCAACTATTACTAACTATAAAAGTAACTTCCCACCTGTCTTTCAGTCCCCAGCCGGAATGCCACATTCACCCTCACCAATGTGATTCCTCAGAACCCCAAACTGAATCAAAATGCCTGGATGATCCATGAATCCCAGCTCACAAATCTTTTCCGAGACAAGTGCTCTAAGGCCTATGTGCTGGTGGGAGCAGTTCCCTCTGCAGACAACTGGATCATCAAGAACAACGTGAAGCGTGTCAACATCCCAGACTACATATGGAACGCCTACTGCTGCGTTGACAACAACGACAGGCCCATTCAGAGTGGAGCCGCCACAGCAAGGAACACAGACGAAAACACTGTGGAGAACCTTACTCTGGAAAGACTGGGAGAATTCCTGCAGATGTTCTCTAATCTGCCAGTAGGGGAGCTGTTTTACAACAACTGCAGAGCATAAAAGATTCTAAAAGGAACCAGAAAAAAAAATTAAGGCACCTGCAGCTTAAAATTCTATTTAGACATGCACACACACACACACAAATAACCCCAATGAAGCCATTATTACTGGTCACTGAAAACAAATTAACTAATAAAAATAATTACAGGAGGGCTGTGACTGATTATTTGTGTATTATTTCTTAGAAACACAAGCAGATACCATTAAACAATATGAAAAAATATTAACCTAAATAAAATCCTATTATTTTCTTATAGACATCAGTTAGTAAGTGGCTTCATGCCATTTTTATTTATTTATTTATGTATTATTTTTGCCATAAAGAAGGGAGAGATGGACAAATGCAGGCTGGCGAGGCAGAGATAGAGATGGGAAAGATGTGCAGCAGGCTAGGCTGATTAAGGATAGAGACTGAAATGTATTGACAGATGCCAGAAGTGTAATGGGAAGATGGAAAGAGTGCACAGAAGAGTTGATGAGAATGAAACAAGAATGAAGCTTAGGAAAGTTGACCTTTGTTGACCACGAGGTAGCAAAGATTAGTAAGGCTGAAGTGAGGAGAGTATCGAAGGGGATGAAGAGTGGAAAGACAGCTGGTCCTGATGATATGGAGGTATAGACGTGTCTAGGAGAGGTGGCAGTGGAGGAGTGAGAGGATACCTGAGGAATGGAGAAGTGTGCTTGTGCCGATTTTTCAGAACAAGGGAGATGTGCAATGTTTTGGCAACTACAGAAGAATAAAGTTGATGAGCCACACAATGAAGTAATGTGAAGGAAGGTGAAGTGGAGTTCAGGCTCCCCTTCCACTTTTTAAAAAGGGGCATTCTTGTAGTATGGAAGCACAAAGTTAACTAACTTTACGTTTATCTTCAAACTAAACACGTTTCCCCATGGGCGGAGTTTGCGGGGGGGCAGGGGGAGCATTGCTCCCCCTGGTGGCTGAAATATGTAATTGCATAGTCAACGAACTGGCAAAAATAAATGTTTTTGACGTTAAGTTTTTTTTAAGTCCAAAATAAACTGCAGTATATTGTGACAGTTAAATGAATCATGTTATTTTTTGTTTCTTAATACATTTAACATCATTAACATTTATAACATCTACTGTGTACTGTATACTGTTGCAACTACTGGTTTTGAACATCATCTAATCTTGGACTTCATGGTTTCGTGGTGAGTGTATCTTGTGTGCCATCATGTGCGCGCGAGTTTGCACATATGTGTGCATGCGCGCCGGTTCGCGTGCATGCGCGCCGGTTCGCGTGAGATTGCGCCCGTTTGTTGAAAGTGCTTAACAATTTTTGCCCCCCCCGACGCAAAAGTCATACTACGCCTATGGTTTCCCCTTGTGTAGCCCCAACACAACTTCCAAAGCAACAATGGCGCCTGGAAAGGGGGGACCGGGGGGGGCAATGGCCCTCCAAGCAAATATGTGACACCCCCCACCCCCACCCACCCATGGTGGACAGCAACCGTCACCTTAACAGCGTCAAGTCAGACCTGGAATTTTTCACTCATGAAATTGAATGTATTGTCCTCCTAGTCCCACGCTACGTACGCGGCGCAAGACTCTCTGTGAGCAGAGCTCAGCAGCAACTAGTTATGACCAACTACCCATCAGCCAATCAGAAAATTGCATACCATCACATATAAGCCAATCAGAAAATATCAGTACTGTATCCGGGTAAGATACAAATACTCGCAGCAAGAGGAGGAGACGCGTCCTCAAATGAGCGCAGTGAGTGATCTCATCTTCTCATTTGTAGCCTGGTAAAATCACTGAATGTACAAAAGGGAAAAACGAGAGCTCTGACGGTTGGTTGTCGTTTCATTATGTAACGTCAATTAACCCCACTGGTATATTGTAAAGGCTTAAGTTAATGTCTGAATTTATGTTCAGTAGGCCTTGTGTACTGTCTCTTGGACATTAAATAAACAAAAGAATACTATTTTGAAATTAAATTGGTGCTTCTCTTTTTCTTCTCAGTAATAAAGCAAAATAAGTAGTTGGGGTTAAATTGTCAATTTTTATTGAATCGAAATGAACTGAACCGTATCGAATCGTTTATTATTTTTTATGAATCGTCCCTAAATCGGATCGTGGCCTGTGAATTGAGAATTGAATCGGATCGTTTTGTGAGTGAAAGATTCACACCCCTACTGGTGAACTGTCAAACTGTCATGTGACGTATTAATGGATAGACAAATTGATAACTGAGACTGGTCAGACTGGATGGCTGCTATAAATGTATGTATGTATAATGTATGTATATGTATATGTAAATGTATGTATAAAAATTGAAAATAAATCGATCATTAAGTAAATCTTAATGGCTTAAATCTTTTTATTACAACACCTAAAACAGTTATGTAATGCCAGGGCTAGGTGTAGATATCGTCTTATTTACATACTGTAAATAAGTCTTGTCTGTGCTCTTTAGGTTTTTTTAGGTGTTTCCATGTGACACAACACAGCTCTTTCAGGATTTCTTAATGAAAAGAAGACAAAGCGTTCATGTATGTAGTCATCTTTGTGTCCGTTAGCAAAAACTGCGTTTTCACACGAGTGAGAAGTGTGAGCAGATGCACGCGGGCAAATCAGTCGGCACAGTTTTTCATTTCAAAAATGAAGGAAAATAGAGAGCTTCCTCACCTTCTCTCCGCTGAGGCCTCACTTTCCTATCACACCTTTATCACCCTGATGATTGATAGAAATAGAGGCAGCACAGAAGATGAGAAAAAAGCTGCAAAAAAGAGGCAATTTAAAAGAAGCACAAGTGTCACTCACCCTGAATCCTTGTTCATCCCTTCCCTGCAAACACATATATGCACAAGTGAAATGAGCTGTTTTAACCACACTTCCACTTCAGCCTGGCATTTGCATCATTTTCTCCAGAGCTCAAAGAAGAGGACACAATTTAATGTTGAAAAGCCAAAAGTATATGTTTACATTTACATTAACTAATTTAGGCAGACGCTTTTATCCAAAGCAGCTTAGAAAATGAGGAAAACACTAAAGCTACAGAATAAATCAATTGGGACCATAAGCCATTAAGATGGAGTTCAAGTAGATGTGAGCTGAGCTGGCACACAGATAAGAGAGCATTAATGGCTTTAACTTTACACATCAGGACACTGGTAGCCAGTGCAGCTTAATGAGTGGCAGTATGATGAGAGCCTTTTTGGGTTCACTAAAAACCAGCTGTGCCACCAAGTTCTGGATCATCTGAAAGGATTTTAGGACACATGCTGGAAGGCCTGCAAGGAGAGCATTGCAGTAGATGAGGTAAGAGACAACCAAGGCCTGTAGAAAGAGCTGGGTGGCATTTTGAATTAGCTAAGGCCTGATTTTCCTTATTTTGTACAGCACTAGGTGGCACAAGCAAGAGACCGCAGCAGTATGGTGAGTGGAGGATAGCTAGTCATCAATCACAAAATTCCTCACCACCTAGATGGGTGAGAGATGAAGAGTCAGCATCCATTTTAAACTCATGATGGACAAGCTGGTTGGCCAGAATGACCGAAAGGAGATATAAACAAGGTGAAAGCACAACATCCCCATTAGTTATTTACAAAGTGACTTTTCACAGTTGAAATATAAACTTTGACATGACCGAGTACTTTCCTGTTTCTTGTTTAAATCATATCATCATATGAATGTATGCATTACTTTCATACATTCAGTGCATACATAAATGAAAATAATGAGCCATTAAATTATAAATAACTACTGGGCCTGATCTGGGGCTATTTTAGCACCCACCAGTTCTTATGGTTATATTGACAAGTATAAGTACACCCCTGCATCCAAAGGGCCCACCACCACTGAGGCCCCCCAATGCCCTCTCGGGGCCCAAGCATGCTCCCGCCACACCCATTGCGACCCCAGGAGGAGCCCCCAGGCAGAGAGATGCACTGGCCGCCACAAACCGGATGTACCACGGCGAGAGGAGATACCCCACGGGTTAGATATCCCAGTATAAAACTCTGAACTGGAAATGTAAATACATGTTGATACTCCTTGATATGACAAATAATGTAAATTCAAGCAGGCAACACCAATATTTACAGCTTGGAAGGCAGCAAATAGTGGCTTTTGTTGAAATGGCCCACCGTTCCCGAGGCGGTCGACAAGCGCTCTCCCGTTCCCGAGGCGCTCTTTTTCAGTGTTGGGTTTCTTTTCTTTCTCCCTCTCTATGGTTTCTTCTTTGCTTCCTTCCCGGTGTTATCCTGATTGTCTGCACCTGCCTCTCGTTTGTCCCTCTGCCTATTTAAGTCTTGTCATCTCTCTGTGCTGGTCCATTTTCTCGTGTCCTGTGAGTGTTTCTGCTGGTTTTTCTTCTAGTTCCCTGTAAGTGTTTTTCTGTTTTGATTACTTGTGTGGATTTTTTTTGGTTAAATTTGGACTTTTGGTTTTTTGTTAAATACCTTTTTTGTGTGAACTCCTGCGATTGGGTCCTCCTGTCCACGCACACACCATGACAAGAACTCTGACAACAGCGTTCATGATGAATTGAAGCTGTCAAATCAGACAAAAGAGGGTTAGAGTCAAGGCTGGATGAGTTTCTGTAAATCTGCTTGACATCAGATCACTGACTTTTTATATTTGTTTGAGATGATAAAAAGCTGTGATAGTTCCAGCCTTGATATGGCATTTTAGAACTCAGATTTGAGCAGATTATAGAGCAGTTTTTATCTTCATATCTCTGGATTTAAGATGGACAGAAACTTTTATCCCTTCCATTTTATAACCAAATGGAATTATCTCTGTTTGGTCTTTATTCCTGACTGGCTTGGGAAGGTGTTGAACACCTGGGGGTGTGAGGGCCGATAAATGCTGCTTACAGCTTTAATTTTCCAGGTTTGCATGTGTGGCAGACGCATTAGTTGATAAATACTTTTATATTCCAGTTCTGGTCTGTTTTTGTTTAATTTTGCTGTTTTGATGAGGATGACTCCAGAACCAATATTTATTATTTGATATAATTCATAATATTCTAAAACAGCTGATCCTGAGCTAGGACGTAAAAGCTTTCAAAGTAACCAGCTGATGACGAAAGCTTCGGTGTTGACGCATGCGCACGGGCACCGACCTTCTCGTTTTATCTCGGCAGATAAAGTAGAGCAGCGGAGATAGTTGAGTTTGTGTCGGTGCTGAGTCTGTCAGTCCCGCTGGTCTTCAGCAGGAAGGTCCCCCTGATCATCCAAGTCCTGCTCAAGCTTTCTTCCCTCTTTAAGGGAAGTTTTATATTTTACTTTTCAACGTTTATCTGTTTAATCTTTAATAATATGACTAATATCCAATTATATTTATGCTTTTGGACAATTAGTATCACAGACGCTGAAGAAATAAAGCTGAACTGAATGTCAGTGAACTTCAGGATGGTGATTTAAGTACAGAGGCAGCAGGGTGCATTAAAAAGAGTGAAGCTGTGAGTCACAGAAACAAAGTGTTTTAACGGTTAAAAGCACATATCAGTGTGACTGTGGGCGCTTTAAAGCAGATTCAACATGGTTACAGAAAACGGAGATTATTTTGGGGAGGATGAAGAAAAAACACTGGACAGAGCCCGAGGTTTGAACTCGCGAAGAGTCTGAAACGAAACTAACAAGTTTGTGTGCAGAAGTAACCGCTGAGCTAAACCAGTGCGGTTGCAACGTGAGAAAATTAACCTTATCAATACTTCTGGAGACCATGGTCCATCTGAGAATGAAGGTCATTGATTTAAAGCTCTCAAACAGCGCTTTTATTTCAGTTAAATCTGCTGTTATCGACAGTTTAATGAGATTTAGAACAAACCTGAAGACCGTCTGCTCTGTTCAGACCGTACAGATGTATGGAGGAGTCATTACCACTAGAGGGCGCCAGACTACAAGCTCAGCCTCAATGTCCAGCATTTGTGGACAAATTCAAAGAGCTGTCTTCATGTGGAGTCATTTAATTCAATACATTTCAGTTTTTTACTGTGAAGAACTGAGATTAAGGGCCCTATCTTACACCTCCTGCTACCCAATACCCACTACCTGCAAATTGCAGATTTAGGAGCCTCTGCCAACCGCTAATGCAATCTTCCGCTCCCAAAAGCTGCTACCCATTATGCCGATTCCCTTACTCACATTGTGGGCGCGGCAATGGGCGTGTCTCTTGCGCTGGACAGCAAAAACCTGTGATAAACACAATAGGGGCTCCCATATGATGTTTGCTAACGGAAGTCTGGACAGTGAAGCTGTGAGGACCAAGGACATTTAGGAGGAAATTATGTTGTTACCAATGAAAATATGATATTTAGATTATCTTTTATATGAATAACAAAAGCACAGTTGCTGTTGTCTGGCAGATTGAATGTTTCACTTCTTTATTAAATTGGAGAGAGGGATGATTGAAGTGCTGCTGTAATGGTTGAAGATGTGCCATGAAGTTAATGTTAAAGAAAAAAAAGAGCCTTTGATGATCTATGTTGAAAAACAACCACTGCTGCCCTTATTAGGCATTTACTTTGTTTATAATATTGTACAAGAGTTTACCACTAAGTCTAACATGAGATTGTATGTTCTTTTTTTGGTCTTACTAATAAACCAATGTTGTACTTTAATGAAGTGATGATTATTTGTGGCTCCAGCTGAACATTTCAACTATGACTGAAGTCATAGCTAATGCAATGATTACTTTTCAATTTGGACCTGAATGAAAAACATGTTGGATGTTTCCATTTTTCTGCATTTCCAATTTTTTTTAATTGATGGTCTTGAACTGGTCATTTTTTATATATTTCTAATACTTTTCATATTTCACTGGTGTCAGACATCCAGATGTGCCTTTGTTGAAGTCACCACTAACTGTAAGCATTCCTAAGGCGGTTCAGATGGTAAGGATCTGTGGGAACTAGAAAGTGTCTTTCAACCCATAGTGTGAAATAGATCGGTGCCCTGTGATAAGTAGGCCACTGAAGAGACTAAAAGGCCACAACTTAAGGGGTAAGCAAAAAAAGAAAGCCTTCTTTTAACATAGTTAGTCAAATCTGGGACATATTAATGATCTCTTATTCTAGTGGGTGTTGTTTCCACATTTACAGAAGCATCTTTCATCAACTTGCCCTTTTAAGTCAATTTATGATCGCGTTAAGGCTTATTGTAGTTGTTTTGCATAATCATTTTTCTTTTCCAGGTAAATTTGTACCATCAGGTTGCATCTCTTTTGTCATTGTGTTGCACCTTTTTGTTACGGTATGATTAAATCATATTCCTTTAACATGTGTACTGAACTGATGGGAATACAATCACACACACCCAGTTTCTCTACCTCTACATACATTTTTCTTCTTAGAAAAAACAGGGATACTTGTTTACCTGAGATCAAATTTTCCAAATAGACTCCATGCACATCACATCATTTAATATTAACTGATGGTGCCCGATCACATCTTCATTGACTTACTTGAAAACAGCTGAATGAAATGCATTTCAACATTTGATAGATTTCACTGATTGATTTTTTTTCTTTGCCCTTTTCATGATGTAATCTCATTGCATGCTTGTCCTCTGCTGTGAAGGTGATGTATCTGCAATTGTATGTGCAATTTTTGTACAGGAAGCCACACTCTTAACTTTTTGCTTGGGTTATAATACAACTCTTACATAAATATTAGCATGATAGTGAAAAAGTTAATCGTATATCAAATACATGTCTGCTTACACGTCAGTCATGACAGCTCTAGGTCTGGGAAATGCCTAGTAAAAATCTTAATGTAACCCAGTACAGTAGCAACTGATGGAAATGTGACATATATGCAAACCAGAATGGGATCTGTATGTTTGGGGTGTGGAATTTTCCTTTTAGTTGAGGACAGATAAGTGAAGATGACTAAGAGGAAAATCAGTTATATTTCAAACAGTACACTTGGTAAAATGCATCAGCTTTTACAGTTTTGCTTGAAATCCTAAAAACAATAAGACCTGTTGATAATTATAAAGTTGACACACAAATCATTCAGTCTTAGGTTGTTTTTTTTTTTAAATAAGGCTTTATTTTACTACTATTTACAGAAAAGGAAAGCAGCTGAGGCACTGCGGAGGACGTGGCTCTGTCCTCAGAGGTTCTGGGTTCTGGCGAGGCTTGGACCAGCAGCAGAGACGGAGCCGACCTCAAACACCTGAAGCAGATTATTCACGAGGAACACAGGTGGCCTGTTTATTTGAGTCTGCGGCAGCCATGCTGTTTGATAAGGCTCAGTTAAAGTTATCAGAGAGGAAGGATTCTCTGTCTGGAGAAGCGACACACATAATTTCTTCGCCTGCTGAGTGTCTTCAGGTGCAGACGCTGCAACACAAAAACTCAAATGTTCACAAAAGTATAATGACATTTCCTGCAGGTCAATTCCAACAACTTATAATGAGATCCAGTGTGGTCACATGTCACCTTGCTGACAAAAACATACACCTTTAGCCTTGGCAGGAGCTCTGCTCCTTGTTCTCTTCCTCTTTTTACCCTAAAAACAAACACATTAGGTTCTCCGTGTTAAACAGTGTCTTTGCAGTGACTGTGTTTCATCAGCTTCAGTGACGTGATGTGACTGTGTGAGAACAGAGAACATACATGATTGTTTTTGCTGGACCAGTCAGGGTGCAACTGTTCGTGGAGGCGTCGCTCCCGATAGGCCTGCTCAAAATATTTGGCCTGTTCTTCACTTGAAAGTGACTTCCACTGTGGAGAGATGACAAGGTCAGAGCACTCACTCAAACTTGACTAAAAACAACTACAGGCTATCTGATACACATACAGTATGTAGACTTGGTAACCTCTACATAAACACATAGATCCACATTCAAGTGTGCTTCTGCTGTCCAGACCCCCACAGGGCACATGATTGTAAAATGCCCCAAATCATTTGAATGCAACTTTTCTTTGCTCACATTACATTAAAGAAAAAACACCTGCTTTGAAGAAAACAATTTGAATCACAGCCAGCTCTCACCTTGTCTCCCAGCATAGCATTTACAGATGCACTGCCTTTAACTTTGATGTCTGTAGCAAATTTTGGCCTTTGCTCTTTCAAAAAGAGCATGAAGGCATTTGGAGGCTTTTTAATATATTCTTCTTGGTAGTCTTGGTGCAACAACTGTAGAGATACAAAAAGATGATCAGTGAAGCTGCAGTGATGTCATTTATCCACCAGGTGGCAGGATCTTCTTTCTAATTTAGGCTAAAAAAAAATCTGCTGTTCTTTTTAAATCATTTTTTTTTGCAACAAATTCACAGCACTCAGCTGTTTTGAAGCTGTACATTTACATTTTAGTTAATTTAGCTCAGCTTGGTGTGATACATTCCACTATGTTCAGAATATGTCCCTACTCTTGTCTCAGTCTTACCTGTCCCTGGCTGTAAGCACCTGCCTGGCTGTACAGGGGAGCAGGCTGCCAGTGGGTGGGGGCAGCGTTTATTGCAGTTGTCTGCACATAAGAAACTTCTTCAAATGGTAAAAGCTTGTTGAACGTTCCAGTATGATTCCCTAGTGTCTGAGGGAGGCGGCTGAAGTGAGGTTCAGCAGGTAAGGTAGGAGGAGCGTTTGGACGCGTACTCCAACTGTATGACATCCTCAAGGATGGAAGTCAGTTCTCCCCACTGCATCCCCTCTTATAGCACGTTCAAATTCTGCTTTCAGATCCATGTTGAAGAGAGGGCCCGTACTGTTATCTCAGTCTACATAATAAAAGTAAAAGTTTGCATGATTAGTACTCTACAGCAGTACAGCAGTTTTTCTTGATGACACTTTGGTTCTTTCACCTCAGATGGAAGATTTTGGAATAAGAAACATTGTGACAACGTGCAAAACAGCAGTCAGCGCTCATAACCAAAGTCAGGTTCCAACAGGTGGCGCTGTAATATTCAAGTATAGATATTTGCAATGATCTCCAACCCCTAACCCTAACCTGCAGTCAATTTAGAAGTACATTACACTACATTTTTAAAAATACATATACTCAGAAGCCATCATTCAAATTATGCCCAAAGTGACAATCTTTAGATACTGCTTTAAATCTTTCCTATGTTCCCGTGTATCACAAAATGAGTCCACAGTAACACCTACAGTTCAACTGAAGGCAGTATTGATACCAACAGACCAAATGTTCATCAAAATTCTCTTTTCAGTACACAGAGAACTTTTCTAAAGCTTATGCAGTTAAATAAATGCCTTAACTTGTTTGAGGGTGTTCTGGTAGCCAAGTCAGCTTTCTAACAATATAGCTTTATAAGCACGTGCTATGTTGTCAGGTACTTGCTATTACGTTAAACAGAAAAAGAAAAACATTTAAAATGCCCGTGGTCTCCTTTCATGCCCGATCACTCCTACGGTTTGTTGCTGAAATATACATTTGCATGCAAAACAATAAGAATTTTGCTTCAACACATTTAATGGAAAGATATATGACTTTTTACTCAGAGATACATGATCAATTTATCCAGTAAGACCGTTATTAAAAGCGATGTTTCAATATACCCTTAAAGACAAATTAAGGCCTCAGCTACACCAGCAGTTAAGTAGACCGTTTGTGTAACCTGAAACCTCTTTTCTATGACTCTAAGTTCTCAAAAACAACAGAGGTAAGCATACGCGGTATTTATTAAACTGCTGTACAGTTATGTTATTATGTAGATGAAGATTTTCCTTATATAAAACAACAATCAGAGTACAGAATCTGATGATTTAAGGTACAAATGTCCCAGCAGGGGAATCTGCAACTTTTACTAACAGCCTTATTCATTAGCAGAAAAAAATAGTTTGCGTATGTTTGGCTAAAACACTTACAGAAGTCTTTCTGCTGCATGACAAGTTAGTAACTTCAGGATCACGTCTGGTATTACAATGTTAAACCTAAATCAGACCTAAATCCCAACAACCTAAGTAGTATATATTTTTTTAATTATGAGCTCAAACTGAAGAAAACATTTGTATAAATAACCAACAAGCTTAAACGAACATATTTCCTTTAAACATTAAGTACTGGTGACAAAGTGCGTTAGTTCCTTCTAGCCCAGTTAAAGGAGCTCACCTGTACCCGTTTGAACCTACCAGTGGTCTTCACAGATGTTTCACTTCTCTGGTTGTAAAATGTTCCTGAGAGTTGTTTTCTTTCGGCTTTCCAAAAGGTGTGTGACTCTGAAATCCTACTGTTTTCAGTTGGAAATCTTCAGCCAAACTGAAACACTGACAGAATCTCTGAGGATTAGAAGGGTTTCACGGAACATCTCCTTATGACATCACTGGGCCTTCTGTTCTGTTCTGGTCCGTTTCCTTGTGAAGCCACTGTCAGTTCCAAATAGCTCAGAGTCCATAACTGAAATTAACAGGGGCCCCCGTTTGTTATTGGACCCCTACTGACCACAACAGGCATTTTAGTGTTATTATGGGCCCAGATAAGGTCCATTTGCCAACCTGGAGGGCCCCAGGTTTTTTATATTCCACTTCTGCGGTGGGAATCAATAACAAAATTGGAATAGTTCAAGTTAAGACCTACATTTAACTGTGAAAAACATTCTTTTGGGGCCCTGTAGAACCACCATCTATGTCTAGTTGGTAATCCAGCCTTGACCAGTTTACTGGTAACCACTATCCATGTCCACATTTCCTTCCTTGTCCTGCTATTTCCAAATGTAGCAAATATTAGCATTACACGTATGATCTGTGCAGACTTTATACATAGAAGTCGTTCAACATGTTTTTTTTTTTTTTTTTTTTTAAGTTGATGTTATCATTACAAATTATAATAAGACAATTTTTTTAAAGGGGTAAATGGTGATTATGTAATAATTGTAGAGTAATAAGATGAGGACTTAAATGTTTTGAATGCAAAATGTAATTCTTATTTACCCACACTGAAAATGCTTTTTCTAATATGTTTGTTTGTCCGAGCAGAGAATTTTGTCTTTCTCAAGGCCACCCCAACAAGGACTGTTACTGGTTGCCAAGAGGCCAAACCTTTAACCATGTTATGGGTTGTCCTTCGACAATTACTGTACACTGGTTTATAACACCTTATAAGGCGATCAGTTTATTTTCTAGTAAAATGCCAAGCACAAACATGCTGTAGGGAAAATGACCCTAATTGCCACATTCCCATATCAAATAGATTAGGTGCTGACTTTGCAGCAGTTGGATGCTAGTGATTAACTGTGGGAAACTGTGATTTTACTCAAGCTTTCTGGTGTTGCTGATGGTGACATTTTGCTGTAAACTGGGCACACTGTCTGTTAAATTATTACAACTCTTTCTTTGTGACAATGTCAAGTAGGATTCTGGTCAAGTGAGAAAGCAAAAGGTCCGTGGGTGTAGTTAGAATATTGTGTGGGTTGTGTCCATATAGAACGTGTACCAATCAAACATCTGCACACACAGTACTCTTTAAAAACGAATACACAGTGAGGGGCAAGTACAAAATACTTAGCTGGAAACAGAGTTCAGAGAATAATGGCCAGACTGGTGTGAGCCGATTTAAAAAAAAAAAAAAAAAAAGGTAACAGTGACCCAAATAACCATTTGTTATCAACCAAAGTGTGTTGGGGAACATTTCTGACCCCACACGTCAAACCCTTGAGGCAGTTAGGTGACCACAGGAGAACGCCAGTGGGTGCTACGACTTGTTGATTCTGTGATCAGAAATTTAAACTCCAGGCAACAGTCATGGATCTTGGCTTCTTGTATGTATAAATTATGTGTTTTGTTTTGTTATTTGTTTTGGGTCAAAGTGCAAAAATAAAGAAGAACGAAGCAGAGAGTCAGAAATGTCTAATAATAAACACACACTCTTTAGAGTACTGTACAATGCTGTAACCTTGCAGCTTCTTGCTATGCAACTAAAAATATCTCTGATAATGGTACAATTTACAGTAACCATGTGAGCCTCCACACATTTCACTGACACGCTTAATAACATTTTAGGTCTTCGGGGAAGTCATTGGCACATCATTCAGTGTAAATTTTAGAGCCTCGTAGCTGAAACACTTTTTGAGCACCACTAATTTGATGCAAAAGGGATTCTGTAATCCTCATAGAGAGACGAACGACTTCACACTGAACAGTTAAGCAAGTTGTGAAATCAGACCCAGGCTGTTTTGGACTTCACTCCGTGAAATGACCATAGATAGGTCTGACTTAAAACATCCAGTGCACCTTCGATGAGTGCATTCTGCAACCTTTTGAGGATCTGAAAAGATCAGGGAGGGATTAAAAAAAAAAAGTATTTATTGATTAATTAACTCTCCTGTCAGTTTTTATCAAAGAAAAAAAGAATAGCTTCACTGTTGTAGTGTATTATAATCTCGGCAGACAAAAACAGTCTTCCAGAAGTTTCCAACAGATACTGCAGGCTGCAAACTACTCCTTTAATAGACGAAGTTACACACTATGATGAGAAATCAGAGATCAAATGACATCAGATGATGAGGGGTATATCATTGTGTTGTTTTGATATTTTAACATAGAGTGGGACTCCAATAGTACTAGCAAAGATAACAATAGTGAGAGACTCTAGCAGTGTGGGCCTATAGTTTGAGTTCGCCTGCGCCAGCCCTAACTACGTGCTTCATCAGAAGGAAGGTTTTAAGCCTAATCTTAAAGTTAGAGAGGATATCTGCATCCCAAACACAAATTTAGAGTTGGTTCCACATGAGATGAGCCTCATAATTGAAGGCTTTGATCTCATTCTACTCAAGTAAACCCTAGGAACCACAAGTCTACAGTTTTAAAGCGAAGTGCTCCATAGTGATAATATGAAGTAATGAGATCTTTAAGATAGCACTTGGCCCTCGCGTGCTTTATGGTTAGATTCGTAAATTCTACCCTGGATTTCACAGGAAGTCAATAAAGAAAATCTAAGAATGGAAAAAGATGAATTCTCCTGCTAATCCTTTGAATTCTGGCTCAAGGAGTTTGGATCAGCTGAAGAGTGTTAGAAGAACTGCAGAACTCACAGTAACAAATGCATAGACTGTTTTTATTTTTCTGCATCACTCTGAGGCAGGGTGTTCCCTATTTTAGTGATATTATGAAGGTGATAAAAGGTAAATCCTAGAAACCAGTGTTATAGCTAAATCAAAGGAAAAATCCTGGTCAAAAATAACTCTACTCACAGTAGTGTGGTATCATAGTAATGCAGTGTGAGGCCATGTAGACAAGATGACATTGTCTTGCTAAAAAAGGCATAAATTTTGCACAAAAAGATGTCGTTCTGGAAGCCAGAACACATTGCCCTAAAATCTCAATGTACTTTTTTACATTAATGCTGCAGCAGAGAAATGAAAATGACCTTTGCTGTGGGTACTGATACAACCTTAATGCCAACACATTCAATGGCTATTATACTTGCTGCTGATAATAGTCTGGGTGATGACACCCATTTATCACATAAAAGATCTGGATTACTAATTTGTGTTCTGGATAAGACTGACATAAATCTTCTTTCATACACATTAAAGTTTTAAGTGGCATTCATGAATGTAGCTTTGTATTGTAGTGCTTAAGAAAAGCTTCCCAGAGGAATCACTTTCCCATGTGGACATATTCATTCAGTTATTAATAAGTAAATTACGGTTTTGATATGATGCCACCTGAGGGGTCAAAGATCATGGGTGCCCAGTTTAGGCTTTAACCATTACCCTTTAAACACTGAAATTCCTTCAAATTCCTTCAAATATTTAATGTCATGCCTCTAAAAGCAGAAAATATACTAATCCTTTCCAATCTTTCTTCAAGGAACAGCATTTTTAAACATTTAATACTTTTCTCTTGTTGACAGAATGGAGATCATCTCCCATCTTTGTTCTTCAGAAACTCAGGATATAGCTTCTGTACCAAATCCTCACTGGAATAACAGGTTCACCTGACCAATTTAAAATAACATTATTATTTTGTCCTTTCCCCTCTTTTCTAGCACTTTTTGGAATGTGTTGCAGGCCTGAAATCCAAATATGGATGTCTATTAACACACAAAATTAAATTGACTCTTAAATTGACTGTTCCAGTCACCACTGCTACTCTCAGCTGACTGTGAACGGCAAACCCTTGTACAGTGGTAAAAAAAATCATCAAAATTTAACCATTACATACAACAACATGAATGTTCACCTCATGACCACTGGTTTCATTTCATGCATCATGATAGGATACTGATGGCACCATGGTTTATTTCTTGTGCACAACTTTCTCCACCTATGCTGATTCCATCATTATCAGAACTCTTTCAACAACACGTATTCTAAATAGTATTCATACAAAGTAGCTCCATCTGCCAACTTCAATATAAACTGTAATTTATGAAACATCTCAAATTCAAGAACACACAGCCTCAAACAGGTTTATTTATAATGTGAAACAACTACAAAAAAATATGCGCACACAAAGTAGCATTCCTGCATGTCCATCTGAAGTTGTGCAGCAATAAAAAGATTGTAAATTAAAGCAATATATTAATTCTCATGAGTAAAATCATATATAAAACGTTTAATTTTTTTTTTCCTGCATTTTGTCTGTGAGAATACGGTTCAGTTACAAC
The DNA here is from genome assembly GCA_018398805.1 of Hirundichthys speculiger. Lineage (NCBI taxonomy): Eukaryota > Metazoa > Chordata > Actinopteri > Beloniformes > Exocoetidae > Hirundichthys > Hirundichthys speculiger. Next base: position 4,256,964 of record JAGFBZ010001224.1, read on the forward strand.
CTTAAAAGATTATGAATACAAAGTACAAATTTATAGTTTTCATTGTGAATACGAATATACAAGTAAGAAATTACTGTCAAAAATATGTCTTTATTTTACTTCATTTCACATTTCAGTTTATAAAGTTCACTGCTCAATTTGCAAAATTCCTTTGAGGAAGCGTTTGCATCTGAAACATTAATGTGTTTTCACAATTGTTGGTCACCATGTTGAAATTGTCATAACGTTCTGTGTATGCCCTGCTATCCATCGTTTGGTTATTGTGAAACTAGCTCTGCAGTAAGTAGTGCTAACTGCAATAGCGTGTCGCACTTTTCTGTTTGACCGTACAGGCCACCGTACTCTTGTTATTTCGCCGCTCATCTTTGGGGAAAGGTTTAACGTTCCCAAATATACTGAAGTTTGAATCCCTGGGATTTTGGTGATGCAAATTTGGGGAGTGACTTTATATTATATCATTATACCACTTTACAGTGACAGAATTTTAAAAGACACCTGTTGATGCTGTGTTCTGTAAAGATAATCTTATAAAATGTAATGTGCTTTTGGCTAAATTCAGATTATTTAAGTTTATGGTGTTGGGGATCCACCTTATACAGTTGGTAGAGAAAAGCTGTCCACATCCTAGTGTGTTTGGAGTAAATCTTGAAACATTGGCTGGACAATGAACATCATGAACTGGGAGGATCAGGTCAGTTTTATGGAAAAACAGTTTTAATGAACTGTAACTTTGTTCCTACCCCAAAGCTGCCTAGAAATTATCATATTGCAGAATTAGAGCCCTGCTTAGGTAAGGTAAGGTTTGAATGTGGGAATGTACCTTATACTCTACTTCCCAAGAAGCTCTAATAAGAATGAGCAAGAATAAAAGTAAGTTAGTAAGAAGATGAAGAGGCACCATTTGAAGGGAACAAAATAAGAAAAAAATTATATATGAATTTAGGAGGGACTTCAGTCATCCAATGGACAGTGACAAAGATTTGACATCAAGATAGTCCTTGTATAGACATACTTGTTAACTAAATGTTAACTGGGTTTTATATAACCATTTACAAACACGAGTTTCATCCAACAGTTATCAACTGTTAACAAGAAAAACAGAAATACCCAGGTGAGCTGCACGTCCTTATTAGATTTCGTTTCCTTGATTTTCTTGTTTTGGGCCAGGTTTATCTTCTACATTATTATCTCTACTTGAAAAGCATAAAATTACAGGATATGCATTTTGTGTTGTCCCAAAAACAAGTGCACACAAGTTCTTGTCAAAGCTCTTGTCATTGCTCTTGTTAGTTTGCTGTTCATCTTTGGGGAAAGGTTTAACATTCCAAAATATACTGAAGTTTGAATCCCTGGGATTTTGGTGATGCAAATTTGTGGTGTGACTTTACATTATATCATTATACCACTTTACTTTACAGTGACAGAATTTTAAAAGATACCTGTTGATGCTGTGTTCTGTAAAGATAATCTTATAAAATGTAATGTGCTTTTGGCTAAATTCAGATTATTTAAGTTTATGGTGTTGGGGATCCACCTTATACAGTTGGTAGAGAAAAGCAGCAGCTAGTATACAACCCACAAGACAGAGAACAAAGTCCCAGAAATGCTAGCAGAGCTCCCTGGAAGGCTCTGCCAGTGAGAAATCAGTAAAAGACACAGGGGTTTTTACTGGCTGGGTGGATAATTTCAACAAAAACCTCTGTTTTTCCCCTTCCCAGCTGTAAGTCTGTCACCTGTTTATCAGGAATATTAAGTCAAAATATTAAGCCTAGTGCATTATTAGCGGTTTCATTCTCATTTTAATGTATTAGGAGTTTAACCTCATATTTCCATCATGGACTGTTGTGAAAAACGTGAGTGACACATGTTCCGATACATTTCTGAATCAGTAAATCTGTGATCGACCTCGCTGTCTGCTTCAGAAAACCATAAATGTGCACGTACCAGGTTTAGTTACCCTTCTCAATCTGAACCGAATAAACCAGAGTGAATTTAGCAGAATAGATTAAGCGGCACTTTCTCAGACACACCGGATCTCTTAATTCCACTTTCCTGCACGAGGCACCAGGCTGAAAAGGAAAGAATCAAGACGAAGCTATGACCCAGCAAAAATCCAGGCCTCAACTGGATTAAAATGCTGCAGAAGACTTGAAGAGAAGCTCGTAACCAAAGCTCAGTGAACTGAATCAATGCTGTGAAGCAGAATGTGCCAAAACATCTACAGTGACATGAGAAACTGACATGAAACAGATGATTAATAAGATACTGCTGTCAAAAGTGGTTTTACAAATTACTGAATAATGGGATGGAATCCCAAATCTAAGGTTGGAGTTACTTTTAAGACCAAAGACAAACTTTCCTGATGTATAAAACTATAGAATTAAAAGGAGCATTTTCTTTTTCACAATATCGCATTTCTCAATTTGAAGTGTATATCTCAATAACTATATAGCTCATATATATCTCAATCATGCAATGGATGAACAAAAAGACTTTCAATAAAGGTAAACAATGTTTATTTTTGCTTTTTCCATTACAGCATTATTTGATTATCGTCAGATGCATAAAGCCTAAGTGACTCACTTGCCAACAAGTGAACAATAAGACTGAGCAGTGGCAAAATGAAAAGATGCAATTTACAATTTCCCAAAATAATGAAGTCACACAAAGTATTATATACACATCTCTGAGAGTATATCTGTTACTGTGGCCCAAGAACCGACCCCTCACCAAAGCAAAATACTTTTATTATTGCTTTGAATATAAATAATTACTTAGTGCATTATGCAGGGATATATTGCAACAGTCAAGTACTTGTATCTTCCTAAAGGTACGGGAAAGGAAGTACAAAACAAGTGACTCCATGAGAACTTAAACCTGCAGAAAAGTTGCTGCTTTTTCTTTTTTTTTTGTGATTCAATGGTTTCCCTTTTGTCTTTAAAATATTGTCATAAATATGTTAGAAATGTAGCAACATCAGAAAAAAGGGAACATAATTAACTGTTCTCCATAAATATAGGTTAGATCAAGAATCTGGAGCTCTAAACATCACCAGAGCTCTTTAATCTGCAGCCTTCTGAGGCTCAGTCATACTGGACCATGGGGTGATCACTCCAGGGAGGCAGGCTGGAGAGCTTCTGTTCAGTGGCTGCTTCGATGGGCCAGCCCCAGGCCTTGAAGAACCCTGCCAGGTTCATTCCCACAGTCTGAGAGAAAGTCTCAGCATACAGGTTCATCTTTCCTTTGTTCTCTTTTGGAAAGTTGCTCATCTTGTGGTAGGCAGCAAACACCTTCTTATAGGCATCCCAACCAAACTTATCCTGGAGCTACATGGAAGGAGACAAGCAGACAGAGAGAATGTATTTTTACTCAAGATTGTTAGTGTCTGACGGCTGGGAAAGGTTGGATTCATCCTGCAACCCTGTACAAGACTATGTGGGTATGATGGATGGATGGATAATTAGCTAAAAGCACTGCTGAATTATTTTATTCGCAGTAGTTGTGATGATGAAAGTATGTGATTCCATTGAGCTCCAGTACTATTTAGATAAAAAGATTGTATTTCTCTTACCTGCATATATGTTTCCAGGGCAACCCACATCTGCCAGCTGTCAAGTTTCCTGCCCCCCTTGGCATAGTCCCTCGCTCGAATGTTTCGATTTGTCAAACTCATGTTAGGATGAGCCTGCATCAGCCACAATGAAATTTTCAATTCCATGATCATAATAAAGTGCTAAATATTATTATATCATAAAAAAGGAGCATCCTATTTAGTTGTCTATTTATATGGAAATATATCCCAATAACACAATTTAAGACTTGACTTTTCTTTAGCCGGTGGTCTCACATAAGGGATTTACGCTACCTTTGCCCTGTCGATACCCAGGACTTCCTCACTCACATACACTGACCACAGGTTGCATGTGCACTCTGTGGTGTGTGATGGGAACTCCCAGCAGCCTCTCTGTTGGTTGTGTCCAAGCTCGTGGATGGGGCCCCAGAGGCCATGCTTCCTAACTCCGTCAGCATTGACCAACTCGCCTGCTGTGGACTTATGTCCCATGATAGGATAACCTGCATGCATCCAACCTGAGCAGAGAAGAACGCAGAATTTCAATTCAATTCAACAAAGTCATCTAAAGGCCCTTTACATGTAATGCTCTTTTTCATTTTGTCAGTTTAAACAAGATGGTTAGATTAAAAAAAAAAAAAATCCAAATCATTATTATGCATTTTGCAAGTGATATAATCTGATAGTCCTGAAAGTTCTGGACATTTATTTTTCAACAAACTGTGTATAACATGCACAATATTTTAAAATCAAAATAAAAGTATGACCCCTCCCTGAATCGCCACCTTAACGTGGTGGAGGGGTTTGTGTGCCCGAATGATCCCAGGAGCTATGTTGTCGGGGGCATTTGCCCCTGGTAGGGTCGCCCAAGGGAAACTGGTCCTGGGGTACGGGCCAGACCAAGCGCGATTCAATTGACTCGTATGAAAGACACAAAAGCAAGAACTTGATGTCCCTCGCCCGGATCAGGGTTACCGGGGCCCCACCCTGGAGCCAGGCCTGGGGGAGGGGCTCGTTCGGGAGCGCCTGGTGGCCGGGCCTTCACCCATGGGGCCCGGCCGGGCTCAGCCCGAAGGAGCAACATGGGTTCGCCTCCCCGTGGGCCCACCACCCGCAGGGAGGGTCATAGGAGTCGGGTGCAGTGTGGTATGGGTGGCAGCCGAAAGCGTGGGCCTTGGCGTGCTGGCCCTCGGCTGACGAAACTGGTTACTGGGACATGGAACGTTACCTCTCTGGAGGGGAAGGAGCCTGAGCTAGTGCGTGAGATTAAGAGGTACCGACTAGATATATTCGGGCTCACCTCAACGCACAGCCTGGGCTCTGGAACCAATCTTCTCGAGAGAGGCTGGCCTTTATTCTACTCTGGAGTTGCCCAGGGTGAGAGGCGACGGGCTGGTGTGGGCTTGCTTATAGCCCCCCAGCTTGGAGCCTGTACGTTGGGGTTTTCCCCAGTGGATGAGAGGGTAGCTTCCCTGCGCCTTCGGGTTGGGGAACGGGCTCTGACTGTCATTTGTCCTTATGCGCCAAATGAAAGTTCAGAGTACCCAGCCTTCTTGGGGTCCTTGGCGGGGGTGCTGGAAAGCGCCCCTGATGGGGGCTCCTTTATTCTGCTGGGGGAGTTCAACGCTCACGTTGGCAATGACAGTGGTACCTGGAGGGGCGTGATTGGGAGGAACAGCCTCTCTGATCTGAACCAGAGTGGTGTTTTGTTGTTGGACTTCTGTGCTGTCAGTTTGTCCATAACGAACACCATGTTCAAGCATAAGAGTGTCCATAAATGCACATGGCATCAGGACACTCATGGCCGGAGATCGATGATCGACTTTATAGTCGTATCATCTGATCTTCGGCTGTATGTTTTGGACACTCGGGTAAAGAGAGGAGCTGAGCTGTCACCTGATCACTACCTGGTGGTGGGTTGGATCAGATGGCGGGGGAGAATGCTGGTCAGACCTGGTAGGCCCAAACTTGTAGTGAGGGTTTGCTGGTAATGTCTGGCAGAGGAACCTGAAAGATCAGGTCAGAAAGGTCAGAAGGTCAGAAAGATCTTCAACTCACACCTCCGACAGAGGTTCAATCACATCCCGGGGGAGGTTCTGAATGGGCCATGTTCCGTGCCTCCATTGCTGAGGCGGCTGACCGGAGCTGTGGCCGTAAGGTCATCGGTGCCTGTCGTGGCGGCAATCCTTGAACTCGGTGGTGGACACCTCGGGTGAGAGAGGCCGTCAGACGAAGGAGAAGGAGTCCTACCGGGCTTGGTTAGCTTGTAGGTCTCTGGAATCAGCAGATGGGTATCGGCGGGCCAAGCGGGCGACGGCTTTGGTGGTCACTGAGGCGAAAACTCGGGTGTGGGAGGAGTTCGGTGAGGCCATGGAAAAAGACTTTCGATCGGCTCCTCGGAGATTCTAGCAACCGTCAAATGGCTCAGGCGGGGAAAGCAGTGCTTCACCAACACTGTGTATGGTGGGGATGGGGTGCTGCTGACCTCGACTGGAGATGTCGTTCGGCGGTGGAAGGAATACTTCGAGGACCTTCTCAATCCCACCAACATGTCTTCCGTTGAGGATGCTGAGCCTGTGGACTTGGGGGTGGACTCGTCCATTACTGGAGCTGAGGTCGCTGAAGTAGTTAAGAAGCTGCACAGTGGCCGGGCTCCGGGGGTGGACGAGATCCGCCCTGATTTCCTGAAGGCTCTGGATGCTGTAGGACTGTCTTGGTTGACACGTCTCTGCAACATCGCATGGAAATCGGGGGCAGTACCTCTGGATTGGCAGACCGGGGTGGTGGTTCCCCTTTTTAAGAAGGGGGACCGGAGGGTGTGTTCCAATTACAGGGGAATCACACTCATCAGCCTCCCTGGTAAGGTCTATGCAGGGGTGCTGGAGAAGAGAGTTCGATCGATTGTCGAATCCCAGATTCAGGAGGAACAATGTGGGTTCCGTCCTGGTCGTGGAACACTGGACCAGCTCTATACCCACGCTAGGGTCCTGGAGGGAACATGGGAATTTGCCCAACCAGTCCACATGTGTTTTGTGGACTTGGAGAAGGAATTTGACCGTGTCCCTCGGGGTGTCCTGTGGGGGGTACTCTAGGAGTATGGGGTGCTGGGCCCGTTGTTACGGGCTGTCCAGTCCCTGTACAAATGGAGTGGGAGCTTGGTCCGCATTGCCGGTTGTAAGTCGGATTCGTTTTCGGTGGGAGTTGGACTCCGCCAGGGCTGCCCTTTCACCGATTCTGTTCATAACGTTTATGGACAGAATTTCTAGGCGCAGCCAAGGAGCGGAAGGGTTCCGGTTCGGTGGTGTCAGGATCTCGTCTCTGCTGTTTGCAGATGACGTGGTCCTGTTGGCGCCATCGAGTGGGGATCTGCAGCTCTCGCTGGAGCGGTTCACAGCCGAGTGTGAAGCGGCAGGGATGAGAATCAGCACCTCCAAATCTGAGACCATGGTCCTCAGTCGGGAAAGGGCAGAATGCCTCCTCCGGGTCAGGAGTGAGGTTCTGCCTCAAGTGGAGGAGTTTAAGTATCTCGGGGTCTTGTTCACGAGTGATGGGATAAATGAGCGGGAGATCGACAGACGGATTGGTGCAGCGTCTGCTGTGGTGCGGACTCTGTACCGGTCCGTTGTGGTGAAGAGAGAGCTGAGCCAAAAGGCAAGGCTCTCTGTTTACCGGTCGATCTTTGTTCCAACCCTCACCTATGGTCATGAACTGTGGGTAGTGACTGAAAGAATCGCGGATACAAGCGGCAGAAATGAGTTTTCTCCGCAGGGTGGCTGGACTCTCCCTTAGAGATAGGGTGAGAAGTTCGGTCATTCGTGAGAGACTCAGAGTAGAGCCGATGCTCCTTCACATTGAGAGGAGCCAGTTGAGGTGGTTCGGGCATCTGGTTAGGATGCCCCCCGGACGCCTCCCTGGAGAGGTGTTTCGGGCATGTCCAACTGGGAGAAGACCAGGGGGAAGATCCAGGACCCGCTGGACAGATTATACCTCTCAGCTGGCCTGGGAGCACCTCGGGATTCTCCCAGAGGAGCTGGTGGAGGCGGCCGAAGGGAGGGAGGTCTGGGCCTCTCAGCTGAAGCTGCTGCCCCCGCGACCCGACTTCGGATAAGCGGTAGTTAATGGATGGATGGATGGATGGATAAAAGTATGATCGGTCTTTGTGTTAGGTGTTCCTGAAGCATGTGTCAGTTCAGCGCAGCAGACTTTATTGACTCAGGACTGTCACCAGCATAAGTGAATAAAAAGCAGTACATGCAGTACACAAGCCTACCATGAGAAATCTGCACATCCGCTACAATCCGCTCTTTGCGAGGAAATTTGTGTGGTTTGGCAGCCAGGTCAGCAATTCCCCTCATGATGTCATCCCAGAGGGCTGCTAACTCATCAGGCCGCTCCAGTTGGCGAACAACATCTGACGGTACCGTGAGGATGATGTTTTCAAACTCCAACTCTGCCCAGGGTGAAGGAGCTGTGCGCAGCAGCGACCAATCAGCTGCTGTCGTCACACCTGAAAAGAAGAAATGGACAGGTATACTCAAAACTGAGCAATGGTTTCTGAAGCAGATGTTTTGTATTTGACACAAAGAACGAAAAAGTAATAACAAAAATAAGTCTCTTCAAGATCTGCACTTTATAATGTCTGGGTTCCATAAACAGTTACCCAGGCGCTGATAATCTTCGACCCTTGATGAATAAATCATCAGCCGGTGTGTAAAGACATAAGCAGTGGTCTTAGAAAAGGAAATAGTGCTGCAACAAATATGTTTTGTTGTAGTATTATATTTGCTCCAACAAATATTGCTTCAGAAAAAAAAAAAAAAAAAAACAAGAGCTCCATCTCAGACCCTACAGGCATCACTGAGCATGTTAAACGTTCAAGTCCATGACAACACATTCAGAAGACAACTAAACAAGCCCAGTTTGTTTGAAAAGGGCTGCCAGGAGAAACCCTTTTCAGTTTAAAATGAACATGGGAGCACAAGTGAGGTTCACAAAACTGTATCTGAACAAACCACAAGACTTCTGGAACAACGTCATATGGACACGTCAGACTAAAATGCAGCTGCTTGACATTAATGTTATGTGAGATGACTTTAGATGTTAAATATATAGATACTTAATATATAATGCTTCAAATCCTTGAAAGACCATTAATCCTACTAATATTCTGTCTTCTGTAAACACACATCATCCCTCCATCCACCACACACTCACCGGATTTATAATAGGGTGCAGGTACGGCCATCTGCACTGTTACCTCCACTCCTTCCACTTGTGTGTTTTTTGGGGCCAGCAGGTAGATGAGTCCTCCCCAGAGGTTCCACACCACCATCATCTCTGAAGTAACAGGAAATCGCTCATGAACACATGGAGCTCTCTTTAACTCTGCAGCTTTCAAGTTGTCAGTTTGGCAGCCTATTTGAACCTGTGGATGAAATTGAAAATGGATCACTGCTTTGCAAGTATAGTTCACATCATATTATCTCCAACACTCATCTCTCCCCAAAAGGGTGCAATTCATCTTTGTAGCAGCCCATTTTTATACATATGAGCTCACGATAAAACTAGTGGAAATAAAAGCTTTAGGTAATTTAGTAATTAATCCTGTGAGATCAAATGCTGTTTTGAGTTCACACGTACTGTAAACAATGTGTCCAATTAGACTGCAGTCTTTTTATATGCCAACAACTGGCATGAGAAGTATCTGATTCAGTGTAAAGTACCTTCCATCCCTTTTTGACAAGCTCTGCTGGTATAGCCATGTAGGTCCTCATACCAGGGGACAGGTAGAGACCGGTACTGATCCACTCCTCCGCTCCTGAAAACCACACACAAGAGCGTCAGAGGCCACAGTCACTGATATTTTCAGGTGTGTTGATTAATAACGAAGGATGCACGATCACTGTTTTTTAAAACCGATAACTTTCAGCTCCTAAAGGCGGATACTGATAACCAATAACACACACATATACCTAAGATCATTACATCAATACTAATCAAAAACAGATTTTACTCTTTAAATGAACAGATATTTATTTTTTTCTGATGAAAAAAAACTATCAGCAAGCCTCTTAAACATTTTGGTAAAGCTATCAAACAAACCTATTTGATATCTCACATCAACTTAAATAAGCTGCATTACTACTGAAGCAATAAAGGCTCCTGCATGCATCAGAATTACAAACTGAAAAAGTGCATTCATCAATGACAATAAAAAATAATGCACAGTGCATAATGTACTGACATTCAAATTAATATCTTTAATTAAAGTAAATGAGGTTCAGTAGTTGTTTTTTTTTTTTTTTTTTCTTTTTACTAATGGAAGCTTTAGAGGAGCGGAGAGACTTGCGGCTGGCTTGCTCACGTTAGTGTTAGCTCACGTTAGCGTGATTTCAAAACTCCATGGAAGCGATGGTTAAGTTTCAGGTGGCTGATCGTGTTTGACTGCCATGTTGATGAAAATATATATGTTATCGGGGCTACTTATCATGATATCGGACTTATTGGAATGATGTCATAATTTCCTGTTATCAGTCCGATAATTATCGTGCACCCCTCTTAATAACATATTGAAACTGGGTCATGCAACTAGATAGCGATGGAAAGCACACCAGTAGATCTACATCAGAGAGGCTGAAAAATAAAGGATTCAAGATTCTGATTCTGGACTAACCAAGTCACAGTCCAGACCTCATCCCATGTGACCTGAAGAGAGCGCGTATAAGCGAATGCCTAAAATCTCAATGAACTAAAGCAACATTAAACCAAATTTCCTCCACAGCTATGTGATAATGATCATATATAATGGTAAAAATCACATGACTAGTTTGTGTTGTTGCTCCTAAAGGTGATTTTACAAGCTGTTTCATCACTGTGGCACTTAACATTGCTCACATATTTCTTTTCTTTTTGTCTCCATTTTTGGTAAATAAATGATGAGCATTTATAAATGTATCTTTCGTTGTTTGTCTTAAGTCGCATTTTCATTTTCCTAAACCCCACCTTGATCAGATGATTTTATCATGTTTTTGCACACACACAGACACCAAAAAAAAACCAACAACAACAGGATTAAAACAGGCGCCACTCATTTTTGCCCAACTGTAAAACCACAAGCAGTAGTCTTAATGAATTTTGCAGAGCACATCAGTTATAGTGATATAAGTAATTCTGAATATTATACCCATGTATAAGGATATAATCACTCTTTTGTAGATAAAAGATAAGTTAATGATAAGAACTGACCTGCTGTGTTAACATGAATTTTGACCTTCTGGTTGTAGACAACTGGCAGTAGTGGGTTATCCTTGATGAGGTAGGGCAGGAGAGCATCTGGATCTGGACAGACCCTATACACCTCTGCCCCAATATTGAGAAGCAGATGCGCTTCGGCACTCTTAACAGGACATTCGTCACTCACCTGGATCAGGAAAAATGAGACAATGAATAGTTTAAGCAAAATAACTAATGACTAAAAAAAATAAAGGTCAACCTCCTCAGTTTTGTGCTGATCCAGTGATGTTTTACAGGGTGTGATAACTTCATAATGTTTACTCACTTGTGGCATGCCTGACTTCTTTAAGATCTCTGTGAGTGTGGACACCACCTGGTTGTATAAGACGCTGTCATGAGCATTCATGTTCAAGTAGGTGGCACAGTCACTGCCCAGCTTTTTAAGGCATTTCTCCTCGTGTTGGTTGAGTTTTTCACCCCTAGTCACATGGTCAGCAAAGCGATGCAGGAGGTGGCGGAAATGGTAGGTATCTTTAATGGGCTGCCTGGGATCAGGAGCCTTGTATGTTTGTCCTGGGATTGTTGCCCCCAGTAGGCTCAAGCCCATTTTGGTGAGAATTTTGTTCCCTGAAAGACAGGACAAAAAAAAAAAAAAAGATCAGGCTTAATCTACAGTGTCATATCGCTGCACCTGCTACGGTCAGGACCAGCCTGAAATTGGTGGAAAAATAAAAAGGCAACCAGATGATCTGCTTTTCCCTGTTTTTTGAAGGCATTTTACCTTTCGATTAAAAGACTTCCTCAGTTCTGAGTGACGCAGATCTTCAGGTTTCATTTCATTTTTCTGATACACCCCAGACATGTCAAAGCAATCCTTTAAAGCAGCCATTCCCAAACTTCAGAATACCAAGGTCCAATGTGAAATGTGAAAAATCTCCACGGCCCACTCAAACCTTTAATCACAACTGTGATCAACACACAGGACTAGGAACCATGTTCCGATATTAATGTGAAGGGTCAACAAATAAGGTGACACTGGTCACATTAAGTTAAAGGTGTGGTGGGTGTTCTTTTTTTGCATTTTTACAATATTGCCTGAAAATCCGGTCCGGTCTAGAGGGTATAATCAGAGAAAAACTCTGACCAATCAATGTACTGATCATCTTTACATTTATTGGCTGCCTAATACGTCCATCAAATATCAATGCACTCCCACCCACCACCCACCCCCAACTCGCCTTCATGTAGTCGTGAATCATGTGAAGGCGTGGTTTTGATGGGTGGGCAGAAGAGGAGGAGGCAGAGCCTTTGGGAGGAGGGAGGGAGCGTATATTTTCAAAATCTCACTTGAGTTGGATTGCTGGAACCATTTTTTCAAAGAACACCTACCCCATCTTTAAGATGACAGTAGAGTAACACTTAAAGGTGGGGTAGGTGTTCTTTTTTTTGCAGCACTTTTTACAATATTGCCTGAAAACCTTTTCACATTCCCATTGCACACACTGAAATAAAATGTTTGCAAAAAAAACGAAACGTTTTGGTCTAGTCTAGAGGGTATATATTCAGAGAAAAACTCTGACCAATCAATGTACTGATCATCTTTACATTTATTGGCTGCCTAATACGTCCATCAAATATCAATGCAATGCACTCCCACCCACCCCTCCCTCCCTCCCTGCAGTTCATGTAGTCATGAATCGTGTGAAGGCGTGATTTCGAGGGGTGAGCTGAAGAGGAGGAGGCGGAGCCTTTGAGAGGAGGGAGGGAGTGTATATTTTCAAAATCTCACTTGAGTTGGATTGCTGGAACCGTTTGTCAAACAAACACTACACCACCTTTAAACTGGTTTGTTTTATTATTTCTTAATGTTTTTAAATCATGTCAGGAATATTTTACAGTAATTAAAAACATATTTAAAAAAGACAGAGGATTTAAAACACATTTGTTTAATTATAATGACCTCTCACGGCCCACCTGCAGTACCACGACAGCCCACTCGGGGGCCGCGGCCCACGCTTTGGGAATCACTACTTTAAAGCATGACAATTTTAACACTAGCATTAATCTGTGTATCTGTAAATAAATAAATAAATGCATAAATCAATATACATAGACACATGTGCATAACCATAATTTTGAAACTTAAAGAACCTCTTGTAAATAAATCTAAATAATAAATGGACCCATTTCCCCAAAAAAGAAGAAATGAAAATCAACTAAATTTATACGCAATGTATTCACACCTATCTATATACAGACACACATATGTATGTATGTATGTATGTATCTATATTTATTTATATATATATATGTGTGTATATATATATATATATATATATATATATATATATAAATGTGTACACACACACAAAACAATATGCATAACACATATATCTGGTTTAACATGTCTCCTTTCCAGGCAGTTTCAGAATCAATCAAACCTTGATTCATGAGACGAAAGCCTCTCACACGCTGACCAGGTAAAACATATGGTGGAGAAATTATGCTTTTGGTTTACGGGAGGACAGGGAGGATGAATGGGTCACTTGCCTACATGTGACTTGAACAAGTCAAAAGAATAATTGGCTCAACATAACCAATCATTTTCCAATCGCTCTGTTTTCGGGACTAATGATTTTTTTTCCCAAAATAAATAGCTGAATGCAGAGGCATTTACGATATGTAATCATTCAAATGAAGATACATTTATTACAACTCCAACCAGAACCTGGGTAAGGGTTAGATAATGGATGGATGGATGGATGACACAGCCTTATAATTACTGTACAACTGACCCTTTGATTTGAATGACTACATGCTGATTTGGCTGCAGATGAAATAGAATATTTGACACCCCTGCTTTAAAACTGAAGATAATCTTGTCTGTAACCTGAAGAAGTGCAAAACTGACATTGGTGCATGGATTGTGTTCTATATGTTGGATAGGCAGGCAAAGCCTGAACACAATGATCCATCCCTTAAGTATATTGCTCTTACTCAAAACTAGAGGAGATGCAGACTGTTTTGCTACAAAGGACCAGATACCGAGAATTCTGAAGGGAACCAGAGCTTATTGGTTTGGTTAAAGGGGATCAGTCTTACCAGTGTGGCTCCCTGGTGTTATACCCTGAGATAAAGCTTCTTGTTCTCCCTCTCTCTGCCCCCGTCACTCAGAATTGTATTAATTTTCATTTCTCCTAACAGTACAAGCTAACTGATATAAAATATGTATGAATATTATCCACCCTAAAACAAGTTCCAGTCTAAAACAAGTAGTACTCTACTTTCTTTCTTTCTTTTACTTGTGTTGCCTGACATTACCCATCCTGCATTTGGTCCTACAGTTCTGCGTCTGTCAACTTATCCTGCAATCATCTAACCAAAGGCAAAGATGCAGCATGTTGTCTTTTAACCCCTTAAATCTGAGGGTGCTGCGTGTTAAGGCTTGCTAAAACAGATGTACTCAAAATAAATTAAGAATACCTTCTTAAGTATGATCATTCTATTCATAGGCAGATAAGACCCAAACTAATGTCTTTCAAGTCTCAGAATTACCAACACTGCATAACACTTGGGAAGGCTGTATATAAAGCGTAAGATCCAAGACCATACTGTGTGACTCATGTATGCACTTATATAACTCACTCCAAGGAGAGTAATACCAGACAATAACTAAATATATTTAAATAAAATAAATCAATAAGTAATTACGTAATAAGAAAGTTTGTTTTTATTTGCAGGACCACCAAGCAGCCACTAGATAGCAGCAAATGACCACAAGTAGAACTGGGCCCCAAGCGTGAACTCTACATTATAGCACCCATCTGCTCTGCTTATCGTATGAATATAATCAAAATGGCCATGAAAAGGTAAGTCAACAATTTGATGAGATGTGAGACATATGCATAACATTTAATACACTAGCTTTAAAACTATAAGATTGTCTACACATTTGCTGAAATACTTGGCATCAGTGGAAAGAGAAATTTCCATCTGTTTTCAGTATTATAGTCACGTATTACATCAACACACACTCAGAAAAACATCCAGAAATAAACATGCCGCGTGATATTATCTCTGATTATTATTAACATACCTGAGAAATCGGTTAATGGGTTTTGCCCATGGTGTGTTTGTGCCCAGTACCAGGCGTGCCCACCAATGAGTAGGCCTCCTCCCTCTGCCACAAAGTTTTGGATTTCCTGCACATGGTCACTGGAGTATGCGGTGCACACAAACACACTCAAGTCTTTCCTGAAGCCAGTTTTCTCACATTTCAGGCCAGACCTGTTGAGAATTTTGAAGGCATGATCAAGGTTTCCACCGACAACGCCCCTGCGGCCTTCATCCAACCAGTGAATAGCATTGAGCCAAAATGGAGCCATCTCCTGTGACAAAAACAGTTATTGTAATGAAGGCTGTCATTTTGTGATTCCCAGAAATGTAACAAGCAAAAAATTAACCGATGGAAGAAGTCAGATTTATTGCCTTTGAATGAAACCAGTATTTATTGTTGACTCTACCTCAATGCCCAGAATTCCTTCGTGGGAAACGACTATGACTCGTCCCTGACCATAGTAGGCCCCTGCCAGGAATACCTGTCCATTGTCTGTGGTCCCGATCGGGAAGGCTAGCTGGCCGTGGACCAGAATCTCAGAAGCAACCAGGCCCTTGCGGACCTTAAACTCTGAAACCCCCTGGAGTAAGAACTCCAAGTCATCCTCAAAATCTTT